>CM031080.1:13958363-14558363 GCA_018257905.1 Gillenia trifoliata | reverse complement strand
GGGAACTTGTCTGACCCATCGCAAGAATGTGACAACCCAGAAGGGACTTTTCTTACCAGTGATAAAACCTTCACTAGTAAAATTTAGGTCATACGACGTTTGCTCATAAAATTGTGGTTGCATTTTTTCAAATGACGATTTAAGCTTAAAACAAACTTCCCAAAGGTTACAAAAGTGAGTTTTTCCACTTGACTTATCACATCGTCGACGGTAGATTAAGAAACGTCATAGAAGTTATATGCAGCTAAGGCAAAATAAAGAAACACGCTAACTTGTTATTTTAAAACATGTTACAAGCAAAAATTATAAGTGTGAAAATTTCTCCCGACTCTCTCTCTCTCTGTCTTCTCAATTTTAAGGTTTTGACTATTCGAACAAGTTACAGAGGTCCTCGTCTTGGAATGGTGTCCAAAGCTTCAGCGTTGGGATGGCGTCAATTTGGCTTGAATAGGGATTGGCGAGTATACTGTTGACGAAGGGTATGAAGATCTGCTGCTTTAGCAGAGCAATCAAGAGGACATCGTTTCCGGTGGGTTTCAATCCTTAGGGACACTATCGAGTAACATACGACAAATATTACTTGATATTATTGATATAGGTGTTTCGATCATACGACAAATATTTTTTACACGCGTGACAAACTTCTTAAGGCACTCATTGTCATATGAGGCACTACTGCTATCGTAAGTTAAAGAATATGATTTTTAACATTACTATTACGATTCTCTACAACAACCCATACCACTATGTTAACATTTATTTCAGCTTCATGTTTGTTTTCATTGGACAATGACAATTGCATGAAATGTAAACCTCAAAAAGATATATCAACTGGCTATCATTGATATAGAACCCTCGGAACCTACCTAAAGTTGATCTCAACACAAATATCTCATATATCTAGTGGCTCCAAAACTGAACCTCGCAATGATGGCACCCTCTATTGCCCTTCAAAAATATACACAAATGAGAAAACACATAACCAGTAGAGGTGGGCAAAAAAATTATGGAACCGGGAAATCGTACTGAACCGGGGCAAAATAAATTGAAAAAAAATCGTGTTGACAAAAAAAGTCAACTTTGGTCTAAGAACTAAACCAAACCAGTTCTGGTCCCTGTTCATATATCTAGACCGAACTGAACAGTGTGTATTAATTCTTTGTTTTTATTTTAATATTCTATTAACCTAAGTCCATCTTATACCATCTTTTTAGGCCCAATAGCAATAAAACTCAACTTAAGGCTCACATGCCATTTAACAACTAAACCCTAATGCACATATGCCTTATTCCTCTCTACTTTTTTCTCTTCTACTTGCCTCACAACCTCCCACACTTCATCTATCTCATTCTTTCTCAGCCTCTCCCCCATACTCTTTCTCAGCCTCTCCTTCATATTGTCTCATCTGATCTCTCTCTCTTTCTCATGTTTTCTCATTTCTTCTTCTTCCTATTTTCTTTGTGAGTGCAACGAGTGGCAAGAGAGCGAGTTCTACTCGTGAACAATCGGTAGGTGAACGATTAGCAAGGGAACGAACGATCGGCAAGATCTCTCTTCTTTCTCCGCCCTCTCTTTTTTCTCTCATCTTGCACATCACAAATTCTACATGGTTCAAATTTGTGTTGATTTTTTTGTGAAAGACTGAAAACTTACAGGTGGCTCATATTTGTTTGAATTTTTTTGTTAAAGACTGGAAACCAGTCAAACCAAATTGGAACCGAATGTAAACCGAACCACACGGTTTTATTACTAATTTTAAGTAGAACCGAACCGGACCAAACCGACTAAACATACTGATTCTGACTCCTGTTTGAGGAGTGAACTAGACCGTGCCCACCCCTAATAACCAGTGAAAATTAACCCCAAAAAAAAAGTTAGAAATGTCATTTTCTTAGAACAATTAGGGTCCGTTCGGTAATGTTTTACAAAACAATTTTTGAAGAACTGGTTGTGTTAATTCAAGAATGATTTTTTATAAAGAAAACATTGAAAGCGTGTATGGTACCAATATCTAAAATGTCAAAAAAATAATAAATCATGTTTGTTAGTAATGTTTTTGTAATATAAACATTAAGATGGTGGTGGTGGTGGTGGTAGAGATGGTGGTTGTGGTGAGGGTGGTTTGGTAGCAATGGTGCTTGGGTTGGTGATAGTAGTGACAATAGAGGTGTCAATGGTGGTTGAAATATAGGTGATGTCAATATGGGGCAATGGTGAAGGGAGTTGTGGTGGCAATGATGACAACAACGATGATGGCAGAGGGTGGTTGTATTAATACTGGTTGTGGAAATAGTGGTTGGGAGGTGGTGGTGGTGATGGCGGTGGTGGTTTTAATAGTGGTGGCAATAGTGGGAGGTGGTGGTGTCAAAAATGGTGCCAACGATGGGTAACGATGGTGGTAGCATATATTATTTTATCTTAAAGATTTAACTTTGTTTTATAATGTATCTTTTGTTTTCTACTATTTTGGAATCTATTAGTGTTCCATAAAAATTAGACTAAATATTATTTTCTACATATTTTAATTTTCTGACTTAATTCTTAAAAAAACAATATATTAAACGCATTTTTCATCCGTTTTCGTATTCTTTCCAAATTTTGTGTGAAAATATTTTCAACCAACAAAAAAATCTAGGTGAGAGTGACCAGGCCGAAACATACATCGGTAATGCTCAACGAGAATGACTTAAGCCCAACAACAGAGAATGGGCTTCTAGGTAAAAATCACATAAATTCCAGTCGAGCCACAACCAACAATCCCAAAATCCCAATCGACGCTCAGCGGCTTTCCGTCTACGAATCGCAGTCTCAGACGCTGAGGGCGGTCTCTCTCTCTCTCTCTCTCTCTGTCCGCAAATTTCTTCACTTCGTTTCTGCTATACAAGCACAGTAGCACCACCGTCTGTGTAGCTCTTTGGCTCAGGTTCCTTCTTCTTCTTCTTCATTGCACTTTCCCTTATTTACCATTTCTAGGGTTAGGGCTAATCTCGGTGTGTATGTGTTTGTGTTTTATCTTTAATTTCTAATGGTAAAGATTTAATTTTTAATTTAAATTGGGTTTCTTTCTGCTCTGAATTTTCTCTGTGATTTTGAATTACTCAGACCATAAATTGTTGATAACACAGCCATATATAACTGAACGTATTGTGGAAATTCGCATACATCTAAGTGTAATTTTCTTAGAGTATCAATTGAATATTCATGCTCTTGGAAAGAAGGAATTGATGGAACCAAACAGTAGATGTTTTGGCCAAGAGCTGAGCTAGGTTATGGAAAATCTTATGAACAATGACCGTAACTAAATTATTTCAGAAAGTGTTAAACTTGTTTGTGTCATTTCATTTATTCAGAAGTTACTAATTGAGGGCCGCCTTAAGTTTGACAGAAGGGTGGGAGTATGTAGTTGAAGAAATTCAAATAGTATCTTGGGTTGTAATTGTTGAGGTTTATGCTATAATGCAGTTCTGTGCCCCTCTAAACGGTAATTTTGAATTCTGAATTTGAATTATGAGATTTTTTAGGCCGTATGAAGCAGGACTGAAACTTTTGATGATTGCCAAGTTACGAGTGTCCTCATGTTTCTTTTTTTGTTTTTATTTTTTACATCCAAATTAGAGATCTTTCCTTGTCTACATAGTCTTTCGGTTTTGGTTGTGGCTGTTTTCAATTTTGTTTCAAGTATGTTCCAGTGCATCTTGGCTCAATAAGATTTGCATAGGAATTCTTTACATCTCCCCTCACTCTCAACTTCTTAACTGAAATATGCCCTTTTAAGGCAAGCACGTTATTTGCTGCTAGTAGACGTTTGATATTATTAAAAGGAACTGGTTCCGATTCATTCATTCATTTCAAATCACTTATTGGCTTTTTTTATCAAAAAAATGTAAATCACTTGTTGGCTTTTAGGAGCTATCTTCTCAAAATTACCTTTCGCGAATTGTCTTTGAAAACAATTAATTCCCAAAAGTTCAGTGTGCACCTTATGCATCTCTTCTGATCTGCCTTTTCTACTTTCAATTTTGTTCCCATTATCCTTTTCTTGTTTGGTTGATATGTGGAAGGTGTGATTTGGTTTTTTCCAACCATATTCATACTGTCGCTAGACACTTTTAAGTCCTTACACCACCATGAGTTTATATTGTTGCAAGAGCAAATTAGATCATGCTTGACGCATCAGAGTGTCCTTGGGAGACAAATGCAGAAGGTATTTTTCAAAAATGAAGGCTTTTATGGCTGGTGGATGAGAGAGGTGGTTACAACTTACAAGTAGGTTGAACAAGGAGCTTTGCTTCTTGAATACGGATAGGCAAAGAAAGATAGATTAAATGTGCAATATCATATATTGATTGTATATTTAGGATCCCGCGGATAACTATAGTTAATGCTAACATTATTTTTGTACATACCTATGCTTTACAAAGAAAATTTGGTCTTCCAGGGAGACTCTAAACCCCCAATGCTAAATGTTGTTTTGTTTGAAAGGGGGGAAATTTTCATTGAACTTTTAAGCTCTCTTGGTTTCTACTTGTAATTAGTCTAGGTGATGGCTTCTGATTAGAAAAGGGTTAGAATAGTAATGGCTGCTGATTTTTACAATGGAAATATGCTGCCAGCTTGCTGATTTTCCTTGTGGTTCTCTTCGAAAGGCCTTGAAATTTCCCAGACTTATATCATGTGGTTCACTTCTAGTCTTTGAGAGTGTTCTCCCTATACCTACCTGCAGCTTAATGTTTGATGTCTGACGTAAGCTTGATGTTTGACGGGACTTTCTTTTGAAGGATGTGGTTGAGGAACTGGATATTTAGTATCTGGGTTCTGAGTGTGGTGGTAAATAATTCTTGTGAGATGGATTGCTTGTTGAAAATTTTCTGTACTTTGTTGGGATTTGGTGTTTTCTGTTATGAAGGGAAAGTAGTTGGTTTGGTTTTGATTCATGGATACGATCTTGGGTGTAATGTGGATGTGGTTGTGATGTGGACAGGGAGGAGGCAACGGCTGTGTGGTGTTGGTTGTGGTGGTGTTTATCATTCAATCAGTGGAGCTAGGTCTTAATAAGAATTAATTAACATGAGTTCAGACAGCAGGAGCCGGAGCAGGAGCAGGAGCAGGAGCCCGTCAGATCGGAAGATCCGTTCTGATCGTTTTTCCTACCGTGATGCACCTTACAGGAGAGATGGAGGACGTCGGGGTTTCAGGTTTTATGGCATTTGACTATTTTTTCTTTCTTCTTATCTTTATAAATTTGGGTTGGTAAGGAGAAAGTAATCTTCCAACGTGTCTTCATTGGAGATGGTCTCGAATGTTACAATCAACCATATTTGTTGAGTAAGACCTCTACTTGAATATGCCTGTGAAGATTTAAGAAGTTGATATATGATAATTTTGCCTCTGGATAATAATTTTCTTTGCTTTGTTGTACATTTATTTGGAGCTTTGTAAATTTTCAAATACCAATTCCAAATGATTAATGACACTTCAGTGTAAGTCATTTTGCTTGTAGAGGGACTACCAGTGGTGCACAAAAGTTGTATACATTGTACTTTTTGTTTTGTCAGATAAATTTAGCTCAGTACATGTGTCAACTCCTTCACTTTTTTGCAATTATTGGAAATTTTTTAAACCTTCAGAGTGCTTACGATGTTTTGACTTTTTTGGTTTTGCAATGTTTCTTTATGTGATTGTGGCTCTGATTCTTCTTGATGATAAGTCAAAATCATGGAGTTAATCTAACAAGTGACTTTCATTTAATTAATTATGTTTTGAATTTTGGAATGCTGTTATTTTCTGCTGAGAACTAAATGCATTGTTATTTTTTGCCAGCCGAGACAATCTGTGCAAGAACTGCAAACGGCCAGGCCATTTTGCTAGAGAATGCCCGAATGTTGCAATTTGTCATAATTGTGGTCTTCCTGGGTACGGAAACTTATTCTGCCTCATAACATCATGATGTTGCATTTTTTTTTTTATCTCCATCGTTCATTACAGTGTTTCTATTTTACTTTTGAAGGTATCTGTTTATCAGAATATGGTCTTTGTTTTTTTGTGACCTTTGCTTTCTGGGAGAGGGTTTGAACGGTTTAAGGTTCCAGAATTTCTAGAGCTAAATAAAATCCATTAGACATTAGAATTTAGCTAGTTAATACTTAAGTCTAGAGATACACGTCCTGAGTATGTAATTTTTCTTTTAACGCATCTACATCCCTCTTCTGTCTCTACCTGAACTGCTCTTGCAGCAAGACAAATGTCACTGCTTCTGCTACCGAGCAGTCTATTTCCATCAAAGTTATTCCAATAATTTAAACTGATGTTTCTATCTCTATTTTTCTGTTAAAAAATTATTGTCACCTTCATAATCCAAAACAGTTTGCGTTCTTAGTAATAACAGCATCTTCTCCTCTTACCATTCATGCCTTCAATGATTAAACCACTATTGCCACCATTCAGTACTGTCGGTAAATTTCACGTACCTTAGCACCATATGCTTGTCGTATTGATGCCACTATTGTTGTTATGTTATAACCATTTTGAGATAACCAGAGCGCCACTTTATGCCTCACCACTTTCTCACCATCCCACAGCTACTGTCATCCCTTGTCAACTTGTTTTCTCTGTTTCACCTTCAGTGTATGTCATCTCTGCCTCTAATACGCTGTTGCATCCATGTTTTCCCTTGCACCACTTTAGACCAACACTACCACTTTCATATCCCTTTCTTTTTTAACCATGTTTCAAGAGTATTGGCAAGAAGTATTTAAGAAAATACCTACAATCCCAGAGAAATATGCATGGTCCCCAGCAATAACTCAGTCTCCACTCTCCAGGTTCTCAGGATTGCTTTAATATTTGAGCATTAATTCTGTGAGACTCTATGACGGGAAGAAGTTAAAATTTTGGAGATCTTTAGGTTTTAGACATATAAAGATTATTCAGAATTTTTTTTTTTTTACTTTAAACCAGACTAGCAGCACCCTGTAGTGAAATTGATGGTTGAACTAGTAGTGTCATTGCTTCGATAAGGTTACATAGTTTCTTATTTCACGGGAATGATGGACCTGCGTCCTGCAGATATATTTTTGTTTGCTGTTAATTTCAAAAATGGAAACAATTATGCTGCATGCTTAACGGGAGCCTTTCATTTCTAATCGTGTGATTCGAATATTCTACTAGGCACATTGCTTCAGAGTGTACAACAAAGTCACTATGTTGGAACTGCCGGGAACCTGGTCACATGGCCAGTAACTGCCCAAATGAAGGCATCTGCCACACTTGTGGTAAGACTGGACATCGCGCCAGAGACTGCACAGCTCCCCCAATGCCACCTGGGGACTTGAGGTTGTGCAACAACTGCTACAAGCAGGGTCATATTGCAGCTGACTGCACAAATGAAAAGGCATGTAACAACTGTAGGAAGACAGGTCACCTGGCACGTGATTGCCCGAATGAACCCATCTGCAACTTATGCAATGTATCTGGGCATGTGGCCAGACAGTGCCCCAGAGCCAATGCTTTGGGAGAGCGAGGAGGTGGAGGAGGTGGAGGTGGTGGAGGTGGTGGAGGTGGTGGAATGGGTGGACGTGGAGGCAGTTACCGTGATGTTGTATGTAGGAACTGCCAGCAACTTGGGCATATGAGCAGGGATTGCATGGGCCCCTTGATGATCTGTCACAATTGTGGGGGACGAGGACACCTGGCATACGAGTGTCCTTCTGGAAGATTCATGGATCGCTACCCCAGGAGGTACTGATAGGTGGCAGATCATGTTCCGGCATTTACCTTTCATCTCGAGCAAGCATTTCTGGTTTAGGTTTTAGATTGAAGGTTGAAACTTTAAGAGTATGAGGAGTTGAGTTGAGATTTTATTTTAGAAGATTATTTCTGAATTTTTGGCAATTACTGCAAATATAACTGTATGTAATTGCGTTTTATGTTGTGATGCCTGCAGATTTTTGTTTTCCTTACAGTAATTTGTTGTTCTTTTTCTGGTCAATATGGTGATCTGGTGTTCACTTGTATGAATTAGGAAGCTTGTGAACTCGCTGAATCGGGGGCACAAGTGAGCCTCTTTCGAGTCCGCATAGGGTTTGATTCAGTTTAGAAGATTTTAATATATTTGTTTGTGTCAGTTTCTCCAAAAAAATTCATATTGATACGCATCATCACGTACCATGAGATGATAAACGGTTGAAATTGATTCATGTGTTAATTTAACTGTCGGTATTAATTTAAAAAATAATAAAAGGTGGGTGTATTGTATTTAATAGTATGAAGCACTAGGGTAATACCCTAGTTTTTCTCTACATGTCATTGTTACCTCAAACGAGGGGCCACTTGAGTTTTTGGGGCGTAAGTGAAAATAAAATTTTGGCTTTGTACCCTAATTCTTTTTTTCAGTTTTTGTGGCCTAATTATATTATAAACCTTAAAATTTTCAAAAATAAATTGGCGATTCTTCATGAGAATTTAAATTATTATCAAAATTGTGGGTTTGTACACACGAGTGACTTAGGGCCAGTTTGGAATTGCTGTATTTATAAAAAAAACTGCTTATAAAAGCAGCTTTTAAAAGCAACCTTCATTATCAAAATAGTAGATTTCAATTTTATTGCAATTTTGCAAGGGTTGTTTTATTAACACCCAATATATTGTTGAATACACCCCACATTTGCTTTTTTAATTAAAATTTATTTTAATGTACATTCCCATAATATCCTCACACCCCACATTCCACATTTTCTACATACGCCCCACACTCTTCACATCTCACATCTTCGGTGCAAATGCATATTTATGTTTTTATTTTTATTTTTAACTTACGAGTAATCCCAAAAGAAAACAATGAAACTGGGTTGAAGAAGAATGAAGGTTTAGATTTGAGAACCCACCACTTTGTAGCAAAAATGATCTAGAAATGCATAGCATAATTGTTTTTGCATTAACTTCATAATACCATTTTTGGGTTGCTTCATACTTTCCCAGAAGTAAGCCTACTCCTTGATAATGGTTCTACGTACTGCTAAACTACTCTTTGATAATGGTTCTACGTACTGCTAAAAATTTGAACAACTCGGCAATTATAAAAATGAACTACAATCCAATAAGTGAGTATAATAAAACCAAAAGGTTTTGTTTCCAAGTCTAATAATTCAGTAGCTTATGTCTAAAAAATCATAAATCAATCACAATCAAGACATATAGAGTTCCCGTCCCAAATTTTTCATGTGAAATTACCAAAATGCCCCTAGAGGGTTAATGTTGACTTTTGGTTGACCTTTGTTCTCATGACACATAACAATTATTCTTTTAGCTTATCCTTGTAGTACTTGTCGATAAAAACGCATGGGCGCAAGCGGAACATAATTCGAAGTTACGATGTATATTCTACGGAACTTTAAAGTCCAAGGGTATTTTTGTAATTTCATGTTAGTATTCTATTAGGTTTATTCTGAGTGGGGTTTGACCCACTCATTTTCTATCCAACCATCATTCATTCTCTCTCTCTCCCTCACTCTTCTTTCTCTCTCCCCGACCCTCATCTCTCCTTCTCGGCAAAACCCCCCACTGTAACATCCCGTTCAAAATTTATTTTATTTTATTCCCGGAAGTGGGAAATGACGTTTTTGCCCCTGGGTTGACTTTTCGGTTGACTTTTGCGTCGTAACTCGTACGACGCATCCACTTGTATTTTCCTGACGTGCTCGTCGATACGAATTCGTAGACGCGAGCCGTACGTCGTTCGGACTCCGAACGAATATTTTACGGGCGTTGGATTATCGACGTTACCCATATTTTATATTTCTGGACAGTTTGGTGGTTGGGCTGGGGCCCAACACCCCTGTTGGCCCACGTGGCCTTGTCCCTTGGTCTCTGTTTTTTTCCCTCACTCTCTGCACACTCACTTTCTCCCTCTCTTTTTCTCTCCGTGGGTGCATAGTGCACACCGACGGAAACCCGTCGAATCGAAGCGAACGAAAATCACCACCTCCTTCGTCTCGACGCCGTGGACTCAACGGTGCAAACCGTTCGTCCAAACTCTCAACCGTTTGACGGGAAACGCAACCGGAAAAACCGGACCTTCTCGGCCATTTTCCGGCCAATCTAGACCGAGGTGAGGTTTCTAACCACCACCATTGTGTTCCTCTCGTTGAGTAGATGAATTTTCATAGGTCGTTTGCCTGTTTTGGTTGAGTTTTGACGTAGATCGACTTTGCTACAGTGAACCGCAACCTTCGAGGCAATTACAGGCCTTTTCCCGAGCTTGTACGACCAATCCAAAGGTACACCGTGATTCTACTCATCTCTAGCTTCATTTTGGTACTTGAATCGTCCAATTTGGACTTAAAACGAAGAAGTTATGAAGCTCTGAAGTTTTACCCAGAATCCGGCCATTTTTCCCAGATTCCGGCGACGGCGACGGCGGCCGGCGGCGGCGATGGCGGCCGGCGGCGGCGACGGCGGCGCCGGCGACCGGAATCCTGGCAGGGATGACCGGTGCTGACGTCATCGGACCGGGTTGGACCGGCCATGCTGACGTCAGCAGACCGGTTCAGACCGGATTTGCTGACGTCATCAGCTTAAACCGGCTTGAGCCGAGCCGCGTTGACGGCTTGAGCCGAGCCGTGTTGACCGGCTTGAGCCGAGCCGCGTTGACCGGCTCACCGGCTCAGTTGACCGGCTCGCGCGTGAGCCGCGCGTGGAGCTGCGCGTGGAGCCGTAGGCTCCGACCTTCAAGCCGCGCGTGAGGGCACGTGGAAGGTCCTTTTTCGAATCTGTTTTCACGGGTCGACTCGTGACGACGTGTACTACCTCGGGATAGTATGCATGTAAATTTTTGAGGTGTTTTGGACTTCCAAATTGAGAAAGCAAGGGATAGGTGTAATTAATTCGTTAATTCGTTACCTTTTTGAGTTAATCATTGTACCGGTGATTTCTCATATAGGTGGGGCCTATCCAGAGGACTACCGGGGTTACCCAGGACGGGGTACTTCGACCCGGCTGCCTACAGGTGAGTGAGTGGGTCTTTGTTTGATAAATGTATATATATACGTATGGTTTTTCAACGCTTTCTGTAACTGTTAGCGTAGTTGCATATCATTACGTTTGTTGGAGTTAGAACACTTGTACTATATTGCCATGCATGTTTTCATACTGTTGCTCATCAGTAGATGTATACACCCCAGGTATTAGTACTCAGTCTTGTGGCCAGGACTAGCCTTGACGTTAGGAGTAGTCACTATCAGTACCGCTACGCAGCTTTGGATCCATTGTAGGTACTAGCCTGTTCTAGGTTGCATTAGGCAACTCGAGCTTGTGTGACTGCACTTTGTGCACCAGCGCTTAGCGCTAGACTCGCGTCATTGTAGTACTCAGCGTATTACTTGTATACCTAGCTTGTTCCTCGTGGGATTTACCCCCTTGGGCATGTGTGTTTACATATGGGTGAGCAAATGTCAGTAAAGTATTAGCGGGGAGTACCCGCATGTTTTCACGACAGTATTTTGAGGTTCATGCCTACGGGTATGACGTATTTTCTCAAATTATACTTGTTTTCAAATGAGGGGTTACTAAACTTTTGAAAACAACGGTTTTATCAAACTTTGCTTTTTGACCCACTCACCGTTTTATGTTTTGCGCCCCTCCAGGTTAGTTGGCTGGGAGCTTGCGACGTCGTTGGCGCGGTGGTATGACAATGTAGGATTTCCTCTACGGCTGTATTAAATTTGTTTTCCGCACTCTGATCTTATTTCAATTAAATATTCATTATTCTTTATTTCATCCTTCAACTTTCTTTTTGGCTTTCGTCACGCTAACGCGTGTCGGCCAGCACTTCCGACACCTGGCTCGTCCGGGATCGGGATGTGTCACCCACACACACATTGTGAGTCACAACTTAGGAATCGCAAATCCCCGTCGAATCCAAAACCACAAACACAACCATGAGGATCATCTCGTTGTCCTGAGCACAACTCTAGTTTTGGAATTGTTGAACTTGAACCCAAACTGCCAAACCAAGACCAGATGAGAGGAAACTTTTTCGACGAGTGATCCGTCAATTCCGACGTAGGTAAGGCTTGAGATTATCACCAATAGCTTTGTCTCGATGAGTAGGTGAAAATTGACATAAAATACGTGTTATTTGGTGCCATATTGAGACAGAACGGAGAGGATGTTTCCCAAGCTTTTTCCTGCCAAATTACAGGCCATGTCCAGTCATTATTTCGATCCTAAATAGGTACGAATGCATTCCTCTCTTCAATACCTTCATTTTGATCATATAAAAATCATAAAATTTGGTTGAGTTTTGACCTAGAAACGACTTTTGAAAATTCAAAAATTTTCTGACGAAATTTTTCAGAATCCGACGTGACAGATGGCAGACGACGGCTCCGGCGACCGGAGTGAGGAAGAAGACAGACTTGACGACATTAACTTTTCCGTCAGATTAAGGTATACTCCGTTAAACTTAACTGAATCTGTTATGGTTTTCGTTAAAAGTAACAGCGTATGTGATGTCGTTAGTTTCTACAGTTAACCCCCGCGTGGAGGCGCGTGGCAACTGATGTCGAAGCGTGAGACCGTACGGTTGGGCGTGGAGGCGAGTGCGGAGGCGCACAGCAGTGCAAGGTGGCTGACACAATTTCAGATATCGGAAATTATAAATTGAGCCTTGTTTTATTGTAATCTTTGAAGTTTTTAATTTCTAATACCAGGAAGGGTTTATTTATTTTGGAAAGGTTATGTATTGATTTATTACTTATATTTAGGTCAACGATCATCTAGACGCTTTGAGGAGCACGACGCCCAGGAGGATTACACTCCCAAGTATCTGTGAGTGGACATTGTTATATTAAATGTTTATTATCCTAGTATCTATATATACAAATATATATATATATATATATATAAATATGAATGATTTCGAATGTTGATTTGATCATGCCTACACATGTTTTATATTTGAGATATGTATTTCCTACTTGTCCATGACCATGCATTTGACCATGCCCATTTTGTTCTCAACTAATTTGGGCCAAAATGCAATAACCTCAACTATTGGCTATATTGCAAAAACATAAACTTTTGGGGTCACTTTGTAAAAACACATAAGTACATTACTTCATGTAATTACAACTAGAACCCAAAAATTTCAACAAATGCAAAAACTTCATTCAAGGAACAAAACAATTTGTCCTTTAGTGATTTTGGGCCTTTATGTAAAAACGTAAAATTTCGGGTCAAAGTGCAAATACACAAAAGTATCAAAACTTTATGTAATTGCATAAAAGCCCCAAAAGTACCCCACTTATTGGGGTGGCCGGTTTTGGAGGGAGTAAAGGAAAGGAAGATGTTAGTGGAAGACAAGGTATGGGTTGAATAGTTTGATTGGTAAGGTTGAAAAATTGATTGGTATGGGTTGTAAGAAAAGAGGTAAGGTGTTGCCAATTTTAAAAACAAAATATCCATCACCAATCAACCACAAACCAAAACTTTAAGAAAAACAACAAACACTTTGAATCAAATCACCAAACTTTTTGTTCTTGCCAAGAACAAATCAAGAACAATGAAGAACATCCATGAAAACCCATAAGAGTTCCATGAACATTTTTCATCCAAAAACACCCCCAAAAATTGTCAAACTTAAGGGAAATAACATATTACCATACTAGGGTACTTAGGGGTTCCTAATGTCACTTTAAAACCATTTTAACAAGACAAACAAGAACCCAAAAATCCACCCTTTGGATTTGGCCGAATTTCCCCAAAAACATGGCACCAAATTTTAGTTCCAAAATTCATGTTCATATGAACTACATCTACAACATTTGAGATGGCAAATTTTCCAACAAAATTTACATTCAAAGAAGCAAGAATAAAGCTTGTAACAATTACAACATTCAAATCACAAACTATGAAATCACAAAACCCAAAAGGATTCACCAATCTACTAGACCTAGGCTCTGATACCACTTGAAGGGAAACTTTCGGAAAACCAAGTTCATTTGAGCAACATCTATAGCATGCAATTAACAATTAAAGGCGGAATCATGCTTCTAAGCACTCAAAAACAAAACTTTACCCAAGAAATTCAAAGCCTAGTAGATAGGGTGAACTAACACTACTCAACTCAAGAACAAAGTGAGTTGAGAATTCATATACCTTTGTTGATTCCTCTTTGCATAAGCAAAGGCTAATCACCCAAGGAGAGGGCCTTCATTCCTTGCTTCTTAGCTCCATGGAATTCTTGGAGGAGGATGGTGAAGGGAAAAATTGTGGATTAACCGAGTTCATTAAGCAACATCATTAAGCATGCATTTAACAATTAAAGGCGGAAACATGCTTTTATGCACTTAAAACGAAACTTTACCCAAGAAAATTCAAAGCCTAGTAGATATGGTGAACCAAGACTCAAATCAAAACAAATTTTGAGTTGAGAAATCAAATACCTTTGTAGATTCCTCTTTGCATAAGCAAAGGCTAATCACCCATGGAGAGGGCCTTCATTCCTTGCTTGGATGAGGATGGTAGAATAGATTTCTCCAAGTTCCCAAAGTAGAGAACCTCTAAGTCTCCACACCAAGGAGTGCCTTGATGAGAAGATGAGTGCCCTAGAGGAAGAAGATTGCTAGCTAAATTCCTCTAGGGAGCCGGCCTCTTTGAGAGAAGAGAGAGCTTTCACTCTCATCCATTCTCCCAAAAGAAAACCACTAAGTATGAAATGTTATAAAGTTTCCTTTATAACCTTTTCACAATGTAGTGGCAAACTTGCAATTAAAGCAAGTTTGCTACACATACACCAAATGGCCGGCCATCTTGGGTTCATTGGGCTTTTGGGCCCTAATGAATTATTAGTCATTAAGTTGTCATACAACTTAAGTCAATGGGCTTGACGTTCGAAGCCCATTGGGCCTTGAGGCCCAAAACTAACCCGAGGTCTATAACGAACTTATTCGTTTGATTAATTAACATATTAATTAATCCTTGCCATAAATAATTAAACCATTTAATTATTCTTACTCATCTCCATTGTTTCATCAAACTCTACCTTACTCGGTGTACGATCCATTAGGTTCCTTTTAGCGAGGCAGTGGAGGATTAGAACTCTTTCAAATCAATTCTGAATTGAAACTTACGTTCAATTCTCCCTTAAGTGATTATACACTTATAGGGCATCCACAAACCATGAGTGACACCTAGCAGCATGTCATGGCTACCCAAGCTAATCAGAAGAGGTGGAGAACCTATTCAGTTAGGATTGCAATGCAATACGGTCCTTCTCTAATACAATACTCTCGACCACATTGTTTGGTTTGATAGTTTATTCATGTCTACTATCCAATGTGATTCATTTACTTATATGATTACCTTGAATATGATTTGGAACGACTTCCTAAATCTTATTCATACTCTGGCCAGAGATTCTTAATCATATCATAGAGTATTCTCCCTCAAACGGTTTGAAGGTTAGAGATCCCTTGTTGCGCATTCACTTGCCTCCATGGCTAAGTAACTTAACCCCAACTATGCCGTGGACACCCTCGGATGGGGTGACTTTGACATAATCAAAGATCAAGGACCTCACCACAAGACAACTGTGATGCCTCAGGTCAAAGGACTAATTTGCATTATCCCAACTATGAGTTCTCATATGATATGATCATGAAAACTCATCGTTGATCGTGTTCAGTGGACTCATTCCTATTGAGCACCTACATGCTTATCTTGATGTCAGTTACACCAATGACTCGAGACTAGCCACTCTCCCTGAGAGAAGATATAACATGTACTGATCTTAACGGACTGTCAATGCCCAATTGGCAATCCTATGATCAGGAACATTTAGGATATGTATATGAACGAGAATGGTCTCATGAACCTAACTTGTTTAGATTACATTCTCATAAGCACATATTCCTTGGACTTATTGTTTAAGCATATAACATTTATATGAGACTACTTTAAACAATAATCATTGCCCTTTATATTAAACTAAATTAGTTTAACATTTGAAATGTCCGTAAAGTATCATCATATGATTGGTTTTAGGGCACATTTCCAACAGATGGATGAAGAGGATTATCCAAGTTCCCAAAATTGAGAACCTCTAATTTTTCCACACCAATGAGAGCCTTGATGAGGAGATGAGTGACCTAGAGGAAATGAGATTGCTAGCTATTTTCCTCTAGGGTAGCCAGCCTCTGAGAGAGAAAAGAGAGCTTTGATTCTCATCTTTTCTCCAAAAGAAACCCTTATGTTGAAATGTTATAAAGTTGCCTTTATAGCACCTCACAATGTAGTGGCAAGCTTGCAATTAAAGCAAGTTCACTACACATTCTCTAAATGGCCGGCCATATGGGTTCATTGGGATGTTTGGGCCCTTATGTTTCATTAGTCATTAAGTTGTCATACAACTTAAGTCAATGGGCTTGACGTTCGAAGCCCATTGGGCCTTGAGGCCCAAAACTAACCCGAGTTCTATAACGAACTTATTTGTTTGATTAATTAACATATTAATTAATCCTTGCCATAAATAATTAAACCATTTAATTATCCTTACTCATCTCCATTATTTCATTAATCTCTACCTTACACGGTGTACGATCCATTAGGTTCTTTTTAGCGAGGCAGTGGAGGATTAGAACTCTTTCAAATCAATTGTGAATTGAAACATACTTTCAATTCTCCCTTTAGTGATTATACACCTTTAGGGCTTCCACAAACCATGAGTGACACCTAGCAGTATGTCATGGCTACCCAAGCTAATCAGAAGAGGTGGAGATCCTATTCAGTTTAGGATTGCAATGCAATACGGTCTTTCTCTAATACAATACTCTCGACCACATTGTTTGGTTTGATAGTTTATTCATGTCTACTATCCAATGTGATTCCATTACTTATATGATTACATTGAATATGATTTGGAACGACTTCCTAACTTCCTAAATCTCATTCATACTCTGGCCAGAGATTCTTAATCATATCATAGAGTATTCTCCCTCAAACGGTTTGAAAGTTAGAGATCCCTTGTTGTGCATTCACTTGCCTCCATGGCTAAGTGGCTTAACCCCAACTATGCCGTGGACACCCTCTGATGGGGTGACTTTGACATAGTCAAAGATCAAGGACCTAACCACAAGACAACTATGATGCATCAGGTCAAAGGACTACTTTTCATTATCCCAACCATGAGTTCTCATGTGACATGAGTATGAGAACTCCTCGTTGATCGTGTTCAGTGGACTCATTCTATATTGAGCACCTACATGCTTATCTTGGTGTCAGTTACACCAATGACTCGAGACTAGTCACTATCCCTGAGAGAAGATATAACACGTATTGAACTTAACGGACTGTCAATGCCCAATTGGCAATCCTATGATCAGGAACGTTTAGGATATGTATATGATCGAGAATGGTCTCATGAACCTAACTTGTTTAGATTACATTCTTTTAAGTACATATTCCTTGGACTTATTGTTTAAGCATATAACATTTATATGAGACTACTTTAAACAATAACTTTTGCCCTTTATATTAAACTAAATTAGTTTAACAGTTGAAATGTCCGTAAAGTATCATCATATGATTGGTTTTAGGGAACATTCCCAACAGTTATTATATTAGAAAAGAGAAAAGGATATTTAGAAAAATTTCTTTTTCGTCCACTCACACCTTTCGGTTTTTGCGCCCCCTTCAGGACCTAGTAGCAGTGCATCCAGTGACGTCGAGGCATAGTGTGGCAGCTCTAATTTCCTCCCGAAAATGTAGGGAGTTTATTTATTTTTTTCAGTTTCTATAATAATGTCCATGCCTGTTATGGATAGAAATTCTAGGAGCTTGACTCTATTATTTATTTCCATTGCCTTACATCAGTTACGCTCTGAACCTCACGCATGTTGTAATAGCTTCACGTGTACGTAGTACTAGAGTGTAATTTATAAACACTCAGCCTGTCATGTAGCTACTTTCTGCATGACTTGTGTGCTATTATTATGCGATAAGTAATGTGATGTTTTATACTGCTATTGACATCTTTTATACCCGTATCCTTGTGGGCTCAGTCCCATTTACTTGGTTTTTATTACTACTGTTGGTAAATTTATATTTTGGCAAATTACGGGTTTTACAGCGAGGGGTTATCCCAAACTTTTGAAAAGGTTTTACAAAACTGTACTTGGGCCACTCACCTTTGCTTTTCGCCCCTCCAGGACCTAGAACTTAGTTGGCAGACTAGTTCGGTGGCTGTTACTGATATTGCCATTTTACCCCTTTGGAAGTATGTTTATTTCCCTTCAGTTGTGTTACATATCCATCTTATGGGATGAGAATATTCTTTCAATTTTACTGCATCCTAGCTCTGATATTATGTGTAATAATGGGTCTTATCCCACTCTATGCACTTCCGCTCTGTTTTTATTCAAATTATCTCAAAATTCACTTTATTTTCTCTATTATCTCATCATGACTTCGTCATTCCTCCGGGGTGACGGTCAGCACGCCTCGATATCCGGTGTCCATCTGGATATTCGGGTCGGGGTGTGTCAGATATGGGGTATATTTAGAATCGTTTTTGTAATTTTTTAAAAAACCTTGTAAGGTTGAAATTGTCATTGCATATTAGGGTATACAAGTCATTTAATATTAAATTTTAATGTGAGGTGTATTCAATAATATGTGGGGTGCTAATAAAAAAACTCGTTTGCAAAGATCACCTTGAAATGATGATTAAAAGAACTCTTAATTTAAAAAAAAAATTTTGAAAACAAAGAAGCTATCATATAATAAGCTACTGAACCGACCAATCGGCTATTTCAAATCGTAGTGCCCGGTTTGGTTTGGTTTTGACAAAAAAAAAGTCAAACGATCTAACTTAAGAGTAATGAATTGGTTTGCTTTACAATTTTGAATTTTTATAAACCGACCTAAATCAAACAGGACATGCCACTTAAGGTTGACACATGCCACTTAAGGTTGATGGAACATTGAAGTTATTGATCTTAATTTAGTTATAACATATTAGTTGCTAAACTTTGAAGTTTGATGATATGTTGGAGTTTAGGATGGTTCGATATACTAGATTAAGGAGGGAGGAAATTGTTGAAGGAAAACTGGGAGGTGGACTAATCCCCTCCCATGCAGCCCTCATACGTTGATACCGCATGAGGAGGCAACTTACAGTTGGGGGTTTAAAATTTTTGCTCACTTTCTAATAGACCAACCTCTTAATGGGTACCTGTTGTATAGGTATGTAAAATTGCTAAATTAGCATTACTCTTAATAAGTTGAAACGAGTACTCGTTAGTTTACTCGAACCAATCCGTTAGTTGAAAGGCTACTAATGGGTTCACCTGTTATCAATCCGAACTCGTTAAGGCTCCAACCCAAACACTTAATTTTATGTGTCGCGTATAATTTTGACACGTATAGGGCTATTGAAAGAAGACCTATAGTAGGAGAGATTTCATGGTACAACAAATTTATCACGTAACAAATATACATGGAACGGTGAAGCCGCTAAAATTGAAAACTCGATTGAACAAATTCCCTCACATCTATCTATAGGATGCTTTAACCTATAGGGCGTCTGGTGTACCTTTGGAGCTTTTAGTAATTTTACCTAAATCAGCCCGCGTCCCAAACCCAAACCCAAACCCACGAGCCACCAAAAAAACCCCCTTGTTGCTTACGCCATTTCTTCTGTTTGGCTGTCGTGGCAGTTGCGGCTTCTCCTTCGCTACTACTCCCCCTTCAGTTAATACATTCGTTTTAGTGCGCAACGATAAAACGACGACATATAACCCTACAGGGGAACCGGGAAGCTTAAAACCCTAACCCTAGCTCTTTTGATTTTAGGGTTTTCCATCTTCGATTTCCAATTTCAGTAACCGCCATGGAAGCCGACGAGGAAGATGCTTCCAAGGTGAACGAGCCTTCGATTTCACCCCAAGACGACGCTTTGTCGTTGCCTCACACAGGTCAGGAGCTCCGGAACCCCGAGCCACAATGCGACCCGGAGTCTGTACCCGAGCCCGAGCATGGGGGCTCGGGGCTCGGTGTCGACCGAGAATCTGATTCGGTTCCGGCTTCAGTAGAGAGAGGCGATGGGGGTGGAATTGAAGGAGGGTGTAAGGAGGGGGATACGGAAATGGAGGATGTGGCGGAGGCGGTGGTTGTGGCGGAGGAGACCGTTGAAACTGATGCAGTGGAGGATTTAGGGGCGGCGATGGAGAAGTCTGCTGCTGACGCGGGAGAGAAGTTGGTGGTGGAAGAGGAGACGAATGTGGTAGAAGGTCACGTGACAGAGGAAACGGAGGTTGGGGAGGAGACGAATGTGGCTGAAAGTCACGTGACAGAGGAAACGGAGGTCGAGGAGGAGATGCATGTGGCTGGAGGTCACGTGACAGAGGAAACTGAGGTGGAGGAGGAAATGACTGTGGCCGGAGGTCATGCGACAGAGGAAACTGAGGTTGTGGACGGGATGAATGTGGCTGAAGGTCATGCCACAGAAGAAACTGAGGTTGGGGATGTGGATGAGAAGGCATTGGAGACAAATGAGAAGGTGTTGCCTGAGGAAGCTGCTGTGACTAACTCGGACAAGGAGGAAGCCGATGAGTCTAATGTGGCCAAAACGGCTGAAGATACTGTGCTTTCAATGAAGGATGAAACAGAGCAAATGACTGGCGAAGCCAAGGGAGGGGAGGTTGAGGCGGAGGAAGTGGAAGAGGAGGATGGGAATCGAGGCGGTGGGAGAGGAGGATGGGGACGAGGCGGTGGGAGAGGAGGCTGAGGCCGAAGCGGAAGGAGAGCAGGCTGAAGCAGGGCGAGATGATGAGGAGAATGTGATAGACATGTTGGCTCAGACCGACACAGTGGGGGAGGTGGATGTGGGTGATGATGTAATGGAGGAGACAACTGAGGCAGAGGAGGCAGGGGCAGCAGAGGAAGAAGCAGAAGAAATGGAGGTGGAAGAGGAGGAGGAGACGAAAAGAGCCGGCAGTGGCGGGCAGAGGAAGCGTGTGAAGAGTTCTAAGGACACGGGAAAACTCCTCTCAAAGAAGAAAATGGAAGAGGATGTCTGTTTCATTTGCTTTGATGGGGGTGAGCTTGTGCTTTGTGACCGCAGGTCAGTTAAACTTTGCTTACTGTTAGTGGTTCTTTTGATGTTACTTCTGTGATTGGTTGATTGATTAGTTTAATTGGTGGTTTTCAGGGGATGTCCTAAAGCATACCATCCTTCATGTGTTAATCGTGACGAGGCCTTCTTTCGAGCCAAGGGTCGATGGAATTGCGGTAACTTGCTGCTTCTTAAGTCCTTAATTTTCTTTTCCTTTTCACCAAGGTTTTATTGTTTTATTTAATTCTGATGCAGTACGTTAAGGATTTTCTAGTATGCTCCAGGGTATCCTATACCCTGGGATTTTATGACCAAGATCTAACGGCCAACAATCCCAATCTATTGGATACCCCCAAGTATAGTAGAATTTTGTGTATATTCATAGTGGACATTCATTACTTAGTTTAAATGCATTTTGAACAAACATCCATTCTGCACATACACCTCATTAAACGATTCATCTAGTGGAATAGGCCTTTAAACTAAGACCCTTTGTAATCTTGAGGAGGCATTCAGTTTTCTGATCAGTTCCTAGATTTACCTTTGAGAATTTTGGTTTATCTCCTATCTCCTGCTAAATTGAGTTCTCTTTATTTTTACTTATTCCATGTCTTCGTATGTTTGTTTCTTTGGTGATCATTTATCTGTTTAGCATGCGGTTTTTGTAGCTTCAAACCCTAGCTGCATTAGTGCTTCCTTAGTGGCAGTGATGATTGAGTTAGTGTTTCCATGTTGTAAAATTAAATGTTTTTTTTTTTTTTGACGTTTGGTTTAAATTATCTAAAAGATATTCTATTAGTTGCTGGGAAGGTCTAAAATACTGATATTTTAAAAATGTTTTGATTTTTTCATGCAAGTGATTTTTTTGCATACTTTCAGTATCCTCAAGTATTGGACGTTTTGTGCTGAAGTTTCATGTTATTTGTCTAGTTAGAGTTGATTTGGAGCTGCATGGTTGTAATTACCGACCTGGAACATAATTATTCGGGTGCCTACTTGTTAATTGTCCTTGAAAAGCTTGTGTACTTTGAAGATATTAGTTAGTCTCCAAGTGATTTTGTATTTGTTTGGATCTGTGACTACAAGTACCTGCAGTATGTACTTCTTTGTTTTCTTTACAGTTGTAAAAATTTGAAATCGTTTACAGATGTATTCTTGAGTTGTCGAGATATGTTTATTACCACAAGGAGGGCATTGCTTTTTCTGCAGAGAGGGATCAGTTTGTTGTTCCTTGGTTTAGTTTTTCTTTTACAATGACGAAGGGAGAAACAATTTCTGATGTAATGAACTATGACTGACAGCTAATTAGGGAATTGACGGACATGTGTTTTTCTTAACCTGGAAGTTATGTGTTTGCCCGCTTCAATTTTTATTATTCATGTAGTTTTAGTGAATCTAGTAGCCAGTGTCTTTTTTGAGAGAGATTGCAGGCATTATGGCTGTATTTTGAACTCTTCGTCTTATCATCCCCAGTTCTTTTACATCTGTGACTTGGGTTTCATCACTTAACATCAATATAAAAATGCTTATTTGAAAATCGTTTTAGTTCTTTTGGGTTGCTAGGCAGTATCTGATGTGTTAATAAATGTATTTTAGGTTGGCACCTTTGTAGCAACTGTGAGAAGAATGCCCACTACATGTGTTATACATGTACCTTTTCCTTGTGCAAGGCGTGTGTCAAAGATGCTGTTATCTTATGTGTTCGAGGAAACAAAGGCTTCTGTGAGACATGCATGAAAACTATCATGATGATTGAAAAGAATGAGCAAGGAAACAAGGACAAGGTATGATGCCTTCTTTCTTCTGTTATTCCCTAATCACTTTTGTATTTTCCTTGTGCTAGCATTGTCATGATTAGGGTCAAGGGTTATATCTTTCTTGGGAGTGTTTTAGTGTGTGAAAGTAGTGTGTCGTGAAATTCATTTTTGCTACATCCTAAAAAAATCAGTTAGCCAAAAGGAAAAAAAGAACAACAAAGCGTATACATTTGGGGGTCTTTGTGGGCCTCTGTATGTAATGAGGTTAGTGACTTCCCTTTCTTCTAATTGAATGTGAACTGGGAACCAGCAGTATCTTGGTTTCCCTGGTGATTTTGTCCTAGGTTTGTTGATGTCTGAGGTTTGTCTTGATATGCTCTTTCCCTTGTTCTCATCTTGTTTTGTTTAAGTTCCCTTTTGGCAGACCCTAGTTCACTTGATGAACACTGTTTCCACTTGTTTTTTCATTTTCTTTTTCCTATAAAAAGAAGAGAAAAGAAATTAATGAGATAGCTGTTGTAACCTAATTAGAAGTGAATCAGTGATATTGAGTTGCTTGAGTTTGTACAAGTCATATATCCGGAATTATGCATTGAATATGTAAATAAATTTAAGGGAAACTAGTTTCATTGAGTATTTTGGTTCTGTAATTTTCATTTCATTTATAATATGTTGGAAAATATGGCTTCAAGAATAAAACATCTAATTGTAATTTCATGCATCGGTTTGAAACCTATGGCATAATAAAGTGTCTGGTTATTATTTTGTGCAAAAATGAATTAAAAAGAACAGAAGATAAGAGATAATGTGGCTGGAATGCTCATGTGAAATGGTTGAGGTGTTGCATATGTTCACTCTCTTAGAGATTATAAGTCAATCATTGCCTGTGTCGATAGTCTTTTGAAACTTAACTGCTGCAGCACTAGTTTTCATGTAACAGAGGAAATGTAGTTTTAATTTGTAATTGTACTTCATATAAGTCAAAGTCAGGGAGGAGGAGTTTGTCTCTCCATTTGGTTGGGAATTCTCAGCAAGGTCCACTTATATAATTCTAAAATTTCCAGTTAGCGTGTCATGGTTTGAATGGTATCTCATTAGATATTAGGTCTCATCATTTTATTAAAATCAAAATTATAACATTTTAATTTATTATAGTATGGTTTTAAATTTGTTTTAATAAATTAAATATATTAAATTATACGGTTGGTTACTTTTTATTATTTTATTACTTTATTACAAATATCAACAATATCTTTATTCGCACTTCAAATATGAATACTACTGCTGGAGTTTTATGATTTATGAAAACATCAATGCCCCTTATCGGATTTGAACCGATGTCGTAAGCCTTACCATGGCGTTACTCTACTATTGAGTTAAAAGGGCTTGTTTGATCCAATTCCTGATTAAAGACACTTTGAGTTTAGTATATATACTTACTATAATAGATGTATTTTTTGTCTATTTGGGCCTCGGGTGTTTCCCTTCCTAAGGGACATTTATTTGTTGTTATTATGATTATTATTATTTTTAAATCTTGATAAATAGCATTCATGCACACATGAAAGAGCCGTCCAGCCCTCTGCAGGAAGTAGGATAAACTGCTAATTAAAATAGTGCAGGCTTATCCTTTTATCTTAATACAATCGTTGCTTTGTAAAAAAAAATGTGGGCTTAATGGCTTATATTCTATTGTTTTCATGCAATTCAAATGACACCTAATCCCAAATTTACTCTGAAGTCTGTCCGTTCATTGTTATTCTTGTCAAAAGGGTGACTAGGTTACAGCTGGATAACTATAATTCCAGTTTCTTCCTAATTTATCATTATAGTTTTTGTTACTATTTTGAGTATAAAAGGCTAAAACAGAGTTTTTGCTCATATAGATTTATCATCACTGCATGCTACTAATCTTAGTGAGATATTTGCTTTCCACACTGTTATTACTGCTCAAATAACAGATAGATCATTTAGAGTTCAAGAACTTTTTGGAATTATTTCGGAAATTTTCGACCTTTAAACTATTTGTCCTTAATTATGTACTATTTTCACTTCACATCTTATTTTTGTTGTGCTTGTGCAGGATGAAGTCGATTTTGATGATAAAAGCAGCTGGGAGTACCTCTTCAAGGATTATTGGATAGACTTAAAAGAGAAGTTATCTCTAACGCTTGATGACCTTGCTCAGGCCAAGAATCCAAGGAAAGGATCAACTGGACGTGCTAATAAACAGAAGTCACGTGATGAATCCTATGATGCTAATGATGGTGGAGGGTCTGATTCTGACAACTCTGAGAATTTGGATTTAGTTAACTCTAAAAAAAGAAAGTCCAAAAAACGAATGAGAACCCGTGCAAAGGGGAGGGATTCATCAAGTCCAGTTACAGCAAGTGGCTCTGAAGGCCCATCTGCAGATGACAGTACAGGGTGGGCATCAAAGGAACTTCTGGAGTTTGTTATGCACATGAGAGATGGTGATGAGTCTGCTTTATCTCAGTTTGATGTCCAGGCTCTCTTACTAGAATATATAAAAAGGAACAAACTTCGTGACCCTCGCCGAAAAAGTCAGATAGTTTGTGATATAAGGCTTCAAAATTTATTTGGGAAACCACGTGTTGGGCATTTTGAAATGTTAAAGCTTCTGGAATCCCACTTTCTTGTAAAAGAGGATGCTCACACTGATGATCTTCAAGGGAGTGTTGTTGATACCGAAGGCAATCAGTTGGAGGTTGATGGCAACTCTGATACCCCGGCAAAGGCCAGTAAAGATAAGAGGCGTAAAGCACGTAAAAAGGGTGATGGGAAAGGACCTCAATCTAATATTGACGACTTTGCAGCCATTGATATGCACAACATCAATTTAATTTTCTTAAGGCGTAATTTAGTGGAAGATCTGCTTGATGATCTGGATAACTTTCAAGACAAGGTTGCTGGCTCTTTTGTCAGAATTAGAATTTCTGGTAGTGGTCAAAAGCAAGATTTGTATAGGCTGGTCCAAGTTATAGGTAATTATTTGATTAATTGTCTTTCATTGTATTTTTGGCCTGAGCAAAGAAGGCATTAAACTATCAGAATTGTAAAGTTCATTGTTTAAATGATTTTCTGAACAGGTACATGCAAAGGTGCTGAGCCATATAAAGTTGGTAAAAGGATGACAGACATCTTGCTAGAGATATTAAACTTAAACAAGACAGAGATCATTTCAATTGATATCATCTCAAATCAAGAGTTCACTGAGGTGATTTAGCATATAACTAAATGTTTTCTTTCACTTCCAAACTCGGTTAAAAAATAACATAAATGTGGCTCTTAAAGATACATGATTTGGACATCCTTGTTCTCAAGGGGATGGCCTCCATTAGAAATAACATTAGAAAGACAGATAAGCTTGCCATTGGGCAAGATATGTTACAAGGGAAATGTGACTAATTCTCACATCCAATGGATAGTGTAGTTTGCTTTGACCTCTTTAGTGGGAGAAATTGAAAAAAATTTTGTTTCTACTTTCATTTGGATGTCAATTGTTTGATATATCTCCTTGTTTCATTGTTTTATTTTTAGGACGAATGCAAACGACTGCGTCAGAGCATAAAATGTGGACTTATCAACCGGCTTACTGTGGTATTTCTATGTTCTATTGTTACTTTTGTGAGTTGAAGTTAAATTTTTATTGTGTCCTGAGAAAGTTGTTGCTTGCAGGGTGATGTTCAGGACAAAGCAACGGTGCTCCAAGCAGTCAGAGTCAAAGATGTAAACTTCTTTCCCTTTTTTCCCTTAAAGTAGTTTTCTGGCTTGTTAACTTTTTTTCTTTAAATATTTTATTTACATCTTGGACATGTTCTATGTACGCTTAGGCTTGCACATGTTGCATGTATGTTTGGGCTTGCACATGCGTCGTGTCGCATCAAAGGTTGATTGGTAATTTTGTACATCTCAAAATTGATCTTTATATTACAGCATTGGCATTAGGGATGGCTGTAGATTTGATTGCCAGGATAAGGTTTTGGAGTGCCCTTAGGAAAGTTTTGTTGCACAGAGAAGTAAAGCAAAAGAAAATATGATGATGCAAGGACGATGATGATGATGAAGAAAATATTATCATGACTGCAATTTTCAACTGAGTGACCTCTATGGAGAAAATTATAATACACTTTATTATAAAAGAACAAAATTTAAATTATTAATTAGTCTAAAAAAAATACAAGATTTGTGGACTGCATGCAATATAATAGAACTGTGAAGTAAGATCTATTGGCCAGATAAAGATACAGAAATCACTGATAAAAGGTAATTAAGAACAGCTTTCCTTCCTCCAAGAAATAGAAGTATAATAAGTAGCCGTCCAATCTGCAAAAGTGACAAAGAAAGAGTTTGTTGAACTCCAAACACATGCGTTGGGTTACTGGCTCGTCGTTGTAAGAACCAGGGCTCTTATGATACTGGAAATTGGTAAAACTAAATACTTTTGAAGCATGCAAAGACCAAACAAAGCTTGTAGACTTTAAATGCTAGTAGGCTCATGTGGTTGTCAAAATCCAATTTTTCTTGAATTAGCCACACTAGAAACTTGAAATCTTTTTTATGCACTACACTTAATAAAGGCCTTGGCTAGCAATCTGAACCTAGGTTTGTTTTGTTGTCTTTTTAGACCAAGTAGGCTTCTTTCTTTGTGTTTGGTTCTCCAACTTTAGGTATTGGCTTGTAAAGCGAAACCTTGCTTGGCATATTTGCTTACAACAATGGGTTAGATTATAGAGGTTATGGGGTCATGGATTCCAAGTTTAATTGACATTGGTATTTCTTATCTGTACCACACATTGAGACACAACAAAGAGGAGAAATTTTTGGTGTTATTATGTTTTTCAATTTTGAAGATATTTGGGGTAGGTTACACCATCCCATGTAATAAACTTGTGTCTAAGGTTGAGTACAAGTGGCTACTAGCATTACGGTGTAATGGTTTTCCTCTCCACTTGTAAGTAGGTCTCTTTCTAAAGGTTGCATAAAAAGCTTAGTTGAAGCAACTTATTTGCTTTTTCCAACTTAACTGGACAACGGAATGCTAAAGATGTCGAGCTTCAACACAATTCCAGTTTGAGTTGGTCTTGAACAAGTAAAGGCCGTTGTTTGAATCCAAAAATCAAGCTTGACGATTTCACTTCGTAAACCAATCAAGCTATGGATCCTTATTTAAGCCTTTGTCTCTCATTTATATATTTTCAAATGAAGTATAACATAGGGTGACATGACTTAAACACCTAAGCTCGAGATTAGGCAGGTGCTTGATTTTTGTAACCCCAATGTTGGGTTCCAGATCAACTCAAATATAAAACAAGCTCAATCTACCTTGAACTTGTGAGCGGCTCAATATCTTTGCAGCCATCCCGTGCCATTTGCTAGCAAAGTTCTAACGTTTTCATGAAGAGATCAAAGATAACATGTCTGCACCATAAGAATATCGGCAAGAACTAGTTGCATTTCCCCAATTAATTTCCTAATAATTTCAACCATATCTGTTCTATGCAAAGGATTGTTTTGTCCTCCTCTTCTTATATACAATATGGATTCTGGCTCCTTTTAGTGTTGACCTGAACTCTTAATCTTGTAGGTGTAAATTCAATATACTTTCTGTCCTCTGTACTTCCTATAACTTGGTTTTTATATTATTTTGTAAGAGTTTTCCTTGATTGTCTTTGATGGATTATTTATTTATTGTGATACAGTGGTTAGAAACGGAGATAGTGAGACTCAGTCATCTTCGTGATCGAGCTAGTGAAAAAGGGCGCAGGAAGGAATATCCTTTACTTTTCAAGTTTAATACATTTTGTTCACAATTTTTTGTGGGGGAGTGATTTTTGTGCACCCTTTTTTACCTTTTAGGCTTCTACACACCCCTCTTAATTCTGGCCCTTTGATTCTCATTTGATTTGTTCAATCCAATGGCTAGAAAAAAGAGGGGTGTGCAAGAGGTGAAAAATGGTGCGCAGAAATCATAGGGTGTCCCATGTTTGAATGTGTTACTTGGAACCTTATACACTACTCACTGTCCTGAAGTCTGAGCTATTTGGTCTAGTTTTATCTTTTTTTGCTCTATTCCAAGGCTGCGGCCTTCGATATAAGTTGACCTGTTTCTTATTCTAGTGATTTCCAACAAACTAAAAAACTTTATACTGGTAATTGGAAAGTTTACACACTCTCTCTCGCATTATCTTTTTGCTATGATTAGAAGTAATGAGTGACATGTGAAGGAATACTTTAAACCAGTTGAGGTTTTCTTTTTTCTTTATGTTTTAGTTTGGAAGGGAGTTGGATATCGCAATAAGCAGATGCACATGGCCTTCATCTCTTTCTTTGATTTTACAAGAAATTTAGCTCCTTTATAGAGAATCAGATATCTATTTGAATGTTTCGTCTGCCTTTTTCATTCTTTGCAATTGCACCAAAAGTTGATGCCTGAAACACATATTATCACTGTTAATATAAAACAATTTTATTAATTACTTGGTTTCTTGGAAAGGAAACCTTGTATTACTTTTTCTATTTCTTATTATAGATGCTTTTGTTATATACGGTACTCTAAGATGACTAGGAATAGGTATGAACTATAATGTAATCCTTAACTTCCTTTTCACGCTTAGAGAGTGTGTAGAGAAGTTGCAGCTTCTAAAGACACCTGAGGAACGCCAGCGTAGACTAGAGGAAACTCTAGAAATACATGCTGATCCAAATATGGACCCGAGTTATGAGTCGGAGGAGGAGGAAGACGAAGGAGATGATAAGAGACAAGGTCCCATTCAATTTTTTGTGAAATTTTTATACCTTCAATTTTCTAGTGCGATTTTCTCTGTCATTAATTTAATCATATGTTTTTTAACTGAAGCGATAGCGATAATCCAGTCATTAATTCAATCATTAATAACGTAGCATTCAATCCATGCAGAAAGTTACCCTAGATCTACAGGTTCTGCCTTTGGAAGGAAGGGAAGGGATCCAATTTCTCCACGAAGAGGAGGATCTTCTTTTAATGATTCCTGGAGTGGGACAAGGAATTATTCCAATACGAATCGGGAGTTAAGCAGGAATATGTCAAATAAGGGGTTCTACAACAAAGCAGAAAGTACAACTGGAGCTGGTGAGATAGTGAATGATTCATGGGGTCAAGGAAGAGACAGAGAAACACAGCAAACAAACCACTGGGAGAAGAAACAAAATATTTCAAGTTTAGAAACGGGTGTTAGGAGTACACAGTCTGTGGTACCATCTGATTCTTCTCCTGGTGGTGGCTCAGGAAATTCAGTGGCACATGTCTCCACTGGTGTACCGCAATCTACGGCCGCTATCAATGATTCAGAAAAAATATGGCATTACAAGGATCCTTCCGGGAAAGTTCAGGGACCATTTTCCATGGCACAGCTGCGCAAATGGAATAACACTGGCTATTTTCCTGCCAACTTGAGAGTTTGGAGAAACACTGAGAAGGAAGAAGATTCTATCCTGGTAACTGATGTATTGGCTGGAAAGTTCCAGAAAGACGCTTCACTGGTTGACAGTAGTTTTCTAAAGGCCCAAATGGTGCACGATTCACATCTCTCACCTGCACATTCTGGGAAGCCTCAAGGAGGTCTCTTTCAGCGGGGTACAGAAGGCCAAGCTGGAGGAGGAAGTTGGGGATCTCAAAACGAAATTACTTCTTCCTCAGCCAGAGGTACTCCATCATCAGTTGAGGTTCCTAAGTATTCTTCAGAAGGGTGGGGCACAACAAACTTTCCCTCGCCTACTCCATCCCAAACTCCAGTAGGTGGGGCAAGGGGTCAAGCTTATGAAAGTAATTGGTCACCCACCCCTGTTCATCCAACTGGCTCCGTGTTGGGTGGTAATGGAGTGATGCAACCTAGTACAGTAGCTACTCCAGAAAGTGCACTGCGAGTTTCTGGAAATGATCGCTCAAGCTCTCTTTCTGGCATTAATGCAGCACCCAAGTCTGAAAGTGCTGCGCTTCTGGGCTCTACAAATACTCTTCAAATGCATGGTCAAGTAAATGCTTCAATGAATCAAGTAGCAGATGTGAAAAATCTTGTTTCAAATCTGCAAAATTTGGTTCAGTCTGTTACTAGTCGTACTCCCGGTGGTGATACTCGAGGATGGGCTTCTGGTTCAGTTCCAAAACAGGAAATGACTGCTTTAGGCCCAGTACCTGGGAGTGAAACCCAACCCTGGGCAGGTGCTCCATCCCAGAGGATAGAACCAATTAATGCTTCTACTATGACTGCACAACATCCGGTCCATGGTTACTGGGGTAACGCTCCATCTACTAACAATGCTACCCCGTCCATTAATACAGGAAATGCAGCTGGAAACTTCCCTTCATCAGGCTTCTCTGGTGTTCCACAGTCTGATCCTTGGAGACCCCAAGTTCCGGCTAATCAATCATACATTCAGCCTCTAGCACCATCACCCCAGGTGCCTTGGAGCATGGGTGTTCCAGATAACCAAAGTTCTCTGCCAAGAACGGGGCAAGAGAATCAAAATGCAGGTTGGGCACCAGTTGGGGGAAATCCAAATATGGCCTGGGGAGGACAAGTGCCAGGAAATACAAACATGAATTGGGGAGCTCCGGGACAGGGTCCAGGGTGGGCTGGACCTGGTCAAGGTCCAGTACCTGGAAATGCAGCGCCTAATTGGGTCCAACCTGGTCAAGGACCACCTTCGGTTAGTGCAAATCCCGGTTGGGCTCCATCTGGTCAAGGGCCAGCAGTTGGGAACACCAATCCTGGTTGGGGTGCACAAACTCAGAATGGAGGAGATAGGTTCTCAAATCAAAGGGATCGCGGTCCGCATGGCGGAGATTCTGGTTATGGTGGTGGCAAGCCCTGGAATAGGCAGTCCTCATTTGGTGGTGGTGGAGGTGGAGGTGGAGGTGGAGGTGGGGGAGGAGGTTCTTCGAGGCCTCCTTTCAAAGGGCCGAGAGTGTGCAGGTTCTTTGAGAGTGGTCACTGCAAGAAGGGCGCAGCTTGTGATTATCTGCACCCGGACCAGTAAGAATTTTGGGAACACATAGCAGCAGCAGCATAATAGCAGTAATACTGTACAGCAAATCTCCCGTTTATGAGTTTTGACTTTTGTAAGCCCTTTGTTTTGTTAATCTTCTAATTACAATAACTAGGGCTGTTTAGTGTATTTTGCTTCAAGTTTACTCAGCTCTTTCATCAAAAGCCGTATTGAATGGTAGATTTTCCTTTTTTCCCCTTTAAGGCATAGTACAGTTGCTTTTCATACAGCTTGACAAGACGGCGAGATGGCATTAGACGCCTTTTCCGGTCGGGTGGCCCGTGGTAGGGTTTTTTGTTAACAAATTTACGGAAATAATTGAGAATTGAAAGTGCTAGGCATTTCCCCTTTACACGTTTTTTGGTTATCAAATGGTGAATCCTTAATGTAGCTCACGACAAAATCCTCATTTGCTGTTGCTCCTTGTACATATTTATTGATTGACAATAAGTACTCTTCGGTACTGTTTAGATTGACACTAGCCTCTAGGAGAACAATTTATACTCAACGGGTACAATAATACAATGTCGTGAGGAGACATCACACTTACACTAGTGAATCCGTTTCATGTAAATCTATTTTGTACTCTAGACAACGAAAAAAAAATAGAATTTTTAATATATAAGGAGAGAGATTCGAACTTGCGTAAATATGGGGAAACATATTTGTTCTAGCCAATGTGGCTACACCCACAATAATATTAAGTAGGCAGAAGTTTTGGTGTTAAATTGGAGGAAATCGAACTCCATACGTATCTCAATTCTTACACATTAATTAGCCCTCTCTCACAACTTGAGCTAACACCATATGTAACTCGTCACATATTTGTTCGGTCGAGTTTGATTGGCATGGATTGGGCTTTGAACATTGGATTGGTCTTGGTTTGGAACTCATCTCTAAGGTTGTTTTTTTTTTCCTTTTAAATATGAGACCGACTGGTGGGCAAGCCACAATAGTCCACCCTTTCAAGGGTCAGGAAGACTCACATAAGCATTTTGGTCTCCTCTTGGCCACCATCGTATGATTCACCAGCGCCAGGAATCGAACTCATGATGAGTCGTGTAGAATACAAGCCTGAAATTTGCCCTAACCACTGTGCCATCCCGTGGTGGTTCTCTAAGGTTGGGTTTTACAAGCCCACTAATTTAGATATGGATCCCAAATCTAGATTCTATCTGTGATACAAATAACCTCAAACAACGGATAGGTTTCATGTACAATTTAATTGAACTACTACCAAACAAGGCCTCAATACGTTACATGACACTCTTTTATACTCACTTCACAATCTAGTTTCATGATATGATTTGTCTATTCTTTGAAACTCCAACAAAGCTATATTTGGATGAGGGATTTTCGAATTCCATGGGACTCGGATCAAGTTAGTAAAAAAGAATTACAAAATATTAGATTGTTGTAGATAATATAAACATGTGTTAAATGTGATTGTGTAAATCCTAGGTAGATATGGATTGAGATATTCTGTTATCCTAAAGATTACATTCCTATTACAACTGTACTTGTTTCACTATAAATAAAGACACTTGGCATGAGAAATAATGTACTACAATAATTCCTCAAGCCGTTCTCTATTTTCTCTCACTTTCTCTTGCCGCACCCTCCTTCATAAAATAGTCCACAACACGTTATCAGCATGCTCTTTCTGCTGTGCTAAAGAGAATTATACCGGAGTTTTGGCCATCTTCAATCATGGGGAGTATTAATTTCAATAATTTTTATTTTTATTTACTTTTTATTTTATTAAATTAATATACTTGCTATTGATTCAATTCTCTACTTGTTATTTTATATCGAACGAGATTCAACGCATTGAAGATGGAAATCCGGAGTTGAAGGCAATTCTGCAAATAAATTGTTCAACCATCATCATCAGCAATCTAGGTTCTTCTAAAACACGGTATCGATTGTCGATATTTTTTTCAGACCTGATTGCATGGACCTTCACCATGATGCATGAACCTAATTTTCTGCGTTTAAAGAATTATTGATCTTCTGCAAATATTGTGTTCGCATCTACATTTAATATATCTGTCATATATTAAGTGAATTGATGATCGTGTGAACAAAGAAAAAATTAGGGTTTTTTCTTTTTTTTTTTCGCTTTTCTGCAAAAAAAACACAAAAATTCGTTTTTCTGAAAAGAACAAAAATTATTTCCTGATTTTTTTTTTTTTTGAAAAATAAAGAAAAAAAAAACCTTACCAGAGCCTAGCCGGAGCCGACCTAACTGGCACCAACCACAATCTTGTTCCCTTCATCCAGTGGATTTTCGAACCTTAACAAGTTCGACTTCACTAACATGGAAGTTTCTGGCAGAAACTACTTTATGTGGGCACAAGTTGTGAAGCTCCACTTGACTACTGAGAAGCTGAGAAACATTGAAGCCAACAATGACGTGGATAGAGCTAAATAAGCCTCCGTCATGATCTTCATTTGAAGACTTATGCCTGAAGCATTGTAAATGGAAGTACCTCGATGACAAGGATTTCATGGCTCTTTGACTCACTCTACGGACCGTTCTAATCATGCAAAGATGATCTTGCCCGAAGCAAGACATACCTTGCCGGAAGCAAGACATACCTTGCCAGAAGCAAGACATATCTTACCTGACGCAAGACATGATTGAACCCCATCCGTGAATAGGTACAATTCTGAAGTTTATAGAATCCGATTGAATTTTGACTGGAGAAGATTTTCTCGTCCTTCCATGGCTTCAAAATGGTCCTGAAGAAGCATTGTAGAGAGTGGAGGTTCACTAAGTTCTCAGATCTGATTACTACCACATTGCTCACTGACAAAGCACAACAGTGAAAGCGGCACCCCAGTGATTCAGCTGGGAGGTACCGAATGGTGTGACCCAGCTTCGGCTGGAGCCTACCGAATGGTATAGACCAAGCTTCGACAGAGTCTACCGAACGGTATAGACAGTTTCAGCTGAAGTCTACCGAATGGCATGCCCTGCTTCGGTAGGGATGTACCGAAGGCTCTGTTTCAGTAGATGCCTACCTAATCTACTCATCCTTCTTTGGCTGTAGAGTACTGAATAGTGGTAGAATCAGGGTCAACCAAGGGGGTGGCATCATGACCAAACACGTGATCCCTTGGCAACGAAGACCCAAAACTTCAAGAATAAGGGACAGTATTCCCGAACCTCAACCGTGCAATATCTACTTCTGTTTTGATGGAATAGATCATTGGTTATGCACTTCTTTGTGCCCCTACCAATGTTGTTGAGGAGTACCATTCTCGTAGTCAATTTGTGAGACTAATTTTACTTCACCTAATACATATGGAAAAGCAGAATTTTGACATGAAAGGCCATGTTGGCCGAACCCCCTATCTTTTGGTTTAAGTTTTGAACAATTTTTCCTTTTTGTTTGGATGATTTGTTTTGGTATTTGTTTTAAATTTTTTTTGGATATTATTATGGATATTGTCCTCAAATATGAGTTAATTGAATCATGTTTCTTATACATGTGACCGAATTCAATTAACATGTGATAAGGTATAAATGTGGGGAAGTTAGTTGTCTGGATGAATGTGCTACTATGCACACTAACTTCATACCTACATCACCCCTCTAGCAACGAATTCAGGTTTACCTAACCTAATTAAGGGCATTGGCACTGCTCCTCGTTGTATTAATGGTACTAAATTACTATTAAGGGGCCTTATATTCTCCGTTCCGGAAGAACGTTATTGAGTTATAAGGATATTCGAGAGAACAATGATCATGAAAACTACTGTAGAAAATAGAGTGAAGTATCTTTGCATCATCTCCAAAATATGAAGCCTGAAGCAATGTTTTGGGGCCAATGGGCTACCTCCCAATTGGGACATGCCACATATAGGCCAGTCTGGAGCCGAGTGATTCGAGCAGTTTACTTGCTTTGGCACGACCGTTTAGGACATTCAGGTCGAAACACGATGCAACATGTTACACAACGCATCGCCTTACCTGAAGTAAGGATTTTTGTGCCTACAAGCTCACTTTGCCAAGCCTGCTCGTTGAGGAAATTGGATTTTTATATCATCCCTAGCAAAGCTACTACATAACCCTCTTTTCATAGTGGATCAAAGGGAATAATGTGGACTCTTCCAACCAAAAATGCGGACCATGTAAATATAGTTTTTGGTTGATATATCGACACAATGGTCACATGTTTGTCCACATACACATTGCTGCTAAACTTCTGGCAATTCCTTACTTAAGGGCTCACCACCCTAATTATCCCATAAAGTCTAGAAGACTAGATAATGCCAGAGAGTTTATATCGAAGAGTATTCGATAAGTATTGCATGACTTTTGGGTTTGAAAATGAACATTGAATTCCCCATGTTCAACCCCCAAACAGCCTCGTAAGAACGATCATAAAGCGCATTATCAATTGATCACTCGGACCTTGGTGAAAGCACCAAGCTTTCGGTTTCTGCCTAGGGCTATGCAATCTTGTATGCAGCCATGTTGGTCCGTTTGAGGCCCATTGCTACCCAATACTTTTTAGGGTTACAGTTGGTTACTGGGTACGAACCTGATGTTTTGTATTTGCGCGTTTTGAGTATGCACCTTATGCCATATTGCGCTGCTGCAATGTACCACTATGGGTCCTTAAAGAAGAATGTGAATCTTTGTCGATTATGATTCTCCTTCGAATAAGCTCTTTAGAGCCCTTGCACGCGATCTCATTACCGCCATTTTGCGAATTGTCACTTCGATAAGATAGTCTTCCCGCCGTTAGAGGGAGATAAGAATGTCAATGTTCCTGAAGAACGGTGCGAATTATCTTGGACGTCCCCACTATGTCTCATCTAGATCCCCGTATTCTAGATTCCAGAGTGTTATTCCAGACGCTTTCTCTGATCTAGCTAAAGTGGCGAGATCACACATACCAGCTGCAAACATGCCTGCAAGGATAGACGTATGTAACAAAAGTCGAGTTAACATCCCCGAAGGATATGCTGCCTCCAAAGGACGGTTTGGCCGCCCATGTTGGACGGTCCGGTACGCCGGCAGCTAGCCAATCAATCTGTTCTCAGCCTGAAGCGCGACAGATGACTCAGTTTGAAGGATTCACCTCCCTAGAAGTGGAGAAACATGACACAAAATGAATCCCTTCCTTGTTCGCTATCTCAACCATTCCAACTCATGAAATTAATCCGGATTATCCCAAGACTTGAAGTTCTTGGTCCATTATGCATGCATGGATGAGTTATGGAATTGGAATGAGATTATCATTGATGATATTCACGTATATGGTAGCTACCCAAAATAGTGAAAAGCAACGATACCGAACTACGTTCCGTTGATGAATGTCGACGTAGAACCGATTGGTCAAACTGGAAACAAGCAATCTAGGTCGAACTTGATTCACTTGCGAAACGTAAAGTGTTTGGACCTGTAGTTCCTACACTTCCGCATGTGAAGCCCGTTGGCTACAAGTGTTGGAAATGTGCCCTAAAACCAATCATATGATGATACTTTAAGGACATTTCAAATGTTAAACTAATTTAGTTTAATATAAAGGGCATATATTATTGTTTATAGTAGTCTCATATAAATGTTATATGCTTAAACAATAAGTCCAAGGAATATGTGCTTAGTAGAATGTAATCTAAACAAGTTAGGTTCATGAGACCATTCTCGATCATAGACATATCCTAAACGTTCCTGATCATAGGATTGCCAATTGGGCATTGACAGTCTGTTAAGATCAGTACATGTTATGTCTTCTCTCAGGGAGAGTGACTAGTCTCGAGTCATTGGTGTAACTGACACCAAGACAAGCATGTAGGTGCTCAATATAGAATGAGTCCACTGAACACGATCAACGATGAGTTTTCATGATCATGTCACATGAGAACTCATAGTTGGGATAATGCAAATTAGTCCTTTGACCTGAGGCATCACATTTGTCTTATGGTGAGGTCCTTGATCTTTGATTATGTCAAAGTCACCCCATCCGAGGGTGTCCACGGCATAGTTGGGGTTAAGCTACTTAGCCATGGAGGCAAGTGAATGCGCAACAAGGGATCTCTAACCTTCAAACCGTTTGAGGGAGAATACTCTATGATATGATTAAGAATCTCTGGCCAGAGTATGAATAAGATTTAGGAAGTCGTTCCAAATCATATTCAAGGTAATCATATAAGTAAATGAATCACATTGGATAGTAGACATGAATAAACTATCAAACCAAACAATGTGGTTGAGAGTATTGTATTAGAGAAGGACCGTATTGCATTGCAATCCTAACTGAATAGGTTCTCCACCTCTTCTGATTAGCTTGGGTAGCCATGACATGCTGCTAGGTGTCACTCATGGTTTGTGGTAGCCCTAAAGGTGTATGATCACTAAAGGGAGAATTGAAAGTATGTTTCAATTCAGAATTGATTTGAAAGAGTTCTAATCCTCCACTGCCTCGCTAAAAGGAACCTAATGGATCGTACACCGAGTAAGGTAGAGTTTGATGAAACAATGGAGATGAGTAAGAATAATTAAATGGTTTAATTATTTATGGCAAGGATTAATTAATATGTTAATTAATCAAACGAATAAGTTCGTAATAGACCTCGGGTTAGTTTTGGGCTTCAAGGCCCAATGGGCTTCAAACGTCAAGCCCATTGACTTAAGTTGTATGACAACTTAATGACTAATAATACATTAGGGCCCAAAGAGCCCAATGAACCCACATGGCCGGCCATTTGAGAATGTGTAGCAAACTTGCTTTAATTGCAAGTTTGCCACTACATTGTGAAATGATATAAAACAAGTTTATAACATTTCATACAATTAGAGGTTTTCTTTTGGAGAATTGAGAGAGTGAAAGCTCTCTCTTCTCTCAAAGAGGCCGGCTCCCTAGAGAAGAATAGCTAGCAATCTCTCTTCCTCTAGGGCACTCATCTTCTCATCAAGGCTCTCCTTGGTGTGGAGACTTAGAGGTTCCCTACTTTGGGAACTTGGAGAATCCGATTCATCCATCATCATCCAAGCAAGGAATGAAGGCCCTCTCCATGGGTGATTAGCCTTTGCTTAGGCAAAGAGGAATCTACAAAGGTATATGATTTCTCAACTCAAAATTTGTTTTGATTTGAGTATTGGTTCACCATATCTACTAGGCTTTAAATTTTCTTGGGTAAAGTTTCGTTTTAAGTGCATAGAAGCATGTTTCCGCCTTTAATTGTTAAATGCATGCTTAATGATGTTGCTTAATGAACTCGGTTAATCCGCAATTTTCCCTTCAACAAGTGGGTTTTCATAAGGAAGCGTAATGAGAAGAATGAGATAAGTACGATATAAGGCACACCTTGTGGTGCAAGGCTTCTCTCAACGCCTTGTGATTGATTACGAGGAGACTTATTCCCCCGTAATGGACGTCATAAACGTTCCGTTACCTTATCAGTTTGGTAGTTTCCGAAAAATTGAATATGCAGCTTATGGACGTGGTTGTAACGTATCTATAGGGATCTTGATACATAAATATACATGGAAGTTCTCGAAGGACTTATTGACTGATTCAAATAGTTCTAGACCACATAACACCCTCTCTATTGAATTAAGGCTTTCACTTTACGGATTGGAACAATCCGGGTGGATGTGGTATACCCGTCTAAGTGAATATTTGATCAGTTAGGGATATGTGAATAAACTATGCCCCTACGTGTACAAAACCGAATTTGCTAGAGTTGCAGTCTATGTCGATGACATAAATCTCACTTAGACTCTAGAAGAGCTTGAGAAAAATGCCTCGCACCTGAAATTGGAATTTGAGATGAAAGATCTTGGGAAAACTCGTTTCTGTCTAGACCTGAAGTTTCGGGCAAAGTTCAGATAGTATTCTGATCCACCAGTCAAACTACACCCAAAAGGTGTTGCCTTTGAGTACACCCATGACCATTCATACGCTAGATGCAAATGAGATCCTTGAAAAGGTTGTGGAACCTGAAGTTCTATATCTAAGTTCAATTAGCGCTTTATTGTACTTAGCTCATTGCATTAGGCATGACATCTCCTTCGTTGTTAATCTTTTGGTAAGATACAACATTGTGCCTACACGCTACCACCAAATAGGTGTTAAAGACATTTTTCCGTTACTACGGATTTGGGCTTATTCTATCCCTACGCATCTCAGAATTAACCACAACCCCTTGGTTATCAGAATGATGCCTACCTTGTGGGATACGCTGACACAGACTATCCGTCTGATCCGCACATGGCACGTTTCCAAACGGATTATGTCTTTACCTTTAGGAACACCGTAATATCTTGGAGGTCAACCAAATAGACCTTAGTTGCAACGTCGCCATACACGAAGCCGCCCGTGTACATGGGAGCATATTCGAAGCACCTGTAATTCTTCATCCTTTGTTGAGTTCTAGCGACGATCTATGAAGACAACGCCGCATGTATCGACCATACCATAACATGATACATCTAAGAAGTCAACACTAAGCATATTGCGTCTACATCACATCAGCATGAGCATTAGAACATTGAAGTTAAGCAAATCCGATCCGAAGACAACCTTGCCGACCTCTTCACGAAGTCATTGCCGAAGAAGCTTGTTCGAGGATTTGGTATGTGCAAATTTTCTCATTTGCTACTCTTGTAGTTCTCAGGGGGAGTTTCGTCGAACTCAGGGGGAGTATCTTGAAGTATACTCACTTGACCTTAATGTACTCTTTTTCCCTACGATCAGCATCATTTTTCCCATTGGGTTTTTGTTACCTGACTAGGTTTTAATGAGTCACCCATTCTAGGCTGGTCATACCCTTGTGTGTTTTCTTACTACTTACGTCTTGAAGATGATAAGTATCGACATTACATTAACTCACTTTTCTCCTAGACTATGGGTTTTGTCCCTTCTTGGGTTTTACCATAGCCAGGTTTTGTAAGAGTTTTTATTCTTTTTATATGCAAGTTCCCTACATGAGACTCTCGTGTTCTCTATTGTGCCTACGAGACGACTTCATCAACTATCATCATCTTGAAGATCTGATGCGAAATCTACTTGAGTATTTGCACACTCAATGGGGAGTGTTGTAGATAATATAAACATGTGTTAAATGTGATTGTGTAAATCCTAGGTAGATATGGATTGGAATATTCTGTTATCCTAAAGATTACATTCCTATTACAACTGTACTTGTTTCACTATAAATAAAGGCACTTGGCATGATGAATAATGTACTATAATACAACATAATTCCTTAAGTCTTTCTCTATTTTTTGTCTCTCTCTCTTGCCGCACCCTCCTTCATAAAATAGTCCACAACATAGATATAAATGATTAGAAAAACACCGTATGAACTTATAAAGTATGTGAGAGATGTAAAAATCCTTTATCATTTACAAATCAAGCAATGACTGAGTAGAAAACATGATCGAGGATGGAATAGCATTGACATGAACATGATCCAATATTTATGTAAACATTAAAACTCGGTTACAATTTTACACATGTTTTTAGCGCTTAGTTTTGGACCGTACGATCAGCATCGAACCGTCCAGGACAATCAAGTGCAGATGACAAGGAACAACATCAGACAAACAAACAGAGAAAGCAAAGAAAGGAGAGAGCAACAATCCCAAGTACAGAGCAGGAGATGGAGAAATCATATGATTCTCAACTGAATCATTGATTCGATTCCAATCTGAAAATCTTTGTTACAGAGAGAGAGAGAGAGAGAGATGGATAAGGAAGGCGAAGGTGGAGATGGAGAAATCCCAATCCAAAACCCTAATCCTAATCCGAATCTCAGCGGAGGAGGAGGCGGAGGCGGAGGGTCATCAACCAAGGGAAAGTCATGCAAGGGTTGCCTCTATTACTCCTCCACCCAGAAATCCAAATCCAAATACCCCACCTGCGTCGGCTTCTCCAAAACCCTCCAACAAGGTCTCTCTCTTTCCAAATTGATGAATGAATTTGATGGTTATGTTAATCCAATGACCCAAAATCAAAGCTTGGTGCTTTCAATTCTGCTGCTACAACATTTACAGGCTCATTTGGTGCTTATATATTATATATCTATAATTTTTTTTTTTATACTGATAAGAAAAGGCTGTGTTTTTATGAAGTATTTTATAGTTAATTTGATAATTTATCTTTCCGGTTTTTTAATTTTTTGTCATATGCATTGAGAGACCATCAGAAACTTTATATACTTTGTTATGCATAAATAAGATTAAGATATGTGCTTATTTATGGTTTTATATGGCCAGTGCCCAGCTACATTGTGGGAGAAACCGAATTGGAGGCGTCTAAAGCAGACCGGACGCTGGCCGATTTTAAGTATGCCTGCGTTGGTTATTCGGTCTTCTTAGACAGAAAAGATACTCCTACTGATCCACAGAATAAGCAAGCGGAATTGCCATTTTGTGTTGGTCTTGAGGTGTTATATCTTGACTCTTATCTCTTTTTCCTTGTTTCCCTGAATTGCAAAACTCATACTACGAAGGGTTTGGAGTTTGTCTGGTAGATTATCTGTATCACTTTTCTGCCTAAATAGGTTTCTTGTCCTTATGTCTAAATTAAAAGTCTAATTACATTGATACTTCTAATACTCATATTTTTATGCTTACGATCGTCTCATTAACTCGGTTGATATGTGACATAACTAGCATGTGTCAGGTACTGTATGACAAAAAACCTGCAGGCCATACTCATGCTCCAGCTCCTGCTCATAATAGTGAAGGTATATCAAGTTTTTCTTTTTATGTTTCTTCTTCCTTTGTTAAGGGGGAGGGGGAATAACAATAAGGTCTTGATTCCGTGAATATTGAACAAATACATCTCCCATGGGGTACTTAGTTTCTGATACTAAAATGTCTCATGTTCCAAACCCGTCCTGCAAATGAAATGCATACCAAAATTCCTTTTAATTAGATTAGTGACATGACGTTTTTTGTGTGCTTATACCCGTCTCTCTCTCTCTCTCTTCTTTTCATTAAGAAGAGCTGAACTTAGAAAAAATATGCAATGTGATTTTATTGCATTCTCAAAGGGTATGTTTGGTTCCCATCAGAATGAATTCTCAGTTTTATTCTTTATTTTGCTGTATAGTTTCTCGCTTGATGTGTAAAGTCAGATAAATGATCCCCACTACATTCTTATTGAGTGGCTCTGTATTCATTTGGCTTTACATTCCTTTTAAATTTTATATAATAGCTATTAGGTCCGCATGCTATATGGAACAGAATGTAGGGCAATTAGAAAACAACATTTTTATGAATTAAGTGACAGAAATACGGATGTTGGGATTGATGCGTGGGAAGAAAGGGAACGATTGAATTCAAAATGATTGAATTCATGAGAAAGTCGAAGTAGCGCTCATTGTGACTGGAAAAAAAAAAAGAAGCATTTATTAGACATAAAATGATAGAAAACGGACTATGGTGGTTTGGAGTCTTTAGAGACATTCAGTGAAGATCAATGCATTCACTAAATAGGAAGAGTAGCTCAACATAGAGAGTAGTGCTAGGGAAAGAAGAAAGACGAATATGATATGATGATGGAATTAGGAAAGATGTGATAGTGTATAATTTAGATGATTATATGGCCCAGCTTGGGATGAAATGGGGGATCATGATTGATCACTGACCCCAAATAGTTGGGATGAGGCTCTGTTGTTCCAAATATCTTACTATGAGTAATATGTGCTCTATTTGAAAATAAAGCCATGCTCAAATGTCTAAATGCAAAAAACCTATTTGAAGAACTTGTGCCTGCTTTAATACATCTAAGTTTGATCTTTCTTTTCTGCCTATATCCAGATTGTGTCTGTTTAGAATATACCTTAATAGAAATAAGAACTCCTGAATCCAGAGGGACCACATGTCACATGTGTAATCACCCAAAAGAGGCGATCCGCCTGAGGGGGGAGTGTTGAGCACTGTACCACTTTGATTGGGCTATGTATCCAATAGAGCTCATACACATTAGGTCTCCACTGAACAGCTTTAGTATTTGGGAATGGTAGTAAACTGGCAAACTTTACCAAAGAACGAGATCCTGAGTTTGTATCCCTACAATTGCAACTTCAATATAGATTGATCTCCACAAGAGAGACCCACATGTGATAGGGAGTCTTAGAAGAATATGAAATAATTGATAGTTCATATGCTAACAGCTTAACCTTCTTACTGGTGTTTCTGGTGAACCAGCAAACTTTTTTAATATGCGACTACTAATTGTCAAAGTGATTGAGTTTTCTTATAACATTCACAGCAGTCTTGTTGATAACTTTTTGTGTCTCCTCGCCAGAAAACGGTCGGCCTATTCCTCAACCTCGAACCTACAAACCAGAACATTCAGCAAGAGATGAATACCTCCACAGGTAAGGCAGAAACTCGACTTAGCAGAGAAAATGAGTTATCAATGACTTTTTTCACATGGTTTATTATTTTAAGTTCTGGTCTTGTTTATATCTTTCGACTTATAGTTCAAAAACTTTATATTTATATGTGCAGGTTTAAGAGGAATGCAATACTAGTAGCATCAGGTGTTGCTAGAAATGTGAATAGAGTGGGCAGCTACGTCAAACAGAGTGTGGATGACATTCTATACCCGTACCGTAGAAGGCCCAAGTAACAATTCTTTTATTGCAGCAATAACTTATAGCATAAGAAAATCTCAGTGCCTGAATATTCATGATCCCAGTTGTATAATTAAATTGAAATTCCCTCCCTTCCTTCCCTTCCCTTCCCTTCCCTTGCCTTCATTCACTCACTTTCTCTTTGCTTGTATTAACAATATAATCTTCAGGCGAAGGACGAGTTTTTGCAGTGGAAATTTGTAATAATAGGGGCTGCATGTAGTAGGTCTGCCATAGTTGCACCTTGTTTCAACTTTTGTAATCAGGAATACTAGACTAGCATGGTTGGTTAACAATTTTCTTGTCTTAGCTAACAGTTCGCTAAGCGCACGTTTGATGTCTAGGATTTGATTGAATCAGATAACAGATAGAAGGTATGTTGAAGGTAGAAGGAAGTTTCTACTCAATTCGGTGCAGCTACTTAGGTAAAGCTTTTGCAGCTGTTTCATGATTAGCTGTTATTTGCCTGCCAGTGATTATGTCTCGTTTGATTTCTAGGATCGGATTATCGGATTGGAACGGATAACCGATAAAGCAATGTTAATGAAGTCGTATATTTAAGGTAAATGTTAATGACTTTTCATTTGAGAAGATTAGAAGGGAATTTCTTTGAATACAATTGATGTTACGACTTCATTTACATTAGGGGGAGGGGGAGGATTTGAACCCATAAAGCAATGCCCTAACCATCGAGTCAATCCACCACTTGCTGAAAGGGGTTTAAACATGAAGAGAACTTTTCTCTATCCTCTTATTTTGAGGAGGATTGGAATGAATAATTTTATTTATCGAGTAATCCATCATCTACCTTGAAGTTGGACACAAAATTTTTATTCCTTGCTTTAACACACCGTAAATATAGTGAAGTATCCATTCTATTCCAGTATAAAGCGAGACCTTGTGATACGGTATTAACACATCAGCTCCTGCAATTTTTACTCAAATTTTGTAATGTGAAACTTTTTTAAAGAAAATTAAAACCTTTTATACAGGTGCAAAAGCTATAGCTAAACAGCTGCATCGAATATCATTGGTTGAGGTTTATCCTTTCACCTTCTACCGACAGCATAGTTTGCATTGCGCCATTGCTAACGAAGTCCATTTCTCAACCACGTCAATTTAGTTAGTTATATTTACTTATCTACATGTCAAAGGGAGGGCAAACTTTAGGGGTTTTCATCGGGTGACGGCCATTTGTCGAAAGCTACACTACTAATTTGTTATTTATTTACATATAATGAGAAAGAGAGGAACCGAATTCGAAACTTTTATTTCGACATTAAAAAATAAATAAAATGACACATCCTGATCTTGACACGCCAGCTGTCGGGAAGTGTTAGCCGACACGTGTTAAGTGACGAAAGCTAATTATGCATGTGTATGAGAAAAAGTGAATAGATTTATAGTTGGAAGCGGAAGTCGGAGTGTAGTGATGGGTAAAACCCATTATTACAGGTGCATAACAGTCAGAGCATAGTAAATAGTGCAAGGAAAATAAACATTCACATCCTTGTGAGGATGGATAACTAGAAATTAACTAAAAGTAGGAGCGAATCCTACATAAATCGGAGGAAGTGTCAGAACCACCAACCACAGCCGAAGCAAGCCCACATCTCACTGGAAATCGAATCTGCCACTAAGTCCTGGAGGGGCGCAAAACATAAAAAGGTGAGTGGGTCAAAAAGCAAAGTTTGATAAAACTTTTGTTTTCAAGAGCATACTATCCTCTCGCTGGAAAATATGTATAGTTTTTTAAAATACGTCATACTCCCCAATATGATCCTCAAACTACTATAATAGTAATACGGGTACTCCGCGTTCATCAAACTGAATGCTTAAAACATGGGTACTCCCCGATAATCACAACTGACTGCTCACCCATATGTAAACACACAAGCCCAAGTATATGAGCTACGAGGAACATGCTAGGTATATAAGTAATACGCTGAGTACTACAATGACGCGAGTCTAACGCTAATCGTTGTGCACAAAGTGCGTCACACAAGTTCGAGTTGCCTAGTGCAACCTAGAACAGGCTAGTACCTACAATGGATCCAAAGTTATGTAGCGGTACTGGTAGTGACATCTCCAAACGTCAAGGCTAGTCTTGGCCACAAGACTAAGTACTGATACCCGGAGTGTTATACATCTACTGATGAGCAACAGTATAGAAACATGTATGGCAATATAATATGAATGTTCTACCTCCAACATTCGCATATGATATGAGTAATGCTAACAAATTAAAGAAAGCATTGAAAACCATACGTAATAATATATTTATCAAAACAAAGACCCACTCACTCACCTGTAAGTAGCCGGGTCGTAGCCCCCCTGTCCTGTGTAGCCCCGGTAGTCCTTTGGATAAGTCTCACCTATATGAGATATCACTATAGTAATGATTAAACTCATAAAGGTTACTAATTAACTAATTAATTAAACATATCCCTTGTTTGCTAAACACATAGGTCCGAAACACTCTATAAAATACTATACGTACTGCTCCTAGGTAGTACGCGTTGTCATGAGTCGCCTCGCGTCGCTGGAATTGAAAAATAGTGTCCCACGCCCCCTTGTGCGCGGCTCACGCGCTGGGCAACGCGCCAGTCAACGCGGCGGTCAACTGACAGTGTCAATTGACAGCGTTAGATTTAACTAAATATTCCAGCATCTCCGTTAAATCTAACAGAATATTCCCCTTAGTCGCTGACGTCATCGGCTGGTATGGACCTGCTGCTGACGTCAGTGCTGGTCGCCGTCGTCGGAATTTTGGCCGGTTTTCTGAGAAATTTTCAAATCTCCATAACTTCTTCATTTCTTGGCCAAATTTCACGTTCTTTATGTCAAAATGAAGCTAGAGAGGTGTAGTGACGGTGTATCTTTAGTTTGGCCGTACAAGCTCAAGAAATGGCCTATAATTGCCTCGAAAGGCTGCAGGTACTATAGCTTCGTCGATCTACGTCAAAACTCAACCAAATCAAGCAAACCACATATGAAAATTCATCTACTCAACGAGAGGAATCCAATGGTGGTAGTTAGAAACCTCACCTCGGTCTAAACTGGCGAGAAAATTGCCGGGAAGGTCCGGTTCTTTCGTGAGCTTTTCCCGTCAAACGGTTGGGAGTTTGGACGTACGGATTGCACCGTTGAGTCCAGAGTGTCGAGATGAAGATGGTGGTGATTTTAGTTCGCTTCGGTTTGACGGGTTTTCGTCGACGTGCACTGTGCACATACGGTGAGAAAGAGAGAGGAATGAGAAAATTGAAAATGAGAAAGATAAGGAAAAGTGACGGGGAAGAAGAAGAAAATTGAGATATTTTGGGTTTTGGGGGTATTGTGCACCCACCAAAACAGTAAGATCACACGATCCCGTGTACAAAATAATCACGCACGTGTCCAAAATATCCTCCGAGAATTATTTTATAACAAACTTTTTACGGGATGTTATATAAAAAGTGTCACTAGACCAATAGTTAATTGATAGTAACATTATTAATTTGAGCTTCCTATCATCACAGTATCAAATTAATATGTTACTAACCTACTCGAATAATTAATGAACCATACAAATTTGGTTTTTAAGGATATAAACCAATAGTCTATATCAAGTCTTTGTGCAATCCATATTGTACATCAAGTTCCTTTGTCAAATTATGTTCTTATGAGACATAAATCTGGTATAAATTCACGAAAGATTCATCTTGATCAATGACCTAGATCTATAATCTAACATAACATATTTTACTGTTATAATTTCATTAGTTGGTGGATGACCAACATACCTCTTTCCCTTCACCTTTTGATTTTCATATGACCTATGCACTAAATATTTGTAACTTATTTACAATTGTAAATGATTGTATTTATTTTCTTATCATGTAAAGCATATAAATAGAGGTTTCTACCAAGATGAAATACACAAGTTTGGAAAACATTATTCTATTGTCTTTCTCTACTCTCTACTTCTCATTTCTCTCTACAATTTCTTCCTTAGTTTTATAATACGTTATCAGCACAAATCTCTACAACTAGCTGAGGCACTCGTGGGTTCTTGTCTTTGTATATTTTCTTCTCTAATTTTCTATTTAATTTTGATTTATAATTTACTAATGATTTTGCTTGTAGATGGAGTTTGTAATCATGCTTAATTTGATCGTGATCCCTCCTTACCAAAAACGTTAAAGTGTTGTTTTTCTTTTTCAATTCCCATATTATAATTCCATATCAATTATGTTTTTGTCTTTTACTGTTGGATATACAGTTTTATTCCATTTCACTATTTGAACTTCAAGTTTAGTACCATATTAGACCCAATGTTCTAATTTGAAAAATTGTAAGAATCTTAGAAACTAAAGTTCTAATTAAAAAAATATATAATACTCTAGAACCCGAGTTTTAAATGTGAAGAGTATAATATCATAGTCTTAGAACTTGAAGTTCTTAAATTTAATTGGACTCAAATGTTACATCCCGTCCCTAAATTTAATGTATTTTATTCCCCGATGTTGTGAAATGACAAAAATACCCTTGGTGGGTTTAGTGAGTCCTACGTGGACATTTCTTGTTAATTTCGTACTTTTCTCGTACTTTTTTTTTAATTGTACACTTCACCACGAACCCGTAGGCGCAAACGGGACATTTTTCGGACTTGTAATAGACAAGTTACGAATAAGGGAAAATTGGTAACTTTTAATTTGCGGTATTTGGAATTTGTGGGCTGTCTTCCCATGGTTTTAAGTAAAACCAAGGTGCTCTGCACTTCTACTATTTTTCTAATTGAGTAATTGCGTATTTTGACTACTTGTTACCTTGTTGAATTTTACGCACTTTAAATCGGACGAAGTTCTGTGTGGAAATTCAGCACGCCTCAGCTATCAATTCTGTCTCTGTCCTGCCGTTTTCCTGAGTTGAGCCGTGATTTCTGCAAGCAAAAATCTTGCAAAATCACAACATCACACACACAATCACTCAAGCCACCCCGTGGCCATTTCTCTCATCCCCTCTCGATCTTCCTTTGATCCATCACCATCCAGGTGATCCTTGTCACAATCCTCATCACACTGTGACCAAAACCCAAGCCACTGTGAGCCCAGAAAGCTCAACCAAACTCGAGCCCAAATCCCAGAAATTTTCCGGCGAGTTGACATTTTTTCCCCGACGAAGAACACGTTGATTTGGACCTCGATTCAACCCAAAATCATCATCAAACATCTTCTGGGAGCCTTGGGAACCCAACCCAAGGCCTGCAGGTGAAGAAATCACCGAGAACGGCGACGGTGAACTTTGGCCGGTTCTTTCGAGCCATTTTCCAGCCATCTCCGACCACCTTTTAAGGTGTTGGTAAGTAATTTCGAACTCTACTCGTTCATAGCTTCAATTTGATACCTTTTGGGTGAAAAACGGAGTTGAAATGAAGAAGATATGAAGTTTTAAAAATTCCCAGCTTCCGGCCAAAATTTTGGCGACGGCGGCGCCGGTGACCGGAAAAAGTGCAGCGGCGACCGGCGCTGACGTCAGAAACGGGCCCGGGTGATGTCAGCGATGACATCAGCAACTGGTTCAGACCGGCTCTGACGTCAGCGTTGACCGGCTCACTGACTCGCGCGTGGATCCGGGGCTTGGCCGCGTTTGAGCCGCGCGTGGAGCAATACTTTTCAATTCCGTCTTCGCGAGGCGACTCGTGACGACGCGTACTTACTAGGGGCAGTATGTATGGTATTTTTCGAGGTGTTTTGGACCTTCGTGTCGAGCAAACAAAGGGGATTTAGAGTCTTTTCCTTACTTTAATTTGGAATAGACTTGTTTAATGATTAGTATAGTAATTTCCCATATAGGTGAGACCTATCCCGAGGAGCTTCGTGGCCAAGCTAGGTACGGCGGCTAAGATCCGACCACATACCAGTGAGTGAGCCCTTTTCTTTATGAAATACTATATTAGTATGTGTTTTAAATGGTGATTTATGATTAGTATAGCATGCCATGTTTTACTAAACTTATTTAAATGATTTGTTTAGTTTATTTATGATTTATTTAATCATCTTGGTTGGTTTTATTATTTAAATATTAGTATGTTTATACAATTGGAATTTATTACTTATCATGCATACTGCACAGTGTTAGTACTGTCCGGGCCAGGACTAGCTTCACATGTATGTTCACACGCATCGACATGCTCACTTTTGGATCCATCGTAGGTGCCAGCCTGTTCTAGTTGCCTTGGCGACTAGAACTCGTTGTAACGCGCGTAGCGCTAGCTTCATGTGTATGTAGTACTCGAGCGTAACTTATAAACACCCAACCTGTAATGTAGCTACTTTCTGCATGACTTGTGTGCTAGTATTTTATGTGATAAGTAATTATGTTTTTACTGCTGTTAATGATTTTTACCCGTATCCTTTTGGGCTTAGTTCCCATTATTCGAGACACTTTACTATTATTGTTAGTAAACTTATATTTGAGAAATTACGGGTTTTACGGCGAGGGGATACTTTTCTAAACTTTTGGAAAAGGTTTTATTTAAACGATTATTTGGCCCACTCACCTTTGTTTTTCGCCCCTCCAAGACATAGAAATTAGTTTGGGCATACGAGTACCTGTGGCATCAGTTGACGTTCGTGAACCTGCTTTCTACTAAAGTATGGTTTAATTCCTTGTGTGTTCATATCCATCCTACGGGATGGGAATATTATTTCCTTTACTGCACTCCTAGCTTTGATGTAGTTTTGTAATATTGGGTTAAACCCCACACTACGCATTTTTCCGCTCTGATTTTATTATCTATCTCAAAAACCTTGTTTTAAATTCATTCTTATTTATCTTTTCACATGTCATGACTTCGTCACTCCTCTGGAGTGACGGTCAGCACGCATCGATATCCGGTGTCCACCTGGATATTCGGGTCGGGGTGTGTCACAAACCTGCAATTACGAGTATAAGAATTGGTGTACATATTATTATGATTTTTATTACTACGGTACTATAATAAAAGAGATCAGGACCTGAAGTTCTAGATTTGCATTAGGCTAGAACATGATATTTCTCAATTATGATTATGAACGAAAAATTAAAAAAAAGATCAAAACCAGAAGTTTATTGATCATTCTTAAATAAAATATAAATTCAAAGTCGTTATATAAAATAATGAAAATTTCAAATTATGTAAGACCCGAAGATCTTTATAGCTTAGAACCTTAAAGAAGGAAAAGATTGTCAAAATTAAGTGAGGACTAGAAGATCCTCATACAATATATATTTAATTTATTTGAGGGCTAAAAGAACCCAACTATCGTACAAGCATATGATGACCAGAAGATCTTCATATAAAAAACATTTGATTAAAGAGCAAAACGTTTTTCAATTCTACACAATACATGAGAGCTAGAATATCCACATCTTATAATTAATTGAGGCTAGAATTTCCTTAGATATATGCAAAACCAAGAAACCCAAGAAACCAATACACTGGAAAACCAAGAAACCCAGAAAGCAGACAAACCCAGAGAACCCAGAAAATTTCCCGACGAACCGAAATTCGAACCTCGGCCATTTCTTGGTGAACCCGATCCCAAATCACATCAAAATCATCACCATTGTGTTCCTGGATGTCCATTGTACCTTGCTCGAGCCTTGGATGACAGTGGTTGGCCGAGAATCAACAAAACCAAAATCGGCATTTTTCCACCGTGGACTTCTTCCCATTTTTAGGCCACGTCTGGCCAGTTTTTGGCCCCCGAAATGGTAAATTCTTATTCTCCTTGTTCCTAGCTTCATTTTGGTACTTGAATCGTGCAATTTGGCCTTGAAATGAAGAAGTTATGAAGCTTTGAAAATTACCCAGAAATTCCGGCAAAAATTCCCAGATTCCGGCGACGGCGACCGGAATGTTGGCAGGGATGACTGGCGCTGACGTCAGCAAACCGGGTCAGACCAGCCTCGCTGACGTCAGCAAACCGGTTCAGACTGGGGCTGACCGGCTCGGCTGAGCCGCGCGTGAGCGCGTGTGACAGCGCATGGAGCCGCGCGTGGAGCCGCAGCTTGTTGCGATTGAGCCACGCGTGGGGACTCTTTTTTCGATTCCGTCTTCGCGAGGCGACTCGTGACGACGCGTACTACCTAGGGGCAGTACGTATGATATTTTTCGAGGTGTTTTGGACCTCCTGGTTGAGCAAACAAGGGATAGGTGTAATTAATTAGTTAATTAGTAACCTTTATGAGTTTAATCATTATTACAGTGATATCTCATATAGGTGAGACTTATCCAGAGGATTACCGGGGCTACCCAGGACCGGGGGGCTACGACCCGGCTACCTACAGGTGAGTGAGTGGGTCTTTGTTTTGATAAATGTATATATACGTATGGTTTTTCAATGCTTTCTTCAAACTGTTAGCATAATTCATATCATATACGTTTGTTGGAGGTAGAACATTCGTATTATATTGCCATACATGTTTTATACTGTTGCTCATCAGTAGATGTATAACACCCCAAGTATTAGTACTCAGTCTTGTGGCCAGGACTAGCCTTGATGTTTGGAGTAGTCACTACCAGTACCGCTACGCAGCTTTGGATCCATTGTAGGTACTAGCCTGTTCTAGGTTGCATTAGGCAACTCGAACTTGTGTGACTGCACTTTGTGCACCAGCGCTTAGCGTTAGACTCGCGTCATTGTAGTACTCAGCGTATTACTTTTATACCTAGCCTGTTCCTTGTGGTTTAGCCACTTGGACTTGTGTGTTTACATATGGGTGAGCATGTCAAGAAATCATTATCGGGGAGTACCCGCGTATTTTCTTATAGTATTTTGAGGTTCATGCTTGAGGGTATGACGTATTTTCTCAAACTATACTTGTTTTCAGTGAGGGGTTAGTAGACTTTTGAAAACAACGGTTTTATCAAACTTTGCTTTTTGACCCAATCACCGTTTTATGTTTTGCGCCCCTCCAGGATTAGTTGGCTTGGAGCTTGTGACGTCGAGACGCAGTGGTATGACAATGTAGGGGTTCTCTACTCTTGTAATTATTTTGTATCCACTGCTCAGTTAGCAACTTATTATTTTATTACTATTCTTCCGCCCGCACACTCCGTGCACTCTGACCCTTATTGAATTCAATTTTCCTTAATTATTCTTAAATCTTTCTAAATGACTTTCGTCACCTAACACGTGTTGGCCAGCACTTCCCGACACCTGGCGTGTCCGGGATCGGGATGTGTCAGATTGGTATCAGAGCATGGTTTTTGCAACCTAGGCTCTTCCTTCCGTACTACATACCTGTCTGTTGGTGTCAGACTTCAAATTTCGTGAATGTTGGCTATCTCTCTGGTATTCCATTACCTACCAATGTTGTTCTCGAACACACTGTTCCGAACTCTTGGAGTAGTGAATCTTTGTTCTTGAATCTTGCTCTTGGAATTGAAAAATGTCCGAACTCTACACCTTTGGTGTATTGTTTTTCCTTGGGTTAATTCTAAGTTCTTCTTAGTGTCATACCAACACAGGGTATATGCGCGATCACCCAAGTACGGGTTGAGGAATTCGCCTCTCAATCACCGTACAAGCTCAATACGTTATTCAATCATTTGTACTCCTAGTCCCACACACATGTAAGCTTGCGCCGCAGCGCGTCACACCCAAGTCCTTACGTAGTGGGGCCTTTTCCCCATAAACAACAATAATCGTAAGACAAGCTTGCACTAAGGTATTTACCGGACAATACCCCTGGAGTACAGTGCGTGTGACCCAAACATGTGAGAACTGTCCTATGGCCATGAGAACGGTACTACAACGTAGTGAAAGCATACCAAGTGTGTTTGAAAACATACATACATACTCATGTATATAGATATAGGAGTCAAAATCCCATCATAATTCCCAAATATCAAGTATTGCATAAATAAAATATTTCCCTCAAAACCATATAATAAAATATAATTTAATATTTATGCAAAAGTGATATCGAAGTATAAAACAATTCACAACATATAACCATACTTGATAAATAATCCCAAATCACCAAATCAAACCATTTTCCAATATATATACCATAAATTAAACAATTATGGTTGCACAAATAATATTCAATAAGTATATATATTTATAAATAAATATATATAAATAGACATGCTTTAAAAGCCACTTTAAAATCATATATAATCATAAACATAATCATTCATAATCATAGAAACCATTTTAAAAAGTAAACGTCCACTCACAGGTGATCGGTAGTGAAATCTCCCTCAGTGTTGCCCTCCTCGAAGTGTGGCGCCGAAGAATTACCTATTTAATATTAGGGGAACAATTAGAACTTCCCTAAAATAAATTAAAAATAGGCCCTAAAAAGAATCCCCCAAAAATATTAATATTTTAGCGAAAACGGGCTCGAAAAATGATTTCCGGGCCCCGAAAACCCTACTGCCGCCGTCCACCGCCGCCACGCGCCGCCACGCGCCGCCACGCGCCGGGAAGTGGCTTCACGCGCCGGCCACGCGCTGGCACGCGCCGGTACGCGCTGGCACGTGTCGCCACGCGCTGGCGCGTGTCGCCACGCGCTGGCGCGTGTCGCGACGCGCTGGCACGTGTCACCCACGCGCGGCACGTGTCACCCACGCGCCCCACGCGCCTGCACGCGCCGTCCCACGCGCGGCTGACGTCAGCCACGCGCCTGCTGACGTCAGCGCCGTTAAAGTTAACGGAATATACCTTTTCTGGACGGAATATTCTGACGCCGTTAGGAATATTCCGTTGCCGTTAAGGGAATATTCTGTCGTCCCTTTCCTCGCGCCGGTCGCCGGAGCCGCCGCCCGCGCTGCCGTCCTCCGCCGCCTGGTTCGCCGAAATTTCTGGAAATTTTCCGAAATTAATCCAGAACTTCAAAAATTCATAACTTCTTCATTCTTTGTCCAAATTTGACGTGCCATATATCAAATTGAAGGTATTGAGGAGTAGAATATTTTGATACCAATTTGAGGCCGGAGATGGCCGGAAATTGGCCGGAAAGCTTCGGGAAACCCTAATTCCGTTCTCCTTCAAAACTGCACCAAATGGGACGTTCTTTATATCAAATTGAACCTACTCAATCCAATAAAACCAATGGTAATGGTCTTGAGGCTTACCTTGGTCTGGTTTGCACAGAAAATGGACGGACAGTTTGCCTAAACCGTTCCGACGTCGGTTTGAACGATCGGGTTTGAGTTTGAAGAATCTGAGATAACAGCCTCGTCCAGAATGACGAGAGGATCACGTTGGTATGAATTTTGGGCGACGGTTTGGTGATTTTGTGATTCAACCAAGATTAGGGTTTATTGGTGTAGTTTTGGCCGAGAGAGAAAATGGGAGAGAAAGAGAGAGAGAGGGAAAGGAAAATGTGCAGAATGATTGGGGTGGGTTGGCTGCTGTGCAGTCAGCCAAAAACCCTAATTCCCACACACGAAGTGGAAAATTACCAAAATGCCCCTACACTTTAAAGCTTAGTAAAACGTTCGTTTTAACTCCGAATTGAGTTCCGTTTGCGTCCACGCGTTCGTATCGACGAGTACATCAAGAATATGTAAAGAAATAATTTTTCACAAGTCGTCACAAAAAGTCAACAAAAGTCAACATTGACCCTAGGGGTATTTTGGTCATTTCACATAAATTTTGGGACGGGTTGTAATAGAATCATCCAGTAGTGAATCAACTCCAGCATACCCGTGGTGGGCGATTCACTATTGAATCCCGTTTTCATTAGCTGGGTAATTTCAACCAGCCTATCGCCCAGTTTTGTCATCGATGTGACACTCGTCATCTTGGTGAGTGTAAGATTGAAACTCAAGTGCGCCATGTCTGTGGACAGCTGGGACACAGAACTAACCAGTGTCCGCAGAACCGGCAAAATCAGCTTTAGGCCTGTTCCTATCCAACGGGTGGAGGAACAGTTCCCTATCAGCTACCTACCTCGGAGGAGACGTACATTGCGAGGGCAATGTCACTCCATACCCTGGAACCTTTCTCCTGTATTTTGGTTATCCTACTCAGTATCTTGGTGGTGCCGTGTAGTTCCAAGGTGGTGCACAGCAGGCTCGTGGGCGAGTTAACGCAATTGACCAGCAAGATGCTCAGAACGATCCCGATCTTGGATTGGGTGCGTTATTTATTCTTAAACTTTTTACTAGAGTCCTAATTGATCCGGATGCTACCTACTCGGTTATTTCACCTTTGTTCATTCAAACTACTCAGCCACATTGTACTTCTATCGGGTACGATATGGGAATGGCTATGCCGTGAGGCGAAGCCTGTCTTATCTTTTTGGGATTATCGATGATACCTTGCTATCATCACTAATCTAGTATTGCTTGCCAATCTCATTCCTCTGGATAACGTGGTTTTCGACGTGATCCTAGGAACGGGTTGGTTACACCAGTTTCATGCCATTGTGGGTTGTCGGCGGAGGTTGGTCACCTTTCTGCCATCTGGCATGTTAACTGTGATGTTTACCGGCGAGCACCGGAAAATCGATCGTGGGCTGATTTTCAGCTACGAAAGCAACGAAACTGTTGAGTTCAGGTTGTGATGGTTATATCACACGTGTGGTGTTGGAAGATGAAATTTCTCTTTGGGTTGACGATGTACCGGATGTCAACAAATTTCATGGGATCTTTCCTGACGATCTATCTGGACTACCGCCTGATCGAGAAATGGAATTCACTCTCGATCTTTCCAGGTACTGATTCTATTTTCTCCCATCCCTTATCTTTTGGCTCCACTAGAGTGGTGGGAGTCGAAGATTTTCAACTTCAGGAACTTTTCTGCCAAGGGATTCTTTCTGCCTTCCACTTCATCTTGTGGAGCTCTGGTATTGTTGTTCAATTGAAGTGATGGTACTTTAAGACTCTGCATCGATTATAGGCAACTGAATCGGGAGACGATTAAAACCGTTATCCCCTGCCCTGAATCGATGATCTTTTTGACCAGCTCCGAAGTGCACATGTTTTCTTTAAGATCGATCTGAAGTCTGATTATTATCAGCTGAAGATTAAGAACGTTGTTGTGTTTTGACCACTTTTTGGACTCGTTACGAGCCCTACGAGTTTTTCTTGTCTTACCTTTTCGGTTTGACAACCGCCGCAGCAACTTTCATGAACTTGGTGAATCGAGTACTTCGCTCGTATCTCGACAAGTTTGTGATAGTCTTTCCTGGTGACATTCTGTTTTCCACATCTGAGGCTGATCAAGTTAAATACTTGCGCTTGGTCTTATGGAAGTTTAGGGAGTTTCAGCTTTATGCCAATTTCAGCGAGTGCCAGTTCTAGCTTACTCTTGTGTCTTTCTGGGGGCACATAATTTCTGCGGATTGTATTCTTGTCGATTCCCAGAAGGTTGCAACGGTGATTTTCTGGGGCGACCGTAGAATGTTTCAGAGATCCGAAGTTTTCTTGACCTGGCCGGTTATCACCGACGTTTCGTGAAGGACTTTTCTTCTTTTGCCCTGCCTCTCACGAAACTTGCCAGGAAAGATGTGAATTTTGTGTGGGACGTTGACTGCGATCAAAATTTGCCAACTGCTCAAGTTTTGTCTTATTCCTGCTCTAGTATTAGCACATCCCAACGACAGCGGTAACTACGAGGTCCACAGTGATGCGTCACTGAACGGGTTGGATTGCGTGCTAATACAGCATGGACGGATAATCGCTCATGCCTTTAGACAGTTGAACCCGCATGAGATGAATTATCCTACCCATGATTTGGAGCTTGTTGCCAATATCTTAGCCCGATGTTTTGGCGACATTATCTCTTTGGTAAGACGTACAGAATTTTCACTGACCACCAAAGTTTGAGGTATCTTTTCTCTTTGTGGGACCTCAATCTCAGTCAAAGAAGAAAAATGGGCCTTTGAGGAGTGACTGCGATTGCACTGTCGAATACAACTCCCGGTCGTGCAAACATAGTAGCTGATACCCTCAGTCGGAAGTCTTACGGACAACTGAATACTCTTTCAGCTAGTCATATCCCTCTTTTGATTGAACTTGAGGCACTGGTGTCACTTTCAGTTGTGGTGTTGACGGAGCACTTTTAGCCAGCTTTCTGTTCAGACAATTGTTATTTCTTCTCCTGCATCCCTTTCGAGGGAGCTTCTGGGGAGGGATGTAGTGTAAACAGTTTAGTACTCTCATCTACCTCATTGTACTTCTTACGGAAATTTCGGGGATGAAATTTTTATAAGGGGGGGTAGATTGTTACAGCCCGTTGGATAAATTAGAATTATTTTATTCCCGGAAGTGGGAAATGACGAAAATGCCCTTGGGTTGACTTTTCGGTTGACTTTTGCGTCGTAACTCGTACGACCCTTCCCTTTTTATTTTCTTGTCGTGCTCGTCGTTACGAACGCGTGGACGCGAGTGGGACGTCGTTCGGACTCCGAACGAATATTTTATGGGCGTTGATTTTCGACGTTTCCCGTAATTCAATTTTGGGCAGTTTGGGTTGTTGGGCTGGGGCCCAAATGTCTGCAGGCCCATGTGGGCTTATCCCTGAAAATCTGGGATTTTTTTTAGGCGTTTGACCCGTGTCCTCCTCTTCTTCTTCTTCTCTGCAACACAACCAAAAGCTCACAAAATTTGATCAAGGCACCCCGTGCCTCCTCTCCTCCCTTCCCTCGAGCCATTTTTCTTGGCCAAATGAATTTCCAGATTTTCTTTGTCACAAACCAAACCCTGTAGCCACTGGAAAACCAAGAAACCCAGAAAGCAGACAAACCCAGAGAACCCAGAAAATTTTCCGACGAACCGAAATTCGAACCTCGGCCATTTCTTGGTGAACCCGATCCCAAATCACATCAAAATCATCACCATTGTGTTCCTGGATGTCCATTGTACCTTGCTCAAGCCTTGGATGACAGTGGTTGGCCGAGAATCAACAAAACCAAAATCGGCATTTTTCCACCGTGGACTTCTTCCCATTTTCAGGCCACTTCTGGCCAATTTTTGGCCCCCGAAATGGTAAATAATTATTCTCCTTGTTTCTAGCTTCATTTTGGTACTTGAATCGTACAATTTGGCTTTGAAATGAAGAAGTTATGAAGCTTTGAAAATTACCCAGAAATTCGGGCCAAATTTCCCAGATTCCGGCGACGGCGACCAGAGTTTTGGTAGGGATGACTGGCGCTGACGTCAGCGATGACATCAGCAAACCGGCCTTGCTGACGTCAGTAAACCGGTTCAGACCGGCCTTGCTGACGTCAGCAAACTTTGTGCACCAGCGCTTAGCGTTAGACTCGCGTCATTGTAGTACTCAGCGTATTACTTTTATACCTATCCTGTTCCTGTTGGAAATATGCCCTGAAAGTCAATCTTTGGAAGAAACTTTTCAGGACATTGACTGTATGTATGGATAACCCTAAATACAGTAAAAGGGCAAAGTCACTTATTAGGACAATCTCAATAGTTGATATATGTCCAAATAGTGAATCCATGGACAATGGATTGATGGAAGAAGTAATCTAATGATGTTAGACTGTAGAGACCTTCTTCTCATAACCATGATGTTCAAAAATGTTCCTGGTCATGGGATTGTCAGAGGGATACTGACAATCCATAGACCAGTACGTACTGTGTCAGCTTCAAATTGGAAGGATGGAAAGTCTCAGCCATTCGTGTAGTGACACTATGACAAGTATGTAGGTGCTCATTAAGGGAATGAGTTCACTGAATACAATCGAAAGGGAGTACTTGCATGGAGGTCTACTCACATGTCAAGCAAGTAACTCCATTGATTGGAATATGTAAGTAATCCTTTGACCTGAGACATCATAGTTGTCTTGTGGTTAAGTCCTTAATCTTTGATTATGTCAAAGGCACCCCAATCAGGAGGGTGTCCATGGCATAGTTGGGGTTAAGCTACTTAGCCATGGAGGCAAGTGAATGGTCAACAAGGGATCTCTAATCCTCATGATGAGAGGAAGAATACTCTAAGATATGATTCGGGAATCTTCGGCCGAAGTAGTGAGCGTAGTAATGGAAAGTGTTCCTTTACGGCTCAATAGAATCATATAACATGGAATAATCACATTAGGGGTTTGACATGATGTATCCATACCCTAGTAGTGTGATTGAGAGTATTGTGTTAGAGAAGGATCAAATTACATTGTAATTCCAATTGAATAGGTTCTCCGAACAAACTTCTTAATTAGCTTGGGTAGCCATGATATATGTGTAGTGTGTCACTCATGGTTTGTGGGATCTTATAGATGATTAATTAGTAATCATCAAAGAAGATAAAGAATTAAAATAAGTTTTAATTCACTAGATGATTGGATAAAACAAATCAATTGGATTGATACCAATCACCTCACTGCCTTGCTAATTAGAACCTAAACCGATTGTACACCAAAACACTCTAGTGGTGGATCAACACGTGAATGATGGAAACAATCCTTTGGATTAATTGAGTGTTATGATTAATTAGAAAGTCTAAGAAATCATAGAAGCGATAAAAGATCGCTTTGGGCTTAATGAAATAAGTTCGGGTTAATCTGGGCCCATTGGGCCCTAACCTCTTTGGCCTTTTATTCAAGCATAAGATGACTTGAAATTGTAAAAGCTCAAGAGCCCAAAAACACACTCCTTTGGCCGGCCATGAATGAGAGAGAGTGAGTGGAGTCAAATGTTGACTCACTTCTTTTATATATATGGAAGTTTAATGAAACTTTCATTGGTGGAACATCACCATACTTCACACCATAACTTGTTATGGCTTTGTGATTGAGTTAGTCAACCAAAGAAAGAAAAATCTCTCCCTCTCTTCACTCAAACACAGCCGGCCAAACCCAAGGAAGAGGGTGCTACACTTCTCTCTTCTCTTGGAGATCTATCATCCATTCCATCACTTGGTGGGTGTGGATCCTTAGAGGTCTTCAACGTTGGGGACTAGGAGAACCTAGAAGAGTTCTATTCGGCCAAGGTGGAGCAAGCAAGGAGGGAGACTAGCCTCAAGGAGTTCCAAGAGCAAAGAGCTTGGAGGTGGTCCATCCTTGGTCTAAAGAGTAGATCAAGAGGTATTGAAACTCAACCTCCAATTTTTCTTAATTTTACTTTGATGCATCAAATAGAAACCTATGCTTCTTGAAGGGGATTTGCATGACTAATTGCTTTGATAAATTGCTTCCGTTGCTTTTGCGTATAAATTTCGAATTGTATATGCATGCTAGTCATTAGAAATCCCACATAAATCTCATAATTTCCTTCAAGTGGTATCAAGAGCCAAAGGTTTATATTTGTTGTGTCCTTTTGGATTTTATGCATATGGGTTATGATTTTATGTTTGACATAATATTTCTTCATTCTAAATAAGTTTATCTTTTGTTTTTTCAATTGTTGAGAAATGTGTTTCAAGAGTTGAAAAAGATATGCATACAAAAGTGTTTTGGATGCATGAATGAAGAGTGAGTTTTGAACAAAAAAAAAATTGGGGCTTTACACTTTGTGGGAGGGCACGGTTTTGGGGAGGAAATGTGGCTTGTGTTTGTGTTTTATTTTGATATACGCACACACACTTTTGAACTAGAAAGTCTAGCCCTTGTCACTTTTGTCTTTGATATTGAAAATCACCAAGAAAGTGCAAATCTTGAAATTGTTTTCATGGTTTTTGTTCTTGGTGTTCATATCTTTGTTCATACTTTTATTTTCTGTTTTGGGTATGTTTTTATCTATCAAAAATTGTTTGTAGATTTAAAAACCATCCTAGACTTGACTAGGAGACCTTACCTCACCCATACCCAAACCATACCTTTAAAGTCAACAAGGACAATTGGTGACAAGGAAAAGTATGGCCTATTTCTTGTAGAAAAATGTTTGACATTTCTCCCTTCCCCTTGCCATAACCGGCCATACCTAGTGTTGGGTCCCTTAGGGGATCTTTTGCAAATTTAAAAAGTTGTATTTACTTTCTAGTATTTGCGGTTTGACCCATAACTTTTAAATATTTACAATTTAGCCCCACCTCTGTTACAACCCGTCCCAAAATTTATGTGAAATGACCAAAATACCCCTAGGGTCAAGGTTGACTTTTGTTGACTTTTCGTGACGACTTGTGAAAATTTATTTATTTACATATTCTTGATGTACTCGTCGATACGAACGCGTGGACCCAAGCGGAACTCAATTCGGAGTTAAAACGAACGTTTTACGAAGCTTTAAAGGGTAGGGGCATTTTGGTAATTTTCCACTCCGTGTGTGGGAATTAGGGTTTTTGGCTGACTGCACAGCAGCCAACCCACCCCAATCATTCTGCACGTTCTTTTCTCTCTTCCTCTCTTTCTCTCCCATTTTCTCTCTAAGCCAAAAACGAACCGACAAACCCTAACCTTGGACGAATCCCAAAACCGTCAATCCGTCGCCCAAAATCCATACCATCACGATCGTCTCGTCATTCTGGACGAGGCTGTGATTTCAGATTCTTCAAACTCGAACCCGATCGTTCAAACCGACGTCGGAACGGTTTAGGCAAACTGTCCGTCCATTTTCTGTGCAAACCAGACCAAGGTAAGCCTCGAGACCATTACCATTGGTTTTATTGGATTGAGTAGGTTCAATTTGATATAAAGAACGTCCCATTTGGTGCAGTTTTGAAGGAGAACGGAATTAGGGTTTCCCGAAGCTTTCCGGCCAATTTCCGGCCATTTTTCCGGCCTCAAATTGGTATGAAAATATTCTACTCTTCAATACCTTCAATTTGATATATGGCACGACAAATTTGGACAAAGAATGAAGAAGTTATGAATTTTTGAAGTTTTGGATTAATTTCGGAAAATTTCCAGAAATTCCGGCGAACCAGGCGGCAGAGGACGGCGGCTCCGGCGACCGGTGTGAGGAAGAAGGAGACGGAATATTCCGTTAACGGCAACAGAATATTCCTAACGGCGTCGAAATATTCCGTCCAGAAAAGGTATATTCCGTTAACTTTAACGGCGCTGACGTCAGCAGGCGCGTGGCTGACGTCAGCCGCGCGTGGGACGGCGCGTGCAGGCGCTTGGGGCGCGTGGGTGACACGTGCCGCGCGTGGGTGACACTTGCCAGCGCGTGGACACATGCGCCAGCGCGTGCCGACACGTGCCAGCGCGTGCCGGCGCGTGCCAGCGCGTGGCCGGCGCGTGAAGCCACTTCCCGGTGCGTGGCGGCGCGTCCGACGAGGGCAACACCGAGGGAGATTTCACTCCCGATCACCTGTGAGTGGGCATTTACTTTATAAAATGGTTTCTATGATTATGAATGATTATGTTTATGATTATATATGGTTTTAAAATGGCTTTTAAAGCATGTCTACTTATATATATTTATTTATAAATATATATACTTATTGATTATTATTTGTGCAACCATAATTGTTTAATTTATGGTATATATATTGGAAAATGGATTGATTTGGTGATTTGAGATTATTTATCAAGTATGATAATATGTTATGAAATGGGTTATACTTTGATATTGCTTTTGCATAAATATTAAATGATATTTATTATATGGTTTTGAGGGAAATATTTATTTATGCAATACTTGATATTTGGGAATTATGAATGGGATTTTGGCTCCTATATCTATACACATGAGTATGTATGTATGTTTTTAAACACACTTGGTATGCTTTCACTACGTTGTAGTACCGTTCTCATGGCCATAGGACAAGTCTCACATGTTTGGGTCACACGCACTGTACTCCAGAGGTATTGTCCGGTAAATACCTTAGTGCAAGCTTGTCTTACGTTTATTGTTGTTTATGGGGAAAAGGCCCCACTACGTAAGGACTCGGGTGTGACGCGCTGCGGCGCAAGTGCTTACATGTGTGTGGTACTAGGAGTACAAATTAATGGATAACGTAAAGTGCTTGTACGGTGATTGAGAGGCTGTTCCTCAACCCGTACATAGGTGATCGCGCATATACCCTGTGTTGGTTTTCCCTTATATATTATTGGAATTATGAAATTGTGATTTATGGATATTATACCTTTTGATATGTTTCAGTATACTCATAAAGTACCTTTTGAACTATACTATGATAGTATGTTTTTGCGATTATACTGGATTTTCAAATAGGGGGTTAATATGTTGAAAAGAGAAAGGTTTTGCGAAAACTTTTATTTTTGTCCACTCACACTTTTGTTTTTGCGCCCCCTTCAGGACATAGTGATAGTGCATCCGGCGAGGTCGAGACTTTTACGTGGCAGCTCTGATCATCCATCCCGACCATGTAGGGATTTATCTTTTACTTCCAGTTTCTTTAATAATATCCATCCCTGTTATGGATAGAGATTTTAGGAACTTGTTTCATTATTTGTTTTCCGCTGTTCAACATTAGTACGCTCTGAACCATATGCATATTGACATTGAGTTTTGTAACTTTAATACAATTTAATTTTGGTTACACTAAGTGTTGTCATGCATTTAATGGCTTCGTCACTTACGAGTGTCGGCCAGCACGCTCGCACTCGGTATCCACGTGGGTATCGAGGGTGGCGTGTGTCAGTTTGGTATCAGAGCATAGGTTCAGAGAATTCTTATGACAAACACTTAGTGTGCGTCATTCTTGTACTGAGTATCTCAGTGTTTCTTTTCCTCAGAGCTATGCCACCTCGACGTCAGCCAAATTTATCTGATTCTGCCCAGTTGGGGCAAGTCATTGTCAATGTAGTTCAGGGGAGTACCGGTCGTACTTTTCCTGAGATTTCTCGTGGCTTAAGAATCATTATGGGTACGTTGGAAGTTTTTGGTGTCCGTGCTAGAGTTTTAATTGAATCGGGGTGCTACTCTTTCGGTTATATCTCCTTTGTTCGCTAAGAAGGTAAATCCCCAACCCTCACCTCTTGAGTGTGAGTTAGTTATTGCTCAGCCTTTGGGGCAGACTAGTGCCGTTAAATGGGAATTTAGGGATTGTCCAGTTTTCGTTGGCGACGAACTCATGGAGGCGAATCTTATTCCCCTAAACATCATTGACTTTGATATTATTCTGGGTATGGATTGGTTATCCAAGTATCATGCCATTGTGGATTGTCGTACCAAAGTGGTCACATTCCAAACACCGGGTAGACCAGAGGTTGTCTTCCAAGGCGTGAGAAGGGTATTACAGAATAGTTTGATTTCATCACTTCGGGCGAAGAAGTTGTTACAGAAGGGTTGTCAGGGGTACTTGGCCCATGTGGTGATGAAGGAAGATTCTCCAGTCCGTGTCGTGGATGTTCGCGTGGTCAATGAATATCCCGACGTTTTTCCTGAGGACTTACCTGGTTTAGCTCCTGACAGAGAGATCGAGTTCACGATTGATCTGATACCAGGTACGGATCCTATTTCCCGAGCACCGTATCGTATGGCTCCAGCTGAATTGAGGGAGTTGAAAACCCAACTTCAGGAGTTAGTCGACAAGGGGTTTATTCAATCCAGTACTTCACCTTGGGGTGCTTCGGTGTTGTTTGTCAAGAAGAAGGATGGGAGTATGCGTCTATGCATAGATTACAGGCAACTCAACCGGGTGACGGTGAAGAACCGTTATCAATTGCCTCGGATTGATGACCTGTTTGATCAGTTGAAGGGAGCACGAGTTTTCTCCAAGATTGACCTACGATCTGGGTATCATCAGTTGCGTATCCGCAAGGATGATGTGCCCAAGACTGCTTTCCGAACGAGATATGGACATTATGAGTTTCTGGTGATGCCGTTCGGATTGACTAATGCTCCAGCCGCATTTATGGATTTGATGAATAGAGTATTCCAACCGTATCTGGACCAGTTTGTGATTGTGTTCATCGACGACATTCTGATTTATTCCGAGAGTGAGACCGAGCATGAGGAACATCTGAGGATTGTTTTGGAGAGTCTGAGGACAGCACAGCTGTATGCAAAGTTCAGCAAATGTCAGTTTTGGCTCGATCGTATTAGTTTCTTGGGCCATGTGATTTCTGCTGAAGGTATTTTCGTTGATCCACAGAAGGTGGAGGCGGTGGTGAATTGGGAACAGCCGACTAATGTGACTGAGGTGAGAAGTTTCTTGGGTTTAGCAGGCTACTACCGTCGTTTCGTGCAGAATTTCTCGTCTATAGCCGGACCTCTTACCAAACTCACTAGGAAGGATGTTAAGTTCGTTTGGGATGACAGCTGTGAACGGAGTTTCCAGGAACTTAAGCATCATCTTACTCATGCACCGGTGTTAGTGCTTCCTGATGAAAGTGGTGAGTTTGATATCTACACTGATGCTTCGTTGCATGGTTTGGGTTGTGTGTTGATGCAACATGGAAAAGTCATCGCCTATGCATCCAGACAGCTCAAACGGCACGAAATGAATTACCCTACTCACGACCTGGAGTTAGCTGTTGTGGTCTTTGCTTTGAAGATTTGGCGACATTATCTTTATGGGGAGACTTGTCGTATCTTCACCGACTACAAGAGTCTCAAGTATATTTTTACGCAGAATGAGTTGAACTTGAGACAGAGGAGATGGATGGAGCTGATCAGTGACTATAATTGTACCATCGATTATCATCCAGGAAAGGCGAATGTAGTGGCCGACGCTTTGAGTCGAAAATCCCATGGGCAGGTGGCATCCATTCGGGCGACCTATATTCCGATGTTGGGTGAGTTGAGGAGTACGGGTGCTATTTTTAATGTGGATAATCATGGAGCTCTGCTAGCTCATTTCCAGGTTAGACCTGTTCTGGTGGATAAAGTTCGAGAGGCCCAAGGGATTGATTCTGTGTGTGTACAGCTAAAGGAGGAAGTTCTTGGCGGTTTGAGACAGGATTATGTAGTCAGGGAGGATGGGTTACTGATGTTGGGTAGTCGTTTATGTTGGAAATGTGCCCTAAATCCAATCATATGATGATACTTTACGGACATTTCAAATGTTAAACTAATTTAGTTTAATATAAAGGGCATAGATTATTGTTTATAGTAGTCTCATATAAATGTTATATGCTTAAACAATAAGTCCAAGGAATATGTGCTTAGTAGAATGCAATCTAAACAAGTTAGGTTCATGAGACCATTCTTGATCATAGACATATCCTAAACGTTCTGATCATAGGATTGCCAATTGAGTGACGGTCAGTTAAGATCGATTACATGTTATGTCTTCTCTCGGGAGAGTGACTAGTCTCGAGTCATTGGTGTAAGCGGCACCAAGACAAGCATGTGGGTGCTCTGATATAGAGTGAGTCCGGGCACGATCAATGATGAGTTTCATGATCATGTCACATGGCTCGTGGTTGGGATAATCTGAAATTAGTCCTTTTTGACTGAGGCATCACGGTTGTCTTGTGGTGGGTCCTTGATCTTTGATTATGTCAAAGTCACCCCATCAGGGTGTCCACGGCATAGTTGGGGTTAAGCTACTTAGCCATGGAGGCAAGTGAATGCGCAACAAGGGATCTCTAACCTTCAAACCGTTTGAAAAGGGGAGAGATACTCTAGATATGATTAAGAATCTACGAGCGAGTATGAATAAGATTTAAGTAGTTCCAAATCATATTCAATGTAATCATATAAGTAATGGAATCACATTGGATAGTAGACATGAATAAACTATCAAACCAAACAATGTGGTCGAGTATTGTATTAGAAGGGCCAGTATTGCATTGCAATCCCCTAGCGAATAGGTTCTCCACCTCTACGATTAGCTTGGGTAGCCATGACATGTTTTAGGTGTCACTCATGGTTTGTGGATGCCACATGGGTGTATAATCGCAAGGGAAATTGAAAGTATATTTCAATTCGAATAGATTTAAAAAAGAGTTCTAATCCTCAACGCCTCGCTAAAAGGAACTAATGGATCGTACAGGTGAACCCAGGTAGAGGTTTGATGAAACAATGGAGATGAGTAAGGAATAATTAAATATTTATGGCAAGGATTAATTAATATGTTTAATTAATCAAACGAATAAGTTCGTTATAGACCTCGGGTTAGTTTTGGGCTTGAGCCCAATGGGCTTTGAGCTTGTCGAAGCCCATTGACTTAAGTTGTATGGCGGCACTGTGGCCAATAATAAATTAAGCCCAAGGGCCCAAAAAAGAACCCAACATGGCCGGCCATTGATAGCAATGTAGTGGACTTGTTTTATTTACAAATTTGCCACTACATTGTGAGATGTTCTGTCTTCCAATTTGATAACATTTCAACTAAGTGGTTTTTCTTTTGGGAGAATGGTTTGAGCATGAAAATGCTCTCTTCTCTCAAAGGAGCCCCGACTCCCTAGAGGAATTTAGCCAGCAATCTATTTCCTCTAGGACACTCATCTTCTCATCAAGACTCTTCTTGGTGAGACTTAGAGGTTCCCTACTTTGGGAACTTGGAGGGCTCCAGATTCATCCATAATCATCCAAGAAGCAAGAAATGAAGGCCCTTTACTCCATGGGTGATTAGCCTTTGCTTAGAGGCAAAGAGGAATCTACAAGGTATAGCAGTTTCACAACTCAAATTGTGTTTGAGTTTTATTCTTGGTTCACCATATCTACTAGGCTTTGAATTTCTTGGGTTAAGTTTCGTTTTAAGTGCATAGAAGCATGTTTCCTTTAATTGTTAAATGCATGCTTAATGATGTTGCTTAATGAACTCGGTTAATCCGCAATTTTCCCTTGAGTTTATTGGTACCCAAGGGAGATGGTGGTTTGAGGAGAGAAATCACGGATGGCGCACATTACGCATATGCTGTCATCGAGCCAGTACGGTGCTTCCACACCATCGGACCTTACTCTTGTGAGTCGGGGATGAAGAAAGGATATCGCCAGGTGTACGTGAGTCGGTGTTTCACTTGTCGGCGGGTGAAGGCGGAGGCGAGAAACCCGGGGTTATCGTAGAGGCTTCTATTCCGGTTTGGAAATGGGAGAATGTTACACCATGGACTTTGTGTGTTTGGGTTACCGCCTACTAGAACGAAAGTGCGATGGTATTTAATTGATTCGACCAGCGGCAAAACGGCTCATTTCTTGCCAATTCATCGAGTTACAGTTGAATAAGTTACTTGAGATGTTCATTGATCGGATAGTCAAACTTCATGGGAGTACCGAGTTTCCATCATTTCGGATAGGGTCCAGAGATTCACTTCCCGAGTGCAGGAAGGCATTTCGGGGGCAACATGGAGCGAAACTTCATACGGTACGGCTTTCCACCCACGAGACGGATGGTCGATGCGAGAGGACAATTCGAACCTTGGAGGACATGTTGAGAGTTTCGGTCCTTCCAGTCGAGGAAGTTGGGATGATCACTTGAGCGTTGATTGAGTTGCATACGGTAACGGTTTTCACTCCGGTATTGGTATGGCACCTTTTGAGGCATTGTATGGTAAGGCGTGTAGGACCCATTATGTTGGTGAAGTAGGGAGCGAGAGCACTTGAGGGGCCCGGAGTTGGTAGATGACACTCTGAGAAAGATTCGGGTGATTAGCGTAACTGAAGGCGGCCCCGGAGATAGACGAAGAGTATAGCAGAACGGCGGAGCCTTTACAGGATGCGAGTATGCGGTTGGTGATTTTTGTATTCTTGAGATTGTCGCCACTGGAAAGGTGTGGTGAGACCGGTAAACGGGGTAAGCTAAAGTCCCTCGGTACATTGGTCCTTATGAGATTGTGTACGTGTTGGCGCGATTTAACGTATCGGTTAGCTTTTGCCGGGCGGGAGTTATCTCGGGTACATGATGTCTTCCATGTTTCTATGTTGAGGTATGTGCCGCACGAGTCACATGTACTCGACCCGCACGGCCCTTGCGGTTGAATGAGAGTTTGAGTTACGAGGAGGAGCCCAGGAGGTAGAGATTTTGGACGGAAAAGACAGGTTACGAGGAACAAAGAAGTGATACCTGGTGAAGGTTCGGTGGGTAACCACGAAGTAGGAAATTTGCCCAGGAGCGAGGAGCATATGAGAGCGCATTATACGCATTTATTTTTAGTAGTTTTGTTTGTAATTTCGTGTGGGAAATTTTATTTAAGGAGGGGTAGATTGTTTGCTTGAGTCCCAATTTATGTGAAATGACCAAAATGCCCACAGATTCGAGGTTTGACTTTTGTTGACTTTTTTTTAAATTGACGACTTGTGAAAATTTATTTATTTACATATTCTTGATGTACTTTCGTCGATACGAGCGCGTGGACACCCGGAACTCAATTCGGAGTTAAAGCGAACGTTTACGAAGCTTTAAAGGAGTAGGGGCATTTTGGTAATTTTCCACTCCCGGTACGTGACGTCGCGCGGATCCGGTCCAACCGGTCGAGCAGGTGGAATATTCCAAAAGGTATATTCGTTTAACTTATACTTATTTGTCAAAGGAATATTCTCTAACGGTGACGGAATATTATGCTTAGATAGAGAATATTTCGTCGGTCAAACGAGAATATTCCATTAAAGTTAACGTGCAGCAGATTAATTTTAACGGCGAGTGAAGCGATGAGCGCGTGTACTTAGCAGTGAGTGCGTGGGCACATGTGTGTGAGCGCGTGTGGGCGCGTGGTGCGCGTGTGGGCTGTGTAGGCGTGACGCGCGTCTTGCTTGTGGTGGCACATGGCGGCGCGTGGCGGCCCAGCGTGAACCACTTTTCAACGATTTCAAGTCACAGCTTGAGCAAACAAAGGGATTTGGGTCCTTTCCTTACTTTAAATTGGAATAGACTTGTTTAATAGATTAGTTTAGTAACTTCCCATATAGGTGAGACCTATCCAAGCTACGAGCTCCCGGGCGAGGTACGGGCTCTGATCAGGCTACTTGCAGTGAGTGGGCCTCTTCCTTTACTCAAATATTATATAAGTATGTGTTTTAAATGTGATTTCCTTGACTTGTATAGCATGCCATGTTTTATGAAACTTGTAGAAATGTTTTATCCCCAGCCTATGACTTATGAGTACTCATGTTTATTGGCTTTTTGGTATAAATGTTGGCATGTCTATACGTTTTTGCTTTAATTGTACTTGTCGCATATTGCACGGTGTTAGCAGCATGCAGGCCGGGGGCCAAGCTTCACGTGTATGTTGCGCGCTTGGCCAGAGCACGCTCACTTTGGGTCATTTCGTAGGTGCCTGACTGTTCTAGGTCGTCTTGGCGACTAGACTTGTTGGCGACGCGCTTAGCGCGGCTTCACGTGCTTGTAGTGCTAGAGCGTAATTTATTAAACACCCAACTTTGTCATGTAGCTACTTTGCATGACTTGTGTGCATTGATTATGCGATAAGTAATGTGATGTTCTTACTATTTGTAGATATCTTTTATACTAGGTATCACTTGTGGGTGTAGGCGTTTATTTAGCTATTATCTTTTCTTGTTGGTAAACCTATTTTCGGTAAACTACGGGTTTTTACGGTTATTCTAAACTTTTGAGAAAGGTTTTATAAAAAGCGCTACTTGGCCTACTTTTGTTTTCGCCCCTCCGGAATAGATCTTAGTTAGTGACGAGGCACGCGGCTGGCTGGCATTATTGCAGTTTTCACCCTCGGTGGAAGTATGTTTATTTCCTTTGATTTGTGTTATATCCATCCTACGGGATGAGAATAATCTTTTAGTCTTGCACCTAGCTACGATATTTGTGTATTCGTGGGTCTTAACTTGCTTTTCTTACACTTCCGCTGCAATATTTCTTTTAATTTAGCATAACTACGATTTAAATTCCTTCATTATTTCTTTATCAATTTCTTATGACCGTCACTCCTCCCGAGTGATGGTCGGCACGCCTCGTGCTCCAGGTGTCCTGGATATTCGGGTCAAGGTGTGTCCTTTGGATGCGTGGTGTTGAAAAAAATATCAAGCATGAATTAATGATGAATTTATTAATCTCATCGGTTTGCTACTCATGTATATATGGAAAATACCAATTTAGTATCTTCTCATGGAAGTGAACAATGCAGCGAGTTGTAATTGTACGGAAAACATATTTCACAAATTTGAGGAAAAGGAAGCATCAAGGGACATTTGTCGCACACTGGAATTATGAAGTGAAATATTTTATTAAAAAAGGAATTATATGAAGCATGAAGAATGCAAAAGAAATAAAATTTAGTAGAAACTAATAGTGAGTTTATAACCTTACTTAAGGCCTAAAAGAGGCTCAATGATTATTATCATCGATATGAAAATGAAAAAGCATGTCTTTCTAGAAACTCTCTTATTATATTCATACTTGAGAAGCATATTGATTTTATTCTTTATCCCTATATTTTCTATAGGATATTTTGATATCCTCGTAAGAACATGTAGTTTTATAAATTTGTTTATAAAGTTCAATTTTACTTGAACAATTAGTTGTAACTAGAAGATTATGACTATGCATACATGTAATGTATTTTACTTATGAAATTAGAAAACTCAAAGTTTTTGTCAGATTTTACATTGGAGGGAACATGAGTTTTACAAGTAAGATCTAGAAGTTTTAAACCTTATACTTAATTCAAAACCACAAGTTTTATGTTAGAACATAAAATTCTTATTACATAGATTTGTATACCAAACCAAAAGTTATGGATTTAAAAAATTTGAGTATGATTCCAATGTTGTTTTTGCACTTTCTAAAAATTAGAAGTTCAAGTAGAAAAAAAAATCCTTTTCACGAAGAATCTTTGAGGCGACATTCATATAGATGTCATGATCTTATTATTCTTATATCTACACTTAAGAAATAAAATAAAAATCCTTGCGGGGATTGTAATGTAGAAAACAAATCGTAACCACTTTTTTGTTTCGTGTCCGAAGTTGTTCTCAAACGTGAAATATAGTGAACATTTATTTGACATTATCAAATAACATGATATTTAAGTAATGAGTATTTTTATGTAGTACATCTTATTGACTCTACATTATTCCACAAGAAGAGAATGCTGAAATTAATTCTTTATCATATTTTGGCAGGCGAATGATGACCCTACCTTACTTGACACATCACGATCGACACGCCGGGTGTTGGGAAGTGCGGCCAACACGTGTTCGTGACGAAAACCAATTATGCAAATGATTGAGAAAAGTGAATAAATTAGAGTTGGAAGCCGAAATAAAAGTGCGCGGTGATGGGTAAACATATTATTACAGTTTGTAACTGTCAAAGCATAGTAAAAGTGCGGAGAATATAGAGATATTAGCACCCTCGTGAGAATGGATATTCTGAACGGAAAAACTAACAGCTAAAGGTAGGAGCGAATCCTACTTAGTGCGGAGCTATCGGGAGCCACCCGACTAGCGAAAAGGATGCCCTCGTCTCACTAGTACTCAAGCCGGCCATTAAGTCCTAGATGGGCGCAAAACATAAAAGGTTAGTGGCTCAAAAAGTAAAGTTTGATAAAACCTTTGTTTTCAAAGAGCATACTATCCCCTCATTTGAGAAAACATGTATAATTTACGAAAATCGTCTTACTCCACAGTATGACCACCAAGAAAATACTATAATAATTATACGGGTACTCCCAGAAAACCAATGGTAAAAAGCAGTACTAGTTTGCTCAAAACAAGACAAAATGCTCACCCACATGTAAACACACAAGCCCAAGTAGATGAAAGCTACGAGGACAAGCTAGGTATATATAAAAGAATACGCTAAGTGATGCTATAATGACGCAAGTCGTAATGTTAATCATTGTCGCAAATGTACTCACACACAAGTAAGTTGCCTAGTACAACCTAGAACAAGCTAGTACCTACAATGGATCCAAAGTTGCGTGGTGGTGCGAGTGTGAACCTTCAAACATCAAAGCTAGTCTGGCCACAGGGCGGTACAAATACCTAGGTGTTCTACATTATTGATGAGCAATAGTAAAAAAAGAAATGTATAGCAAATATAATATGGATGTTCTACCTGGAGGTCACATATTATATAAGTCATGCTAACAATTTAAAAAGCGATGAAAACCATACATAAATATATATTTACCAACAAAAAGACCCACTCACTCACGGATGCGTAACTTTAGGGTCATAGCCTCCCTTGTCTGGATAGCCCTAGAGTAATCCTCGGATAAGTCTCACCTATATGAGATATCACTATAGTAATGAATTAAACTCATAAAGGTGGAAGTAGAAAAAAAGTGGTCCCAGAAGTGCACCTGTACGGCGGAGCCGGCCTTGACTCACACATGGATCACGCGTGCCACATGCGTGGTTAACCCATTGGTCAAACTAACCGGCGTCAGTGTTCAACAAAAAATGATGAATCCAGTTCAGCTTTAACAAAATATTCTAAAAGGGAATATTCTCTAGTCCCTACTTACTTTGGCTAAACGCCATCTTGTAACTTTATGGGAGTTTGACTAGTTTTTAGAAAAATTTCAAATGTTCTATCTTCAGCATTTGTCACAAATTTCACGTTTTTATGTCAAAAATGAAGCTAGAGATATGAGTGAATGAGTATACCTTTAGTTTTGGCTAAAAAAGCTCGGAAAATGACCTGTATTTCCCTTGAAAGACCATGCCTATTGTAGCTCTTCAATCTCGCCATTTTTGATGTCGAACAAGTTGGTTTTTTCTTCTTGGCTTTGAGTTTAGGGATGTTGGGAAATACAATGAAGGCTCAAAAGAAAGCCGGTGAACTGGCAAAAAAAGCTTGAAACTCCACGGTGGTTTGTCTACATTCGGGTTGTTGGAAATGCTGCCCTAAAACCAATCATATGATACTACGGACATTTCACATAATTAAACTAATTTAGTTTAATATAAAGGGCAAAGATTATTGTTTAAAGTAGTCTCATATAAATGTTATATGCTTAAACAATAAGTCCAAGGAATATGTGCTTAGTAGAATGTAATCTAAACAAGTTAGGTTCATGAGACCATTCTCGATCATAGACATATCTCGCGTTCTGATCATAGGATTGCCAATTGGGCATTGACAGTCGTTAAGGTCGGTACATGTTATGTCTTATACTCGAGAGAGTGATAGTCTCAGTCGTTGGTGTAGCGACACCAAGACAAGCATGTAGGTGCTCAATATGGGCGGGTCCACGAACACGATCAACGATGAGAACTCATTGACACATCAGACCCGGATGTACCGTGGACACACCCAAAAAGTCGGGTGTGCGCGACACCACGTAGGGTGACGAAAGCCAGAATTTGAAGAAATAAAGGGAATAGAGGTGAATAATTTACAAGATCAATGTGTACACAAATGTACGGGCGAGGAAGAATTTAGTCCAATACCGTCGTACAAGTTCGCGTACAAAGTATTACAATACCAAGGAATTTAAGCCTTCGTCATACCCATAGCCTCGAACGTGAAGCGGCTCCGGCCCGCCCAAGCACGGAGGGCGCAAAACAAAAAGGGTGAGTGGGCCAATAGTCATTTTTGTAAGAACCTTTGCTTTTTGAAAGTAGTAACCCTAAGTCAAAATCAAGTACTTGGTTGGAAAACCGTTTGAAGAAAATGTACTATAATAGTAGGTAGAAAACGAAGTAAGTACGGAAATATACTTACACGTCCAGAAAGCAGGCAGCCATGGGTTGTTCTAAAAGCTACCTAGTAAGTTCATAAAATAAGGATATAGAGCAGCCAAATGGATAAATGCTAGTGGCATCAGTGAAGACCAGTGGTACAATCACAATACTAAACTATAAAGATGGCATTCGTTTGGGTATAGCAAACACACAAGTTCATACGAGATATATTACACATCATGAGCAGTGCAGTGTATAAGTAGCGATGATGCGTTCGGTATTTTAATCACGTGAAGGCTGGCGCATATGCGCATCCACCAGTTCGAGTCGCCCCGAGCGACCTAGGAAACAGCCTTTTTGTATGGGTCCATAGCGACGTATAGGTGCGTGTGAACAATCACGTGAAGGCGGTCTGGCCGGACGAGGTACACACCAAGCACCGTGTAAGCAACCTAGTTGAGCGTGAAAACATACTACTGCGGAATACTGTTGCATAAACAAGGTGGGGTAATTTCCTATAAGGGATGCCGCAGGCTAATCAATATATAAAAGGTATTCTCGGGTGCCGTAGCTTAAATATAGCGTATACCTACACTACGTGAAATACAGGAAATATGCCACATGGGTACCAGAGTGTAAATACCAGCAATGGTAAGCCCAGAACAGACAAAAATACGTTAGAAAATTATCATTTCCAAGGTTCACCCCAGGAATACGGCTCAAGAGCGAGTCGGATAGGTATAAAACCCGTAATCACAAATAGGCGCAGTAGGGAATTAAAATAATTAATTCCCTAAAATCTAAAAATAGGGCCGGTTCGATACCTGTAATACGCGCCCAAAATAATACGTCACCAATTTAATGGTATAATTCCCAAATGGAAATGTGGGCCCCGAGCCCACTAATTTCCACATGGCCTATCAATAAGTAAAAACTAGTAGCCCAGGAGTAAATACCACAGTGTTCAGGTCTACCAATATCTGAGAACCAAGCTAGTAAACCGAGTAATAAAATAATATAGCAAGGTCTACAATAGCACGGCATAATACTACATTTAAAACCACCATATAAAGTAGGCATAAACCAAATATAATTTCCCAACTTGAACACAATTTTAATAATATGGAAGGGCCCTCATCTTTTTGTGAATGGCCCAGGATTGAAGTATACCCGGAGTCTGTTTGCCGGTAGTCTATACGGATAGGCCCCACCCCCATGTGAGATATCATAGTCTGATGATTAAACTCATAAAGGTAGCAATTAACGAATTAATTAAGCTTTATCCCTTCTTTCTCAATTTGGAGGTCAGAAACACCTCAAAAATTATCATGCGTACTACCCGAGGTAGTACACGTCATCACGAGGTCGCCGTGAAAAACGAGTCAAATTTGGACCTAACCTGCAGCGCCCTCACGCGCGGCTCCCGGCCGCGTAGGCGCGGCTCACGCGCGGCTCACGTGCGGCGGCTCCAGCAGTGTTTGTCTCACGCGGCGGCTTCACTCGCGGCTCCTCGCGGCTCGTGGCCGTGTGTGGGTGCGACAGGTTCCCTTGGCCGTCGGCAAGGCCGGTCTAACCGGTTTCACGCGTCGCCATATGTTAGCGTAGGTCACTGTTTGGTCTTTTAGGTTGCGGCGTAGAGTGCGCTTACTTCAATCAGTCTTGTGGCAGATGCGAGAAACTCCAAATCTTCACCATTTTTCTTCACGCAATTTATGTCAAATTGAAGAAATTTGGAGTTGAGAGGGATTGAATTTACCTAGACTTGGGTCCTTAGAAATGGCTGAGATGGCTGGAGTTGAGGTCGAGTTCTCAGTGGAATTTGGATTCATCGTCTAGGCCGAGTGATCGACACTTGCGAGCTGAGGTTTGAATCCCGAGGACTCCCGAGAAGTTCAAATATGTCATCCTCGAGTCGGGTGAGGTCGGGAGGCCGGGGTCGGTCAAACGGGCTGTTTGGAGAAAATGGCGGCTAGCTCTTGTGCGGTTCGTGGGTTCTGCGGGTCCCGAAATCCCACGAAGCTTGATGTGGAAGCTTGACGATGAAAATCGCGGTGATCTCGAAATGGCGAAAATGGCTCGAGAGAGGACGAGGAAAGGCACGGGTGCCTTGATCAAATTCCAGTTTGGGTTTGTTGTTCTTCACTCACAGTGGTGATATTTGGGTTTGTCAGTTTTCGGACACCCACGTTGGATAGTTGCGGTGATAATGATGAGGATGAAGCTTCTTTGTTTTGTTTGGGTGGTGATGCTTAATGGAAAATGGCGGGAGATGGATAATACGTGTGTGTGGCACCGGTTTGCGAGAAGAAAGAGGTGATAGGCTGGATTCATTGAATGGGACAAAGCCCGGACAACATCCTTGGATTCGTGGGATAGGCCATATGGCTGTTGCGAAATGGGCTGACGATAATTCAAAGCTTGACCCGAAAATTGAATTACGGAAACGTCGAAAATCAGCAGTAAAATATTCGTTAGTCCCGAACGGCGTGCGGCTTCAGCGTCTACGCGTTCCGTATCGGCTTGAGCATGTCAAGAAAGATACAAATTATGCGTCGTACGAGTTACGACGCAAAGTCAATAGAAAGGTCAACCAAGGGCAAAATCGTCATTTTACACCTCAGGAAATAAAATAGTATTATTATTTAGAAGCAGGATGTAACACTCATAGTTGGGATAATGCAAATTAGTCCTTTGACCTAAGGCATCCACGGTTGTCTTGTGGTGAGGTCCTTGATCTTTGATTATGTCAAAGTCACCCGATAAATTTGTCCACGGCATAGTTGGGGTTAAGCTACTTAGCCATGGAGGCAAGTGAATGCGCAACAGGGATCTCTAACTTTCAAACCGTTTGAGGAGAATACTCTATGATATGATTAAGAATCTACGGCAGTATGAATAAGATTTAGGAAGTCGTTCCAAATCATATTCAAGGTAATCATATAAGTAAATGAATCACATTGGATAGTAGACATGAATAAGCTATCCAAACCAAACAATTGGTCGAAGTATTGTATTAAGAAGGACCGTATTGCATTGCAATCCTATGCTTGAATAGGTTCTCCACCTCTTCGATTAGCTTGGGTAGCCATGACATGTGCTTTAGTGTCACTCGTAGTTTTGTGGTAGCCCAAGGTGTATGATCACTAAAGGAGAATTGAAAGGTATGTTTCCAATTCACAATCGATTGAATGAGTTCTAATCGCCCCTTTGTCGCTAAAGAACCTATGGATCGTAGAGGTAAGGTAGAGTTTGATGGGAAACAATGGAGATTAATTAAGAATAATTAAATGGTTACAATTATTTATGGCAAGGATTAATTAATATGTTAATTAATCAAAGCAGATAAGTTCGTTAAAAGACCTCGAGGTTAGTTTTGGGCCTCAAAGGCCCAATGGGCTTCGAGCGTCAAGCCCATTGACTTAGGATTGTATGACAACGATTGCTAATAATACATTAGGGTCCAAAAGCCCAATGAACCCAACATGGTAGGCCATTTGATGCAATGTAGTGAACTTGCTTCAGTACAAGTTGCCACTACATTGTGAAATATTATAATGGCAACTTGATAACATTTCAAAGTAGAAATTGGTTTTCTTTTGAAATTGAGAGAGTGAAATCTTCTCTCAAAAGAACGAGCTCCCTAAGGAATTTAGCTAGCAATCTTCATTCCTCTAGGGCTCATCTTCTACTCATCAAGGCTCTCCTTGGTGTGGAGACTTAGAGGTTCCCTGGGAACTTGGAGAAATCTATTCCACCATCATAAATCAAGCAAGGAATGAGAGCCCTCTCCATGGGTGATTAGCCTTTGCTCATGCAAAGAGGAATCTTCAAAGGTATATGATTTCTCAACTCAAATTGTGCAAGTTATGTAATGGTTCACCATATCTACTAGGCATAGAAGTTCTTGGGTAAAGTTTTGGATTTGAATGCATACAAGCATGATTCAGCCAATTAATTGTTAATTGCATGCTAATGATGTTGTTCAAATGAACTTGGTTTTCCGAAAAATTTCCCTTCACGGGTGGTCTAGAGGCCGAGTTTCACACAACCAAGGACATAGTTGTGATCATCTCGTCGAGTGGAACAAGGGTGACTTCGGATTGCCTCGGTTCGTTGGTTTAGATGATGTGCACGTGCACAATTCGGTGAGAGAGAGGGAAGAGTGACAAAGAAATACTGAGAGGAAAAAAAGAGAAAGTGAGATATTTTGGGGGTACTGTGCACCCACCAAAAACATTACAATTACACGGCCAGTGAACAAATTATCACGCACATGTCCAAAATATTCCTCCCGAAATTATTTTACAATAAAAGATGACGGGATGTCACATTATTGAATAAAGAAAATGTCACTTACACATTACCACCAAAAGTGGAATGGTTTTAAAGTTGGATAATATGGAAGGAGCTTATATAATAAAGCACTACATACTTAAGTTTGTACTAATGATGATAAATCTCATATATGCTTCTGTAATCCTAGTCAAATGATTGGAAGAGGTAGTTAAAAAGCCATCATATTAGTACTAAATGGAGGAGAAATTATATATTGATATTTCATATGTATTCAGTTCTAGAAGAACATTACCTATATATTTCTATATATGCATGTCGAGATTGAACATAATCGATAATAATCCCTCCATGTTAGAGTTATTTTCATTATAAGTTGCTTCATACGATTATGTTTGAGCCTTTTACTATTGGAAACTAAAAGTTCATTGAACGATATATTATGTGTTGGCATGACACAAAGATTTTACCTTTGTTTTATTTTTTTAGATCATGATATTTATGTTATGATATATAAGTAAGAGCTCACATGGACATCCATTAAGCGAGCACGAAGATTCTGCATTATTATTTCGCTATCATGTTTTTATCAAACGTATTTGAGTCCTTGAAGGAGAATACTTAAGAAATTATTGTTCAAATAGTATTAATTAGATCCATGAGATCAATTTTCTCGTCGTTAGGGGGAGAAAGGTTGTTCTTGAAGAAAGACGTGAATAAGATATGGAAGATAATGGCATTCCAGAAAAACACAATATTACTTTATTTTTGTTACTTCGACAAATAGTTCGAGTATGCTATCATCAGGGGCAGTATCTCCTTAAGGGGAGCATCCAACAACTTTTCAAGTAATGGATATAAGCAGGTTGTACTCTTTTTCCCTTCAACTAGGTTTTTGTCCCACTAGGTTTTCCCTAGTAAGGTTTTAACGAGGCAACTAAACACATCCAACACCATCGTCAGTGATCTAGAAGAATGTTGCACTCTTTTCTCCTTCACTTTGGTTTTGTCCTACTGAGATGGTTTTTAATGAGACAACTATATCATTGTATGGTAGACATCTAAGGGGAGTGTTATAATTTTATTAGTTGGTGGATGACCACCATACCCCTTCACCTTTTGATTTCCATGTAACTTGACTAAATATTTGTAGTTAGTACTTTTAACTTATTTACAATTGTAAATGATTGTATTTATTTTCTTATCATGTAAAGCCTATAAATAGAGGTTACTACCAAGATGACATATTGAAAAAATGATTATTTCAACAATTCGGGTTTGAAAAATGAACATTTTAGTCAATTTTCCAATTAGTAAAAAGAGACCAACAACATAACAAACACTTATTAATTGAAGTACCATTACATAGAGAAATAGGCTCATCACTGTTTTAAAATCAAGTAATATTTCATCATCATCCTCTATTAATTCAAAGCGGGCACTTCAACCTGTAAGTTGGCACAGCAACAAGCTGAACCGCTTTTGGTGCAGTCAGTCCAAACACATCATTCATGTCAAGCTCACTAGGCTTCATCCCACCAGGCAACTCCCATGCAAAACAATGAAGCAGATGAGCCACAGCCATTTCCAACCCATACAGCCCCAACGCCATACCCGGGCACGATCTCCGACCGGACCCGAAAGGAATAAACTCGAAATTGCTCCCTTTGAAATCAGGCGAGCCATCGTTCAGAAACCTCGAGGGTTTGAATGTTTCAGGCTCGTCCCATGCAGTCGGGTCACGGGCAATCGCCCACGCATTGATCCAGACCCGTGACCCGGCTGGGAACAAGTACCCGGCCACAGTGGTGTCCTCCACGGTTTCATGGAGGAGGAGAGGGATTGGCGGGTGGAGACGGAGGGATTCTTTGACTGCACATTTGAGGTAGGTTAGGTTTTCGAGGTCGGTTTCTTGGAGCCTACGGTTCAATCCAACGACATCAGTGAGCTCTTGTTGGACTCTTTTGAGATCTTCTGGGCTCTTCATCAGCTCTGCCATTGTCCATTCGATCACTGATGCAACCGTTTCTGTTCCACCAAACATCACGTCCTACGTATATATGCCATATATTGGATAATCTTAATATTAGTACTCAAAACAGTAGTTGGTTTTGTTACTAAAACAATCAGAAATGATAAATACAGTAATAATTAAATACATGAATTCCCTTATCAGAATAGTTTTTTCTCCTAATTTCCTTACCAAAATAGTTAATAACAAATAAGTAAAATTTCTTAATTGACCGAGAGAGTGTGCTGACACCCTACTTTTCCATTTTTAAAAAAATTAAGTATTTTAGAATATCACGCATTGTCAAAAATTAAAAAACATGTACAATAGGAGTGATATATTATAGCCACGCATTATAAATGAAAGAAAGGAAACGGCACGTCAACTTGCCTCCTCGCGTGGTGAGATAATGTAGTTTAAATAACATCAATTAACAATATTGTACTAACTTAACTACCTATGTTGAATTTTATCACAAATGGTCTCAGAGATATTAAAATTGAACCCCCACATATAAATTGTATATTATTTTTGTATTTCTTCGACGTTGGACTATTATCTAACAAATATACCGTATTAAGAAAATATTGTCAAATATACATACCATAATAAGTGCTTTGATATTGTCTCTGGTGAGCTTGAAGGTAGAATTGGGATCGTCACATTCCTTTCCAGCATCGTCACTAAAGTAAGCTATCAATTCATCCACCATATCTGTATCAGCAGCCTCACTGTCATCTTTCTTCTCCATGTTTGCTTTCCTCTTAGCCATGTGGTCGTCGATGATCTTGTCGATGAACACATCTAGTGATTTACGTGCCCTAGCCATTCTGTCCTGAAAATCCTGTGCATGAACCCAACCCAACCATGGTAGAAAATCCTGCATGTTAAAAGCCCCAAAAAGCTTTGAAAATTCTTGCAAAATCTTCACAAATTCGCCTTGCCCTTCATGCGAGCTCGACCCGAAAGCCGCCCGATATGTTATGTTCCTCGTTAGAGCAAAAACCAACTGCCCGATATTCACCGGGGAGCCGGTTTTTCCCGCCACGATTTGGACCATCTCATCGACTTCCTCGCGCACCGAGGCCCATGACTCAGCCCGTTTACGGCTAAACAGATTCATGACGCAAATTTTGCGCATGCGACGCCAGAACGCGCCGTAGTTGGCAAAGGCCATATCGGCCCGATCGTAGGTCAAGTAAGATATGGCAACGTTGGCGGGCCGATTGGCGAATGAGCTGTCTTGGACTTGGAGGACTTCGCGGGCCATATCAGGAGTCGATATAGCCATGACATGTAGAACTCCCATCTGGAGATGGAGGAGACCGCCATATTGCTTGGCGAGTTGAGCAAGACCGCGGTGGGTAAGTTGGTCCATCATGAGCATGTTACCAATGATGGGCCACCCTTTCGGGCCTGGCGGATATGGGAGTTTTCTGCTCGAATTAAACAAAAAAATCGAGGAAATGATGAGGAGGAGGAGAAGAATGAGCAACATGGGTGAAGATTGCAGGGACGGGAGAGCTTGGCGAAGGAGTTCCATGGTTTTGGTTGTGTTGGGAAAATGGGGTTGGTGAGGTTCATATAAACTATGAGTTGCTTATATAATAAGAAAGGGATCTGCAGCCTTTTATGAGGAATGCATAGATGTGGCAAGTAATAACTGGGGACTTGTATGGTCATATCTTACAAACGTCACGCATTGTTTTGTGTCTATTGCCAGTGGGAATTTTGGATCCACTTGTTTGGAAACAGATTATATTTTACTCGCCTCTTGCCACAATCGTAGGCATGTGACAATTGGCTCTTTTTATTTTATTTGAAAAAAAATTATTATACAATATATGATTTTAAAAAAGTTCAAAAAATGATTTAAATTGTTTTTTTTTTAAGTTGTAAAAAGGGAGGGACATTTTTAGTATTATGAATGTTTTACCAAATTTGTCTTCTCCCTTTATATATATAGATTAAGAAATTAATTGAATTTCGACAAAAGAAGGAAGGAATATTTTAATTTTTTTATCAAGATTAATTGAATTTGTTTTGTACACCTCTATAGAAGTTTACATATATGGGATGTGATTTCGGGTGTATATATGGAATGCCTAACCAAATCTTTTTAAAAAGAAAATAAAAAGATTTATTTAAAAAATTTAACAGTACATCAAATATGTGTGGATAATCAGATCGAATTCATTAATTAACAAATTCAACGGCACAAGCAAATTTTATTGATGAGAGGGAGTTGTGCTTACTTGCTTGTACATATCGATCCCAACCTCAATCAAGTTCATATTTCAGCTTTACACATTCCCACCACTTGTCTACCTAAAATTAAATGAAGGAACATAGAACGGAGAACGTGTAAGGCTGAAACGTGAAATTGAGAAAGGTTGAGATCGATATGCAGAAGCAAGAAAGCACAACTCCCTCTTATCAATGAAATTCACTCATTTCGTCAAATTTATTACCGATGCTATTGCCACAATACTTCATGCAAAGCAAGTAGTAAAAGATGCACCGGGCATAACTTGGGTTATTAATTCAATCTTGGTCAGTTCATTACTACATGGTAAACCTTTTACTTATGCACTTGGCTTTGGAGAAACACAACAGAAAAATAAAGAATTTATCACATATATATTAACAAAATCTTCAAATTACAACCACAAAAATCTCAAATTTTTTTGTTTGATATAACGATATATTTATACTAAGAGAGTGAGACAATAAATTGATTGTGAATTCATCATTCTTGAGATTCGATGTAAGACTTTTCACTTACAATTGTAGAGAAATACTACCAGACTATACTACCATGCGGCCAAAATTTTAAATTTAAAATTTAAAATAAATTTGAGGGTAAATCTTACTTTACTACCCTCAAGTATTGTAAAATTCACACTTTGCTACCCTTAGTTTTTTTCGTCTCACTTTCATACCTCCATTAGTATTTCCGTCAAGTGCTCCATTAAAGCATGACGTGACGCTTGACTGTGCAGAAACGTGGTACTGTGGGCCACATGGACAATTAAAAAAGGCTAATTCTCACTTTACTACCCTCAAGTATCGTAAAATTCGCACTTTACTACCCTTAGTTTTTTTTCTTCTCACTTTCATACCTAAAGTTTGATTTTTTCTGACACTTTTATACTTTCATTAGTTTATCCATCAAGTGCTCCGTTAAATAGGGTAATTCGCACTTTGCTACACTTACTTTTTTTTTGTCTCACTTTCATACCTTAAGTTTAATTTTCTTGACAGTTTTATACGTCCGTTAGTTTATTAACGGATGACATGGTAGGACTTTGTCCCACTAAAAAATATAAAATTACTTAAAAACTAAAGAAAAAAATAATAAAACAATAAAAAAGAAAATAAACTCTCATTCTCCAAACAACCAACTCCACGGGTTACCAAATCCAAATCAAACATAAAAAAAAAGGAGTTTGGTACAGAGGGTGCTTAATGTAACATCCCGTATAAAGTTTGTTATAAAATAATTTCTGGGGAATATTTTCTACACGTGCGTGTTTATTTCGTACACGTGAGCATGTAAGTTTACTGTTTTGGTGGGTGCAAAATACCCCCAAAACCCCACTTTTCCTTTTCTTTTCTTCCCCTTCCTTCTCCCCGTCACTTTCTATTTTTTTTCCCAATTTTGACTTTTCTCTCTCTCTTTCACCGTGTGTGCACAGTGCACACCGACGGAAAGTCATCGAATCGAGGCGAACGAAAATCACCACCTTCTTCGTCTCGACGCCATGGACTCAACGGTGCAAACCGTTCGTCCAAACTCCCAACCGTTTGACGGGAAATGCAACCGGAAGAACCGGACCTTTCCGACCATTTTCTGGCCAATCTAGACCGAGGTGAGGTTTCTAATTACCACCATTGTATTCCTCTCGTTGAGTAGATGAATTTTCATAGGTCGTTTGCCTGATTTGGTTGAGTTTTGACGTAGATCGACAAAGCTACAGTGAATCGCAACTTTCGGGGCAATTATGAACGTAAATTTTCGGAAAACCAAGTTTATTTGAGCAACATCTATAGCATGCAATTAACAATTAAAGGCGGAATCATGCTTGTATGCACTCAAAAACAAAACTTTACCCAAGAAATTCAAAGCCTAGTAGATATGGTGAACCATGACTCAACTCAAGAACAAAGTGAGTTGAGAATTCATATACCTTTGTTCATTCCTCTTTGCATAAGCAAAGAATAATCACCCAAGGAGAGGGCCTTCATTCCTTGCTTCTTAGCTCCATGGAATTCTTGGAGGAGGATGGATGAAGAGGATTCTCCAAGTTCCCAAAATTGAGAACCTCTAATTTTTCCACACCAAGGAGAGCCTCGATGAGGAGATGAGTGCCCTAGAGGAAGTGAGATTGCTAGCTATTTTCCTCTAGGGTGAAGGAAAATTTGTGGATTAACCGAGTTCATTAAGCAACATCATTAAGCATGCATTTAACGATTAAAGGCGGAAACATGCTTCTATGCACTTAAAACGAAACTTTACCCAAGAAAACTCAAAGCCTAGTAGATATGGTGAACCATGACTCAAATCAAAACAATTTTGAGTTGAGAAATCTTATACCTTTGAAGATTCCTCTTTGCATAAGCAAAGGCTGATCACCCATGGAGAGGGCCTTCATTCCTTGCTTGGATGATGATGGATGAATCGGATTCTCCAAGTTCCCAAAGTAGGGAACCTCTAAGTCTCCACACCAAGGAGAGCCTTGATGAGAAGATGAGTGCCCTAGAGGAAGAGAGATTGCTAGCTATTCTCCTCTAGGGAGCCGGCCTCTTTGAGAGAAGAGAGCATTTTCATGCTCAACCATTCTCTCAAAAGAAAACCTCTAAGTTGAAAATGTTATAAAGTTTCCTTTATAGCTTTTCCACAATGTAGTGGCAAACTTGCAATTAAAGCAAGTTTGCTACACATTCTCAAATGGCTGGCCATGTGGGTTCATTGGGCTCTTTGGGCCCTAATGTATTATTAGTCATTAAGTTGTCATACAACTTAAGTCAATGGGCTTGACGTTCGAAGCCCATTGGGCCTTGAAGCCCAAAACTAACCCGAGGTCTATAACGAACTTATTCGTTTGATTAATTAACATATTAATTAATCCTTGCCATAAATAATTAAACCATTTAATTATTCTTACTCATCTCCATTGTTTCATCAAACTCTACCTTACTCGGTGTACGATCCATTAGGTTCCTTTTAGCGAGGCAGTGGAGGATTAGAACTCTTTCAAATCAATTCTGAATTGAAACATACTTTCAATTCTCCCTTAAGTGATTATACACTTATAGGGCATCCACAAACCATGAGTGACACCTAGCAGTATGTCATGGCTACCCAAGCTAATCAGAAGAGGTGGATAACCTATTCAGTTAGGATTGCAATGCAATACGGTCCTTCTCTAATACAATACTCTCGACCACATTGTTTGAGATGATAGTTTATTCATGTCTACTATCCAATGTGATTCCTTTACTTATATGATTACCTTGAATATGATTTGGAACGACTTCCTAAATCTTTATTCATACTCAGGCCAGAGATTCTTAATCATATCATAGAGTATTCTCCCTCAAACGGTTTGAAGGTTAGAGATCCCTTGTTGCGCATTCACTTGCCTCCATGGCTAAGTAGCTTAACCCCAACTATGCCGTGGACACCCTCGGATGGGGTGACTTTGACATAATCAAAGATCAAGGACCTCACCACATGACAACTGTGATGCCTCAGGTCAAAGGACTAATTTGCATTATCCCAACTATGAGTTCTCATGTGACATGATCATGAAAACTCATCGTTGATCGTGTTCAGTGGACTCATTCTATATTGAGCACCTACATGCTTGTCTTGGTGTCAGTTACACCAATGACTCGAGACTAGTCACTCTCCCTGAGAGAAGACATAACATGTACTGATCTTAACGGACTGTCAATGCCCAATTGGCAATCCTATGATCAGGAACGTTTAGGATATGTCTATGAACGAGAATGGTCTCATGAACCTAACTTGTTTAGATTACATTCTACTAAGCACATATTCCTTGGACTTATTGTTTAAGCATATAACATTTATATGAGACTACTTTAAACAATAATCATTGCCCTTTATATTAAACTAAATTAGTTTAACATTTGAAATATCCGTAAAGTATCATCATATGATTGGTTTTAGGGCACATTTTCAACATAGGGTAGCCGGCCTCTTCAGAGAGAAGAGAGAGCTTGTGTTCTCATCTTTTCCCAAAAGAAACCCTTAATGTTGAAATGCTATAAAGTTGCCTTTATAGCACCTCACATTGTAGTGGCGCAAACTTGCAATTAAAGCAAGTTCACTACACATTCTCTAAATGACCGGCCATATGGGTTCATTGGGCTGTTTGGGCCCTTATGTTTCATTAGTCATTAAGTTGTCATATAACTTAAGTCAATGGGCTTGACGTTCGAAGCCCATTGGGCCTTGAGGCCCAAAAACTAACCCGAGGTCTATAACGAACTTATTCGTTTGATTAATTAACATATTAATTAATCCTTGCCATAAATAATTAAACCATTTAATTATCCTTACTCATCTCCATTATTTCATCAATCTCTACCTTACACGGTGTACGATCCATTAGGTTCTTTTTAGCGAGGCAGTGGGCGATTAGAACTCTTTCAAATCGATTGTGAATTGAAACATACTTTCAATTCTCCCTTTAGTGATTATACACCTTTAGGGCTTCCACAAACCATGAGTGACACCTAGCAGTATGTCATGGCTACCCAAGCTAATCAGAAGAGGTGGAGAACCTATTCAGTTTAGGATTGCAATGCAATACGGTCTTTCTCTAATACAATACTCTCAACCACATTGTTTGGTTTGATAGTTTATTCATGTCTACTATCCAATGTGATTCCATTACTTATATGATTACATTGAATATGATTTGGAACGACTTCCTAAATCTCATTCATACTCTGGCCAGAGATTCTTAATCATATCATAGAGTATTCTCCCTCAAACAGTTTGAAGGTTAGAGATTCCTTGTTGTGCATCCACTTGCCTCCATGGCTAAGTGGCTTAACCCCAACTATGCCGTGGACACCCTCGGATGGGATGACTTTGACATAGTCAAAAGATCAAGGACCTAACCACAAGACAACTATGATGCCTCAGGTTAAAGGACTACTTTACATTATCCCAACCATGAGTTCTCATGTGACATGAGTATGAGATCTCCTCGTTCACTAGTACAAATAAGGCTTTAGTCGACGGTGGAAAACCGTCATCTCGGCATACACAAAACCGTCGCTCAAGTGAGTGTCGTCTAAGCTAGTACATTAGACGACGGTAAAAAACCGTCGTCTGGTGTATTTTCAAATGACGGTTTCTGATAAAAACCGTCGTCTTGTCTCTCAAAAAAATGAAAAAAAAAAATAGTTTCCGTCATTCGAGCATGTCGTAGACGACGGTTCAAATAGCTACCAGATGATGGTTTTTATTAAACCGTGGTTTCAATAATCTCAAGACAATAGTTAATAATGAAAACCATCATCCGTATAGCTATTAGATGACAGTTGAGCTATATACCGTCGTCCCATTTAAATAACGAAAGTGTTGCTGCTATTTTGTGCTCATGTATGGTACGACAGTTCTAAAACAAACTGTCATTTTGATTGCCATGGGGTTTTGGATAACTTGCATTTGATCCACAGATTTCAGTTTGAAGAATTTAGTTATGCCAATTGGCATTTTGATGCACAGATTACAACATTCATTCTAATTACCATTGGTGCCAAAATACACAGATTGCAACTTCATATATTAAGAAACCTGAGAGTACAAAAAAGATAGATATAGGATCAACTTAATCCACATATATTCCAAAATAACCAAGAGCCTTAAATCCTACCCCCTGCAGTACAAGATAACCAGGAGCCTTAAATCCTACACAAAAGATGGCTCTAGACTAGTTTATATCCATGTACCCTTTTTCTAGATAACCAAAAATACCATGAACTGCACACATACATGAATAGACCTTGTCCCATATTTGATGTACAGTCACTCAAAAAAGTTAGCCACAATGTTTATGCATACCCTACGTGATCCAAAATTATGAGCTCAATCATCTTAGAGGTAGTTTTGCAAGAAATCGGCCCATTCACCACGCACTTCATCAATCTCTTCCTGCGTGTAAGTTCTATCCATTCTTTTTTCCCACTGCCACATGATAAATGAAATATTAAAGAACAATGTAACAACTATGAAACACATATAATTAACAATAAAAATGCTTCCTCATTATAACTACCTAAAGTTTCCATAACATATGAATAGGGTCACATATGACTAGTTTTCTAAGTTTTACCTTTGTCATAACTGTGGAGCATCCATCTTCAATTATTTCCTTCATATAACGCATAACAAAATAGCCACACTCCTTGTTAGTTGGTTGTTGAGGAACACCCTAAGCAAGATAAAACATTAATACAATCCACAACCACATGTAAATTACAATAAGTTTGCAATCTTATAACATATAGGCAAAGTGAACACACCGCCAAATTTTTCCACTGAACTAATTTACGCATATGCTTATTCCTTTGAGTGTTAAATACTTTTAATCCACTACATCAAAACAGCAATCATTCATCAATATTCTATCAACCACATATTGATAACCAAAGTACTAATTTATTCATGGAACAAATACTTACTTATCAACTACCGATTTCCAATCATCTCCAGTCAAGCGGCGCTTCAGTGGGTCCATGAAATAAACAATTCCTTTGCACGGATTGATAATCGTCAATGTCCAATGTTTGCTGCTCATGAGAATATCCTTATCATTTAGGATGAGTATACATTGAGAATTAACGAACTAGTTTTGAATCACAAACTTACCTAGAATTACAAGGAATAAAAAAGATCTGATCATCACAAGCGTTTGAGATACCAGTAGCAATTTTACGTGATCGGTCTTCCACACTACCACACCCATTTGCACTAATTAGAGCAGGGTCAACAAAACCAACCATTCTTAACATGTTTGTTTTTTCCAGCACATCGTATAGGTACCTAATTAATAAGATGAATTAGCTTTTGTATTAAAAACTTGAAAAATTACTAAAAGATGCAAAAAAAAACAACCAAATTGTTTGCATAGATTGAACTAAAGATGCTGATTTTGATATGGAAGACATGGTGTTTTTGAATGTAGATACCTCATGTACAGTACAATGCAGTGGGCAGAAATCTCTTTCATGGCACAAAAGCTCATTATATCATTGCGGAAGATACAAGATTTACAAACATAACCAAATACTTCCTCCTCCATTGTGAGTTGAATATACTTCCCTTTATCCTCATCCAATGAGTCTCTTGCATAAAAGTAAGACATTTTCAATGCCTTTGGCAGTGAGTGCACATCTATGACTAGGTGTTCATCTATTGCCTTCCTATCTTCTTTCTTCCGCGATTTCTAGGTTAAGGCAATCAAATATGTTAGTTCTCTCATATGAAAACAAAAAACATCTACTAATTATAAAGCATCCACATATTAAGAATAATAAGTTTATGAATAGATAGAATATTTGTACCTCTTTCTTTCCTAATACAACATGATTCTCTTTTGTCCCTAATACAACAAGATCTTTTGGCCAAGCTACTATAAAACCAATGGCTTTGCCAACAGTCTCTGCTTCTCCAATCACCGGGAAGGGAGGTGAGCTTCACTATCAAGTGCACGATATATAGACACTCGCATATTATGTTCTCCCAAAGGCCGACAATGAATAGTTGGGTTGGCAGCATTACATTCAACTATTCTAGCATGTGCAACAATATGGTTGATGGAGCCTACCGCCAAACTACATTCTACTCCATCCAGCTACAAACATGATTAAATGGTTTAATTAAATTTCCTAGCTATAGAAGAGATGTACTAAAGTGCAAACAAAAAAGAGAGGAGAATGATAATACATACTTTCTGAAGCTTAACTTTTGAACTTTTTTCCAGAATTTGGTCCCCAATTGGTTTAATTTATATCTTCAAGCTTCTCTAAAATGGTTTAATTTAATCATGGAGTTCCATGATTAAATGGTTTAATTTATATCTTCAAGCTTCTCTAAAATTTGTTCTCCAGTTAATGGCACTGGTGGTGGAGAAAATTCTTGTTTGTTGTTAAATGGTTTCTTTTGCCTCCTATATGGATGATGACGAGGTAAGAATCTTCGGTGACCAATGTATGACATTTTATTACCATGTACCAATCTATGAGGCTTTGTCTCATCACCACATATTGGACACGCGTTATACCCCTTCACAACACATCCAGATAAGTTACCATAAGCTGGAAAATCATTTATAGTCCACAATAGTATAGCCTTGAGTGTGAAGTGTTCTCCTTTGTGTGCGTCGTACACTCCTGGAACTCCATCCCATAATGCTTTCAAATCTTCAATCAATGGTGCTAAGTAAACATCTATATCATTTCCTGGTTGTTTAGGACCAGAAATCAACAAGGTTAGCATCATGAACTTCCTTTTCATGCACAATTCTGGAGGAAGGTTATAGTTGACAAGAATAACCGGCCAACAACTATATCTACTACTTAGAGAGCTATGTGGATTGAACCCATCAGTTGAAAGTGCTAGTCTGAGGTTTCTTTGTTCTTGTCCAAATTCAGGCCACTTGTGGTCCACTAACTTCCAAGCTGGGGAATCAGCTGGATGACGCATCATACCATCAGTCACTCTTCTATTAGCATGCCAAGATAAATCTTTTGCTACCTTGGAAGATTGATACAACCTTTTAAGCTTTGGGATAGGTGGAAAGTACCACAAAACTTTACTAGGAACCCCCTCCTTGACATTTGAATTATTGCATACCTTCCACCTTGAGAGACCGCACTTAGGGCAATTAGTAAGATCACAATACTCTTTTCTGTACAAGATACAATCGTTAGGGCATGCATGTATCTTGTTGTACTTCATTCCCAATGCACGCAAGATCTTCTTTGCTTCATACGTAGATGAAGGTAACTCGTGACCTTCACCAAGATAACTTCCAAGCTCAAGCAACCACTCACTAAAACACACATCACTCATTCCATGCTTGGCTTTCAAATTGTATAGTCTGATAAGTGTGCCTATCTTGGTGAACTTTGTGCAACCAGGAAACAAGGGTTTGTCTCCATCTGCCATGACATTCATAAACTCATTACACTCGTTCTCTACTTCCTCATATGCATTGCCTTCCATGTCTACCGTTTCAGCTAAAAACGCATGATCATTTTCAGTCACTGGCACATTTAGTGTTGCATTGGCATCTGACCTAGAAGGTTGCCCGTGCCATATCCAATCTTGATAACTTTTGTCAATCCCATTGAAAAATAAATGCTCCTTCACAACTTGAGCAAAAAAATGTTGCATATTTCCACACTTCATACATGGACAACTTATGAAGTTTGGATTTGTAGCAAATTCCAATGCAATTTTCAAGAATCTTTCAACCCCCTCACTGTATAAATATGATCTTCTATCCGCAAACATCCACTCATTCTCCATTGTAGAACTTATGATTTAAAAAAAAACAAATAGGTTTTAACAACCGCAATACTATAACTTAACAACAATAACTTGGAAAGAAAATATACTAATCTAGTTATAGATGTGCAATTATAAAAATATAGAATGCATAACACAATATATACATGTTGTGATAACCCAAAATTTCTAGCAAACTCTCTAACTCACTACCGATTTATAATAAGACTGTTTTGATGACCAAACTCTTTCCAAATGTCCAAAATTAGTATAATTTAACAAAAAGAAAAAAAATTCAAAAATTTTCTTATTACATAGTGATGAAATCAGTAGAAAAATCACAAATTTTAAACCCATAAAATTTATAAGAACACTCGGTTCCTAATCTATGGATTACTAAAAGACTCCCGATACCGGACATTACGCATTAGACTGATTGGACCACTTGTTAGGAATGGAATCCTTTTCAGACAAGCAGATCGGACATCTAGGACAGAATTGACCACATAAAAAACAGACCAAGAGCATTCCCCTAAAAGTAGGGCTTCCCTACTAGTCGAGCCCTCAAGAAGGAAGAAGTAATCTGATGCCTCGATCTATTTCTCCTTAGCCTAAAGTGGAGGTTCAAGATGAGAAAACCCAGATTGGGAATTATACCAAAAATCCCAAGTTTTCTGAAACTTTGGAGATTGAGATGAAGTTAACGAAATGGGCCAATGGTTTGGTAAGAGGGTTTAGCATCATTCCTGTACCATCGGGTATCGGAGTGAGGGCTTTCTTTAATGAAATTGTCAGCCATACTTCTTTTAGCGCGACAAGCTAAAGCTAAGCCAGTTTGGAAAACAAAAGCCAAACAGGGGCATATCCTACCTTTCGTCGCCCTTACGGACCCTACGTCTGTGAAATCACGGAATGATACGAGGGATCCCCCGACGAGTCAGGGAGACTATTTCACACAACACCTTTACAACAATTAAGTGGGTTCTAACACAAATCATGTAATGAATGGAATTGAAGACAAATAAATAGTAAAGAACATTACCCGTTGACAGCTGATATTACTCAGATCAAAATTGAGACTGGGTTTCCCAACTATTGAGACTGGGTTGTAGATGGTGCAACCCGATCTGGGATAGAAGAGAAGAATCGGAAAGCACTTGAAGAAGAAGACTGGCAGGGGCACAAAACAAGAAGGAAAAAATAATCAAAAACCATCCAATCAACACCAAATTTGAACATTCATGAAGGATTAGAACTCAAACCCTAAAAGACCCATCTTACCTTTCAAAGAAGAAATTAGCGACGGCTATTGCGAGATTATATTCTTGCCAAGAGGTACCGAATAAGGGGGGTTCATCGGAGGCCGCTTTGTCGGGATCCACCTACAGGGAATTTCGGTATTCTTTATGGAGAATTATGGGATGCACCAAAGCCTTCCCTATCGGTGACTAATGGAAGCAATTGGGGATGTTGGAGTTTAGATCCCTATGAAATTGGGTAGCACAAAAGGGATTTCATCACCCAAAGGGTTGGAGTGCTGGAGAGTGCTTTTTTTCAATAACTGACAACAGTTCCTTCTTTCTAAGAATGGATCGTCCACTCTTTCATACAACTTCGGTCTCAAAACGAAAAAGCTGGGTGTTTTCAAGTCAGCGCCTTTTTTGCGTTAAAAAATTTCATTTCAGCGCCTTTTTTTTCATTTGGCCTTTGTTGTATTTCACACTAACGACACTTTTACATATTATGCCGACTAAGTAGTGGATAAAGTTTCAAATTCTCATTTTATCTCACAAATATGACCCCTTGCAAGACGGTTTTTAGCAAAACTGACGTTTGGAAAATTGGAACGACGGTAATAGTATAAAACGTCGTCTAGTTAGTGTCGTCTAAGGACATTTTTGTACTAGTGGTTGATCGTGTTCAGTGGACTCATTCTATATTGAGCACCTACATGCTTATCTTGGTGTCAGTTACACCAATGACTCGAGACTAGTCACTCTCCCTGAGAGAAGATATAACACGTACTGATCTTAACGGACTGTCAATGCCCAATTGGCAATCCTATGATCAGGAACGTTTAGGATATGTCTCATGAATGAGAATGGTCTCATGAACCTAACTTGTTTAGATTACATTCTACTAAGCACATATTCCTTGGACTTATTGTTTAAGCATATAACATTTATATGAAACTACTTTAAACAATAATCTTTGCCCTTTATATTAAACTAAATTAGTTTAACAGTTGAAATGTCCGTAAAGTATCATCATATGATTGGTTTTAGGGCACATTTCCAACAAATTACAGGCCTTTTCCCGAGCTTGTACGACCAATCCAAAGGTACACCGTGATTCTACTCTTCTCCAGCTTCATTTTGATATGTGGAACGTAAAATTTGGCCTTTAAATGAAGAAGATATGGAGCTTTAAAAATTACCCAGAAAACCGGCCAAATTTCCGGCGACGGCGACGGCACTGGCGACCGGAGTTTTGGTAGGGATTACCGGCACTGACGTCAGCGATGACGTCAGCAAACCGGTTCAGACCGGCCTTGCTGACGTCAGCAAACCGATTCAGACCGGCGCTGACCGGCTCGGCTGAGCCGCGCGTGAGGCAGTGCATGGAGCCGCGGCTTGCCGCGCGTGAGCCGCGCGTGGGGGCGCGTGGGGACTCCTTTTTCGATTCCGTCTTCGCGAGGCGACTCGTGACGACGCATACTACCTCGGAGCAGTACGCATGATATTTTTCGAGGTGTTTTGGACCTCCTGGTTGAGCAAACATGGGATAGGTGTAATTAATTAGTTATTTAGTAACCTTTATGAGTTTAATCATTATTACAGTGTTATCTCATATAGGTGAGACTTATCCAGAGGATTACCGGGGCTACCCAGGATTGGGGGGCTACGACCCGGCTACCTACAGGTGAGTGAGTGGGTCTTTGTTTTGATAAATGTATATGTACGTATGGTTTTTTCAATGCTTTCTTCAAGCTGTTAGCATAATTCATATCATATACGTTTGTTGGAGGTAGAACATTTGTATTATATTGCCATACATGTTTTATATTGTTGCTCATCAGTAGATGTATAACACCCCAGGTATTAGTACTAAGTCTTGTGGCCAGGACTAGCCTTGACGTTTGGAGTAGTCACTACCAGTACCGCTACGCAGCTTTGGATCAATTGTAGGTACTAGCCTGTTCTAGGTTGCACTAGGCAACTCAAACTTGTGTGACGCACTTTGTGCACAGCGCTTAGCGTTAGACTCGCGTCATTGTAGTACTCAGCGTATTACTTTTATACCTAGCCTGTTCCTCGTAGTTTAGCTACTTGGACTTGTGTGTTTACATATGGGTGAGCATGTCAATAAATCATTATCGGGGAGTACCCATGCATTTTTATTATAGTATTTTGAGGTTCATGTCTGAGGGTATGACATATTTTCTCAAACTATACTTGTTTTCAGCGAGGGGTTAGTAGACTTTTGAAAACAAAGGTTTTATCAAACTTTTCTTTTTGACCCACTCACCGTTTTATGTTTTGCGCCCCTCCAGGATTAGTTGGCTTGGAGCTTGTGACGTCGAGACGCGGTGGTATGACAATGTAGGGGTTCTCTACTCTTGTAATTAATTTGTATCCTCTACTCTGTTCACAACTTATTATTTTATTACTATTCTTCCGCCCGCACACTCCGTGCACTCTGACCCTTACTATTCTTTCTAAATGGCTTTCGTCACCTAACATGTGTCGGCCAGCACTTCCCGACACCTGGCGTGTCCGGGATCGGGATGTGTCACTTAAAGTGGAATGGGTGGGGTGGATGTCCAGTGGAGTCAAAGAGGAAGGGGAAAGAGAAAATAGAGATGTTTTTCTTTTATTTATTATTCATTATTTATTAATTAACTTTTAATGTTTATTGTCCACGTGGCACAAATTTTGTGGGCCGCAGATTTGCCACGTCATCAATTAACGGAGCACTTGATGGATAGACTAATGGAAGTATAAAAGTGTCAGAAAAATCAAACTTTAGGTATGAAAGTGAGACGAAAAAAAAGTAAGGGTAGCAATATGCAAATTTCACAATACTTTAGGGTAGAAAAGTGAGAATTAGCCTTTTTTTAATTGTCCACGTGGGGCCCACAGCGCCACGTTTCTGCATAGTCAAGCGCCACGTCATGCTTTAACGGAGCACTTGACGGAAATACTAACAGAGGTATGAAAGTGTCATAAAAATAAAACTTTAGATATGAAACTGAGACAAAAAAAACTAAGGGTAGCAAAGTGTGAATTTCATGATACTTGAGGGGGAAAAATCTTGAGTGGTACGTACCATTCAATGGTACGACTATTGAATGGTTCAGATTAATTTGCAGTGGGGCCCAAATGAATCTTAACCATTTAACAGTACGTACCATTCTGAAGTTGGACCCTACTTGAGGGTAGTAAAGTGAGATTTACCCAAAATTTAACTTTCGAGGTCTACAACTGCAAGACTTGACTTGGGCAAGGCTCTAAGGACGAAGACACACACAGACACAGAAGGAGAGATATAAACGCAAGCTGTGTGCGTTTCTCCCAAGCAACCGCAAAACTACTTTCCCTCTTCCTTTTTCCCACCCCGTCCGATCCCATCCACGTTTTTTCGCCGCCTCTCTCTCCAGTGGACCCCACTTTGATTATTAGCTTTCTCCAAAAGATTTGAAGCAAATCCATGGCGCTCTGTAAGCGGCTGCTTCAAACCAGTGCCGAATCGGCGTTTCGCTTCTCCGGATTCCGACGAAACCTCTACGCGCCTTCCTCGACGGGCAACGGCGGATACGGACTCCTGAGCAGGCAGATTTCGCAGCTGGTCAAACCTAGCGGAAACCGCGCGTTTCTTGTCGACACCCTGGCTCTGGTCAGGGGTTTGGAGGCCAAAGGCGTGCCGACGAAGCAGGCGGAGGCCATCACGGCTGCGATCACTGAGGTTCTGAACGATAGCTTGGAGAATGTGGCTCATGCTTTCGTTTCTAAGCCCGAAATGCAGAAGGTAAAAAGCTGCTCCCCAACTGTTTGTTGATTTGCCTCAGTGGAGTTTTTGTTGCAGTGTTAGTTTAGAAGTTGCATGTGTTGTGTTCGATGTTTTACTGCTGATCTCGCGGCCTAATTTTGATGCGTTTTTTGTTTTTGGTATCTGTAGGTTGTAATGCTGCAAGAATCAAACCTGTCAAAGTTCAAATCCGAAGTACACAGTTCACAGGTTCTAACAGATTTGCCCTTCCTTCTTTCGTAAAACTTACCACTTCGATAATACTTTATAGCTATTGGAGCAGTAGTGGTACTGTTTCGGTCTAGTGTTTCATGAAAGTTGTTATCATTTACATGTCACAAAATGGCATTCAGCATTGTTTGTTATGATCAGCTTGGTTTAGTGTTTATCGTTCGCATCGTAGCTGATGGAATCTTGAAACTAATTTTACAGATGCATGTATTTTATCATCCTAAACCTAAGTTGGGGGAGAAACTATCTGATTTCTATTTTAGGATGGTTAACGTTGAAACAGTAACAAAATAGATGGTGGTAGTAATAAAATAGACATGAGTTTGTTAATCTTTATTAGAAATCGTACCTAGTTCTTTTTAAGGTCTTTAAACCTAATTCGATTTCCATGTATATTTAACTTGAAACTCAATGAATTTAAGGTCTTTAAACCTAATTCGATTTCCATGTATATTTAACTTGAAACTCAATGAAGTGCATTATTACTTGGTGATAAAACAATGAATTCACTGACAACAACTAACTTGATATGCTTGTATAGACTTACAACTTGACATTGAACAGTCTTTTTAAAAAATTGGATTTGCCGGAAGCCTGAAACACCATAAAACCTAAAAAACCTATCACCGGATTGTTTTACAAATTCACTGTTCATAATATGCGAAGGGGAAAATGAACTGGAAATTAAAATTCCAAATATGAAAGGAATTTCTACTGTTTCCTCATCTCCCCGCTCATTAGTCTTCCACTACTCTCTTACATGGTTAAACGGTTAGACCATTTAACACAATGAACGAGAGTTATCCACAGAGATTATTTCTACCTATTTATATCAAATACTCAGAGAGAAATTCTGAAGTTGGATTTTACAATCATGTCTTGATATATATGTTAATGCTCTCAAAAATGCTCTCGAAAATGCTCATCCAAGCGCGTCGCAATTCCAAATAAATTGAATAAGTTCTATGCATTGCCTTCCTTAATGTGTTTATATCTTATATTGAAAATCAGTTCTAAGCATGTTATGGCTTTATGATGCTGGTCAACTCTTTTGAGGTAGCATAACATGGTTTTAGATTTATAGTATTGAATCATTTTCTTATTCCAATTAATCGTTGTTTGATCGTAGGAGCATCATTTTACAGTGTTGCAACGTGAAACTGAAAAACTTCGTGGTGATATAGAGAAGATGCGCAGTGAATTGAGGTATGTCTTCTGATATATTATGTTTTGGGTTTCTACTATCAAGAGAATTATTGACTCGTGACTTATTTTCCAATACTTTAATTTTTCTTTGTGGTCTTAGCTCAATAGTTTGTTTACTGAAACAGGTATGAGATTGACAAAGTTACAGCAGGGCAGCGTTTGGATTTAAATCTTGAAAGAGGGTAAGTCAATTTTCTTATTTTCTGCACTATATATTGTACTTGTTGTCTTCAATTTTATTAGCTCTTTGGTACCATTGTAATAATTTCTGATTCATGATTGCAGGCGCATACGCGATGAGCTTGCAAATCAAAATGCAGAAACAACCAATCTCACAAATAAACTTGACCGAGTGAGCACGATTACTGCACTGGAAACTTTTTGGTTTGCATCAATTGACATATAACATAGTTTTATTAGAAATAATGATCGTGAACCTTGTTTACAGGAAATTCATGCATTGAGAGCACAGTTGGAAGCTGCAAAATATGAAGTGATCAAATATTGCGTAGGAACCCTGGTCTCCTTAACTGCAGTTGGACTCGCTGTAGTTCGTGTTTGCTTGTAGGATTGTAGGTACATTGGTCATCGAGTGAGACACAGAAACGCAGAGGTCACTATTCTTTTCATGGCAATGTGATGCTAGATCTGAACAGGGTTATAGCTGGCTATGGTCATGGCAATTTGATATTAGAACGAACAATTAGTAAATTGAATGGAAATGTGAGATAGTTGTAGTCTCAAGAAAATGTTGATTCACAGTTGACCTTTTTTGGTTCCCTTTTGCCATATTTGAGAGGCAAAAGAGGAATAAATGATATTGTATCAATGAATGATCGTTACTGGTAAATCCGCAGTCGCTCTTTCTTTGAGCCTCCTGGTGACACAGGATGAGAGAGATAGACCGCTACACATTGCCGAGTTTCTCTTGCAACTAAGGGAACTCTAGTTTTCTGTAATCATACCTTGTGCCACCGAATGTCAAGATTTTCCAACACGAGTTCCACATTAGTCAATGAAGCTGTGCTGAACAAGGGCATGCTTTATGTACCAAACAGCCCAAAACATAATAACTTAACAGGGCCGAAACAAATCTCTCTAGAGACCGAAGAAAGATCGTCGATGACAACAGAGTAGACAGGAGGTGACATATGGCGCTAAACTCCGTCTTGCGTTGGTGCGTTGTGCCAGGCAAGTACTTTAAAGTGACTGCGAAAAACATCACTCATAGCGAAAATTCTTCCATACTACATAGTATGGAATACTACGAACATTGGATGGCGTGGATTGTTTTGGATGATATGGGTCCCATGGGTCCCGTGAATCCAAACCATCCAATGGTTGTGGTATTTCATACTACGTAGTATGAAAGTTGGACCCCACTCATAGTGCAAAAGATAAAATAGAGAGGGGTTCACGTGTGTCACGTCATTTTTTAATGGTTTTATTGAGAGACAAACTAATGACTGCACTTAATTTATTGAGTTTTCAAAAGTCATTGTATTAAAATGGTGAAATTGTTATTGTACTGCTACACACATGTTTACTATTCCAATAGTTATAGCCAATTTAATAGTAGATCTCACCCTTCCAAATTTCCAATCACAGGAAGCATGAGTAGGGGAAAATCTTTCGTGCAACTAGTTATTTATCACATGTTGTATGAGGGTCGCATAATGTGAGAGATAAAAAATTGAATAAATAGTAATCATACTCTTGTAGCCATGGTCGTGAACTTTGATGCATACTACACCATAAAAAACTAAAATTAAAACTCAAACATCACATGTTCGCAAGATCTACCAATTCATGATTCCATAGTTACAAGACAGTAGTTACGAACTTTTTATAAAAACATAAAAATAAAAAATAGGTGAATTTAACTTAGAACCTCCACCGGTAAATTCTCTCAACTATATGACCTATATAACTTGGTCACTTGCTAGGGTGTACGAACCCTAAACACGATCTTGTGGCGGCTGGAGTACCGGAATGTTACCGGGAACAGCAATGGCAAGAATTTTTTGAAGCTCATGTGCATCTACAGCAGCTGCGATCCGGGCAGAACCAGGCCAGGTTTTATGGTGATCTGCCAGCTTAAACAAACACAAGTTCAACATGTCCGTCTCGTCGCTCACATCAACAACTACCATATTCATGAGTGCCGAGGCCTTCTCGTCGGCCAACCTCAGTTGTTCTTGTCTCCTCATCTCCTCCATTAGGGGATGATCAGCCATCTGCTTATGAATAGCGTACTCTCTCAAAGTACGAAGCGAAACTGATACGTCTTGTGTTGCATCCATTCTAGGGTTCAGAAAACAATTAATAACATTTAATCAGTAACCTTAATTTGATTCAAATAACAATCAAATTTCTGAAATTTGAGTAAAACCAAAATCTAAAACAATTACATACCTCTTATATTGTGGCGCTTGAAAATTTCTTAAGCTTCAACTTTCAGTTCAGTTGTCCTATACGATGGAAAAATATTGAATTGGTTGGTTTCATTCGTAGGATAAACTCTGATATATACATCACAAGCCTTGGCGTCAAGGATTAGGATTCCTGGATTCCTTGGAAAGTACGAAAACCTAATTTACATTTATTTACAATACTTGCAGAACAAGGTTTCCTTAGCTAGGGTTTTATTCTATCGGTTACTCTATCAATCGTGAGACCAAAAAGAGGAAAAATAGTAATTAAAGAGGTGGTGGTTTTTGGTGAAGAAGGCAAACGGAGAGAAAGTGATTAAGGGGAAGGGCTAGGGTTTTCCACATCAGAAATATTTTTTTTATATTAATTTTAACGTATAAAACCAAACAAAATGTGGAGAAAAAAAGTTGGGATATTTTTATTTTAGGAAGTGATTTTCACACATTCTTTTTGGCCTCCCTACAATCCTGTTTAATTTTATCCGTGGATTTTGTTTGATTTATTCAATCCAATGAGTAAACATAAAGAAGGTGTGTGAAAAGCTAACCTTTCGAGTTTGGATTATCTCCTAATCCATCATTTTCTAATGTACTGAAGTTTTAAACATAATCTTGTAATGTGTACGATTTTTTAGTCTTTAATTTTTTTTTTTTATGTACAAGTAAAGGAAATAATTTAATTAGGACGAAGAAATAAAATAAAACTGTGGTAATTGACACATCTCGATCCCGGACACGCCAGGTGTCGGGAAGTGCTGGCCGACACGTGTTAGGTGACAAAAGCCAATTATGCATGAATAAGGGAAAAAGTAAGAATATTAAGAGTTGAGTGCGGAAGTAGAAGTGAGGTGAGGGTTAAAAACCCATAATACAGGATGCATAACAGTCAGAGCAAAGTAAATAGTGCAAGAGTATAAAAACATTCACATCCCCGTGAGGATGGATAAATAAGAGTTAACTAAAAGTAGGAGCGAATCCTACATAAACGGGAGAAGCTGTCAGAACTGCCGACCACCGCCGAAGAAAGCCCTCGAGTCACCGATAAGAGAACCCACCACTAGGTCCTGGAGGGGCGCAAAACATAAAACGGTGAGTGGGTCAAAAAGCAAAGTTTGATAAAACCTTTGTTTTCAAGAGTCTACTAACCCCTCGCTGGAAAACAAGTATAGTTTTTTGAAAACACGTCATACCCTCTGGCATGAACCTCAAAATACTATAATAAAAATAATATACGGGTACTCCCCGACAATAATTACTGACATGCTCACCTATATGTAAACACACAAGTCCAAGTAGCTAAACTACGAGGAACAGGCTAGGTATAAAAGTAATATGCTGAGTACTACAATGACGCAAGTCTAACGCTAAGCGCTGTGCACAAAGTGCGTCCCACAAGTTCGAGTTGCCTAGTGCAACCTAGAACAGGCTAGTACCTACAATGGATTCAAAGCTGCGTAACGGTACTGGTAGTGACTACTCCAAACGTCAAGGCTAGTCCTGGCCACAAGACTTAGTACTAATACCTGGGGTGTTATACATCTAGATGAGCAACAGTATAAAACATGTACGGTAATATAATCCGAATGTTCTACCTCCAACAAACGTATATGATATGAGTTATGCTAACAGTTTGAAGAAAGCATTGAAAACCATACATAAATATACATTTATCAAAACAAAGACCCACTCACTCACTTGTAGGTAGCCGGGTCGTAGCCCCCCTGTTCTGGGTAGCCCCGGTAATCCTCTGGATAAGTCTCACCTATATGAGATATCACTGTAATAATGATATTAAACTCATAAAGGTTACTAAATAACTAATTAATTACACCTATCCCTTGTTTGCTCAACACGGAGGTCCAAAACACCTCGAAAAATACCATACGTACTGCCCCAAGGTAGTACGCGTTGTCACGAGTCGCCTCGGGAAGACGAAATCGAAAAAAATGCTCCACGCGCCCCCATGCACTGCTCAAACATGACAAGCCGCGGCCCCACGCGCGGCTCACACGCGCGGGTCAAAGCTGGTCAACGCTGACGTCAGCGCCGGTCACCTCTGGTCTTTTTCCGGTCGCCGCCGGCTGCTGTCGCCGTCGTCGTTGCCAGAATTTTGGCCGGTTTCTAGAAAATTTTTAAAGCTCCATAACTTCTTCATTTCTTGGCCAAATTTTACGTTCCACATATCAAAATGAAGCTAGAGAAGAGTAGGATCACGGTGTACCTTTGGATTGGTCGTACAAGCTCGGGAAATGGCATGTAATTGCCTCGAAAGTCACGGTTCACTGTAGCTTTGTCGATCTACGTCAAAACTCAACCAAATCAAGCAAACGACCTATGGAAATTCATCAACTCAATGAGAGGAATACAATGGTGGTAGTTAGAAACCTCACCTAGGCCTAGATTGGCCGAAAAATGGTCGGAAAGGTCCAGTTCTTCCGGTTGCGTTTCCCGTCAAACGGTTGGGAGTTTGGACGAACGGTTTGTACCGTTGAGTCCACAACGTCGAGACAAAGAAGGTGGTGATTTTCGTTCGCCTCGATTCGATGGGTTTTCGTCGGTGTGCACTGTGCACGCACGGTGAGAAAAAGTCAAAATTGAGAAAATAATTAGAAAGTGACGGGGAGAAGGAAGGGGAAGGAAAGAAAAGAAAAAAAAAAGGGGTTTTGGGGGTATTGTGCACCCACCAAAACAGTAAACTTACATGATTCCGTGTACGAAATAAACACGCACGTGTAGAAAATATCATCTGGGAATTATTTTATAACAAACTTTGTACGGGATGTTATAGTAATAACATCATGTATAATCTATATTTTCTTCTCACGGTGTTAGTCGTCCCTTTAAAAATTACAAATTTTTTCATATTAATTCTACTATCAATGTAAGTGGTAGATCCAGTACTGGCTGATAGGTTTCCTCTCCGATCTACTAGGATATGATCTTCTTTTTATAATACTTTAGATTAGTAATATCGTTTGTAATAAAAAAAAGAATTTTACTATTAATATACATAATGCAATAATGAATTAGTTGGGCGTATTTTAGAAATCCGAAACATATAAAATTTAGCAAACAAGCTTAATTGGGTAATTTCCTGGATTCTAGTCGCCGAGTTTTAGCTAAGAAAAACAAATGATAGGTTATAGACAAAATCTAGGAGTTTGAAGGAGAGAGGTTCGTGATCACCTCATGTTGAGATCAATTTAATCACGCATTAAGCCTTCAAATAGAAAACTCCACCTACTAACGGGCTTTAATTTAATTGTAACAAACGGCATGATTTGAGTGTTATTACTATAAGAACAAGTTTTTGGGGATTATTTGCAAGTATTTAGTGATGATTAGTCATGCCATGTGATTTGGCCTACACAATCATTTTTCTTTAAACCTCAATTACAGCTCCCCATTGTCTCAAATTAGCCTTTCAAGAATAAAGTGTTTCTTTTGTTCTTTTCTTTTGGTCAACTAAAATTTCTAATGTTTCAAGATTCCACATCCATCAAAAACCGCTGAACTACTTTGGAGTTTTGAAGATTTCAATGCCTTTGTGAAAGTGAAGTTGAATAAAACAAATCAAAAGGTCCAAAGACTCCAATAAGCCATATATCTATCTATGCATTTCTCTTGAGAAATTTGGAAAACTGTCATTTTCTAGAATGTCGAAAAGACTTTTGCCCCTTTGTTTTGAAATTTTTAGAATTATATATATATATTTTTCCATGTAAAAAGACTTACTGCCCATAATGCCTAGGGTTCCTTTGTTCTGAACGAGGAAAAGAAATTGATTGCCTCTATCTTTTTCACTCCACATAGACGACCAATACTAGACCAGAACGACTCTGTCCAGATTCACCGCCGATCGAGCATCACCGTCCTTCTTCTTCCTCAAAGGAATGTTGAGATACATAACAAATTGATAATACAAGAAAAAAAGTATGAAGCTAAAGCCTAAAACTATGGCTAAATTCTAAAAGCTTCCTAGAACCCCACTACTACTACTACTACTACTAGTCTACAACAACCATAAAAAATGTACAACACAATTGGGTTTGTCAAAAACTCCAAATCATTCGGTTCAACGGCGGTTCGGGCTTACCAACCTCTTTCCTCTTTCTCATCTCCAACACTTTACGGTGACTATTCGAGTGGACATCACCAGAGAAAGTCGGGCTACAAGCCGGTCTATACTCCGGAAATAGCCGGCCAGACTTGAACCGGACGCCGCATGCATTACATAGTGTTTTAGGACCAAGAGGACCGGTTCTCCATTGTGGGGTCTTTTGAACCTGGCAATGACTACACCTCCGCTGAAACTGTCCCCCAACTGAACCCTCCCCTGTTTGGACCGTCGGTTTTTTCTTTTGTTTCTTAGCCGCCGGTTCATCAACAAAAATGTCCATGCTTTGAGCCGGGTTGAAGGTAAGACAAGGCCTTGAAAATGAAAACCCAGAAGAAGAAGGCGACGATAATGGTGAAGATGAAGAGGATGAGGACCAAACCCGGCTTGCCGGTCGGCAACGCTTGGTTCTGGGTTTGACGGGAACTTGAAAAGAAAACCACGGAGCTCTTAATTGAACCGGTTTGAGTTCCGGTTCAAACCGGTTCACAGGAAGAGGTTCCGGTTTTTGGGCACCAATTGTGTGTAACAGCGAAAGGTCCGGTAGAGAATCGTCCACAAAATGGGAAACCCATTCAAGCTCTGCTAAATCATCGTCCTGTCAATTTAACCCAAAACCCAAAATTTAATTTCAAAGAATTACATAATTTAACAGAGAATTAAACAAAAAAATGTTGATTCAAAGATTGTTACCGGAACTAAGAGCTGGGTGGCCAGAGCAGAGTCAGAGTCAGCAGAGGCCAAACTGCTTGAATTGGAGATTTCATCATCCACAGAAACTGAGTCTCTTTCTTCTTCTTCTTCTTCTTCTTCTTCAACAGACCCGTCCTCGAATTCGCCATTCGAGAGGTCGAGAAGGTCATCCACTGAAAAATCCTCACAGGGCACACCAGAAATTCCAGTAGCACACCAAAGTTCCTCCAACAGAACATGCTGGGTCGACTTCACGGCCAGTTCTCTGCGCAGACTCGATTTCAAGGCCTTTGCTTCCATGCAGTACTCCATTTCTAGACACCCAGAACTTCAGTCGTCAAAATTCACAAGCTTAAACACAAGAAATAATCAAAAGAAGGGGTAAACAAATTTGGGTTTTAGGTTTGCATGGGGGGGGTTTAAATTAAAAATATTAAATTATCTTGTTTTCCAACATTATTATTACAAGTATGCGTGTAGTACCTGGTCCTGGTGAGAGAGGAAGAAGAAGAAGAAGAAGAAGAAAGAGAGAAAGTTGAAAACTGTGGGGTGGATGATTGATGGGGTCAGAGTTGGTTGGGTTAAAAGCACTGAAATAAAGGCTGGTTTGTGGGCGAAGCAAGTGCCTGAGTTGTTGGTTTTGTGTTTTTATCTCTCTTTCAGTGTCCGTCTGCTATTTTTATTTTATTTTTTTTTTTGAATTTTGAGTAAATTTAAATTAATGACTCAATTATAAATTTGGTCCTTGAATTTTAGTGGTGCTTCCACTTTGGACCTCAAATTTTAGTTCATCTCAAGTTGGTCTCAAATTTATTTCTTTTATATATAAATAGCTATTAGTGTAGGTGATTGGGCTAGATAGACACACAATGGCCAATCTTGATTTGGTATTAAACTTGTCATTCATGGAAATCGAATCTAAGACCTCACTTTTATAGGAGAAGAAAAATACTACGGTCAGAAAATTAATAAGATTTGAAATGTGTTAAATGAGAACAACAATGAGAACAATTTAAAAATTAATAAGATTTGTGGTGGGGGCAATTAGATTGTGCCTTTTTTTAGGTTAGAACATATCACCGTATCGACTATACCAACAAAAAAACTTATTAAACCAGCACTGAATCGCCAAAACGACTTGAGAAACGTGAAAAAAATACTTATCAGGTCAATTACTACTGCATTACGATAAAAAAAGCTTATTACTACTAAACTTAAAGCTAGTTTTTGACAGTTTAGACACTTAGAGTATGGATTATAGACAACTTCAAACTGAACTGACCAATTTAGTTTGGTGATTTTGTTTGTATTTCATTGTAAATACCTACATGTGGACTTAAGACATTTGTTCTCAAAATACATGGATTATCGAACTTCCTTCATAAAGTAGTCACGTACCATTATGTCATAGCGTTCACACATTTAAAGTTGGAACGAAAAAAAGAGTTGATGGACTAAAGTGAAAAAAATTTGAAAATATAAGGGGCAATTCTAAAATAAAATATTGGGAGGGGTTGTGACTTGGTGTGTGTTTGGTGGTGCATGCGTGTGACATATGGTGGTGGGGATGGCTGGCTGGCTGGCTGTGGCTGGCTGACTATTCTAGGTCGCCAAGGGTTGGCATGCTTGGCCTATTCGGACCAAGTCCATGTCCACATTCCTACCTCTACAAAAGCAATTCCAGTTGAGCTTGACCATGACCACCAATGACCATCATGGCTTGGTTCCATGACATTTCAAATTCTATGGTTCCTCTTCGGTTCCAACTTTTTCCAGCCCTCTAAATAGAAAATTCGTATTTTAATATCAAACCCTCATACTACGTAATCATACTGATATCACTCGATTGATAATGATTATACAAAGAAGTCTATTAAAGTGAGATTTCACTGTCAGGTCATTTATAAAGTTTTAAATTTTTAAATTAATTTCTTTTAATTAGAAAAAATTAGAGTTTAATTTGGCTAAAATGGGTTAATTTGAGGATTCAGAATTTTAAAATGACGTGTTAGAAAAACTCAACTTCAACATTTGCCCATACCATCACTTAACATTAATGACATCGTCAATTAACGGTAGTGAAGATTACTTAACCCCTACGAGTGTCTATTTTTCAAAACTCTAGGCAGTTATTTGAAATGTTTTAAAAGGTTAAGACTAATTTGAAATCACCTCTAAATGTTGAGTAGTTATTCGTACTTAACCCAAAAAAATATAAAGATATAGTTTCAAGCATTTACACATTCTCACTCCGTTAGTATAATGAATAACAGTAACAAGAGTGACTTAAATCTCAAGAATTAACGGTTGTGTTCAAAATTTGTTCAACATTTTACAATCAAACTACATTTTTCAACACAAGCAGAATATAAACACACAAAATTAGTATCGATGTTATCCAACAACAAAAAAATAAGTATTGATGTTAAAAGTACTAACTTCATTTTCACATCAAATATAAGAGACATTTCAGTGTACCTGGACAAAAAACGGTACACCACATGTCATAATATGAATGAAGAAACATTGAAAAGTATATCTTAAAGTGTGACATATCAACATGTTGTTCATTTATATTATAACACGTGTTGTATCATTATGTATTCCGAGTACATATAAAAAGTTCTCCACATATAATCTTCAAAGTGATTTATCATAATTAGGGTTTGCAACTCAATTAATTAATAACATTTATCTATCCAACTAAAATTAAATGTTGGATCTGCTCTCCTAATATCACTTGCATGATAGTAAAAATATATAAATAAATTATCATGAGGCATTATTTGCTTGCATACGATATGTACCTATATATATCGAGATTCAAGAAATTTGAATGTGCGGTGGGTGTTGCCTTGATTGGTGGTGGTGACAATGGGTTACGGTGAGATTTTGGCGCTAGGATGATTCAAAACTAAACGAAACCGCCCAGGAAACCGCATCATTTGGTGTTTTTGCGTGTGTGCCTTTTAGTCTTGGACATTCGCCACCGGAATTCCAGTTATTTACGAGATTGGGAGGGAAAAGGATTGCTTGCCCGCGTTAATCGCGCCTCTTTTTCTGGTTAATTTGCAACGTCTTTCCCGCTACTGAAACATTCTAATTTGAGGCTAATGATAGCATTGATTGACTAATCCACCCACGCGCTTGAGATTTGGTTTTAATTTGGAAAGCGGATGAACTCCTTGGCTTTCTAGCTGGCTGTCTTATCTTATTTCTTTGATTTCAAGTAGGCCTTGGGTTGAACGGACAGGTCACCCAAACTCAACCCGTTAAACTAACAAATCACATAAATCCAATCGGTTATATTAACACGAAAAGAATAGCTCGCAACTAAAGGAAAAAAACAGTAAAAACTGACTTTTCTTGGAAGATGGGGATATATAGCATGGAGCATGAGATTTATTAAAACCCTTCCGATCCGAGAGGGCATACATTTTGCATTTATAAACAGGACCATGAGTCGTAGTTTTAAATTAATCAATCTTGGGTCTCCCTCGGGTTCAAAAACATGCGCCTTCTTTGATCCAGCGGAAGCTGAAAAAACAGAAACTGCATCCGCCATGAGTCATGACTCATCTATGCTACTTTATGCAGACGCAGAAAACTCTTGTTATTTACTATCTGCTAAAATGCACTAAACTGAATCATTCTGTTGACGTAAAGATACTGAAACTATGAAACTATGAAACACATCATACTTTTCTTGGGTGGAGTTACCAGCAATATAAGAATATAGTTATCATTTATTCATAAGAATATAGTTATAATTACAATCAGATTAGCTCCAGAATGGCAGTTCATCATGTGTCTGCATAAAAATCATCAAGGACAGTTCGAACTATGAGCGGTATCCTAACTACATGCAAACCATCTTCCCAAAACAGATTTCCGAAAGAGAATCTTCCTTGGATTCTTAATAGGGAACAAAAAGTAACCTTAAACGCCAGCTTCTTTACAGTAGAGTTGAATGACAAAATTGATGGCTTAACTCTCACGGACACACCGGCAGGCATTTGAACACGAGCATTGTAGGTAGAATTAACTGGACCTACATTTGTGACCGTTCTTGATGCTGTTATGTTCTGCTTCAGCTCATGAATGGTGATAGAAGGAAGATTAAGGTTTATAATGAAGTTGGTTGATTTACGGCATGTGATCTTAGCCCCAGCCACTAAACTGATGGCTGTATTGTTATAGCCCAGGGAGCAAAGGAAACGGATATAATCTGATGATTCTATATCATATATGAGACCAGGAGCTATTGCTTTGTTTGGATCGACATGACCACCGCCATAGTCAAATGGATCGGCCTGCTTGTGAGGAGCTCCCTCGGCCACAATACTTTGACCATATTCATCTTCTAGAGAAGCTGTAAAGAGGAAGGACAATCAGTTGTCCGAAAAGTTCCTTGAATGCGCTAGATGCCATAATATTTACTTTCTCACCTGTTGTAACCAGGGCAGACTTTATTGCTGCAGGACTCCATGTTGGATGGATAGCTTTAAGAAGAGCCACAATACCGGATATATGGGGACAAGCCATGGAAGTTCCTGATGCAATTTTGAAAATATCCGGAGTTGCTTGATTTTGGGAATGAGCAGGCGACCAGGAGGCCAGTATATTAACACCCGGAGCAGCAATGTCTGGCTGCATAAACACATTCGATTCATTAATAACAGAGTTTTTAAGAAAAAACAAAATCAATGAAACAATATATCACAGTTTATATACCTTAAGGATGGAAGGAGAGAGAGAATTGGGCCCTCGAGACGAGAAAAATGCCACTTCTGGGGATATCTGTTGTCCCATTTGTGTTTTTGCTGGACTGAACTTGACTACGGGATTTCTGTGGCATGGCATTCGATTAGGGCACTGTTATTAGTCCTCCTCAGGGTAAAGAAGGGAAATGTAATTATGTCTTCTATGAGGAGCGATATTGATATTGACGAGTGACGAGAACTAAAGCACGAAAAGGCTCTTTATTTTTATTTCCATATGGTACACATTCGGCATGAAGACAAGTTACACATACTAGAGAATACCTGGCTGATATAGTATATGCGGTTTAGTTTTCAACTTCGAACACAATGCATTATTCATTTAAATCGCATCGCTGATCCACAATGATGTAAACTTTTAAGAAGTGATTGGAACAACAAAACACTTCTATTTGGTAGAACATACCCAAATGATTTTGAGAACAGTACCAGGACTATTTGCTTAATTTGATTGGCATTTAAAAACAAATTGATAACTATGCAACATTTCCAAACAACTCCCAGGGTCTCAGATTCTGCAACTAAATCATATATACTATTCTACTGCCAGTCTAGATTATGAAAACAACAACATAAATGGTTACAAGTTAACGGATCTTAAATTCCAAATTCAGTGATTTCCATTAGCTTTAACAATGCTAAGAGCAATGCGTTCGTAACAGACAATTTCACATAATGGCCTAATGTACATGTTACGCATAGAGTAACGTAATAATGTTCTCTTGCGAGACAATGTTATATGCTATGTTGTCAGACTGCCACTTAGAACCACGCATTTAGAAGTATTAACCAATGCTCTTGATTGATAGCTGGCAACATAACACAGCAGGCTGTCTATCAAGTGAATAACATTGCTCGTTATACCATAGTGCTAATCATGTCAATGCGAAGCAAACAAAAAATTCATGGCTAAAAGAAGGAAGTGATGATGTACCACAACAGTTTGATTGTTTCCCAGGGTAATCACAGTAGGGAAAGCCCTATCAATAGTGCTTGCAGCAACAGTGAAAATCCAGGGAGCAGAATTTATGACAGTTTGAGGGTATGGACCAGAATTTCCAGCAGAGCATATAACGGAGATTCCTTTGGCGACAGCATGGAAAGAGCCAATGGCCACAGCATCCTTCACATAAGAGGAAAGTGGAGGTGAAGAACCAAGAGATACCGACAACACATCTACACCATCAAAGATTGCATCATCAAATGCGGCAAGTAGATCTGCTGAGCTGCAGCCACCGGTAGCCCAACAAACTTTATAGACAGCTAACTGAGCTGATGGAGCACCCCCTCTTGCCAGTCCTGCAGCTAATCCCTTATAGCTTGCATTTTCTATTGAATCACCAGCTGCGGTAGATGATGTATGAGTACCATGTCCTGCAGCATCTCGGGGAGAGAGAAATTCAAACTCATCACTTGTACTTATATTTCCGAATTCAGCTTCATATCCTTTACTATACCACCGTGCACCAATTATTTTTCTGCCAAAAGTATCATACAAAATAGAATAAATAAACCATGTCGTTCTCCGACTGTAGTTCAGCAAAGAATGCCAATAAACGGTTTCCCTTAAGGGACTTGGATAAAGTTAGTCAAACTCCTCTGTTGTTGAAATTGGTCATCTTTACATGGTTCTACTACATCATGAACATGACTATCGATATCAAATATGGTTCGAGAGTAAACACCACAAGTGTGGATTGAAAAAGGACTAATAAGAGAAAAATTTGGTAATTGTTAAGCACTAAACTGAAAAGTTTAGTTAGAAGCAGCCCCCACTTGATACTTATAGGTACAAATTCTTTACAAAAATGTGAAACTGACATGCAAAAATTTCGTAGTTTTATTGCAATTTATTATGATGAATGCTTTATCCCTAACAGAAAAATCTAGTGATAATTTAGAAGTTAGCACAAGGCAAAGCTCTCCAAAGTAGACTGATATGGAAGTCATTGCTGATGTTGAGCCCGAAAGTTAGAAGTACGGGACAATGGGAAGGTTGTGACCATTTCCACCGCATGATATATTTAAGCTGATTGCTTCAACTGTTATATGGTTAGTGGTTCAATATGACTACTCAAATATATTGAAATCCAGTTTACCAAAACAACTTCTCCATTCTAAAACCAGTGAAGGAACAATATATCACCGGGTACACAACAGTTGATTACGTTATCATATAGGAAATGATGAAAAATAAAACACTATACATGCAGATGAAATAAACTAACCGGTTACAATGGGAGCGATTGAACTTTTCTCCTTCTTGACATATCCCTCTGAATCGAGATGGGACGTCTCCCATACCCTCATCTCTGAAGCTTTCAGACTCGGGCCAAATTCCTGAGCATCAAAATAAAAATATAAGTAAAATGTAATCTGGTCAAAAATACTTCGCAAGATGTAGAGAATTTTGAAATCCTGACCAGTGTCCATGATTCCAATAATAGACCCAATGCCCGATTGACTCTTTGAAAGAATTCCATTTCGGATATGAGAGTTTACTTCCAGAAAATTCCAACTTCTAGTCGTATGCAAATCAAGAATTCTGTTTGGAATGACATGAACAACGCCAGGGAAATCTGCATTAAGTTTGCAGCAAACAAAAATATAAATTAAGTTACTTATTAGAAAAGAAAAGTCTGACTCAAAAGAAAGAAAACATAGTTTACAGTTCACCAACATTGTAACACCTGCAATAAGCTTTGCTTGAGATGGAGTTAGGAAAGCGGCGAACCCTGAAAATCCATGCTTGTAGTTGTACAGAATTGATTCCTTTGCGACTTCTTTGCTGAAAATTTTACTCACAACCTGTTACTTTCATATTTTGCTGTAATCCTGTCCTGTTAAAAAGTGCTATTTCGGATGATGTTTCATGTCCATGCCTATGAAACGCACTCTATACTTGTGATATGGCAGATAAAGAGGTACCATTACCCGAACACGCAAAACTAGCATGCTACAAAACAGCACACATTCACACACAAATATGCGTGTTCACCGAAGGGAGTTTTCAGTCGATGCTATTGAAGCTGTCATCATATATCAGTCACGGCTATGAAACCAAACAGCGTTTTCGTTTTTATTACTAAGTAAAACAGCAGCAGCATGTTTAAATTCTTCTTCTTGAAAAATGTTAAGGAATTGTTTAGTACAAAATGCAACGAAACACGTATAGCCTTAGGAATTTGTTTTCTTGACAAAAATGATAAGAAATTTTTTAGCACCAAGTACATTGAAACACATCAAGGCCCTAGGAAGGTAGTTATATAATCCCTTCCCTCAGTTATGAACTTACAGAAAACTTGCAATTTGAACAAATTCATGTTCCTAAATTAGAAATAGAAATCAGTTCTTCTTCTTTTGTTGGTGAAAGATAAAAGTTCGGATATGTATGAATGACCTTCCAAATACAGATGACAGAGTCTGATGGTGAGACTCAGAAACCAGCTCAGGCTCTCCATGCTGTCTCTCTCCCATATACACAATGTAAACCTGCCAAAACCAAAAACCCACAAAAACAAATTGATCATATTGTAACATTCATTAACAAACTACACAACATTCATTGACAAATTGATCATATTGTCCAGGGGAGTGTGCCCGCCCTATTGCACTCAAGTTGGAATTACAATTCTTGTATATTGGAGTAGTTTAGAATAGAATATCGACACTCTCAGGGGATTAAAAAAAAACAAAGAAGACAAAAACATTTGGTTAGACTCACATTTTTGGAAGCCAAAGAGAGAAGAAACCCAGAATTATGTAGAAGAATAAGAAGAAAAAGGGTGCCGATAACCCCACAAGGAGAAGCCATGTGATGTGAATGAGTGACCTGAAAATGGCAATTCGAAAACACACAAAGCTCGAGCCTTTGAGTTAATAAATTTGTGGGTTGCGAAGGAAGGAGAGTGTGTTGTAACTTGTAACTGCTGCTGGTGGGACAACAGGCAAAGCATTTACAACAGTTGGCATTCAGCTCAGAAGGAGACACTGGATGAGATGAATGTGATGGTGGATGGTGGGAAAGCATAAGCCAAAAACCAAAGAGGGTTGACTGACAATTTCCACGTTTGGTGTGTTGTGGTGTGGTCACTTCCTTAACTATTCTACTCTTTAATGTGGGAATGGGATTCATTGTCATGTGTGTAGTGCGTGGCTTGTAAAATGTGTGAATTTTTGGGTAGGGGCTCATGTGAGTTGGGACACGCCCTTCTTCATTCGGGTCCCAATCGGGCTCACAATGTTGACCTATAAGAGCATGCTTAATGAGGGGCTCTGTATGGGACTTTAAAAGTGGCGGATAAAGTCTATTTTAGAGTCCAAGAGGAATCTTTGTGCTTTTAAAAATTAAAAGAGAATTGCTCCTAATAGTGTCGCTATACAGATTTTATGTAGTAATTTAATTATGTGGTAGTTTTTCTATTTGTGTTTAATTTATTTTATTAATTTTTTAAAATCTCAATCTTAATAATTTTTTACGAACAATTCAACTCAAAAAAATTCAAATTCCATTAAGTTTAGATTACCTTGCATTTGGTTGAAGAGTGATGAAAGCGAAAAGAGAAAAATAAAATGTTGGGAAATTTTTAGGGAGTTTTAATGAAAATGACAATTTTAAACTTTTTCTTAACCAAAAGCACCCTAATAACTTTTTTTAATAAAAATGATTAAAATTTTAATTAAAATGACAAACTTTACCACAACATGACAAAAAACAAAAAGGCTCACATGTTGGAAGCAAAGCCCAATATGCAAGCTATAATTTTTTTTTTTTCCAATTTGCCCATGACAGAATCCAAACTTTTTTAGCCTAAATCTGTCACTTTTTAATTACGAAAATGCCATTGAAACTTTCATTATTTATAAATATGCCATTAAATCATTAAAATTCATAGACCACAAGGGAAAAAATGAAAATTTTTTTTTATTTTTTTTATAATCAGTCCAATACTCTTGTTTATAACATATTTGGTTGGGCGCTTCAAAAATTAAAAGGAATTCAACAAATACACATAACTATTTATATATTATGTCAACTATTTCTAAAAGTATGTACCGATTGTTTCTAAAACCTTCATGTCCAAACTATTTCTAAAAGTATGTACCGGCTGTTTGGACATTATTTCTGGAAATAGTCACACTATTTCTAGAAATGGTGAGCACTATTTCTAGAAATGGTGAGCACTATTTCTAGAAACTGTGACTATTTCTAGAAATGATGACCATTATTTCTAGAAATGGTGACCACTATTTCTAGAAACTATGACTATTTCTAGAAACTGTGACTATTTCTAGAAACTGTGACTATTTCTAGAAATAGTGGTCTATTTCTAGAAATGGTGACCACTATTTCTAGAAATGGTGACCACTATTTCTAGAAACTATGACTATTTCCAGAAACTGTGACTATTTCTAGAAATGGTGACACTATAGTCACTATCCTCTTGCCCAATTTCTGTTGGAGATATGCCTTGAAAGTTAATCTTTGGAAGAAACTTTTCAGGACAGTGACTGTATGTATGGATAACCCTGAATACAGCAAAAGGGCAAAGTCACTTATTAGGACTATCTCAATAGTTGATATATGTCCAAAATAGTGAATCCATGGACAATGGATTGATGGAAGAAGTAATCTAATGATGTTAGACTGCAGAGACCTTCTTCTCATAACCATGATGTTCAAAATGTTCCTAGTCATGGGATTGGCGGAGGGATACTGACAATCCATAGACTAGTACGTACTATGTCAGCTTCAAATGGGAAGGATGGAAAGTCTCAGCCATTCGTGTAGTGACACTATGACAAGTATGTAGGTGCTCATTAAGGGAATGAGTTCACTGAATACAATCGAAAGGGAGTACTTGCATGGAGGTCTACTCACATGTCAAGCAAGTAACTCCAATGGTTGGAATAATGTAAGTAATCCTTTGACCTGAGACATCATAGTTGTCTTGTGGTTAAGTCCTTGATCTTTGACTATGTCAAAGTCACCCCATCATGTGGGTGTCCACGGCATAGTTGGGGTTAAGCCACTTAGCCATGGAGGCAAGTGAATGATCAACAAGGGATCTCTAATCCTCGTTACGAGAGGAAGAATACTCTAAGATATGATTCGGGAATCTTCGGCCGAAGTAGTGAGTGTAGTAATGGAAAGTGTTCCTTTACGACTCAATTGAATCATATAACATAGTATAATCACATTAGGGGTTTGACATTATGTATCCATACCCTAGTGATGTGATTGAGAGTATTGCGTTAGAGAAGGATCGAATTACATTGTAATTCAAATTGAATAGGTTCTCCGAACAAATTCTACATTAGCTTGGGTAGCCATGATATATGTTTAGATGTCACTCATGGCTTGTGGGATCTTATGAATGATTAAATAGTAATCATCAAAGAAGATAAAGAATTAAAATAAGTTTTAATTCACTAGATGATTGGATTAAAACAAATCAATTGGATTGACACCAATCACCTCACTGCCTTGCTAATTGGAACCTAAAATGATTGTGCACCGATACACTCTTGTGGTGGGACTACTAATGGATGATGGAATTAATTAATTGGATTAATTAAGTGTTATGATTAATTAGAAAGTCTAAAGAAATCATTGAAGCGATGAAAGATCGTTTTTAGGCTTACTGAAAAGTTCGGGTTTATTCGGGCCTATTGGGCCCAAACCCATTTTGGCTTTTATTCAAGCATAAGATGACTTGAAATATTAAAAGCCCAAAAGCCCAATCATAACAAAGGGGGCCGGCCTAGAGAGAGAGAGAGAGAGAGAGTGAATAGTCAAATGTTGACTCACTTCTTTTAGTCTATAAATGAAAGTTTAATGAATGAGATTCATTAAGGCTTTTGTGTGAGCTTTCAACAAAACAAAAGAAAAAAAAACTCTCTCCCTCTCCTCACAAATAGCCGGCCACCAAAGGAAAGAGATAGCTACTCATCTCTCTTTCTTTTGGTCATCCATCATCCATTCCACTACTTGGGTGGGTGTGGATCTTTAGAGGTCTTCAACTTTGGGGACTAGAGGAGAACCAAAAGAAGTCCCAATCTTTCAAGGTGGAGGAAGCAAGGAGGGAGGCTAGGCTCAAGAAGTTCCAAGAAGAAAAAGCTTGGAGGTGGTCCATCCTTGATCTAAAGTCTAGATCAAGAGGTATAAAACTTTACCTTTACTTTGTTCTTCAATTTTAGTAGATGCATCAAATATGAACCTATGCTTCTTGAAGCGGATTTGCATGACTATGGCTTTGATATTAATGCTTCCGTTGCTTATGCTTATAAATTGAGAATTGTATATGCATGCTAGTCATTAGAAATCCCACTTAAATCTCATAATTTCCCTTCAATTTCCTCATCCTCTGCCGCCCAAACTTGTCGCTCACCGACCACAGCACCAGTTCGTCGTCTAATCCTGTGAAGACCTGTATTTTAGAAATATATATATATATAAATGTTAATTATAATTTTAGTATTGTGATTAATTTGTTTGAGCTATATATTTATATATTTTTTTCAGCTGGAGACTTATTAAAATATTTTATTTAGTATTCATACTTTATGGATTACACAATTCAGCCCATTTTTTATTTTTAGGCCAGCAATGTGAATTATAGCTCAATTCTATTCCAATAGTTTAGCCCAACCGTTTTGACCATCATGACCGACACAAGCTTCTCATGTATCTTCCAAGTTCTTCTTGAAAGTATGACACTGCTAATTAAAGTCCAACACACCCAGCTTGCTGTCAACTTCTCATTCATTTTAATTAGATGGAGTTGGGATTTCTTCCTCATGTCGACAGCTCCTACTTTGAAATGCCGACCTTTCCTTAAAGTACTCACTGGCTATTTCTATTTCATCTGTATCTAATAGCCAAACCCTTTGGGTCTCCTGATATATGTTGATCATGTTCTTCGTTTCATCTTCTTTATTCTCAAACAGCCAAAACTCATCAGACCTGTTCAGTGTACCAAAACTCCATCTTCTGTAGCTCAAATCGAAAAGTGTTATTCACGAAAGTTGTTTGTCTGTTCGAGTACTATAACATATCCGAAATTCAAGTCAATCCGATCACTACAGATTCAGAAAATCAGGTATGAACAGAGACTGTTCGTCACCTCTCATCTGTTTGTCTGATTCGTTTTTTAGCACGCTTAAATTGATTCCGATATCCATTATTTTCATGATTCTTAATGTAAATTTGTTTGGTCTCGTATTTGTGTACTATTGTGTTGAAAAGATTTCTTGTAATTAAATCCAGAGGTGGGGGCGCCGATGACAGTGGGCAGGGATCAGAGGGGAAAATGAAGGGGAAAATGAAGGGGACCCAATGATAAGCCCATCGAATCGATTTGCTTCTTCGTCCTTATCCGTGTGTTGCTGTTCGGAGTCGGAGCGGTGGTGGTGGTTTTCCTCCGAGTCGACGTCAGAGGCGTCAATGAATTCCAGTGTGAGAGACCCAAGAGTTCTTCTCCGTCTTCGATTTCCAAGAACTCGAATTCTAGGTCCATGGAGTTTGCCCTTGAAATTCTAGGTCTATGTCCAAGAACTTGGTCATCGGAGATGACCACTGTTGCTCAGGGACGACAAAAGGTCATCCTGGTCTATGTGTCAGGGGTAAAATCGGAAACTCTGTAAACTACTTTGCTTGGGCTAGCCTTATTTGGGCTGATTTAATGTTGGATTTGCCTTAACCATTAAACAAAAGTTATTAAAGTGGTTTTGGTTAAGTTTCAAAACTTTTATGTCCTTTTTATTAGTTTTCCTAAATTTTTACCATATGATCCGCACTTAATTTTCTCATCCTGTCAAGGTTCTTCGGTCAAACAACGGTGGTGAATATGTGAATTTAGAGGTTTTTTCAGGAACATGGTATTCTTCATGAGACTACATGATTAAAATAAATCAAACTAAATCAAAGACATAAACATTGTTTACATGTATTACAAGTAAACTTAACCTTCTTATAAAAGAAAAAGAAAAAGAATCAGCTGGTGGTTATGCCATGACAGTCCACTTTTTTGGAGAGCCGAGAAGCCTTACAGAGACATTTTAGCTTTCCCCTGGCCACCATCGTGTGATTCACCAATACCAACAATCAAACCCAAAATGAACCGTGTGAAATACAGACTTGAAATTCACCTCAACTATTGGACCACGTCGTGGTGGTTCAAGTAAACTTTACCTTGGAAAGAGAACTACTTAAGTAGCGAAGTGCTACCCGAATTCCCGATGCTAGGACTAATTAAAGTCTTCTCCATCAAAATTAGAAGGGAGGGTCAATGGTGGGGCAAATTAGGGTTGGGGAAGGGAGTAGTGGAGGAACGGACAAAGTTTGACCACCATGATACTTTTAAATCTTTTTTATTTTTGTTTTTGGATAGAAAAGAAAAGAAAAGAAACTACAAAAAGAAGCCCTTGGACAAGCAAAGTTACAGAAATTTCAAAGCCAAGCTGATGTCACCTCAAAAGGAAGAGTCTGCCACCAAGTCGTATTACCGGAGGAATATTGACCCACAGAAGCAAAGGCATCCCCTACAAAGTTAGCATCGGAATCAATGCTTTGGTCGCTAGTATTTGTTGCTAGTGAGGAACAAGTTATTTGGGATAACCAATGTATTTGTCGCTAGTATTTGTTGCTAGTATTTGTTTACGTGCGGCGATCCAACCAATGTATCTGCCAACGTACGACAGCTCTTTATGTTCTAGTAAGCAAGGAAAGCTTACTACATTTCTACTCTCTATTTCAAGTTGTGTACATTCGTAATTAATTTATTTATTTGTGAAAATCCTCAAACCATACATACTGATTGAGAGCAAACAATCCTTGTTTGAGCTTCAATTTTATGCAGCTTTTATCGCACCTTTGGATGCTCGATAGTTGGCATCATCAACTCCAGAGTTTGGAAAAACTTGCAGCCATCTACGTACTTGTCACCAAGTTTTCAAAGGTAATTAAATTTTCAAAACTAGCTCATCCCATTTGATTATATTTACTTTCTTTTCTTTTCTCACTTCAATTTTTATCAAAATAAAAAAAATAAATATTCTGTTGGAACTATCTTTTTTTTTCCTTCAGGAATGTAGATTTAACCAGACTTTTCTATCATACTTTATATTTCAAATTTGATTATATGATAAACAGCTAGTGCTTGATCTAGTAGTATTTTTCTTGCTCAAAGGTCTTGAGCTCAAATCTCAATCTCCTATCGTACCTTATGGTTCATTTTTCTTTATTTTAGGTTTGTGTTGTGGTTCGGGTCGCCTTGAGCAAGGAGGGGAAATTAAAATAATGTCAGAAAAAGAAAAACTAAGTACTATATTTGAGGAGACCTCCTCAGGCTCAACCCAAGGAAACTTACAAGAGGAGTGTGCACAAGAATTGCATGAAACATATGTAAGCTTTGAGGGCTACAGTACCACTACTAGTAATGATGAAGCATCAAACATTAATCCCTCAAGTCCTCCATTACCACCAGGCCTTCTAAAACCACAAATCTCAATTAGATTGGGATTATACACCAAAGTCAAATCCAACACATGGGATCGATACGCTACAGAGAGTACACCGAGTAAGCCTGAACCCAATACTAATTCATCTCGAAGCACCAAATCTATCAATTTGTCACGCTTGACATCTCTGTTTCGCACTGGTAGCACCACATCATCATCATCCATGTCTACAATGACATCTGATCATGATCACGATCATGATGAGATGCTTGCCTTACGTGAGAGGGTTGCTGCTGCGGAGATTCTTGTGGAAATGCAGCAACAGGAGATTGCAACTCTACGTGACGAAGCTGCAGAAACACGAATTATGTTGCAAGACTTAAAGGCTCAGATGGCACAATTAGTTGAGTCACAAGCACCTGCAATTCCACCACTCGTCGTGGCTTCTTGTGACCTTGTTGATTTATTGTCGTTTTGATTTGGGAATTGTCTTAACGACAATGTATTTCATTTCCTATATATAAGATTGTCTAAGTTTAATTATTAATATAATTATATTGCTAGATTTGATAGTATTTCGAGAGAAAATTGTTTGACCTTCAGTAGCTTTTCCCTTGTTAGTTTAGTGTGTAATTTGTACTGATCATTCTGTTAAAGCCAAACAGCCTCTAATTAAGTGAGTTACATAATTTCATAAATCTGTAATTAACATGCTCATGCTCATAACCTTAGCATCACACGTTACTTAGCTTTACTAGTTTCTGATATTATCTACTATTCCACCAATAGTATATAATATATTTGGTGATTTCCCTCAAGCTTCTGTTCTTATTACCTTGTGTTGCTATCCTTTCATGGTAATCACAGCTCTACTGAAGCTTTTTTTCTTTTCCGATCCCGGCGTCACTCTTTTCTAATGGCTTCCAAACCTTCCCTATGTCACCAACCTGCTGACCATCTAATAGAACCGCTCCAATTGCTGACCATCTAACAGTAGTAACTAAGGGGTCACAGGTCCAAGTTAACCACAGATGATGTTGAAGAGAAGATAGAAGAAACATCTGGACTGATGTGGCTAGAGAAAATGATTATGCAAAACCAGAAAATTTGTAGCAGCTCCTGCTACTACAAAGCTAAAGGTTTCGTGTAAATTTCGGAATCCTCAGAATTATGTGACGCACAATACACAAAATATTTATTCTTCTTTGTAAGGAGGTATTTATAAGAGAACAAGATACAAGGCTAACTCAAAAATAAAATAAAACTTAATCAATAATATACTTAACCCCATGTAACTTTCCTACTTCCAAACACATAGAATGAGATGGTAACACAGTCAATCAAGACAGGCCCCCATATCATCAGAACAACAAGAGACTATAAATATTGGAAAATTTTGCCAAGAGAGACATTACAATACCATCTGAACCTCAAACTATTAGCAAGCATAACAAGACGTTGCACATTATATATTTTTCACATTGTACAGATTATACTCTTAAGTACTCACAATGGGATACAGTTCAAATCGAACATTACAGCTCCCACCTACAACACGCCCACCTCGTTTTGCATCGCAGCAGTTTGGGAGTTCGCTTATTGCACTATCAAGACACTTCTTACAATCAACGCCAGAGAGGTCCCTCGTGCATTGAGCAATACCATATAGGGTTGTGAATGTATCGAGTTGTACCTCACCAGTAGCATAAAGCTTTTGATTAGCTTCAGAAGCTTCATTAGATAACCCACTTAACAACTCTTTAACTTTCTCATTGAATAGTGTTCCATTCTCTACTTCTTGGACGTTCCACATATAGAACCTGTTCCTATCAATTTGCCCAAAAAAGCTCACATCTGAGTACTTTAAAAGGCAGTGATCATACCAAATTATGGCTCCTTTACGATAAGAGCAGCGCTCGCGAAGCTCTTTACTCGCGTCAACCACGCAAGTATTGCAATCTTTGCTTGAGACGTCACCGCGGCAAAGGGCCAAGCCATTCACTTGGTTTTCGGCCTGGCCAGTTGAACCAAGGCCAAAGCCAGTAGGAGGAACTTTGGTGTATAAAAGAGTGAACAATACGTTCAAGTTGGCACCATATGGACTATTGGCAGTGTAGTTTTCTGGGCTGAAACAAATATGGTAAAGTGGGGAGGCACCAATGGCAGAATGGTGGAAAAGGCAAAGCACTAAGAGACCCAGAGGGATTGATTTGAAGAACATGTTGGATTTATGAGATATATCCAAGAACACACTCAGTATATATACACATATATAAGAAGTTTCTAAGATATTGGGTGTGACCGGAGTCGAAATTGTTGACTTTTTTTATTTCAACCTAATCAAAAGTCTTACCAGCCCAATATAAAAATTCCACGAATGATGTTGAAAGACGAATTCAAGCTAGCCACACGAATGTTGGTATTATAAAAGTCAAAGGTCTAAAACATCACACATTTTCAAAACATTCTGTTGGTCGCTCTTTACATATGGATCGTGCATAAGGATGGAAATTATGGATTGTGAATTGTTCTGTTCTGGTGCTACTTTTCTGTGGAAGATTAAGCTATATATGATAGAGTCATGACCTTTGATCAATCTCATGATTAGGCTTAATGGGACTGAGGAGTTCTAGATAATACTACCTCCATATTCACCGCTGTTGTTTTTTCTTTTGGCCAATTTGAAATCTGAATTATTACATGAAGGAAAAATAAAGGGGTGTAGTGAATTAAGATTTATATGGACTTTTGTTAAGTTTTTAAAGTAATAGACTTTCATGGATTTAATAGATTTTTACTGACTATTATAAACTCCATAAAATTCCATAGACTTTTAATGATATACCTTTGTAAAAAAAAATGAGTTAAATAATAGACTTTTGTAGAATTCTAGAGAGTTCAATGCTGGAATTTTTTAGAATTATGTGGAATGTCATGGATCTTTTAATAACCAATTTATTCATAAGCATTCTTATTTTTAAGTTTTAATTATTGTAATGGTGATTATGATAATGACAAAGTGGTCTTATGAGGTGGTGGTGACAACGATAGTGGTGGAAGTGTCACGTGGTGATTGTCGGCAAGATGGTGGTAGTAAAGTTGGTGTCTTTGGTGATTGTGGTGGCAGGGTGGTGTGGGAGTGGTGGCAAGGTGGTGTGGGGGTGGTGGAGGAGTAGGGATTGATGGGGGTGGTGGTGATGATGGTGGTAGAGGTGGTGGTCATGGTGATGGTGTCAGTGGTGGCCATAGTAGGGGTGACGATGATGCTCATGATAATGACGGTGGTGGCGACAGTGGCGACAGTGGTGGGGGTGGGGGTGGAGGAGATGGTTATAGTAAGGTAGTGGTGGCGAAATGGTGGTGGAAGTGGTGATAATGATAGTCATTGCATTATGATTGGTAGGGGAGTATATCATCAGATAATTGAGAAACATGAAATCCATCAAAATAGGGGGAGAGGTTGAATTTGCTATGATAAAAAACTTACTATAAAAGCACTCACAAGTCCATTAAAATACATGACTTTTTAAAATCCTTTAAAATAGATGAAATTTTGATTACACCTGAACTTTTGTGGACTTACAAAAAGTCATAATTGGATACCATGACACATCCTGATCCTGGCACGCCAGGTGACGGGAAGTGCTGGCCGACACGTGTTAAGTGACGAAAGCCAATTATGCATGTGCATGAGAAAAAAGTGAATAGATCTAGAGTTAGAAGCGGAAGTAAAAGTGCGGTGATGGGTAAAATCCATTATTACATGTGCATAACAGTCAGAGCATAGTAAATAGTGTATAGAATATAAACATTCACATTTTCATGAGGATGGATAAATAGAAATTAACTAAAAGTAGGAACAAATCCTACATAGTCTGGAAAAGCTGTCAGAACCACTAACCACAGCCAAAGTAAGCCCTCGTCTCACTGGTAATCAAAACTGCTACTAGCTCCTAGAGGGGCGCAAAACATAAAAGAGTGAGTGGGTCAAAAAGTAAAGTTTGATAAAACCTTTGTTTTCAAGAGCTTACTATTCCCTCGCTGTAAAACATGTATAGTTTTTGAAAAATAATTCATACTTCCCAGTATGATCCTCAAAATACTACAAGTAGTAAGACAGGTACTTCTTGAAAACCAATGGTAAAACCATAATGGATTGCTCGAAAACAAAACGGAATGCTCACCCATATGTAAACACACAAGCCCAAGTAGATAAGCTACGAGGACAAACTAGGTATAAGAGAAATACACTGAGTACTACAATGACGCGAGTCTAATGCTAATCGTTGTGCGCAAAGCGTGTCACACACAAGTTCGAGTTGCCTAGTGCAACCTAGAACAGACTAGTACCTACAATGGATCCAAAGTTGCGTAGCAGTATTGGGTGTGATACCTCCAAACGTCAAGGCTAGTCCTGGCCATAGGACTGAGTACTGATACCTGAGTGTTCGACATCTACTGATAAGCAACAATATAGAAAAATGTATGCAAATATAATACGGATGTTCTACCTCCAACAATCACATATTATATGAATCGTGCTAACAATTTAAAGAAAGTAGTGAAAAATCATACATAATAATATATTTATCAAAACAAAAACCCACTCACTCACCTGTAAGTAGTCAGGTCGTAACCCCCATGTCCTGGGTAACCCCTTTTGTCATCTGGATAAGTCTCACGTATATGAGATATCACTATAATAATGATTAAACTCATAAAGGTTACTAATTAAACTAATTAACGACATTTATCCCTTATTTGCTCAACACGGAGGTCCGAAACACTCTGAAAAATACCATACGTACTACCCCTAGGTAGTATGTGTCGTCACGAGTCGCCTCGCGTCGACGGAAGTCGAAAATAATGCCCCATGAGCCCCCATGCGCGGCTCACTCGTTGCCCACTCGCACGCGCTGGGTACTGACATTCAACTAACAGCGTCAGTTGACGCCGCTAGATTTAACGGAAGATTCTGGTATCTCCGTTAAATCTAACGGAATATTCCTAATGGCGTTAAAGGAATATAACTGAGAATATTCTTGGTTTGGACTTGGTTTGAACCGGTTGCTGATGTCATAGGCCGGTTTGAACCGTCCCCCGCCGCCAGAAAGCTGGCCGGTCACTGAAAAATTTTCAAACGTTCATAACTTCATCAATTCTTGGCCAAATCTTTCATTATGTCAAAATGAAGCCAGAGATGAGTAGAATGACAGTATACCTTTGGTTTGACCGAAAAGGCTCGGGAAATAACATGTATTTTACTCGAAAGACCGCGGCTACTATAGCTCGTCGATCTATGTCAAAACTCGACCAAATCAAGCAAATGACATATGAAAATTCATCTACTCAACGAGAGGAATCCAACGGTAGTAGTTAGAAACCTCACCTCGGCCTAGAATGGCAAGAAAATCACCGAGAAGGTCCGGTTCTTCCGTGTGCTTTTTCCGTCAAATGGTTGGGAGTTTGGACAAGCGGCTTGCACCGTTGAGTCCAAGGCGTCAAGACGAAGAGGGTGGTGACTTTAGATCGCCTCGGTTCGATGGGTTTTCGTCGACGTGCACTGTGCACCTACAGTGAGAATGAGAGAGAGAGAGAGAGAGAGAGAAAAATGAGAAACGAAAATAATAAGGAAAAGTGACGGGGAAGAGGGAAGGAAAATGAGATATTTTGGGTTTTGGGGGTATTGTGCACCCACCAAAATAGTAAAATTACACGGTCCCGTGTACAAAATAACACGCACGTGTCCAAAATATCCCCTCAGAAATTATTTTATAACAAACTTTTTACGGGATATTACATACCATAAGATTTTTATAGGCATTTTAGAAGTCTTATAAAGTCTTTATTCAATACTGGATGACTTTGGTTGACTCCTTAAAGGTCTATATTGAATACACGTTTGAGAGAGTCAAGCAAAGTCTATCAAATTCCATATACAGTACACCCCCTAAGTCTCTAAACTGTCAAGTGGTGGATTGCTTGGGTGGTTAGGGTATTCCTCTTTAACCCACTCTGTCTCAAGTTCAAACTCTCCCCTTGGCCCCCTCACTTTAGTGTAGATTAGTGTAAAATATCGCTTGTACTAAATTTTTTTTGAAAAATAAGTCTTTTTTTTTTTAAGGTAAGTCCTTAAAATCATTAAAAACTGTCAATTTCATCTCTGCTATGAGATTTGAATTCTACCCAATTTTCTGTCAATTTAAGTCACCTGACACACTTTAGAGGTAATACCGTTATTTGTTATTTTCTCGCATATAAGCCCTTAATATTGCATTTAGGTAGCGAATCTAACTGTCAATTTATCCTCCAAAGTTAACTTCATACACTATTCAAAAAAAAAATCTTAAACTAATTAAAAACTACCAAATCTACCGTCCAAAGTTTATTGCATGCAAACATGCGACTTAAAGTGATGGAAAATTAAATAAAATAGCTTCAAATATAGTGGGAATGAAATTAAAAATTTTAATAATTTTAAAGACTTATTTTTCCAAAATATTGGTTTAGAGACTTTGACATATCTCGATCTTGACACGCTAGGTGTCAGGAAGTGCTGGCCGATACATGTTAAGTAACAAAAGCCAATTATGCAAATGATTGAGAAAAGTGAATAAATTAGAGTTGGAAACGGAAGTAAAGAGTGCGGTGATGGGTAAGACCCATTATTATAGGTGCATAACAGTTAGAGCATAGTAAATAGTGCAGATATTATAAATATTCGCATCCTTGTGAGAATTGATATTACAGAACATAAAAACTAACAACTAAAGGTAGAAACGAATCCTACTTAGTTCGAAGAAGCTATCAGAACCACCAACTAGCCGAAGGAAACCCTCGTCTCACTGATACACAAGCCCGCCACTAAGTTCTAGAGGGGCGCAAAACATAAAAGGTGAGTGGGTTAAAAGGTAAAGTTTGACAAAACCTTTGTTTTCAAGAGCATACTATCCTTTCACTGAAAAACATGTATAGTTTCTAAAAATACATCATACCCCTCGGTATGACCTTCCAAAATACTATAATAGTAATACTGGTACTCTCCGAAAACCAATGGTAAAACCATATTGGACTGCTCGAAAAACAAGATTGAATGCTCACCCATATGTAAACACACAAGCCCAAGTAGATAATCTACAAGGACATGCTAGGTATAAAAGAATACGCTAAGTACTACAATGACGCGAGTCATAACGCTAATCTTTGTGTGCAAAGCGCCTTACACACAAGTCCTAGTTGCCTAGTGCAACCTAGAACATGCTAGTACCTATAATGGATCTAAAGTTGCGTAGTGGTACTGGGTGTGAACCTTGAAATGTTAAAGTTAGTCCTAGCCCTGGGACTGAGTACAAATATCTGGGTGTTCTACATCTACTGGTGAGTAACAATAAAAGAAATGTATGGCAAATATAATACGGATGTTATACCTCCAACAATCACATATTATATAAGTCATGGTAACAATTTAAAGAAAGTAGTGAAAACCATACATAAATATATTTTTACCAAAATAAAGACCCATTCACTCACCTGTAAGTAGTCAGGTCGTAGCTTCCTTGTCCTGGGTAGCCCCAGTAGTCCTCTGAATAAGTCTCACCTACATGAGATATCACTATAATAATGATTAAACTCATAAAAACTGCTAATTAAACTAATCAACAACACTTGTTCCTTGTTTGCTCACTTCGGAGGTTTGAAACACTTGAAAAAATACCACACGTACTGCCCCTAGGTAGTATACATTGTCAAGAGTCCCCTCGTGTCGACGGAAATAGAAAAAGTGGGCCCACCCGCGGCCTACTCTTGGCTCACATGCACCACACGCACGGCTTACGCGCTAGTCAACGGTCAACTAACGTCATTAGTTGACGTTGTTAGATTCAACGGTAAATGTTGAAATCTCTGTTAACTTTAACAGAATATTCCGAGGAATATTTCCTTGTCCCTTACCTCAGGTCGCTGGAGCTCCGCCGTCTGCCGTCGGTCACCGTCTTTTGCAATCGTCGAAAAAGTGGCCGGTTTCTGGAAAAACTTCAAACGTTCATATTTTCTTCATTTTTCAATGAAAGATCACGTTCTTTATGTCAAAATGAAGCTAGAGATGAGTAGAATGGTGGTATACCTTTGGTTTGGCCGAAAAAGCTTGAAAAATGGCTTGTATTTCTCTCAAAAGGTTTCGGCTACTGTAGCTCTTTGATCTCGTCGAGTAGAGCAAGGTGGTGACTCCAGATTGCCTCGGTTCATTGGTTTTCCAACAATGTGCACTGTACACAGTTGGTGAGGGAGAGAGAGAAAAGGGAAGAGAGAGAGCGACGGGGAGAGTGAGTGAAAAAAAGAGAGAGAGATATATATTTTGATTTTTGGAGGCACTGTGCACCACCAAAATAGTAAAAACATCACACAGTCTATGAACAAAATAATATACACGTATCCAAAATATCTCTCGAAAATTAAACGACCGGATGTTACAGACTTGAACTTCATATATTTTAGCAAAGGAAATGAATGCTCTTGGATTCTTTTCTTTCGTAGGAAGTGAAATGGTGAGTCAGCTTTCCATATCTTTATTAATGGTTCACGTTGTCATATATGAGATCTTATATATTTCATTATTTTCTTTTTTTTTGCTTCAGGATATGAGAATCTTCTACGATAATTACATTGCCTTTACAACGCTTTATCATCCTATTTTTGCTATAATATAACGAAATTCCGGTTACGAAAAGGGACTCATTAATAAATATAAATATGTTGTAATATGGGAGAATTGATAACAAAACATGCAGTCTTGCGGTATTACGGTCAATTAATTTACCTATATAAATGTAAATGATATAAATATAAATGTAGGTAAATTATTTTACACATACATATATATAATTAAAAAAAATATGTCTAATATATGTAAAAATTCATATAAAATAATTTACCTACAAAATAAATAAATGTTATTTAATTCAAAATTAATTTACCTATATTTTATGTTACATCCCGATCCCGGACGAGCCAGGTGTCGGAAGTGCTGGCCGACACGCGTTAGCGTGACGAAAGCCAAAAAGAAATTTGAAGGATGAAATAAAGAATAATGAATATTTAATTGAATAAGATCAGAGTGCGGAAAACGAATTTAATACAGCCGTAGAGGGAATCCTACATTGTCATACCACCGCGCCAACGACGTCGCAAACTCCCAGCCAACTAACCTGGAGGGGCGCAAAACATAAAACGGTGAGTGGGTCAAAAAGCAAAGTTTGCTAAAAGCCGTTGTTTTCAAAAACTAATAAACCCCTCGTTTGAAAACAAGTATAATTGATAAAATAAGTCATGCCCGTACGCATGATCCTCAAAACACTACCATTTAAAACATTCGGGTACTCCCCGATACATCATTTGCTGTATTTGCTCGCTCGTATGTAAACACACATGTCCATGGGGCTAAATCCCACAATGAACAAGCTAGGTATAAATAATTACGCTAAGTACTCCAATGACGCGAGTCTAGTGCTAACCACTGTGCACAAATGTGCGTCACACAAGTCCGAGTTGCCTAGTGCAACCTAAGACAGGCTAGTACCTACATGGATCCAATGCTGCGTAGCGGTACTGATAGTGACAGCTCCTAACGTCAAGGCTAGTCCTGGCCACAAGACTGAGTACTATACCTGGGGTGTTATACAACTACTGAGGAGCAACAGTATAAAATCATGCATGACAATATAGTACGAGTGTTCTACCTCCAACACACGTAATGAATATGCATCTACGCTAACAATTTAAGAAAGCGTTTAAAAAGCCATACGTATATATATATACTTTATCAAAGAAAGACCCACTCACTCACCTGAAGATAGCCGGAAAGCCCAAGTGTACGTCCTTCGACGCCAAAGGTCGCCAAAGCCTAAAGCTTCCGGAGCAAAACCAACCCAACGGAGATTTCCGTAAATTGAAGCATCCAAAACCACAGTTGAGCAAGGGTGACCATTAATTCCATTACGGATTGGAGTAACATGCAATTGGCCCAAAAATCTTTAATGGCCCAACCCATATACCTTCTTCACACAAAAACAACAACATCCTCAAAGCTTGCCAACCATTGCTAAATACACCCGAGGCCCAAAGACTTCACGCACTAGCCCAAAACTACAATTGTCACAAATACCACTTTTGTTAAATGCACTCGAAGCCCAAAAATCAACCAACACTCGCCAGCCCTCAATTGCTTAATACACCCAAGGCTCAAGAAAATCAAAGACCAGCCCACTTCATTCAGCACCCAAACCAGCAGCCCAAGACTAAGCAAACCAGTTCATTTTCACGCTGTACACAAAACAACACCAATTCTTTCACTGAGCTTCAACATCATCAAAACTTGTCAATTTGAGACCATTTCCAGGGGCACCCAACACCGTGCCAAGTCGGGGTCACACAGCAAAACAGTGCAGCAGGGAAGCTCCAGGGTTCGTGGAGGAGTCATGCTGCCAAAGCCAGTTTCTGGTGGCCAGAGGGTTTGGGAAGGATTGATCTGTGTTGACTCGACACACCCCAGCTCTTCTGGGTTCGAGACTAAAAGAGACAGAGAAGAAGAAGAACCAATTTGGGTGGCCCAAACTGGGTGAGATAAGCAGTTGAGAGAAACAGGTTTGCTGGGTTCCAAATCGAGCACACAGGCTCGGTTGATGGAGGTGAAAGTCAGCAAGGCTAGTGTGGCCAGTAAGCCCATTCAGTTTGCACGAACAGGGACCAATTCAAGCAGCCAGTGAGAGCTTGGCCATGAAAATGGCCTGGTGAACACACGGGGAGAGGAGGATGAAGGCACGGGTGCCTTGAGAAATTTCTAGTTTTGTTTTGGTTCAATTTGGTCAGTTGCAGAGAACCAGAGAGGGACTACACTTGAGGATGACCAAAAGGGTCAATTGGCCAGCCATAAAAATGGCTTAGTGAGGAGGGAGGAGCCTCGGTGTGATAAAAAAAAAATGGTGAGGTTGTTGTTCTGCCGAGAAGAAAGGAGAAGAGGACTTGCAGAGCCAAAGGCTTGGGACAACAGACAAAAATCAAGACAAGGTCCCTGAAAATCTGGGATAAGCCACAAAGCCAGCTGACAAATGGGCCCCAGCCCAAATAATTCAAAATATCCCAAAAGTTAAAATACAGAAAACGTCGAAAAAATCAACGCCCGTAAAATACTCGTTCGGAGCCCGAACGACGTACGGCTCGCGTCTACGCGTTCGTATTGACGAGCACGTCGAGAAAATACAATTGGATGCGTCGTACGAGTTACGACGAAAAAGTCAACCGAAAAGTCAACCAAGGGGTAAAAACGTCATTTCCCACTTCCGGGAATAAAATAAGTTAAATTTTGAACGGGATGTTACATTTTACATAAAAATAAAGGTCAATTATTTGCATATAAAATAATAATACATGCAAAATAATTTACTTACAAAAATAAATAATGTGCTAATCATAGATAAATTTATATATAGGTAAATTAATTAGTACAAAAATATAGGCATGTTATTTGATTAAAATTTAATTGAACTATATTTTAGATAAAAAATATAAGTAAATTATTTGAATATCATAAATTTATAATTGTGAAGTCAACTCTTGAAATGATACAGTTTTTTACTCTCACAAATAGTGCACCTACTACTTGAATTTTAAAATGTTAAATTGTTTCATTAACATAATTAGGGTATTGTGACATAAGTTGTAAATAATTTGTAATAATAGGTTACTTATTTTTTCACATGTCAACAATTTTGAATTTTGGGTTTTATTTGGATGTTTAAAGATAGATGGATTTAAATAAGAGTTACAATGACCTATATCTAAAGAACCCAAATTCATATGACCATGGGGCCTAGTTAATTCATGTGGTGGGATGTACACGGTTAATTCATATGACCATAAAATCTAATCATTTAGCTGGTCTTATCTAGTATTGCAAATCAAACGTGACAGGGTGTGGCGCAAATTGTTCCATGAATTGATGCGCAAGTTCGGTTATTTTGTTAAAATAAATTCACTATTGCCATCCAAATATACACTACATGTTACATCCCGTTCCGGAAATAATACTATTTTATTCCCGGAGGTGCAAAATGACGATTTTGCCCTTGGTTGACTTTTTGGGTGACTTTTACGTCGTAACTCGTATGACGTTTCCACTTGTATTTTCTTGACGTGCTCGTCGCTACGAACGCGTAGACGCGAGCGGGAAGTCGTTCGGACTCCGAACGAATATTTTACGGGCGTTGGTTTCCGACGTTTCCCGTATTTTAGTTTTGGCAGTTTTGAGTTGATGGGCTGGGGCCCAATGGTCTGCAGGCCCATGTGGGCAACCCCTGGATTCCTGGGATGTTGTCTGGGCTTTGACTCGAGACTTCATCTCCTTCCTCTCTTCTTCTTCTCGGCAGAAAACCAAAAACTGAACCACACCCATTGCTCTGCACACCCGAGCTCAAACTTCGAACTCACTGAGCCAACCTTTGGCCAGGTGAGTTCACCGACCTCACCATCGTCCTCGTTGCCTCCAATTTACCCAGCCAGGACCCTGCAATCACTAAAAACCCTGAGATTCAAAACCCAGAAAAATTCTGGTGGGTACCCAATATTTTCCCGACGAGTTTTCTCATTGAATTCGACCTTGATGGTCCCTGTTTCATGCACCAATCGACTCACCAAGGTCCCTACAACCATGCTCGAGCCTTACATGGTCGAGATCGGACAAAAATCAAAGCTCTGGAAATCGACCGATTTTCAGCCAAGAGCATCTCTCCAAATTCCGGGCAACCCCGGCTGATTTTGAGCTCCAATTGGGTAAATTTCGAATCTCCTTAACTCCAGCTTTATTTTGCCTTTTGAATCGTGGATTTTGGTTGTGATTTGAGTGAGTTACAAGCTTTAGAAGTTTCCCGGCCAAATTTCCCAGTTTCCGGCGATGGCGACCGGAAAAAGGTCAGGGGTGACCGGCGCTGACGTCAGCAAACCGGGTCAGACCGGTCCTGGTGACGTCAGCAAACCAGTTCAACCCGGTCGGACAGGGAATATTCTAAGGAATATTCCGTTCGTTAACCTTAACGGCGTTAACGGAATATTCTAACGCCGTTAGAATATTCCGTTAACTTTAACGGAACAGTAACAGCGCGTGACCGGCGCGTGTCACCAGCGACCAGCCGGCGCGTGTGGCGCGTGACCGCGCGTGGTGGACTTCCACCGGCACGTGAGGGCGCGTGTGACCTCACAGTCGCGCGTGGCGGCGCGTGAGGCCAAATGGCAGCGTGTGGCGGCGCGTGCGACGGCCCACGGCGGCGGTTTTGGGGTTTCCGACCCTGAAACTCCGTTTTCGGATTTCCGAACGCCGTTTTCTTCGTATTTTCGATTACTTTATTAATCCTGGGTGTTCCAAAATAGGTTTTGGCGACCCGGGGCGTTCGGAGGACGTACGTTTGGACTTCCCGGCTTCGGTATTTGTGAGTGGGCCCTTTCTCTATATTATTTAAATGTGTTTTAAGTTGGAAAATTATATTTGGTTTATGCCTACATTATATTGTGGTTTTAAATGGGTATTTATGTCATGCTATTGTAGACCTTGTTATATTATTTTATTACTAGGTTTACTAGCTTGGCTCTCGTATTTTTTTAGTAGACCTTGTGCTTGTGGTATTTACTCGGTTTACTAGTTTCGACTCGGTATTTCGATAGGCCATAGAAATTAGTGGGCTTGGGCCCACATTTCCATTTGGGAATTATACCATTAAATTGGTGATTTCCGTATTATTTTGTACGCGTATTGCTAGTATCGAACCGGCCCTATTTTAGGGATTTTAGGGAATTAATTATTTTAATTCCCTACTTGTGCCTATTTGTGATTATGAGTTTTATACCTATCTGACGGCCTTGAGCCGTATTTGGGTGAACCTTGGAAATGGTCATTTTCTATCGTATTTTGGGTTCACCTAGTTTTCCATTAAGTTGGTATTTCTATACCTTGGTACCCATGTGGCGTATTCTTGGTATTTCACGTATTGTAGTTATACGCTTGGTATTTCGGGGTACGGCACCCGAGAATACCTTATATATATATTGATTAGTTTGAGGGCATCCCTTATAGGGAAATTACCCCACCTTGTTTTATGTAGAGTATTCCGTAGTATGTTTTCATACGCTCAACTAGGTTGCTTACACGGTGTTTGGTGTACCGTCCGGGGCCAGGACCAGCTTCACGTGATTGTTCACACGCACCTATACGCTCGCTATGGACCCATAGCAGGTGCCAGCCTGTTCTAGGTCGCCTGGGCGACTCGAACTGCGTTGTGATGCGCATATCATGCGCCAGCTTCACGTGATTGTGTACACGAGCGTACTGTTACTTATACACCCAGCCTGTTCATGACAGAATATATCTGTATGAACTTGTGTGTTTGCTATACCTAAACGAGCGGTTTATCTTATAGTTTAGCATTGTGATTGTACCACTGGTCTTCATTGATGCCACGGAGGCATTTAATTGATTTACGGGTTTCCCGTACATCCTTATTTTACGAACTTTTCGGTAAAGTATTTTTGTGCCGAACGGTGGCTTTCTGCCCGTTTCGGACAGTAAGTATATTTCCGTACTTGCCTTGTTTTCCTACCTACTATTATAGTACGTTTTCTGAAATGGTTTTTCAACCAATTACTTGATTTTGACGGCGAGGGGTTACTACTTTCAAAAAGCAAAGGTTTTTACAAAGCAAATATTATTGGCCCACTCACCCTTCTGTTTTTGCGCCCCTCCAGGTTTAGTGGCTGGAGCTGTCTACGTTCGAGGCGGTGGTATGACGAAGGTTTAAATTTCTTGGTATTGTAAATACTTTGTACGTCGAACTTTGTACGACGTGTATTGTACTAAATTCTTCCGCCCGTACATTTGTGTACACATTGATCTTAAATTATTCAATTTATTCCTTTATTTCTTCAATTTGGCTTTCGTCACCCTACGTGGTGTCGGCCAGCACATCCGACTTTTGGGTGTCCACGTGTACATCCGGGTCGGAATGTGTCACTACATACATGCATGATGCATCAATAATTATGCAGAAAATGATTATACAGAAACATAAAATTTTGAGTTGCCACTACAGATCAGCTCAAGAATTCTGTAAAACAATTTATATTTCATAGAATGAGATGGCAAAACAATAAGACAACTGAGACAAGGGGTAATAAATACGTTCAATATATATTGAAAAGTTAGCAATTTGATGTATTCTATGTTAGGGTATTTTTAGTATTTTATATATTAGGATTTGTTGGTAGGATAAGATTAATTTATATATTACCTTTCTATTATTTACTAGAGTTACGATTACTTTCTTGTTTGTTAAGAATTGGGTCGTTATAAATATGCCTTGTAACTTAGTTGATAAGGATAAAGTCTGGGAGTAGGCTACAGTGCTCGCAAGTATTGAATGCTCACACCGATCTCACTATTAAAAGGAGGGAGGAGGGAGGAGAGAGGGGGGAAGGATGGTGAGATAGGTGTGAGCATTCAATGCTTGCGAGCACTGTAGCCAGTCCCTAAAGTCTGATAAGATATAATCTTTTTGAGTTATGTAGACTTTTTGACAAACATATAATGTTCTTATTTCTTTTCAGTCAATAAAATAATAGTTAAAATTTGTAATATACTTGTTCTTTTTTTCTCGTTCTTTAATTTGTTTAACATTCCCCATATCAGAACTTCATTTATTTGTAAGGCATTAATACATGTATAAGTTGATTACATTATAAAAATAAATAGAAAAAACTTCAGATCCATATCAATTGTGATCTAAGTACCAACAATGGGATATAGTTCAAAACCAACATTGCAGCTCCCACCAACAACCCGGCCACCTCTTTTTGCACCACAACAGTTAGGCAGTTCGCTTATTGCACCATCAAGACACTTCTTACAATCAACGCCGGAGAGATCCCTCGTGCATTGAGCAATACCATATAATGTTGTGACTGTATCGAGTTGTACTTCGCCAGTAGCATAAAGTTTTGGATTAGCATCAGAAGCTTCATTAGATAACCCACTTAACAACTCTTTAACTTTGTCATTGAATATTGTTCCATTCTCTACTTCTCGGACGTTCCACATATAGAACTTGTTCACATTATCAATCTGTCCAAAGAAGCTCACGTCCGAGTACTTTAAGAGGCAGTGATCGTACCAAATAACGGCTCCTTTGCTATAAGCACACCGTTGACGGAGCTCTTTACCGGCATCAACCACGCAAGTATTGCAGTTTTTGCCGGAGACATCACCGCGGCAAAGAGCCATGCCGTGGACTTGGTTTTGGCCATGGCCAGTCGAATCAAGGGAAAAGCCAGTAGGAGGAACTTTGGTGTTTAAAAGATTGAAGAGTAAGTTCAAGTTAGCACTATAGGGGCTATTGGCAGTGTAGTTTTCTGGGCTGAAACAAGAATGGTAAAGTGGGGAAGCACCAATGGCTGAATGGTGGAAAAGACATAGGACGAAGAGACCCAGAGGGATTGATTTGGAGATGAACATGTTGGATTTATGAGACTCAATTGCTGGGTTTTAATTGTTCTATCCAAGAACGCACTCCATATATATATATATATATATAGAAAGTTTCTAAATTATAACCCCAGAGTTGAAAAGTCTTACCAGCACAATATAATAAGCCTTGAAATTAATCAATTACTTATGGGACTTGTTCTTGAGAGAAAGCTTCCAAAAATGATTGAAAGACGCATTCAAGGTAGCACCAAGGAAATTAAACTCGATCAATGTCTAAATAATCACGGTTTCATGCATTCTACTAGGTGATCATTGGACGTCATATACTTCAGTGGAGGACTAAGTCATGTCATCCACTACAGAAAAGAAAAATGCATGGCTATATATGATTCTAGATAAAGTTGATTTTATTACTATTATTACTTTTTATTTACTTTGACCTGTCTACTTGTTAATTCAGATTGAATAAATCATTTTAAGTTCAATGTAGATTATCTTCTATCCTTTGTAAATATATTATTTTTGGAACCTGATATATATATTTTTTAATACAAAAACATTGAGTACCAAAATAAATATTCTTAACTATTTCATGTATAAATCCCTTACGGAACTCCATATCTTTGGTTAAAGAAAAGAAGTGAATGTTCCACAAGCGCCCGATGCAATATTTCTTATTATGTTTAATTGATTGAAAGTGTCCTATGCAATTTGACCTAAATAATGGAAACAACGAAAATTCTAGCATACTCCGGAGTAAATTTTACTCCGGAAAAAATGAACGGTTGGATGAGAACCCAATTGATCCAACGTTGGAGGAATGATTTGAACTTTAACTTGTTAACCGGTATTTCAAGTGGGAGCCAAATAAAAAAAAAATCCCAGAGCAAGCAGAAGAAAGTAATTTCTTCAAAGCCAGTCTTGATCCCTAAATCCCTTCTGTGTTGCCGTATGATTCGTGTGTCGACGAAGAAAGCCATGGAATCTCAGAACCTTCTAAATGTGCTTCTCCAGTGATTTGATGCCATAGAAGTCAAGGTTCTTCTGATGCTCGATTCGAGAAACTACACCGGGAGTCTCGTATCTCTGATTTGCAATCGAGTGAAATCGTTCTCTAGCTTGAATCCTTCCACGAGGAAAAGATTCAAGCCCGAGAGAAACTAGATCAGTTCTTCTCTCAATTTCGTCAAAGATACAAGCCCAAGACTCGTCCCTGTTTACGACCCATATTGAAGAAATTCAAGACGGTTGCGACTCCGCCAAACATCACGACGATGGTTCTGTAAGTTCTTGATTCTGATTGCATGAAATCCAATCAGATTCTGTGATGATTTCTCCAATTCTTGATTCTGATTGCATGAATTCCAAGGTTCAAGCTTGTGTTCTGGGTTCTGCAAATCTTGTATCGAACGCTCTTAACACTTACGAACTATCTGTTTAAATTTTATTTTGGGCTGTTTTTCGAATCCATCAAGTATTATAATTCTGAGTTATCCATATTTTTGTTTCTCTATTTCTGATTGTTATTCTAGTATTTTGTGGAGGCTGGGGCTATTGCTGTAAGACGTGTTCAGAAAGAAGATATGCGCTGTATTGCTAAAGCTACTGGTGCAAAAATGGTTATTTCCTCTCGCTCTTCTCTTATCACAGAGTTAGGATTACTCTAAGAGAAACCAAATCTCCTTTTGTAGTTTAGCCATTGATTGTGGTAGAAGGAATAATCTTTTTGTTTTTGCAATGTTTTTTTCTATGACGGATCATCTGGGTTTCATTATAGTTTACTGCTTCCAGGTTTCTTTTGAATGATCTCAGTCGGTCAGATATTCTACACAGATTTTCTAATGTGTCATCTGATGATAATCAGTCTGTAGACTTAATTGCAAACAATACGTCAATTTGTGATACCTCTCCTCTACCACTTGCACGGAAACATATTGCCCGCCTTAAAACTAGTATTGTTTGAAAACAAAATTGCTTTATTCTTCAATCAAGTAGATCCTTTGTATGGTTGATTATATTTCGATCTTTTGGGTAAAAATTGTAAATCTTATTATTGTTTTTATATTGCGTATTGGGGACCTGCAGGTTTCAACTTTCGCTGATATGGACGGGGAGGAACTTTTGATTCGTCACTTCTTGGATCTGCTGAAGAGGTTATGGAGGAGCGCATAGTTGATGACGATGTAATTATGATAAAAGGGACCAAAGCTAACAGTGCGGTGAGTATTGTAATGAAGTTATGCATATTATGGAACCAGAGCTTCTCTTATCCAAACGTTACTGTCTGGTTTTCATCTGGTTTACTCATTGACAATTCAAATGGTATGCTCTGAGTTTTGTCAACATCATTTATCAGGTTTCCTTGATTCTCAGAGGTGCAAATGATTATATGCTTGATGAGATGGAGAGAGCTCTGCATGATGCTTTGTCTATTGTCAAGAGGACTCTAGAATCGAAATGGTAGGCTTTCTTCAATGTTCAATGTTTTTTATGGTGTGTATTGTTTGGTTAGTTTCTTTTTCAAGTGTGAGTGATAAATTATTAGTTTGTTATTTAGTATTTTTGCAGAAAATTTATGGAATTTAATTGCGATCAAGTTTTTGTGGTTCTTTATCAGTAAGCAGAAGGGGTATAAGCAGGCACACATGTGCCTTTCCTCCCTTTTACATTTAGGTCAGTTGTTTAAGCGTCACGATAAAATATTGGAGTTGTTCAGGCTGACCCCATTTGATTGTTAAAAAACAGATCTCCATGTATTTAGTCATATGGATTCCTAAGTTATCTTAGTAGAAATACACATTGGCTGTGTTTTGGATTAAATAGTGGATGATTAATATCATTTGAGCTGTTTACTTGTTTATAAAGTGCTGGCCCTCCTGACAATTTTACTTACTGAGCTTCTCATGGGGTATGTGTCTATCTGATGTGGTAATGTGACTGTTTCTTTGATCCATATTCTAATGGAATTCTTATGCAAGTATTTGATTATATATATCCTTTTTAATCGTATGTATGGGCTGTGAGATCTAGTGTGCTAACCATTTTTTCTATATGGAGAGAAGTGTGCCAAATTTGTCTGTCATGGTTTTGTTTGATATTCATATTATTTACATACGTAATTCATTGTTGTATCGGCCAAACAGGTGGTAGCAGGTGGAGGTGCAGTTGAGTCTGCATTGTCTGTATATTTGGAGTACTTTGTTAGAACATTAGGATCTCGTGAGCAGTTGGCAATCGCAGAGTTTGCTGAATCTTTGTTAATAATACCGAAGGTTCTTTTAAATCTCGGGGTGCTTCTTGTCTCTCTCTTGGTCCTCCATACTATTCGAATTGTTTGACGTTGCTCATTTTATCTGGTGCAGGTCCTAGTTGTCAATGCTGCTAAGGATGCAACAGAGTTTTCTTTTTGCCACCTCTCCTAATTTCCTTTCAAAGTTGGACAGATTTGGTTTTTTGAGGGTTACTTTCCCCTTACTTGTATGACTGTATCTGGGTCATTGTGTGTTTTTATTTATTTATTTATTCTGAAGTCTTCAACCTATTCCAAATGCATGCCCTTGGTATTTTGGATGATCCCTTCCTCCCCCACGCTTTTCTTCTATGGAATCTTAATTCTAAATGCGTGTTTGAATTTGTTAATTGTGAATCTTTTGTTTGCGTACTTTGAGAGGTGTAAGTTTTGCACGGATTGTATTCTCGTGATTGCCTAATTCAGAAACTTTCTACTTGTTCACAGATATGTGTTTGGTGTTGGCACCACATAATGGACATGGCTGAGAAGGATGAGATAGAGGGGCGGTGTTCTGCATGCCGCACTCCTTATGATAAGGAAAAGATTGTAGGAACGGCTGAAAAGTGTGAGAGGTTGTTAATCCATGAACCATGTTTTATTTCATTAGATAGATAATTGCTTCCAACTTTAATTTGTTAAGCAGCATTTGTTTTTCTATTGCTTGTACCTTTCTTAATAAATCTTTGCCCACAGACTGGTGGCAGAAATCAACACCGAGAAAAAGATGAAGTAAGCCAAGGAAATGGGGTTGAGTGACAAGGAAATGAGATTCAGTGACAAAACCGGCATAGTGTCAAGAAGAGAGTGGCTATGTGCGAAACAGGGAGCGAGGGAGAAAAAGTTGTTGGAACTCGAAGGCGATTATGCCTATTTTGTTAGTTGTTATACATTGTAATTGGTTATTGCATTTGCATGTTGAATTGGTTCTTCAACTAGGTGTATTACTTATTGCATGTGTTAGGTGTATTGAATTAGACTGGAATGGATGTAATGACTATTGATGATGCACATGATATGAAAGGCGAAAGGAATAGAAAAAAATCATTTTCAGTTCATATTTTGGTCAAATCAAAATAGTTGGCTAATTTAATTTTGGATGTTTTTGAAGCCAATTCAATGTTGAAAACATGTTTATAATGTTGAATATGATGTTTTGGAATAGGTTTGGGGGAGGTAATCGACCTACATTGACATTTGAGAGGTTTAAAAACTGAAAAAGTGAAGAAAAAAAATCATGAAAATTCCTGCATAATTTTTCCAGATTTTTTGTCATAAAATCCATTTTTTGTGACGATCTTCAAAGAAAGTTCAGTCGCTAAAGGTTGTTCATATTTTTAGCAACTGTTTCTGGGTATTCAATTATGTCACTAAAAGTTCTTTTGCATATATTCGGCCTGCAAAATTACCACGTGCAATTGCATAGAGAAGTGCAGACAGTATCTCACTGTTTGCCAATTGCATGCACTTAATGAAAACTGCTGCATAGTATTTCCAGAATTTTGGTCATAAAATCCATTTTTTGTGACGATCTTCAAAGAAATTTCAGTCGCTAAAGGTTGTTCATATTTTTAGCAACTGTTTCTGGGTATGAATTTTGTCACTAAAAGTTTTATTGCTCCCAATAAGTTTTATTGTTCATATGCAGATACTAGCCTACTGTTTGCCAATTGCATAATGTTATGCAGATACTAGCCTACTGTTTGCCAATTGCATAAACTTATCCACGAGAATTTCTGCATTAAGTTACCACTTAAACGAAGAAATTACAACTTAAACGATGTTTTTACAACTTAAACGATCGATTGACTCGTTTAAATGGTAAATTACCACTTAAACGCTACTTTTACAACTTAAACGAGGTATTTTACCACTTAAATGAGAAAATGAACGTTTAAGTGGTAATGGAGATATTTTGTACACTTACCAATTTAAGCGATCGTTGGAATGGTAAAAGCATCGTTTAAGTGGTAAAATTAATCGTTCAAGTGGTAAGTTACCACATAACGAAATTACCACTTAAGACGATGTTTTTACAACTTAAACGATGGAAGGACTCGTTTAAATGGTAAATTACCACTTAAGCGCTACTTTTACAACTTAAACGAGGTATTTTACCCTTAGCGAGAAAATGAACGTTTAAGTGGTAATGGGAATATTTTGTACACTTACAGATTTAAACGATCGTTGGAATGGTAAGCATTGTTTAAGTGGTAAAATTGTCGTTCAAGTGGTAAGTTACCACTTAAACGAAAGAAATTACCACTTAAGCGATGTTTTTACAACAACGATGGAAGGACTCGTTTAAATGGTAAATTACCACTTAAACTACTTTTACAGCACTTAAACGAGGTATTTTACCCTTAAACGAGAAAATGAACGTTTAAGTGGTAATGGAAATATTTTGTACACTTACAATTTAAACTGATCGTTGGAATGGTAAAAGCATCGTTTAAGTGGTAAAATTGTCGTTCAAGTGGTAAGTTACCACCAAACGAAGAAATTACCACTTAAACGATGTTTTTACAACTAACGATGGAAGGACTCGTTTAAATGGTAGAATTACCCTTAAACGCTACTTTTACAACTTAAACGAGGTATTTTACCCACTTAAACGAGAAAATGAACGTTTAAGTGGTAATGGAAAGATATTTTATTACACTTACAATTTAAACGATCGTTGGAATGGTAAAAGCATCGTTTAAGTGGTAAAGTGTCGTTCAAGTGGTAGTTACCCATGACGAAGAAAGTACCACTTAAACGATGTTTTACAACTTAAGCGATGGAAGGACTCGTTTAAATGGTAGAGTATACCACTTAAACGCTACTTTTACAGCTTAAACGAGGTATTTTACCACTTAAACGAGAAAATGAACGTTTAGGAAGTGGTAATGGAGAGATATTTTGTATGCCCACAATTTTAAACGATCGTTGGAATGGTAAAGCATCGTTTAAGTGGTAAAATTGTCGTTCAAGTGGTAAGTTACCACTTAACGAAATTACCACTTAAGCGATGTTTTTACAGCAAACGATGGAAGGACTCGTTTAAATGGTAAATTACCCTTAAACACTACTTTTACAACTTAAACGAGGTATTTTACCACTTAAACGAGAAAATGAACGTTTAAGTGGTAATGGAGCATTTTGTACTTACAATTTAAGCGATCGTTGGAGTGGTAAAAGCATGATTTAAGAAGTGGTAAAATTAACTCGTTCAGTGGTAGAGATTACCAAAACGAAGAAATTACCACTTAAACGATGTTTTTACAACTTAAACGATCGATTGACTCGTTTAAATGGTAAATTACCACTTGAACGATAGTTTTACAACACCAAAAATATGGTTATTATGCCATTTAAAATGTTGTCTAATTGCATGATGTTATGCAGATACTAACCTATTGTTTGCCAATTGCATAATGTTATGCAGATACTAGTCTACTATTTGCCAATTGCATACAACCGGTAACCTACAATTGTAGGTTACCTTTTTTTTTTTTTTAAATAAACAAATTTTTTTCAAATCCGGGGTAACTTTTACCCCGGAGCACAGAAGCAAAACCCTGGAAACAAAGCTTCTAGAGGCAAGTTGAAGAAGTTGCTTTGGGAGGCTGGGCCTTTGGGCTAGGGTTTAAGATGGAGAGTTGGAATAACAGGATGTAGAGCTAAAAGCAGCCCAAGAACAAGTATGTTGGCACAATCATGTTCTTAAGAATTTTAAGACCATTTGTTTTTTTTTGGCCAAAAGTTTATAACACCAATTTGACTTGGGTAAAACAATACCAAATCGATCAAATATCATATTAAGGGTGGGAAAAAAGTTACTTGAAAATCGTTCAAAATAGTCATACCAAACCAATATGAACAGGTTTGTTTAGTTTTTACACTTTTTTTTTTTTTGAAAGATGCAATAGAATACCATTGATAGAAAAAGAAGCTGGGTAAAGCTCATTACACATTATAGTCATCGAAAATCAAATATGCAATGAAACTAAGAGCATAGTGGGCAAGGCGATGTGCACCATAGCTTGACGACGAACATTGGTGCATGAGACTTCAGTTGTAGGCAGCAAAACTTTATCATGCATCCTCCACAATATATGTCCCACAATAGACGTATTTGGTGAGGAATCATTCAATACCATAACAATTTGAAGCGATTCTCTTTCAAGAATTCGATAAAGTAAACCCCTCGTCGCCGCCAAAGCTAGTCTTTCTCTAACAGCAAGAGTTTTCGCCTGGAGAGGCGAGAAAACATCCTGAACAAAATCATCTGAAATAAACCAAGCAAAATCAAACCGCAACTAGTTTGGTTAGAGTCAACCTGAACTAGTTTTTCACTAACTAAGTACAATTTTTGACCAAGCAACATCAATCCGCAACTAGTTTGGTTGGTTGTAATAGATAAAGCAACAAAGAAAGATGGCGAAGAGAATTACTCACAAGATTCCTTAGCGTGCGTGTGCCACTTTGTAGGATCATTCTTGTGCTTGTGTTCTTCCTTTCCATGGTTGATCATGTTAAGCTCCCCAAGTATTGAGCCCCTGGGAGCATCCATACTGATACACCAGCGATGGATGATGGAGTGAGATTCGATGGTGCTAGTAAGATCACTCACTTGGATCAATGGAATGGGGGGCGACGCTAGGGTGTTTTTCGGCTAGCTTTTCTCTAAGGGACAAAACTGATTGTGTTACAACTCGTCCCTAATTTTTTCATGAAAATTTTTGCCCATAGTTATGAAATTACCAAAATACCCCTAGATGGGTAAGTGTTGACTTTTGTTGACTTTGTCGTCATGACAGTATCAATTATTCTTTTAGCTTATCCTTATAGTACTCATCCATACGAACGCGTGGGTGCAAGCGGAACGTAATTCGGAGTTAAAATGAATATTCAATGGGACTTCAAAGTTCAAGGGCATTTTAGTAATTTCACGTCAATATTTTCTATTAGGGTTTAACCTGAGTGGGGTTTTGACACGGTCACTCTCTCTCAGCAGTCACTCTCTCACTCTTCCTTCTCTCCCCGACCCTGACCTCTCTCTTGGCATAGAACATACACACACACACTGAAATCCCACAATTTTGGGGATATTGAATTTTCATTGAACCACAACCCACAACCAAATCCATTGTGATCGCCTTGTCGTCTTGAACGCAACTCTAGCCTTGGAATTGTTGAACTCGAACCATAACAGACCAAATCGAGACCTGCGGCGAGACGAAAATTTTTCGGCTAGCTTACCGTCGATTCTGACCTTGGTAAGGCTTGAGACCACTACCATTAGCTTTGTCTCATTGAGTAAGTTCAAATTGATATAAAATAAGTGATGTTTTGTGCCGTTTTGAGACAGTTCGAAGAGGGAGGTTTTCCGAGCTTTTCTAGCCAATTACAGGCTATTTTCGGACAATTTTTCAACCTCAAATTGGTACGAATGCATTCCTCTCTTTAATACCTTCATTTTGACATAAAAATCGTGAAATTTAGTTGAGTTTTGACCTAGATACAAACCTCTGAAAAATTAGAAATTTTTCAGAATCCGGCGTGACAGACAGCGACTGCTATTCCAGCGACCGATGAAAGGAAGAAGAAGAAGAAATATTTCGTAACGGCGACATAATATTCTCTGACGCCATCAGCATATTCTGTTAGTTCAAAGGTATATTCCGTTATCTGACTAACGACGTTAACAGAATATTCTCTAAGGCCGTTAGAATATTCTGTTAAATATTTGGAATCTTCCGTTAAAGTTAACGGCATGGAATATTAGGTTAAATATTTGGAATCTTCCGTTAAAGTTAACGGCGCGCTGTTAACTTTAACGGCGTGTGTAACCGGTGCGTGCTCGCGCATGGGGGCGCGTGGTAACTGCTACCGACGCATGAGGGCGCGTATGACCGCATGGCAGCGGCCACAATTTCAAACAACGGGAATCATTTTTCGAGCCTGTTTTTCCTATAAACAATAGTATTTTAAATTTTTTTAGTTAGGGGGGTCATTTTATTTTTGAGAAAGGTTTTAATTTACTTCTTACTAATATTTAGGTCAACATTCGTCTAGGCACTTCAAGGAGCACGACACCGAGGAGCTTTACACTCTCGAGTATTTATGAATGGACATTGTTTTACAAATGGTTTTATCCTAGTATATATATGAATGGTTTTAGGGCTGAGATTTTTGTACCGAAATACCAAAACCGAACCGAATACCAAAATCCTTGAAAGCGAAAACTCCCAAACAGTTCAGTAACCGATACCGAAAAAATACCGAAGGTTCAGTACGGGGATAGGGATGCTATTACCGTATATTCGGTAATACTGATCCAAACCGAAAAAATATATATATATATATATATATTTTTATCATTTTTTTATATATATATATAGTCCTATTAATATTAGCCGTAAGATTGGTTGAGATCTAATCTCAACAGTTGGTTTGAGTGGCAAGGACATAAAAGTCTGAAAGTTTTCAGACTTCTTCTCTCTCTCAACTTCGAGTGACAAGTTCACTCCCTACATTCTCCATCACCTAGCTACCACGCACCACCACCATACGACTTTGTCGCGCAACCACCACAAGGTCACCACCGCGACTCAATCTGGTGCTTCGATGATTTGATCTGATTGTTTCTTATTCTTTCTTCACACCTCAGCCGCCGCCTCCACACTCCGTCGCCCAACCACCACGCCCATGGGTCCACGACTTTTCTCTGGTCCTCACTTATTGGATTGGTATGTCTACTGTCTACAAATCCTAAAATTTCAAATTAGGGTTTTAATTTTGAAGAAATTAGTAGGACAGACAGGGGATTTATTTGATTGCATTAGAATTTGTGAATCAACGAATGAGAATTAGTTCAGTTTGATTAATTTTTTACTCCTCTATGTTCTTTGTAGTTGTTGTGTTGTTGATGTTGTTGCAATTTTCGGTATTACCCAAGTGGACCCAAAACCAAAATTATTTTCGATATTACCGAAAATTGGAATCCCAAACCAATCGGTTCGGTATTCGATTCCCCTGTTTTGGTTTGGTTCCCTAACTAAAACCAGCCCTAAATGGTTTTGAATTGTTGATTTGATCATGCCTATACATATTTTATATTTGAGCTACGAATTTCGTACTTGGGCATGATCATGCATTTTACACTGATCAAATTTATATGTTTTCACACACTTGGTATGATTTCACTACGTTTTAGTACCGTCTCATGGCCGTAGGACAAGTGTCACATGTATGGGTCACATGCACTGTACTCCAGGGGTATTGTCTGGTAAATACCTTAGTGCAAGCTTGTCTTTGCATTTGTGTTTATCATCAAGGAGGTCCCTCAACATAAGGACTTGGGTGTGACGAGCTTATCGCGCAAGACTTACATGTGTGTGGTACTAGGAGTACAAAGTGATTGTAACGTAAAGAGCTTGTACAAGTTGGAAGGAGGTCCCTTCACATGTACATGGGTGATTGCTAATATACCTTGTGATATTATTAGTGTTATATCTTTTGAGATAGCTTGGAAAAAAGGGTTTATCTTGTGATAATTTGGATTTTGTGATTTACCTTGAATTTATCTTTTACCAGGAAATACTCTGGATTTATGTTTCTACTCGTTGAGTTTTACGTGACAACTATAAATGTAGTATGATTTTATATATATACTTGTTTCCAAACAGAGGGTTATTATATTCGAAAAGAGAAAAGAGTTTTAGAAAAACTTTCTTTTTCGTCCACTCACACTTTCCAGTTTTTGCACCCCCTTCAGGACCTAGTAGCGGTGCATCCAGTGACGTTGAGGCTTAGTGTGGTAGCTCTGATCTTCTCCCGAAAAAAGTGCCAGAGGATAGGAAGAAGTCGTTGTTCGAGGAGCTATCTGTAAGTGTCAATTACAAATTTTACAGTTCTTTTTTAATTAATAGTATTATTACTTTTAAATTAATACTATTATTATTATTACTATTATTAATATTACTATTATTAATATTTTCATAATTTTAATAATTGCAGCTGGAGTTTGATGTTGATGAGATCGATACTGACACGATCAAATACATTGATAACATCTTCAAGAAGTGTTATTGGGAGGCGAAGCATTACAACAATCAAGTTGCACAACCGCAGTATCTGCTTATTTGGATTAATTGAGCATATATTTATTACACCCAGCCTGTTCCTTGTAGCTACTTTCTACATGGGCTTGTGTGTCTACATACATTGATGAGCATATAATATGTTGTTGATCATACTTTATGTTGTTGAGGAGATTTGATATTTACTAATACCTTTGGCATGGATGCATTTATACGGATATGTCGATGAGCATATCATATTATATATTTCTATGTTGTTGAGTATGTTTTGTGTTGAGAAGTTTTGGTATTTACTTATACCTTTGGCCTCGTTGCCTTTATACTGTTTTGACGTTGAATATTATATATTATGTTGAGATAAAGGTATTTATCCATATCTTTGGAAACTTTCATACTATACGTAGTATGATTTTGGGAAGCAATATAGGAATTTTAAAAGAGGAGTTATTATGTTATGAAAAAACAAAGGTTTTAGAAATGTTTATTTTTGCCCACTCACACCTTCTGTTTTGCGCCCTTCCAAGACGTAGTAGCTGGATTAGTGTGAGCGCAACCATTCTGGTGTATACGACTTCCGCACCAGATAAATGTAGGATTTCTTCCTCCTACTAGTATGTTTTATCCATCTTATTCAGGATGGGAATAATTCGTACTTTCTTTACTGTATTTTATCTATGCTCTGAACATCTCATGCTATGTATCAAGGGTTCTACCCGTACTTCTGCGTACTCTACTGCATGATTTTAAATAATTCCAGACTTTGGTTTTATTTTATTCAAAAATTCTACTTAGTCTGCATGACATGGCTTTCGTCACCCTCCGGGGTGTCGGTCAGCATGCCTCGATTTTGGTACCCTTCGGGATATCTGGGTCGGGGTGTGTCAGCACAATTCCTCAAGCCCTTCTCTCTCTCTCTTCTCTCTTTACTGCACCCCTCTTCTTGTCTCTCTAAATTTAGGTCACAACAATTTTTAAGATTTGGCTACAATACTTATATGTATTTAATACAATCATCATCTGGACGGTCAGATGATAATTATATTAAATACATATAATTTATTCAAATTCCAAAAAGTTAATTTCATTCCTTTTTTTTTTTTATTTGGATTCCATGATTTCCATCTATGTAAACAACACATATAGAGCTAGTTTGGGGTTGCTGTGCTTTTTTTCAAAACTGCTTCTGTTACATCCCGTTCCGAAAATAATACTATTTTATTCCCGGAGGTGCAAAATGACGATTTTGCCCTTGGTTGACTTTTTGGTTGACTTTTGCGTCGTAAATTCGTACGACGCATTCACTTGTATTTTCTTGACGTGCTCGTCGATACGAACGCGTAGACGCGAGCCGTACGTCGTTCGGACTCCGAACGAATATTTTACGGGCGTTGATTTTCGACGTTTCCCGTAATTCAATTTTGGATTGTTTGGACTAGGACCCACTTACCTGCAGGCCATGTGGCCTTATCCCAGATTTCCTGGGATTTTGTCTGGGTCTTTGACCCGTGCCTCCCTCTCCTTCTTCTCTGCAGAGAACCAAAAACCACACCCAATTACTTTGGGCACCCCGAGCTACCACCACCCTCGATCCTACCTCAGCTCGACCTCACATTGGTGGACTTCATCACTATCATCATCTTCATCTTCGAGAAACCCAGCCAAAACCAAACCCGAGCTCTGGGCTTCAAACCCAGAAAATTTGCCGGTGAACTTTCTCGGCCAAAAAAGGCCATCCAGGCCTCGATTCAACCCCAAACACACACCAATGGACTTCTGGGAACCCTGGGATCACAACCCAGGGCTTGCGTGTGAAGGAGACCTCGAGATCGAAAGTTTCAGTTTTAGCCGAAACTTTCGAGCCAAATTCCGGCCACCTCCGGCCAGTGACCAGCCCCCAAAGTGGTAAATTCTGAATCTCCTCACTTCTAGCTTCATTTTGGTACTTGAATCGTCCAATTTGGACTTAAAACGAAGGAGTTATGAAGCTCTGAAATTTCCCAGAAATTCCGGCCAAATTTCCCAGTTTCCGGCGACGGCGACGGCGGCCGGTGGCGGCGCCGGCGACCGGAAAAAGACCAGAGGACCGGCGCTGACGTCAGCGATGACGTCAGCAAACCGGGTCGGACGGCCTTGCTGACGTCAGCGAACCGGTTCAGACCGGCGCTGACCGGCTCGGCTGAGCCGCGAGTGAAGCCGCGCGTGGAGCCGCGCGTGAGACAGCTGTTGGAGCCGCGCGTGGAGCCGCGGCTTGGCGCGTTTGAGCCGCGCGTGAGGGCGCGTGGAAGGTCTAAATTTGATTCTGTTTTCACGGGGCGACTCGTGACGACGTGTACTACCTCGGGGTAGTACGGATGATAATTTTCTAGGTGTTTTGGACCTCCAAATTGAGAAAGCAAGGGATAGGTTTAATTAATTCGTTAATTCGTTACCTTTATGAGTTTAATCATTGTACCGGTGATATCTCATATAGGTGAGGCCAAATGGCAGCGTGTGGCGGCGCGTGCGACGGCGCACGGCGGCCCACGGCGGCGGTTTTGGGGTTTCCGACCCCGAAACTCCGTTTTCGGGTTTCCGAACGCCGTTTTCTTCGTATTTTCAATTACTTTATTAATCTTGGGTGTTCTAAAATAGGTTTGGCGACCCTTGGCGCTCGGAGGACGTACGTTTGGACTTCCCGGCTTCGGTATTTGTGAGTGGGCCCTTTCCCTATATTAATTAAATGTGTTTTAAGTTGGGAAATTATATTTGGTTTATGCCTACTCTATTAAATGATTTTAAATTGGTATTTGACTCGTATTTTAGTAGACCTCGTATTATTGTGGTATTTACTTGGTTTACTAGCTTAGCTCGGTAATCTGTTGGGCTTTGGAAATTAGTGGGCTTTGGGCCTATAATTCCATTTGGGAATTTCACCATATTTTGGTGAAATTCCGTATTAGTTGTACGAGTATTGTTAGTATCGAACCGACCCTATTTCAGGGGGTTTTAGAAGTTAATTAGTTTAACGCCTACTTGTAATTTTGGGTTCGTATACTCGTTTGACGGGCCTTGGGCCGTATTTTGGTGAACCATGGAATTGGTAAACTTCCACCGTATTTTGGGTTCACCAAGTCTACCATTAAGTTGGTATTTCTATACCTTGGTACCCATGTGGCGTATTCTCGGTAATTCACGTATTTTAGTCCTACGCTTAGTATTTTGGGTACGGGCTCGAGAATACTTTATATTGATCGTTCTAAGGTTATCCCAAAAAGGGAAATTACCTTACTTGTTTATCCTACCTTATTTTATAAAGATTTATTTCCGTAGTATGTTTTCATACGCTCAACTAGGTTGCTTACACGGTGTTTGGTGTACCGTCCGGGGCCAGGACCAGCTTCACGTGATTGTTCACACGCACCTATACGCTCGCTATGGACCCATAGCAGGTGCCAGCCTGTTCTAGGTCGCCTGGGCGACTCGAACTTTGTGATGCGCATATGCGCCAAAGCTCACGTGATTGTGTACACGAGCGCATCAAGCACTTACGTGCACCTAACCTGTCTGGCGACAGAATATATTCCGTATGAACTTGTGTGTTTGCTATACCTAAACGAGCATCTATCTTGTAGTCTTGGAGTGTAGGGCCAGGACCAGCTTCACGTGATTGTTCACACGCACCTACGCCGCTATGGCTCCATAGCAGGTGCCACTGCTTCTAGGTCGCCCGGACTCGAACTCGTTGTGATGCGCATATGCGCCAGCTTCACGTGATTGCTTACACGAGCGTATTATTATTTATACCACTATTCTTCACTGATGCCACAGAGGCATTTATTTGGTTTACGGGTTTTCCGTATATCCTTATTTTACGAACTTACGAGTAAAGCTTTTTATGCCGAACGGTGACTTTCTGCCCGTTTCGGACGGTAAGTATATTTCTGTACTTACCCCGTTTTTCTACCTACTATTATAGTACGTTTTCTGAAACGGTTTTCCAACCAACTACTTGATTTTGACGGCGAGGGGTTACTACCTTCAGAAAACAAAGGTTTTTACAAAAATGACTATTATTGGCCCACTCACCCTTCTGTTTTTGCGCCCCTCCAGGTTTAGTGGCTGGAGCTGTCTACGTTCGAGACGGTGGTATGACGAAGGTTTAAATTCCTTGGTATTGTAAATACTTTGTACGTCGAACTTTGTACGACGTGTATTGTACTAAATCCTTCCGCCCGTACATTTGTGTACACTCTGGTATTCTATTATTCAAATAAATTCTTATTTCTTCAATTTGGCTTTCGTCACCCTACGTGGTGTCGGCCAGCACACTCGACTATTGGGTGTCCACGTGTACATCCGGGTCGGGATGTGTCAGCTTCTGCTGTGCTATGAGAAAAAACAGCTGTGAAAAAAAGCAGGTAAGTGTTTGGTAAACTGTAGTTGTAAAAGTGCTTTTAGCAAAAAAAAAGCAGTTTCAGAGTGCTTGGTAAACTTGTATATAAAATTACTATGATTGTGTAAAATGACTAAACAGGGCATGTTGCTCGATGTATTATTAATTTAATTGTTTGCCAAAAATATTGGTCAATTTATTACATATACTTTTTTTTCTTATATTCTTCGTCTTACTTTATGTAGCCCAAATTGTAAATAATTATTATGACAAAATTTCTTTAAAATATTGAAATAATATACGATCATATAAGGTAGTTAAAACACTGTCAACTATATAATAGATACATCAGACAGATTAAAATATCTACAAATTGTTCAATATAAAAATAGTAATTAGATGCATTCATCAAACTTGCAGCTATGCTATTTCTTAATGCTTTCATCTCTTGTGATCCTTGATCATGGTAATTTTGGCCCTCTTCTTCATCATCATCATTATCGCTCTCTTCACTAAAGTCTTCGGGGTCATCAAAATGGCTATCACATTCGGAATGCCTTCTTATGTAGTTATGAAGAGCCATTGTAGCAATGACAATCTTCACTTGCTTATTGAACGGATAAGTAGGCATATCCCTTAAAATTGCCCATCTTTTCTTCCAAACTCCAAATGTACGCTCAATTATGCTCCTAAGAGAAGAATGTCTATGGTTGAATACCTTTTTATACCCAGTTGGTTGGCCACTCCTACGAAAATCCGGGAGATGATATCTTTTGCCTTTATACGGTCCCAAATACCCTCTCATTTGTGGGTACCCCGCATCTACTAAATAATACTTTCCTATCAAATGTAAAATTTGTTTGCACATGTTATTATTTGACAAAGTGAAAAGAATTCATAAAATTGATTAACAAATGAGAATTGAGAATAAGAGATTACCAGTTAGAGGCTTAGGAAAATTTAAACTCGGACTACGTAGAACCGATAGAAAAGCCCTTGTATCATGTGCAGTGTCTTCCCATCCAGCACAAGCAAATGTGAATTGCATGTCAAAATTACACGCGGCCATGACATTTTGAGTTGGTTTCCCTTTCCTACCAATATATGGTACTTGATCGGGAGGAGGTATTGAAACATCAACATGTACCCCATCTAAGGCTCCAATACAATCCTAAAAATAAGGGATTGGGTTAAAAAAGACTGTCAACTTGCATAATAATAATTACCAAACAAATTCAACTAAGTAATAAAAACATAATTTCCTTAAAATGAGGCATGTATCTAGTATGTCTCCTTATCTCTTGTGGAGTGCCATTAAACTCTAAGTCCATAGGTTTGATAATATCTATTGTCATCTGACATACAACATCCAACATAATACCAAAATATCTACTAACGGTCTCACCAAAGTGTTGAAATCGCTCTTGGGCTAATCTATTTTTTACACCATGTCCTAACATATGTAAGAACATCCCTAATATCTCAGTTGCACTCATTCTCCTTGAACCTCTCAAGCCATAATTAGCTTGCAAATCATTGGATAACCTATAAAATACATCTTTGTTCATCCTAAACATCCTATAACATCGTTGATCATTTCCTTGTAATACTTCCATTAACCAGATGTTACCTGTTTGAGAAGAATTCATACATGGAGTTTTATGCACATATTTTATATAATATGTTTCAATAGCTCGAGCACAAGCGCATACAATTAGGTCAAACTTCTCTTCATCATCATCTGGAATGTTTATATTCAATGTACACCTGCAAGTTAACATATAATCTTTAACAAAATTCAAGTACATTAACCATTGTACCAATATTGTAAACAAAGTAGCTAAACAATTAAGTCATAATCCAAAATAACATTCAAATAAGATAGACTCAATCATGATGTTCATAATCCTAAAAATAACATTCAAGGAAGGTGGCAAAACAATTCTAACTCATAATCTTAAAAAGTAACATAGAATAGATAAGTCCATAATGTTTTCTCGAACTTCAACTTCCTCATTGGTTGTTGAACATATAATTTAGCCAACAAAGCTGGACATTAGGATTTTTCATGATAGAAAACATCTCTCTCTTCTCTTGATTTATAAACAAACGAGTCGCAAATAACCACAAAGTGCTAGTAGGCTCACAACCAGGTAACGATTGAACAACCTACATCACTTCAGGAATACTAGTGCCTATCGTCATTTCTCTCATCAAGGATGTTGCAGTACTTTTGCTCTCAACTGCACCAATAAGGCAGTCAATTTGGCCATACAGTTTTGCAGCACCTCCAACCATTTTCCCTTTCTTATCAGCCTTATTTTTTCTAAATTCACTTTGGTCAGCTACTCTTTTTTTTCCCTTCTTAGCAGCATTTCTCATAGCTTCAATCGTCTCACTCTCCTTCTCATCATCTGATCCACCGCTTTCATTTTGTATATTAACATCTCCCATTGATTCCTCTTAAGTATGTGGTGGTAGTGCACCAGATGAAAGTGCCCAAGCATTTGCACCACTAGCAACAGTGTTTGAGAACATCCTATCCAACATTTCCTCAAATTCATGAGTGATACCTTTTTTTCGCAATCTTCCATATTCAGGATTTATCTACAAATAAAAGAGAATATTGTTATAACAAGTCCATGATTACTATAACTAGAATGACATCATAACTAAAAAAGAAGTACACATACCTGAATTTTATTATTCCACCATTCATTAGAGGCATCAACCGTTCCCTTGCTCGGATTCCACCCTAGGCCAGTTTGTTACAACCCGTCCCAAAATTTATGTGAAATTACCAAAATACCCCTAGGGTCAATGTTGACTTTTGTTGACTTTTCGTGACGACTTGTGAAAAATTATTTCTTTACATATTCTTGATGTACTCGTCGATACGAACGCGTGGACGCAAGCGGAACTCAATTCGGAGTTAAAACGAACGTTTTACGAAGCTTTAAAGGGTAGGGGGCATTTTGGTAATTTCCACTCCGTGTGTGGGAATTAGGGTTTTTGGCTGACTGCACAGCAGCCAACCCACCCCAATCATTATGCACGTTCTTTTCTCTCTTCCTCTCTTTCTCTCCCATTTTCTCTCTAAACCAAAAACTTCACCGAAACCCTAACCCTTGGACGAATCACAAAACCGTCAAGCCGTTGCCCAAAATCCATACCATCACGATCGTCTCGTCATTCTGGACGAGGATGTGATTTCTGAATCTTCAAACTCGAACCCGATCGTTCAAACCGACGTCGGAACGGTTTAGGCAAACTGTCCGTCCATTTTCTGTGCAAACCAGACCAAGGTAAGCCTCGAGACCATTACCATTGGTTTTATTGGATTGAGTAGGTTCAATTTGATATAAAGAACATCCCAGTTGGTGTAGTTTTGAAGGAGAACGGAATTAGGGTTTCCCGAAGCTTTCCTGCCAATTTCAGGCCATCTCCGGCCACTTTTCCGGCCTCAAATTGGTATGAAAATATTCTACTCCTCAATACCTTCAATTTGATATATGGCACGTCAAATTTGGACAAAGAATGAAGAAGTTATGAATGTTTGAAGTTTTGGGACATAATCGGTATTTAATATCCCAGATTCCGGCGAACCAGGCGGCGGCAGACGGCGGCGCCGGTGGCGGCTCCGGCGACCGGCGTGAGGAAGAAGGAGACGAAATATTCCGTTAACGGCAACGGAATATTCCTAACGGCGTCGGAATATTCCGTCCAGAAAAGGTATATTCCGTTAACTTTAACGGTGCTGACGTCAGCAGGCGCGTGGCTGACGTCAGCAAGCGCGTGCAGGCGCGTGACGCGCGTGGGGGACACGCGCCAGCGCGTGGCGACACGTGCCAGCGCGTGGCCAGCGCGTGAAGCCACTCTCAGGCGCGTGGGGGCACGTCCGGCCGTTTCACGGCGCGTGCCGGCGCATGAGGCCACTTCCCGGCGCGTGGCAGCGCGTCCGACCGTTTCCCGGCGCGTGCGGCGGCGCACGACGGCGCCGGCGGTGGTGGACGGCGGCTGTAGGGTTTTCGGGCTCCGGAAATCGTTTTTCGAGCCCGTTTTCGCTAAAATAACAATATTTTTGGGGGATTTTTCTTTAAGGCCTATTTTTAATTTATTTTAGGGAAGTTCTAATTTGTTCCCTAATATTAAATAGGTAATTCTTCGACTCCGCACACCGAGGAGGGCAACACCGAGGGAGATTTCACTCCCGATCACCTGTGAGTGGACTTTTGCTTTCTTAAATGATTTTTATGTTTAGAAATGGTTATGAATTTGTTTTATACATGGTTTTAAATGGTTTCCAAAGCATGTTTATTTATATATATTTATTTATAAATATATATGCAATACTTGATAATTGTTTACACAACCATAATTGTTTTATTTATGGTATCTACATTGGGAAATGAATTTATTTGATGATTGGGATTGTCACAGCCCATTCAAAATTTAATTTATTTTATTCTCGGAGGTGCAAAATGACGTTTTTGCCCCTAGGTTGACTTTTCGGTTGACTTTTGTGTCGTAACTCGTACGACGCATCCAATTGTATTTTCTTGACATGCTCGTCGATACAAATTCGTAGACGCGAGCCGTACGTCGTTCGGACTCCGAACGAAGATTTTACGGGCGTTAGCTTAGAACGTTTTCCGTATTTTAACAACTTTGGGCTGTTTTGGCTTTATGTGGGCTGGGGCCCATTTGGCAGCAGCCAATTACTGCAATCCCACGTTTTGTGGGATGTGGTCTGGACCTTGCCATTTGCTGGCAGGTTTCATCCAAATTCATCCCCCCTTTTATTTTATAATTAATTTTGTCATCTTCCTCTTTGTTGTTCTCTGCTACAAGCAGCAAAACCTCTCTCTCTTTTCTTCTCTGCAAGCCGAGGCCTTCTCCCTGCCTTCTGGCTTCACCTGCACCAAAAACCAAATCAAACCCAGCAACCTCTCTCTCTTCTACTGTCCTGCAGACAAACCAAAAGCAAACGCCATTTTTATTCTTTCTTTCTGCTTGGCACCCCGTGCCTTGCTCTCCTCCTTCCCGTGAGTGTGACTCAAACCATGAAACCCAGAATTTCTGGGATTTACTCAAGGCACCCAGGCCTTCTTCACCAACCTTCCCCCGAGCTACCCTTTTCGAGGCTAACTGCCAATAACCTTGCAGGCTTTCTTCTTCACTCAGCCGAGCCGTGGAGCTCGAATTGGAACCCCAGCAGGAGCTGGAAGTTGATGCCGACGAGGATGTTTAAGATGTTGTGGCTGTGGTCGGTTTCTAGGGTGATTTTGGGTTGGCTGCGACTGACGATTTGTATCTTGGTTTGGGAATTTTCTGCTGGCTTGGTTTTGGAGGTGGAGTACTGTTGGGGGAGTTGGTGCTGGTAGTGCAGATCATGAGGTTGGATGCTGCATTTGAAACTGTTTTTAGTCGAGTGAGAATTGATGAAGAGGGTTGGGCTGTTGTGCTAGGCGGGGAGGTGTCAGGCAGGGGCCTTGGGTGTGTTAATCAAAACTAGACAAATTAAGTGTTGGGCTGGTTTGCTTAGCTTTTGGCTGCTGATTTTTTTTTGGGTGATAAATGGTGGGCTGGCTGAGTATTGTGTCAATTGTGGACAAATATTGGTTTTGGGTTAATTAGTTGTTTTGGGCGTCGGGTGTAATTAGCAATTGTTGACAAAGCTTTGGAAAATGGTGTTGTTGTGTGAAGAAAGTGTTTGGATTGGGCCATTAGAGATTTTTGGGTCAATGGCATGTTACTCCAATCCATAGCGGATTTATTGGTCACCCTCGCTCAACCGTGGTTTTGGATGCTTCAATTTACGGAAAACTCCGTTGGGTTGGAATTGCTCCGGAAGCTTTAGGTTTTGGCGACCCTTGGCGTCGGAGGACGTGCACTTGGGCTTTCCGACTATCTTCAGGTGAGTGAGTGGGTCTTTCTTTGATAAAGTATATATATATATATATACGTATGGCTTTTTAAACGCTTTCTTAAATTGTTAGCGTAGATGCATATTCATTACGTGTGTTGGAGGTAGAACACTCGTACTATATTGTCATGCATGATTTTATACTGTTGCTCCTCAGTAGTTGTATAACACCCCAGGTATAGTACTCAGTCTCGTGGCCAGGACTAGCCTTGACGTTAGGAGCTGTCACTATCAGTACCGCTACGCAGCATTGGATCCATGTAGGTACTAGCCTGTCTTAGGTTGCACTAGGCAACTCGGACTTGTGTGACGCACATTTGTGCACAGTGGTTAGCACTAGACTCGCGTCATTGGAGTACTTAGCGTAATTATTTATACCTAGCTTGTTCATTGTGGGATTTAGCCCCGTGGACATGTGTGTTTACATACGAGCGGGCAAATACAGTAAATGATGTATCGGGGAGTACCCGAATGTTTTAAATGGTAGTGTTTTGAGGATCATGCGTACGGGCATGACTTATTTTATCAATTATACTTGTTTTCAAACGAGGGGTTACTAGTTTTTGAAAACAACGGCTTTTAGCAAACTTTGCTTTTTGACCCACTCACCGTTTTATGTTTTGCGCCCCTCCAGGTTCGTTGGCAGGGAGCTTGTGACGTCGATGGTGCGGTGGTATGACAATGTAGGGTTGTTTCTACGGTTGTTTAGATTTGTACCCCTTACTCTACTCACGTTGTGTATTCTTTTATTTCTTCCGCACTCTGACCTTTGATTCAATACAATCTCCTTTATTCATTCTTAAATTTCTTTTTGGCTTTCGTCACGCTAACGCGTGTCGGCCATCACCTCTCGACACCTGGCTCGTCTGGGATCGGGATGTGTCAGGGATTGTTTATCAAAGTATGGTTATATGTTATGAAATGTTTCATACTTCAATATCACTTTTGCATAAATATTAAATTATATTTTATTATATGGTTTTGAGGGAAATATTTTATTTATGCAACACTTGATATTGGGAATTATGAATGGGATTCTGGCTCCTATATCTATACACATGAGTATGTATGTATGTTTTCAAACACACTAGGTATGCTTTCACTACGTTGTAGTACCGTTCTCATGGCCATAGGACAAGTCTCACATGTTTGGGTCACACGCACTGTACTCCAGGGGTATTGTCCGGTAAATACCTTAGTGCAAGCTTGTCTTACGTTTATTGTTGTTTATGGGGAAAAGGCCCCACTACGTAAGGACTCGGGTGTGACGCGCTGCGGCGCAAGCTTACATGTGTGTGGTACTAGGAGTACAAATGATTGAATAACGTATTGAGCTTGTACGGTGATTGAGAGGCGAATTCCTCAACCCGTACTTGGGTGATCGCGCATATACCCTGTGTTGGTTTTTCGATTATATATATAAATTGGAATTATTAATTGTGATTTACTAATACTATACTTTTATGCGTTTCAGTTATACTCATAAAGTATCTTTTGAACTATACTATGATAATATGTTTTCAACGTTTATACTGGATTTCCAATAGGGGGTTAATATGTTGAAAAGAGAAAGGTTTTGCGAAAACTTTGATTTTTGTCCACTCACACTTTTGTTTTTGCGCCCCCTTCAGGACATAGTGATATTGCATCCGGCGCAGTCGAGGATATTACGTGGCAGCTCTGAACATCGATCCCGACCATGTAGGGATCTATCTTTTACTTTCAGTTTCTATAATAATATCCATCCCTGTTATGGATAGAGATTCTAGGAACTCTTTTCATTATTGCTTCCGCTGTTCAACATTAGTACGCTCTGAACCATATGCATATTGACGTTGGATTTTATAACTTTTATACAACTTAATTTCGTTTCCATCAAGTGTTGTCATGCATTTAATGGCTTCGTCACTTACGAGTGTCGGCCAGCGCGCTCGCACTCGGTATCCACGTGGGTATCGAGGGTGGGGTGTGTCACAATTTCTTTCCCAACTAGTTCCTTCCACAACTTCCAATCCATTTTAAGATAATCCCACTTATTTTTCAATTGTGCTTTACTATAAGAATTTCCTGTTTCTTTCCTAAAGTTTTCTATCAAATTTGCCCATCCATCTTTGTTAAAGTGAGTGCCAGGACGATGTCCAGCCTCAACCTTAGAAGATCTAACATTTAGAATTGAAGATAAGAACAAAAGCCATACCTTGTGGCTTGTCCTTCAGAGATGCAAGGTATAACCTGCAATTCCTCTTCCAATGCCCGTCTTTTCCACAGTGGTGGCAAATCCCTTTGGGTTCCTTTGCCTTTTTCTTCACTCCTCCTTGGGCCTTAGAAGTGGATGACTTCAACCCCTTTCCTTTGCCTTTGCCTTTCGGCTTAGGTTTGGAAGAGGAAGGCTTGTTGTGGGCTACTGCTAGAGTCCCCACAACGTTCTCTTTCTTCATAGTCTTCTCAGCGGTTACTAACATGTTTAGTAACTCAGAGAGAGTGCTATCCATCTTGTTCATGTTGTAGTTCATGACGAATTGCGAGAACGAATCAGAAAGAGAAGCCAAGATGAAGTCCTGGGCCAATTCCCCGTCAAGTGGAGTGCCTAGGCTCTCCAATTGTTCAATGAGTCCAATCATCTTCAGTACATGTTGATGCACTGGGGCTCCCTTGACCATTTTGGTCTTCACAAGTTCACTGACAGTGCTGAAGCGACGGTTGCGCGTCCCTTCACCATATAACTCCTTAAGATGGAGTATGATGGAGAATGCACTGTCCATTCCCTCGTGCTGTCTCTGCAACTCCTCATTCATGGAAGCCAACAGATAGCACTTGGCTTGTGTATCATCCTCAACGTGCTTGTCATACTTAGCACGTTCATCCTCAGTGGCCTCGGGGCCTGGAGGTATGTTAGAGGGAGCCTTGTCTAGTACGTAAACAATTTTCTCCAAGGTAAGGAGAATCTTGATATTACGGTACCATGATGGGAAATTGTACCCCTCGAGGCAATGCTTGTCGAGTATCTTTGATAGCGTGTTTCCAACCATATCTAAATACATAAACATAAAATAAATAAATTAGTTTGATTGTTAAGTCAAATGATTTGGGTCTTTAAACCGAATGACACCTACCCACTATTTTAGTCAAATTCCATATCCCTCAAAATGGAATCCGGGAGATTTCAAATAAAGCTCCTAGTAGGTTATGTGAGACTCACTATTACCAAGCCCACCTCACAATGATATGATGTTGGCTAGCAAAAATAACAATGAGAGGGTACGGTTACCCATTCACAACAACCTCTTGTGATTACCCATCCTTTGGCCTCTAGAGAACAATGCCTCACAATGATATGATGTTGGCACTATTCTTCTTAGTTAAGCTTTGACTCACCATGCCGGTTCGGATAGGGGTCCAAGCATGACCTCACGATGATACGATGTCGGCCATACTCGTATCCTACCTTTACCACATCAAATGTTGAAATAGACCCCTCCTGAGTATAAGCACATACTTTGCACTTCCCCATGATAGGGTGAAGGCGGTGTATGAGTCATAAACGATTGGAGCCTACCATGGTGGAAGGCCACGAAGAAGTGTCAAAACACCTCTCCGCTTTCAACTTAATATTGAATGTTGGTTGAGGGATTTTAAGGTCTCATCATTGTATTTATTTAATCATATTACAATAAATCGTGTCCTACAAATACTAGTTATTTTTTTTAGGCTCTTTGGAAGACTATGGACATTGTAGGTTGATTCAACAACGAGCCAACATTGTTGAATAAGATCTAGGGAAGGTATCGCTTTAATTACGTGCTTTCAATCCAATTAAAACATTTTTCATTGAGTCATTAGAAACGAAAGACAATCATTCATTGCTAATTAGGGCATTGGACCCAACAAATCTTTAATCTCATGAAAAACCCCTTTTAATATCTATCTTTACCAATAGTTAAAGAAAATCTAGTCTAGTACTAGAGGGAATCAACTAATGAGGTAAAGAAGTAATAAGAATTACAAACCGATTTGTACAAATTCCAACAAATTACATATACTAAGAGGGAGAGAAAGATTAACGTCTAACGTGTTGTGGTCCAATTGAAATAGCAATTAAAACACATTCCCAAGGTTCAAACAATTTGAATTTGTCGGCCTTACTTGTAGCTCAATTATCGTTTAAGGCGTATGTCCATAGTCAACTATTCTACTAACTATTTAATCACATTAAATAATTAATTGAAATGCAACAATTATCAATTAGATTTAGTACATATGGGCATAATTGTATGATGAGTTTAAACTACAAACAAAAATAAATATCAATATATTTTTGTCCTCAAGAGAGGTGGAGCCAAAATGCAAATACTTAAAAGTTATGGGTCAAACCGCAAATACTTAAAAGTAAATACAACATATTTAAATTTGCAAAAGAGCCCCTAAAGGACCCATCATTGGGTATGGCCGGTTATGGGATGGGGAGTGGGAGAAATGTCAAACATTTTTCAAACAAGTAAGAGGCCATACTTTCCTTGTCACAAACTTGTCCTTGTTGACTTTAAAGTAAGGTTTGGGTATGGGCAAGGTAAGGCTTCCTAGTCAAATCTAGGAAGGTGTAAATCTACAAACAATTTTGATAGATAATAACACACCCAAAACAGAAATTAAAGTAAGAAAAAAAAAATGAACACCAAGAACAAAACCATGAATACAATTTCAAGATTTGCACTTTCTTGGTGGTTTTTCAAATAAAAAACAAAAGTGACAAGGGCTAGACTTTCTAGATTAAAAGTGTGTGAGTGTATATCAAAATAAAACACAAACACAAGCCCAAAATTCCCCAAAAACTGTGCCCTCCCATGTAGTCAAAAGCCCCAACTTTTTGTTCAAAACTCACTCTTCATTCATGCATCCAAAACACTTTTTGTATGCATATCTTTTTCAACCCTTGAAACACATTTCTCAACAATTGAAAAACAAAAGATAAACTTATTTAGAATGAAGAAATATTATGTCAAACATAAAATCATAACCCATATGCATAAAATCCAAAAGGACACATCAAATATAAACCTTTGGCTTTGATACCACTTGAAGGGAAATTATGAGATTTATGTGGGATTTCTAATGACTAGCATGCATATACAATTCTCAATTTATAAGCATGAACAACGGAAGCATAATTATCAAAGCATTAGTCATGCAAATCCCCTTCAAGAAGCATAGGTTAATATTTGAGGCATCTAGCAAAATTGAAGAACAAAGTGAAGGTGTAGTTTTATACCTCTTGATCTAGATTTTAGACCAAGGATGGACCACCTCCAAGATTTCTCTTCTTGGAACTCCTTGAGCCTAGCCTCCCTCCTTGCTTCCTCCACCTTGAAAGATTGGGACTTCTTTTTGGTTCTCCTCTAGTCCCCAAAGTTGAAGACCTCTAAAGATCCACACCCACCCAAGTAGTGGAATGGATGATGGATAACCCAAAAGAAAGAGAGATGAGTAGCTATCCCTTTGCTTTTGGGTGGCCGGCTGTTTTGTTAGGAGAGGGAGAGAGTTTTTCCTCTTTTGTTTTGTTGAATACTCATACAAAAGCCCTTAATGAATCCCATTCATTAAACTTCCATTTTATAGACTAAAAGAAGTGAGTCAACATTTGACTATTCACTCTCTCTCTCTCTTTCTTTCTTTAGGCCGGCCCCCTTAGTGTTGTTTGGCCTTTTGGGCTTTTAACATTTCAAGTCATCTTATGCTTGAATAAAAGCCAAATGGGTTTGGGCCCAATGGGCCCAAACAAACCCGAACTTTTCAGTAAGCCCAAAAAAACGATCTTTCATCGTTTTATGATTTCTTTAGACTTTCTAATTAATCATAACACTTAATTAATCCAATTAATTATTTCCATCATTCATATGTTGTTCCACCACAAGAGTGTATTCGGTGTACAATCATTTTAGGTTCTAATTAGCAAGGCAGTGAGGTGATTGGTATCAATTCAATTGATTAGTTTTAATCCAATCATCTAGTGAATTAAAACTTATTTTAATTCTTTATCTTCTTTGATGATTACTAATTTAATCATCCATAAGATCCCACAAGCCATGAGTGACATCTAAACATATATCATGGCTACCCAAGCTAATGTAGAATTTGTTCGGAGAACCTATTCAATTGGAATTACAATGTAATTCGATCCTTCTCTAACGCAATACTCTCAATCACATCACTAGGGTATGGATACATAATGTCAAACCCCTAATGTGATTATACTATGTTATATGATTCAATTGAGTCGTAAAGGAACACTTTCCATTACTACACTCACTACTTCGGCCGAAGATTCCTGAATCATATCTTAGAGTATTCTTCCTCTCGTAACGAGGATTAGCGATCCCTTGTTGATCATTCACTTGCCTCCATGGCTAAGTGGCTTAACCCCAACTATGCCGTGGACACCCTCATGATGGGGTGACTTTGACATAGTCAAAGATCAAGGACTTAACCACAAGACAACTATGATGTCTCAGGTCAAAGGATTACTTACATTATTCCAACCATTGGAGTTACTTGCTTGACATGTGAGTAGATCTCCATGCAAGTACTCCCTTTCGATTGTATTCAGTGAACTCATTCCCTTAATGAGCACCTACATACTTGTCATAGTGTCACTACACGAATGGCTGAGACTTTCCATCCTACCCATTTGAAGCTGACATAGTACGTACTAGTCTATGGATTGTCAGTATCCCTCCGACAATCCCATGACCAGGAACATTTTGAACATCATGGTTATGAGAAGAAGGTCTCTGCAGTCTAACATCATTAGATTACTTCTTCCATCAATCCATTGTCCATGGATTCACTGTTTTGGACATATATCAACTATTGAGATAGTCCTAATAAGTGACTTTGCCCTTTTGCTGTATTTAGGGTTATCCATACATACAGGCACTGTCCTGAAAAGTTTCTTCCAAAGATTGACTTTCAGGGCATATTTCCAACAGAGAGAAGCTGCAAGAGAGATATGGAGAGGTAGCTCAGTTGGTGTATTTCTACGATTGGGAAATAGTACGACGGATTTATCGCCCTTCTGTTGGTGAGTAAACCACCTTCCCTTTTGTTCTCGATCTGGGCGGGATGGCTGCTGCTGATTGAGATTGAGTTGGGTCAATTGATCTATACCGATCACTTGGTTAGAAAACATTTTTCAGTGAATGGGCCTTAGGGTTTTCAGAGAAAAATATGGGGGTAGGATTGCCAATATGAAAGTTTCATTAATTGATATTGTTCACCCGCCTCTGTTAAAAACAAGCGCTTTTTTGAGAAGCAAGGGTTAAACTGCTTCTGCTTTCTGCTGTTTTGGACTCATGATTTTAAAAAAAAAAACACTTTTTTTTTAATTTACCAAACATAATTAATGCCCCAACTTTTTTAAAAAGCTGTTTTTAAAAAAGCGCCCTTCTGTTGGTGTATTTCTACGATTGGGAAACAGTACGACGGATTTATCGCCCTTCTGTTGGTGAGTAAACCACCTTCCCTTTTGTTCTCGATCTGGGCGGGATGGCTGCTGCTGATCGAGATTGAGTTGGGTCAATTGATCTATACTGATCACTTGGTTAGAAAACATTTTTCAATGAATGGGCCTTAGGGTTTTCAGAGAAAAATATGGGGGTAGGATTGCCAATATGAAAGTTTCATTAATTGATATTGTTCACCCGCCTCTGTTAAAAACAAGCGCTTTTTTGAGAAGCAAGGGTTAAACTGCTTCTGCTTTCTGCTGTTTTGGACTCATGATTTTGAAAAAAAAAACACTTTTTTTTTAATTTACCAAACATAATTAATGCCCCAACTTTTTTAAAAAGCTGTTTTTAAAAAAAATTAAGTAATCCCAAACCAAGCTATAACACTAAGTAGTTTTCAAAATAATAATAATAATAATAATAATAAAAACAAATCTGAGTTCAAATAGGTGAAATGTCCGCACGCACACGACCAAAAGCTCAAACAGCTCCTCCAAAGCAAGTCCCTGCCATTTTTATTTGAAAGCTCAAACATCTCTCTCTCTCTCTCTCTCTCTCTCTCCGTACAAATTCTGTTGGTGGAGACCGACCCCAAACACTCGGCAGATTTGGCCCTTCTGTTTTGAATGGAAGCTATCAGAAAGCAAGCCACCCGGCTTCGCGAACAGGTCGCTCGGCAGCAACAGGTACTCTCAACCCACAATCCTAATTCCCACCAGATCCAATTTTATGTCAATCTCCAACTCTCTGTCCAGTATCCATATTTGATGTTTCATTTGTGCCAAATTTTAATTCCCCGTTGAGTTAGCTCGATTTTTCTTTTTCTATTTTCTTGGTGAAATTTGCAATCTTGTTCTGCTGTCAATGCTTTTATCTCTGTTGGGTTTGAGATTTTTGATTCGCTTCGCTTCGCATTGTGTGATCCAACACAATGCATTTGCTTTTCAAAGTCTTAAACTTTATGAATTTTGTTGATTGAGATTCGATGGGAAACCCGAATGTAGTGTAATATATGATGAGGATAGGCGATGTATTGCTCCGATAACATTCTTGGAATCGGATGGTTAATCTTGGGAGTTTCATTTGGTGAATTGAGAAATGGGTGTGTGGAGGATTGCAAAAAGAAAATATGGGTAGAACAATTTAATGCATTTCTTGGTCCATATCCCTTAAAAAATTATAGCCTAGAGTTTGTGTTATGGGATACAGGTCAAGCTTGTTCATCCAAAGAAACGTAATGTTGTTCTTATGTTTTACGCGGCAATGTATTGCTCTGATAACATTCTTTGAAATCTGATGGTTGATCTTGGAAGTTTCATTTGGTGATTCGAGAAATGTGCCTGTGGAGGTTTGCAAAAAGAAGATTTGGGTAGAACATTTTAATACATTTCTTGTTCCATATCCCTTGAAAAATTATAGCCTAGAGTGTGTGTTATGGGATGCAGGTAATGGAAAGTAAATGTTGTTCTTATGTTTTACGTGGCAATGTGCCCTTAAAGAAGTTGGGTGGCAAAGTGTTTTGATCATGGGCACATTCTAGATGGTCTTGGCAGCACGCTGATTACCTCAGTGGCTAAAGTGCAGCTCAATAACCATTTTAGAAAGTTGTGCTAACGATGTGTTAAGGGATTTCAGTTTCTGTTGTAACTCTGTTTTTCATGCCACACTTTCTGTTCATGTAGTCGTTTTCCTACACATGCACTAAAAAAAGTATATGGTGTATCTTCAACTACAATCTATCAATTTGAAGCTCCCATTTATTTGAATCCCTCTCTGTTATTAACGATGTTTTTTAAGTGAATAAAATAACATGGCTAAACTTGATCGTATGTTTGCTGAAACAAAGATCTACGTGCATTTCTTTTTTCATTTGAGTGAAACAGACAAGATGATTACCTTGTGTTTTATTTTAGGCTGTCCTCAAGCAGTTTGGAGCTGGAGGATACGGAGGTTCAGATAATTTAGTAACTGATGAGGCAGAACTCGTGCAGCATCAGAAACTTGAAAAGCTTTACATATCAACACGTGCCGGCAAGGTGGCCTACTTCCTTTCTTGCCTCTTCTAATTTCAATTAATGTTTTTCCCTCTACTTATAGAAATTTTAATTCATGTTTTAGCATTATCAAAGGGATATTGTTCGTGGTGTGGAGGGATATATTGTCACCGGGTCCAAACAAGTCGAAATAGGTGAGTTGGTAACTTTTATATAATTTGTCAAGCTCGAGCCTGATTTTACGAGGCCTAATATTTATATTAAAAACCGTAACCTTAATTATTGAATAGGAACGAAGTTGTCAGAAGATAGTAGGAAATATGGTGCTGAAAATACGTGTACTAGTGGAAGTACATTATCAAGAGCTTCATTAAGCTATGGGCGCGCTCGTGCTCAAATGGAGAAGGAGCGGGGGAATCTGTTGAAAGCTCTTGGCACACAGGTGTGACATAATTTTCTTCACTTATACACAAAATTCTATAGAAATGATTTGCATGAGCAGGATATGTTTCTGAAATGGTGGAATGATTGATACATTTTCATACTGATTTTATAATTTATTTGTGTGATAATTGTAATGCATTTTCCTTTTTGGCCGTAGGGGGTTGGACTATACAATTGCTCAGAAAGCTTTAAATTTAATTATCCCAGATTTAATGTTAGAATCCTTTTATTAAACAAGTGAAGAGATGTGGATTCAGTTACAAAATTTTGCCTCATCTTCTGTATACAACTTCGTGACAATAGTGAACACTAGCTGTTGCATCAAGAGCTAGCCAAACAATATGCATAAACTTATGCAGAATTAAGCACTCAAATCGACAGTTCTGCTGTGTCTACTTGAATTATACTAGACATGATAAAACAAATTATTTCTCTTTGGACATATTTTTTTACTGAATGTGCCAAGGAAATTCTTGCAGCAACTAAGATTTTGTAGATTAATAGATCCAAACAGTTTACATCATTCTTTGTAGCAGGATAATGTATTAATATATTGTTGCATTCCATGTACCTGCCATTCACAGTATTTCTGGTACAACTTCATGAGATGCAGTCTCTAGGTTTTTCTTTTGGTTATTATGGTCCAGTTTCTAAAACCGCAAAGCCATACCTTACTGTGGGTAGAACAGAGGATGTTATTGACGTCAATATCCTGTTTAGATTCAGGTTCTCCTAGTATAATCTTGACCCCATTTCTGCTCTCCAAATTAAGTTTCATAAAGGCATCAGAAGTTTTGTTCTGTTTCATCCGAACTCATTTTGCACGTCCAAGATTTGAAAATTGACTTTAAGCCTACTGTATTATGGCATTGATTATATGCTTAAAGTACTTTTTGTTTTTCTTGACATTTTATTTCAGTTATCCTTTACTTTGTAAATACCATTGTAGGATTTAATTTCAAATAGTTCATTCCTTCTTACTGCTAACAGAGGTTATGTTTGTGACATGGTGTTTAAAATTACTATTAGGTAGCAGAGCCATTAAGAGCAATGGTAATGGGGGCTCCATTGGAGGATGCTCGGCATCTTGCTCAACGTTATGATAGAATGCGACAAGAAGCTGAAGCTCAGGTATCTTTATTCTGTGTTTACCAGAGACTTTCTGAGTGTTTTATTCCCACAACAATATTTTAGACTGGAATCAGTGAGGGTCAACTGATGCACCTTATATTCATGCAAATTGGTGAAAGCTAATTCATCTGTTGGATTTCTTGTACAAGTATGTCATTGTGCGTTCTTTTGAACCTAGACAGGCTATTGAAGTTTCCAAACGCCAAGCAAAAGTGAGGGAAACACCAGGAAATTCAGAGAATGTTATGAAACTGGAAGCTGCAGAGTCAAAGCTACAAGACCTGAAGTCAAATATGGCAATATTAGGGAAGGAAGCTGCTGCAGCAATGGCAGCTGTTGAGGCTCAACAACAAAGGTTGACTCTCCAGCGACTCATTGCCATGGTAGTACAAGTTTTCTCAATGAGTTAAATACGTTAAGCCTAAGTAAATGTTTGCCTGTTATATATTGGGAATTAATGTTTAAAACTTTCTTCTTGTTCTCATCAAAATATCTTTCTTCTTGTCAATTTTGTTCTCGAATGAAGGTCGAGGCAGAGCGTACTTATCATCAGAGGATCCTTCAGATACTTGATCAACTTGAAGGAGAGGTATGCAGTCATGTTACCCCCTCCCAAAATAAATTACTTTTCTCAACTAGGCAAAATCCCATTTTTTATTTCTGTGTCAATTGATGATTTTGGGTGTTTTCTGATATTGATAGATGGTATCAGAACGACAAAGAATTGAAGCGCCTCCTAGCCCTACTGTTGAAAACTCCATGCCTCCACCTCCACCTTATGAAGAAGTTAACAGCATATATGCTTCTCAAACACATAATGGATCGTCGGACAGCATGAATTACTTCTTAGGGGAGGTTAGTAATCAATGAAATTTCTGTATTGTTATTGCTTGTAAGATGCAACTGCTGCACTTGAAGGCTGTTCATTTATGTTGTTTATTTGTCAATTTGTTGCAGGCTATGTTTACATATCAAGCTGTGTCTGACGTAGAGCTCAGTTTGTCAGTTGGTGATTATGTTGTTGTGCGAAAGGTTTACAACTTGCTTAGATGTTATACTTCAACTACCTTTGATCCTTAAAATCTGAACTCGGTTTGGTGCAGGGCTTGAATTTCGACCAACCTAGGATGTAATTTAAATGGAAAAATGAGCACGGTCTATCGTTTTAATTGTGATAACTAATACATACCAACTGGATCCACTTTAGGTTGGTTTGAGAACAATTTAACCTTGCAACAATAATGTATGATCCAGTTGGTTTTTGCTAGGCCGAACCTGTATTGGATTTCAGATTGCCTGTCATCTGAGGCAAGTCAGTGAATCCAGGTTGCAGATTGCAATGTTGTTTCTGTTGAATAGATAAAACAATCAAACAAAAAAGAAGGCCTGTGCCTAAATTGTTGTAGTTCATTATTGTTGGTGCTAATTCTCTTCCTAGGTTGATTATATTTTGTTCTTTCTACAGGTGACAAACAATGGTTGGGCAGAAGGCGAATGCAAAGGCAAAGCAGGTTGGTTCCCGTTTGGATACATCGAAAGAAGGGAACGAGTTCTGGCGAGCAAGGTGGCAGAAGTGTTCTAGCGTTTGTGCATGGGTTATATTATGAGCAGAGTGTTTTTGGTTTCTTTTTTTTCCGTTTAAATGTGTATTTTTGTTATTTAAATGTACTCAATGATGGAGAATAGGTAGGTTCAAATAGAAGACCAGCATATCGTATCCTCCCTTTTGATGTGATGTATGTAGATACTAATTTTTTATCTATTGATTGATACGAGTATCGTTTACTTACTGATATCATCTCAACCTTGCAAGTTGCAACGCTATGAAGAACTTAGTAGCTTTGTATTTTTCCTTTCTTTTGTGTGTTACATATTCAACATCTAGATTTCTTATTGCAGATGAGTTTCTGGTTGATATGAACATCCAGATTTCTCAGTTATAAAGTTATACGGATGTATTTTCTGTTTTTGACTTAGCTTGTGGTATTATTCTTGGTTCGGGTTTTACTATGCAGTTTTTACCGAGAAAGATTTTAGGCAATATTCTACATTAATCCCCTTACTGTTCCATTTTAGTTTTAGGAGAGCATAAAGTAATAGCCTACGAAAAACTACATTGTTAGTTCAGGGGAAGAATTTGAACTCGGGATGCAGTTGGTTGAAGAAGGCTCTAACCACCAAGGCAACCCACCATTTGCAATGCAGCTTATTCCTTGACAAAAAAGAAAGGAAAAGGCTATGTGTTAGTGTTTTCTAATGATAGAATTTGGTGAACAAATGAATTGAAACTGCGGTAAAACATTTTTTTTAACTATCAACCACGACAAACAAACTACGTAACAACGATGCAATAAACAAATACTGAACGGACTGAAACAAGAGCAAATTAAATCTCAAAGAATCAAACTTGCTCTGATCAAGTTGAAAAACAAAGTGCACATAACGAACAAACGAATGAACAAACAAACGGATGAACAATACAACAAAAAAACGAAGATTGATTTATTAATTGAAAAGTAAAATAGCCATGACAACTACATACCAGAAGACTACATTGTGACAAACATTTTTGTTGATATTTTTTGTTGATGCTCAATTCCTTTGAACGGAGAGTGAAGGAGCCCGAATAACCTCTCAAGTCCAAAAGCCCTAGGTAAGGTAAGAGAAACAAGCCCAATTAAGCTGGCCTGCAAGGCAGCCCAACACATTTATGGCAATTGGCCATAAAAGGTTTTTTCTAGGGACAATACTTGGGTACTCACTAGTGAGTACCCTATATACTCAATTTTTGATTTGGTCCAATTAAAAGATGACATGTGTTCTTTATGTTTAAAAGTCCAAGAAAAATTAAATAGCATATATTTTATTTTTTAAAACAATAAAATATGTGTTAAAATATTATTGGGCCAAATTATTAAAGTGAGTATATGGAGTACTCACTAGTGAGTACCTAAGTATTATCCTTTTTCTAGTACATATCAAAAGTGCACATTAAGTTACAAATTTAAACAAGAGCTGTTAGATCGCTTGACCTAATAGAATCTAACGACTCTTATTTAGATTTGTAACTTAAATGTTTACTTTTGATGTGCGCGAGAGAAAATTCACTTGGCCACGTACCCAAGTCACCTATACAGATGCTGATCAACACAAAGAGTCCGAAGTTGACTGCTGACTTCCACATTCTGGGAGTATCGGATACTACAGATTTTTCAACAGTTATATTTTTGGTCAAAAATACAAAAATCAAGATCTAACAGTTAAAAAGTTCGAAATATCCTATACTCCGAAGCACCATCTCAAGATTTTTTCAAGTGTTAGAAGGGACAAAAACGACGTCGTTTGGCGTGAAATCTATAAAGAAGTCTCTCGCTCGCTCGTTCTGCAGCACTCTCCAGTACAAGTGTACAACGAGAAATCAATCAATTGAAAATCGGTTTTGTAATTTTTATAATGGCTATTGTTTGTAATTTTTAGCAGTAGCAAGCCCTTTTTCATTGTACATCAGTGCACTAACTACCGAGTTTGAATTTAGGGTTTTAGAAAGGGCTTTTGCTTTTCCTCCTGAAATCTCCGGTTGGTTGATATTCTGATCCAGAATGCAGAGGACCATCTCCATTTTGCGTGGCCCTCTGGCTCTGGCGAGAGGCCGAGGGTTTTCCACCAGCTCATCGTCTTCTTCCGAGAAAATCGTTGCTTCCGTGCTCTTCGAGAGGCTGCCTGTTGTTATTCCCAAAATCGACCCCGTCGTTTATGCCTACCAGGAGTTCGCGTAAGTTTCTCTCTCTTTCTCTCTATGTATGTTTTTCTCTCTTGTTTATTTTCTGTTTGGTTGCTCAGAAAATGCGAGAAAGTGAACCAGATAAAGAGGGCAGGGCTGAAAATGTTGCACAGAAAGTTGTGGAAAAGAAAATAAGAGGACAGAACTGAAAATGTTGATTAATTTTTTGCAGAAAATATGTGGTCTTGCTGATTTGAGCTGGATTGAGATCAGCTTTACATTTTCCATAATATTGGGGACAAAACATTCTTGTGTATGCATGTAAATCAGATTCATATGTATGAATTGAGCTGGATTGGGTGATTTTTACTTTTCTTAGCGGCCGATGGTGGGTTCTGGGCAAGTGACTCAAGGCTTCAATTTTGGTTTTTTGGGTGATAAATGTGATATGGTGATAGATGTTGACTAGGGTACCTAAATTTGTAAAACTTTGGTTTATTCTGTTGATTATATATGTAAATTTGTGTTATGAGTGGCTCATGCTGGGCTTTTTATTTCCTGAGATTACAGGTTCCGGTGGCGACAGCAATATCGGCGCATATATCCAGATGAGCTTTTAGACAAGTCTAATGCTAGGTAAGGTTTGTTTGAAAGGTTAACTCCTTCATCTAGGTTTATGTTGTTATATACTCATTTAATCGCAACTACATCTTATGTTCTCATTAAAAGAAACAACTACATTTCATATAAATGTTGGTGCTTCTTTTTACTAGTACTGTTTCAAACACATCACGGGCATTCATTTCTGTTCTAATCACTAAGTTCGAGACAGTAGAACTGAAAAATGCTTCACCCCGCATTCCTTAATTGAACTAAATATCCTAATATTAGGTCTGTTTGTCGATTGGAATGTCTTTAGATTTTTAACGTGTATTGAAACATAATGAGTCCAGTGTACCTCAAACTATCAATTTCAATGGCTTCCAACTCCTCAAAAGGTTATTATTGGTTGAAAGTTCTTTGAAATCATGATACATTCTGCAGTGGATTCTGTTTCATGGGTCTCAGAGTTATGAAAAGTGATAATGTTGATATTAGTACGAGAAAAGGTGTTTAGCATCACCGTCCATTTCATTTATTCTGTTCTAATTTTATGGGTAGAACTGGAAGTATAGCTTATAAGCAAATTTTTGGTTTATTGTGTAAGAGTTCATGGGGGAAATTGGCTAAAATTAAAGTTCATGGGGGAAATTGGCCAAACTCTACAAGTTTAGGGGGGAAATCGACAAATACCTCTTTCACTTTAGCATGACACTTACTTTTGGTGAGCAGGGGAAAAGGTGACTACCAGATAGATTATGAACCTGCTCCGAGGATCACTGAAGCGGACAAAAAGAGTGATAAAAAGTATGCAATATAATTTTGATGATGTTTTGTAAGAATGTTATTCTTACTCTTTTTGAAATTTATAAATTTCAGTTTTGTTTGAAGTTACGGAGCACGGAGCACGTAAAAGTTCTTATTGCTTATAATGTTTCCAAATCTTCCTATTCTTTGTAAAACCTTTTCTACAACCTTGTTGGAAGTTAGAAGGCAGACAATTGTCCTTTACTGCCAGCCGTCGGTGAGTTTTACTGATAGTTAGGGCCTAAAAGTTAAAAGTTGATTCTTGTTCTTTAGGTCATTGCAGAGAGCCCTTGACAGAAGACTATATCTTCTTCTCTATGGAAACACTGATGGATCTGCTGGGAATTCGGTCTGGCATTTTCCAGAAAAAGTTTACCAGTCCGAAGAGACACTGCGGAAGGTGATGGTTGCTATACGATGCCATATACTTCTCTTCTTCTTATCCTCCTAAGATCCCATGTAGTTTCTTCGTTTTTTTTCTCGGTTACATAAATCCGATTTATTTTCAGTGTGCAGAATCTGCATTAAAATCTGTTTTGGGAGATCTGTCACACACATACTTTGTTGGAAATGCTCCCATGGGCCATATGGAACAGACAGCAGAGAACATTAAGGTATGCTTTTGTAAATTATGTTTTCCTTCTTACATGGGATTGGCGTCAGGTGGTAAATGTTAAAATCCATGTTGGTGTTGCTTGTCGATCCTGTATATTAACACAATCCCGATTTTTTCAGCAATTCTTTTTCAAGTCTCAAGTGATTGCAACGAACAAGTTGAACATTGGGAAGTGCGAGGATTTTGTCTGGGTGACCAAGGATGAATTGATGGAGTACTTTCCTGAGAAAGCTGAGTTCCTTAACAAGATGATTATTAGCTGAATTCCAACACATGTATTTTGTTCTTGCATAAAGTTTTTGCAATTCAGTCGAAAAATGAGTATCGACTCTTGGGGGAAGATTAAAGCTGACACAGAGAATTGTAGGCTATGAATGCTGAAATTGAAATTTGCACGTGTTCATGCTTAGTGGCTGAAGCTGGCTCAGTACTTGAATTTTTTGAACTGTTTCATTTGAGTTATTTTGCTGCATCGGAGCTGTTCCGTGTGGCCTTCTCATTTGGATCGGTGCTGCTTTTCAATGTAATTTGCCCGCTTTTCTTCCGTAATTTTCAATGTTACTCGCTGCAGTTCGTGCTGTTGAGTTATTGATTCACAAAAAGTCTTCTTAGCATCGTCGTCACAACATGTGAAGGAGTTCACAATCACCCATGTGAGAACCTCATGGAAACCCTAACTCCTCTTTTCAAGCAAATGCAGTTTGTCCGGCATATACATGCCAGAATGGCACAAAAACAAATATAAGTTTACAATATATGTTTGACATGAAATGAATATTATTAACCTATATGTATGTTTGACACAAAAATTCGGGGAAAAGAATTGTCTGATTAACATTAGAACTCGATTGCACCGAAATTCAAATCCCTTCAAAAAAAAGCAAAAACAATGTTGGTTCAATTTGGACAGTCTAGCGGGCCATGTTGGATCCGAGTGGCACCGACCCGTTATCCTTCCACTGCCGAGAGCGGGGGGTGATCGTTGCTCTGTGAGGCCAGCCTTACGCGGTGCCCTCCACTCTAGGAAACGTGAAATCTGAGCCTTCGCTCGGGGCACACGTCACAACTCCCAGCTTGGAATGGGCGGGCCAGCATTGAGCCATCAACGGACCCGACCTGCTAAAGACCGAACCAACGTCCCAACACCTTCATGTCTCCACTTGGATTACAAGCTTGCGTTACCAAGCTCGACAGCCAAATTGGCTTGTACAAGATAGATAAAGCGGTGTTCCTAGCTGCGGATGGTCGATGTGGGACGATTTGTAGTTGTGGTTCTCTCTTGACATGCTCTTCTCTATTGTGAAGCTTAAAACTATGGCCATATCTTTAAATGGATTTGTAGTTTTAAATACCAATGTACGAATTTAAGATTTACGTTGTTTTGGAGAAACAATAAAAAGAGGATAAATCGAGAGTTTGAAGCTTCTGTCCCACCATCAAACTCCCTATGAAAACAACTAAAAACGACAAGTGGTGTTCAAATGATTTTAAAGGCAGTGCTTCCTCCCCCAGGCTTGTTTTGATTGTCTCATTCTTTCCTCATCATCATATTCTCACACAAACACAATTTCATTTCTCTTTATTTTTGTTAAAGCTTCAAGCGATCAGTGATATATAGGGATTAGTTGTTCAACCAAGAACTGAAAGAAATGAGATTGTTCACAAGTGTGGTAAAAAATCACCATTCCAGCTACCTGGTATGATCGACATGGCAACGAAAACAAGTTGGAGAGAAAAATCTCCCGTTTGATATTCTGATCCAGAATGCAGAGGACAATAACTTCGGTTTCTCCAAGTTCCCAAAGTTGAGAACCTCTAAGTTTCCACACCAAGGAGTGCCTTGATGAGAAGATGAGTGCCCCAGAGGAAGAAGATTGCTAGCTATTTTCCTCTAGGGTAGCCGGCCTCTTTGAGAGAAGAGAGAACTTTCATTCTCATCAATTCTCCCAAAAGAAAAACCACTCATGTTGAAATGTTATAAAGTTGCCTTTATAGCATCTCACAATGTAGTGGCAAACTTGCAATTAAAGCAAGTTCACTACATTGCATTAAATGGCCGGCCATATGGGTTCAATGGGCTGTTTGGGCCCTTATGTTTCATTAGTCATTAAGTTGTCATACAACTTAAGTCAATGGGCTTGACGTTCGAAGCCCATTGGGCCTTGAGGCCCAAAACTAACCCGAGGTCTATAACGAACTTATTCGTTTGATTAATTAACATATTAATTAATCCTTGCCATAAATAATTAAATCATTTAATTATCCTTACTCATCTCCATTATTTCATCAATCTCTACCTTACACGGTGTACGATCCATTAGGTTCCTTTTAGCGAGGCAGTGGAGGATTAGAACTCTTTCAAATCAATTGTGAATTGAAACATACTTTCAATTCTCCCTTTTAGTGATTATACACCTTTAGGGCTTCCACAAACCATGAGTGACACCTAGCAGTATGTCATGGCTACCCAAGCTAATCAGAAGAGGTGGAGAACCTATTCAGTTTAGGATTGCAATGCAATACGGTCTTTCTCTAATACAATACTCTCGATCACATTGTTTGGTCTGATAGTTTATTCATGTCTACTATCCAATGTGATTCCATTACTTATATGATTACATTGAATATGATTTGGAACGACTTCCTACATCTCATTCATACTCTGGCTAGAGATTCTTAATCATATCATAGAGTATTCTCCCTCAAACAGTTTGAAGGTTAGAGATCCCTTGTTGTGCATTCACTTGCCTCCATGGCTAAGTGGCTTAACCCCAAGTATGTCGTGGACACCCTCGGATGGGGTGACTTTGACATAGTCAAAGATCAAGGACCTAACCACAAGACAACTGTGATGCCTCAGGTCAAAGGACTACTTTGCATTATCCCAACCATGAGTTCTCATGTGACATGAGTAAGAGAACTCCTCGTTGATCGTGTTCAGTGGACTCATTCTATATTGAGCACCTACATGCTTATCTTGGTGTCAGTTACACCAATGACTCGAGACTAGTCACTCTCCCAGAGAGAAGATATAACACGTACTGATCTTAGCGGACTGTCAATGCCCAATTGGCAATCCTATGATCAGGAACGTTTAGGATATGTCTTATGAACCTAACTTGTTTAGATTACATTCTACTAAGCACATATTCCTTGGACTTATTGTTTGAGCATATAACATTTATATGAGACTACTTTAAACAATAACGTTTACCCTTTATATTAAACTAAATTAGTTTAATAGTTGAAATGTCCGTAAAGTATCATCATATGATTGGTTTTAGGGCACATTTCCAACACTGGTGGGGCAGCTGGCGCGCCATACGCTGGTCGCAATGCTATATTGTGATCGTTTTACATTCACCACCATGTGCTACCGGCGATGCCAGGGCAGTTGGTGCGTCATGCAGATCGTTCTGACTTTGTTGTTTAAACAAAAAGTCACGAAATCCCATTTGTGCAACTAAGGCAAGATTCCATGGGTGAATGTAGGCGCGACCCTTACTTACAGCATTTTGCACGCCATGGCCACAACATGCGGGGTGTTGAGTTTGTAAGCCGCCTATAAGTCACAGATCCTGTAAGCCGCATAGATAGTAGTGCAACATTTTAAGTTTATGTGCACATACACCAAGTTCGCTTGGGCAAGCACAAGAAGGGTGTGTGGCTTCATGGAGCTTTGTAGGTAGACGCAGCTACACCTTGTACCACTGGTCATTCGAACTACTTAACGCAACATGTTAAGTTACTGTGTAGACACGAAACTTGCCTAGCTGAACACATTGTGCTTAGTTGTATCGAAATTCATGGGTAGATGTTCATGGAACACACTGCATTTATGCTTCTCCCAGTGTAGAAGCCCGGGTGCTCGCAGATACGGCCTAGTGGCGGAAATCCTTCAGTAAGCTAAGTCAGGTATGGGAAACCCAGAAGTTGACTATTGTGGCTAATTCTAGGCGACGCTGGCTCAGGTTGTTGTGCCCTCAGTAAAACTGAAGGCACATATCCACGTCTGGATATCTAGGTTTATTATCATCTCCCAAGGAGAGACCGTATGTGGAGCTTTATTTTTCCTCTCACTTAAATAGCATGGAAGTTATTGTTGTACATGCAATCGAACAAAGTTTTGAGAAGAAATTATGGACTCTGTTTTCATAACAAAACTTTGTTGGAAAAGAGAAACGGCAAAAACAACTTAAGATAGTCCTCAGCTTGTGAGGTCTTGTTCGGTGGCGTGCTTGGCGACTTCGAATGTTGGCAGATAGGTCTGAACAGAGTCCATAAACTTGCAGAAGGTCAGACGTAGTATTTTCTCAGGTTGAAGGCGTTCCACTGCTTGTTGATTTCTTTGTCGTTTATGGTGGTGAAGGTGTAGCTGTCCTTTCCGCCTACATGACTGATTTTGTATGGACCTTTCCAGATGGGATGCATCTTTTCAGAGCCTTCCCTGGGGGAAGTGATGAAGGCTATTCTAAGGACTAAATTCTCAGGTTGAAACTGTCGGGTTTTAGCCATTTTTTTGTAGCTGGAGAAGAGATGTTACTAGTAGGCAGTGATTTGGGTGATGACTTTCTCGCGTTGCTCCTCAGCTAGGTCCAGGTGAGTGGCGATCTCCTTGTCATTCTTGTCAGTATCTAGCAGGTTAGTGCTAATGGTTGGCACGACAACGTTAGGAGGGATGGCATCTTGTCTTTTAGTTGTGTGATACGCCCATAAGACTCATGAGAGCTTGTCTGGCCACTTTCCTTTCTTTTCAAGAGTTTTCTTGAGGTAGTCCAACATTGTCTTGTTGGATGCCTCAGCTTGGCTGTTGCCCTCAGGGTACCTCGAGGTGGACATGCTCTGCTTGATGCCATATGTTTGGAAGAACTTCACCAAGTCTTTGTTAGTAACGATGGAATGTGGGATTCCAAATGGACATATGATGTTCTTCCAAATGAATTTCTTTATGTCAGCCTTGGTAGTCGTCGTCATGGGTTCAGCTTTGACCCATTTGGTGAAGTAGTCAGTTGCTACTATCTTCATGTTTCAGCCCCTAGTGGCTAGCGGCATTGGTCCCACTAAGTCAATCGCTCATTGCATGAATTGCCAAAGACTTGTTTGTGGATGGAGTTCGTTGGCATATAATGCTGGGATCGGTTTGTAGCCCTGGCAGCTATCCCATCTTTGCGCAAAATCCTTAGCATCTTGATGTATGGTTGGCCAGTAGTAGCCTATGTTAAGAGCTTTCTGAGCTAAGGATCAGCCTTCGGAATGATTGCCATAAGCATCTTCGTGGATGAGACTTAAAACTTTGAGGTCTTCGGAAGGCTTTAGGTAGCAGAGATGTGGTCTATCTTCTAAGGATCTTCGAATGAGCATGTTGTTCCATATGTAGTAACATGCTGCCTTCATTTGGAGCTTTTGCTACTCCATCCTTTCTTTGGGGAGCATTCTATTGACTGAGTAGTTAATGATGGGATCTTGCCAACATGAAGTGGTGTTAATTTGAGCTATCTCCAATGCTGGTTCCTAGTTTATGCTCATCTACTCCTAGTATTCAACTAAGATGGAACATCTGAGCTGGTGGTCCAAAGTGGAGCCTAAGCTGGCTATGAAGGGAAATTATGAGATTTATGTGGGATTTCTAATGACTAGCATGCATATACAATTCACAATTTATATGCACAAGCAACGGAAGCAATTTATCAAAGCATTAGTCATGCAAATCCCCTTCAAGAAGCATAGGTTTGTATTTGATGCATCTACTAAAATTGAAGAACAAAGTGGAGGTAGAAGTTTTATACCTCTTGATCTAGCTTTTAGACCAAGGATGGACCACCTCCAAGCTTTCTCCTCTTGGAACTCCTTGAGCCTAGCCTCCCTCCTTGCTTCCTCCACCTTGAAAGAATTTGAATGATTCTCCTCTAGCCTCCAAAGTTGAAGACCTCTAAAGATCCACACCCACCCAAGTAGTGGAATGGATGATGGATAACCCAAAAGAAAGGGAGATGAGTAGCTATCCCTTTGCTCTTGGGTGGCCGGCTGTGTAGAGAGAAAAGGGGGAGAGATTTTCTTTTCTTTTTGGTTGAAAACACACACACAAAAGACTTAATGAATCTTATTCATCAAACCTTCATTTATAGACTAAAAGAAGTGAGTCAACATTTGACTATTCACTCTCTCTCTCTCTCTCTCTTTCTCATTTGGCCGGCCATATTGTGTTGTTTGGGCTTTTGGGCTTTTAATATTTCAAGTCATCTTATGCTTGAATAAAAGCCAAATGGGTTTGGGCCCAATGGGCCCGAATAAACCCGAACATTTCAGTAAGCCCAAAAACGATCTTTCATCGCCTCTATGATTTCATTAGACTTTCTAATTAATCATAACACTTAATTAATCCAATTAATTATTTCCATCATTCATATGTTGTTCCACCACAAGAGTGTATTCGGTGTACAATCATTTTAGGTTCTAATTAGCAAGGCAGTGAGGTGATTGGTATCAATCCAATTGATTTGTTTTAATCCAATCATCTAGTGAATTAAAAACTTACTTTTAATTCTCTTTCTTCTTTGATGACTACATATTTAATCATCTAGAAGAACCCACAAGCCATGAGTGACATCTAAACATATATCATGGCTACCCAAGCTAATGTAGAAGTTGTTCGGAGAACCTATTCAATTGAAATTACAATGTAATTCGATCCTTCTCTAACACAATACTCTCAATCACATTACTAGGGTATGGATACTTAATGTCAAACCCCTAATGTGATTATACTATGTTATATGATTCAATTGAGTCGTAAAGGAACACTTTCCATTACTACACTCACTACTTCGGCCGAAGATTCCCGAATCATATCTTAGAGTATTCTTCCTCTCGTAACGAGGATTAGAGATCCCTTGTTGACTATTCACTTGCCTCCATGGCTAAGTAGCTTAACCCCAACTATGCCGTGGACACCCTCCTGATTGGGGTGACTTTGACATAATCAAAGATTAAGGACCTAACCACAAGACAACTATGATGTCTCAGGTCAAAGGATTACTTACATATTCCAATCAATGGAGTTACTTGCTTGACAAGTAGACCTCCATGCAAGTACTCCCTTCGATTGTATTCAGTGAACTCATTCCCTTAATGAGCACCTACATACTTGTCATAGTGTCAGTACACGAATGGCTAAGACTTTCCATCCTTCCAATTTGAAGCTGACACAGTACGTACTGGTCTATGGATTGCCAGTATCCCTCTGACAATCCCATGACCAGGAACATTTTGAACATCATGGTTATGAGAAGAAGGTCTCTGCAGTCTAACATCATTAGATTACTTCTTCCATCAATCCATTGTCCATGGATTCACTATTTGGACATATATCAACTATTGAGATTGTCCTAATAAGTGACTTTGCCCTTTTGCTGTATTTAGGGTTATCCATACATACAGTCAATGTCCTGAAAAGTTTCTTCCAAAGATTGACTTTCAGGGCATATTTCCAACAATCTCCCACTTGCACTAAAGTCAATCACTAGTGCATTTCACAGATGCTAGTAGAGTGAACTTGAGCACGTAGGTTAACTATGTTATGCATTAATCCTTTTAGCTTAAAAGGGATTTACTTATTAAATGTTTCCAAAACATTTAATGATGTCTCTTTCCATTTGTGTTCAAATATTTGATGAGACCTTGAGCCCATGGCTTGAGCTATCGCCCCATTACGTCGTAGTACCTTACTAACGACCTTATGGTTAGGATTCAAACATTGGTTCTAAGTGAACCTCGTCTATTCGAAACACCTTTTGAAGCAGTTTCCAAAACTTTAATATATATGTCTTAACATATATCTTGTTTGCATACTATATGCAAACATTGCTCCAACTATGAGACCATTGTAGTACCATACTAACAATGCATTCATATGATTAGTTCTTCATCCAACATGAAGATCCATTTGTTAAAATGGGTAATTTTTTTTTACTTTGGTTGATAACCTAAGTGAATCCACGCTTCTAGAGTCTCACTCTGACATTCCTTTCTCAAAGGTAATAATATACTCATTCAGTTGCCTTGGTTCTGATCCTGGGACATATCATTATCTCCAAGTGACAACCACGATGGTTATTCACCTTTTGGATATAATCAAACAAGTCCATACTTGTGTCCCTTTTGTGATTTTAGCGACAAATTCTTTATAAGGGTCATGAAAGCAGTTTCTATATCATATGTAGAAATACTTTCTCAAATCTTCAACATTTGAGATTCAAATACCCCATATAACATCATTTAGTCCATTTTAAGTCTATACTCCAAAATTGACCGTGTCACAATTTGTCATTCTGAGCAATATCTGTATTTCATTAAATCTATCGAATAGATTTCATTCACTACATGTTGCTCAAAAGAATGACATCACTCCTACTGATTTTATTGTAACTAAGCATTCATTCAAGACATTAAGAAAACATAACACTTATATATTTTCTTGAATTGAATGCATATAGCTCCCACTAACTTGTGTTGGATCTATTGACAATCAATAAGATCCATTAGCTTATCGATGATGTCTCAACAGTTTTGAGATATTCAACAATTCTAGTTAATCACAAGTTATTTAAATGAACTTACACAAAAAAATTGCTTCTCAAGTAATTCCTCAATATTGGATTAAATCTAGATCTAGATCCAATACCAAATGTGTGACTTGTTTTGTCAAGTCCTTTCATTTAAAATTAAAATATGATGTCAAACACCATATTTCAAGCTTTAGTCATACTAAGACTTATAAAGTAGTCATATAAGAATTATCCAAATCATTAGTGGAAACATAGTTTCCTACTAAGGATTTAGAAATTCAACCATACCTCCTAGGTGGTTGATATAATTCTTTATCAAACACTACTTAGAGCATTATAGTTACATGAGATGCCGAAATCGGATTGTCTTGTTGTTAAACTATATGTTGTGACTCATTTTGAAACTATTCCCTTTTGTTTCATCATCTTGTCCATTTGCTTTGTTTTCAGCATGTTCTCTTAAAAGAGAATGATGGACAACTCCCAACATATAACCATTTTATGTCAGGTTGACGAAACCAACATTCACAGGTTATTCTAAGAATGCTTACACAACACAGAATTTTAACAATTCGTAGAGCTTGAGGTCTTTTAACAATTAAAATAACAAGCTCATTAATAATAGTCATGTACTATTAATTTTAGACAACTATAAACCAATCATATTGTTGTTTATATCCTTTTTCTCATCTCCCACTATTTCTCATGACTTCAATGAGAAATCGTATTATACATTCAAAGTGTATAATCTAGAAATAAACGGGTAGAGGACATTGTGGAGTAGCTTAGTACTTTTAAGCATATTGTTCCAACTCCACAAAGTTGATGTCTTGTTATTAAGTGACTAAGATCTTTAAACATTTTATAGATTTAGACACTTCATACTTGGTTCGATCACTAACACATTTGACATTTCTTAAAACAATTTATGAATGTCCAATTAGTTGTTCAAAACTACTAGTTGAACCAAGAGTGAACTTGGTTTGTGTATAAGTGATAACCGAATATAAGAAACAATTTTCTTATGAATTTCATCTAGAATTCCACAAGACAATTTTCAATTCATAACACTACTTAGAGGATTGAATATATAGTAGAAGGCATCCATCACATTACATTGATATGATAAGTTAAACATTCATAATGTTTTAATACAAAAGAATTAGCTCCTATATTAGAGACTAATTATATACCTTCATATAGGCACCAAAAGTGGGTCTTCCATCATATGAAGCCACATAATAAGTTCTTATCAAAATAAGAAAGTTTAAAGACAATCTTTAAGCGCCTAACAAGCTTCCTAAGTAGTTAGCAAAAAATAAGGGCCGAACTCTTCACTCCATATTTCCTTTGCTTGTCCATCTTCTACTTGGCTCCTTCACCTACATACAATTGCATAGGTGATTAGCAAAAAATAAGGACACCCTCCTGATTGGGGTGACTTTGACATAATCAAAGATTAAGGACCTAACCACAAGACAACTATGATGTCTCAGGTCAAAGGATTACTTACATATTCCAATCAATGGAGTTACTTGCTTGACATGTGAGTAGACCTCCATGCAAGTACTCCCTTCGATTGTATTCAGTGAACTCATTCCCTTAATGAGCACCTACATACTTGTCATAGTGTCAGTACACGAATGGCTAAGACTTTCCATCCTTCCAATTTGAAGCTGACACAGTACGTACTGGTCTATGGATTGTCAGTATCCCTCTGACAATCCCATGACCAGGAACATTTTGAACATCATGGTTATGAGAAGAAGGTCTCTGCAGTCTAACATCATTAGATTACTTCTTCCATCAATCCATTGTCCATGGATTCACTATTTGGACATATATCAACTATTGAGATTGTCCTAATAAGTGACTTTGCCCTTTTGCTGTATTTAGGGTTATCCATACATATAGTCAATGTCCTGAAAAGTTTCTTCCAAAGATTGACTTTCAGGGCATATTTCCAACAGGCTAAAGCGTCAGCATGGGCTTATTTTGCCTGAGGAATCTACTTGAGTGTGTAAGTCAGGATCGCACCATCCTTGGGTGCTTCACCTTTACTCCCTTGAAGCTTGATTGGTGATTAGCTGTAAATCATAATGGATTACGAAGTTCTACACTGCTAGGTCTTTTACTAGACGAAGGCTAGCCAGTAGGGCTTCGTATTCAGCCTTGTTGTTGGATGCTCGGAAGTCTAAAGTGATAGACCGCTCTAGGATTAAACCATCTGGAGTGACGAGAACTAAGCTTGCCTATGCTTTCTGATTGTTGAAGGTTCCATCAACATGCAAATGCTAAGGTTCTCTTACTAGTAAGGGTGGCGCTTCTCACTGACATTCGTCTGCTCTCGGTGCTACTTCGGGTTGAGCTACTATTGCATTTGCAAGGGTAGGAGTGAACTCAACTAAGAAATTTGCCAGTGCCTGAGCTTTGATTGACGTGCGGGGTTGGTAGACTAAGCCGTGTTGACCAAGTTCCAACGCCTATTTCATCACTTGTTGAGAAGCATTTGGGTTGTGCAGGACTGCTCGCAGTGTGTACTCAGTTATGAAGATGACCGTGTGTGCTTGAAAATATGGCCTAAGCTTCTATGCTGTTACAATTAGTGCCAAAATCAACTTTTCAAATTTTAGGTATCTAGTTTTCGCATCGAGGAAAGCTTTAAATGTGTAGAATATAGGTAGTTGGGCCCCCAACTCTTCTAGTATGAAGACAGAGCTTATTGCAACATTGAAATAGATTAATAGATCTTCCCTTTTAGAATGCCTTCTCGCACTCTTCGTCGCACTGGTTCTTCTGCGCCTTCTTGAACGCCTTGAAAAAGGGTTTGCACCAATCGGTTGCGCGCAAGAGGAATCTATTGAGTGTTGTTGCTCTTTCGGTTAGACTCTGGATCTCCTTTGTTGTGGTTGGGGACTTCATCTCCAGAATAGTTTTGATTTGTCTTGGATAGGCTTCAATTCCTCGCTGGGTAACAAGGTACCCTAAGAATCAGCCGGTGGAGATTCCAAACGTGCACTTGGAAGGATTGAGCTTCAAGTTACTGCAGGATGACGTTGAACGTCTTCACCGAATTTGTGATGTGGTATGACCACTGCTTGCCTTTTACCATTATGTCGTCAATGTAAACCTCCATGGTCTTGCCAATTTGCATCTTAAACATTGTGTTGACTAGTCGCTCATAAGTGGCTCCTGCATTCTTAAGCCAAATGGAATAACTCTGTAGCAGTAGGTGCCTCGCTCAATGACAAACTCTGTCTTATCCTTGTTAGGTTCATACATCTCGATCTTATTGTAGCTGGAATAGGCGTCTAGGAAACTGAGCAGCTGGTTTTCAGATGTCGAGTCGACGAGCATATCGATTTTGGGAATTGGATAATTGTCTTTTGGGCACTTCTTGTTGAGGTTGGTGTAGTCTACGCAAACTCGCCATTTGCCCTTCTCTTTCTTCATGACTAACACTACGTTGGCCAGCCATGCGGAGTGCGCCACCTTCTCGATGAACCCAGCTGATAACAACTTGTCAATCTTCGTCTCGACGATGGCTACTCGTTCGAGAGCGCAATGGCGCTTCTTTAAGATCACAAGTTTGGTTGTGGGATCGACGTGTAGCTTACGACAAGCGATCACTGGATCGACGCCTGGCATGGTTGAGGGTGACCATGCAAATATGTCTCTATTCTTATGCAAGAAGTTGGTGAGTTTATCTTTCAAGCTCCTAAAATTTCTATCCATAACAAGGATGGATATTATTAAAGAAACTGAATGAAAGATAAACTCTCTACATTATCGGGAGGAAATCAGAGTCGCCACACTACGCCTCAATGTCAATGGAACGCACCGCTACTAGGTCCTGAAGGGGGCGCAAAACATAAAGGTGTGAGTGGACGAAAAAGAAAGTTTTTCTAAAACTCTTTTCTCTTTTCGAATATAGTAACCCTCTGTTTGGAAACCAGTATATAAATAAAATCATACTACATATACAGTGGTCAAGTAAAACTCATCGAGTAGAAACATAAATCCAGAAAACCTTGTTGTACGAGGTAAATTCATGGTAAAACACAAATTTCAGCTTAACACGATATAAACCATTTTTCCAAGATATCACGATATATATAAGCTCTTGCGCGATCAGCGTGTCACACCCATGTAAGCTCTTGCGCGATTAGCGCATCACACCCAAGTATTTACGTTGAGGGACCTCCCCCAAATAACAAACACAAATGTAAAGACGAGCTTGCATTAAGGTATTTACTGGACAATACCCTTAGAGTACAGTGCGTGTGACCCTTACATGTGAGACTTGTCCTACGGCCGTGAGACGATACTAAAACGTAGTGAAAGCATACCAAGTGTGTGAAAACATATACATTTGTAGGTGTAAAATGCATGATCATGCCCAAATAAGAAATTCATATCTCAAATATCGTATTTTCGTAAAATTCAAGTGTCGTATAAAAATGCATAATCATGAAAGATAAATCTCAAATATCAAACATGTATAGGCATGATCAAATCATCGTTTCGAACCATAAGTAACTGTATATTTATATAAATACTAGGATAAAAACCATTATGTAAAATAAATGTCCACTCACAGGTACTCGAGAGTGTAATCCTCCTGTAGGTCCTGATCCTGCAAATGCCTGGATGTACGGTCCCCTAAACATAATTTAAAGAATTGACTTAATAACTTTCCCTAAGTAAATAACCTTTCAAGGTACAACTAATTAAATACCATGAGAAATATAGAGAAACAGGGCTCGAATTGGAATTCTTGATGTTCGATTTTTTTTTTCACTAGACGAAATATTTCGTTAAAGGTAACGGAATATTCTGTAAAAATGGAATATTTCGTTAGCTTTTGTTAGACGGAATATTCCAACCCGGATTTGGAAATGGATAGAGTCAGCGGGTCGGGTGGACCCGGTTTGGGCTACAACATGGCCAGTTTCTGCAGGTTTTGGCCGGAAAATGTATAGGGTCCGTTTGGCTTCGTTACTCAACCAAATTTGGTGATCTTTATATCAAAATGAAGCTTACTAAGAGAGAAATGAGATTATACCTATTGAGAATCCAAAAACTAATCAGAGATGGCTTGAAACAGGTCGAAAACACATGGAACTTCGCTGGAAACTGGGGAATGTTCGTTCTAGCTCCAAATTACGCTCCACTTGCGCCCACACGTTCGTATCAACGAGTACTATAAGGATAAGCTGAAATAATAATTGATACTTGTCATGACGACAAAGTCAACAAAAGGCAACACTCCCTCTAGGGGTATTTTGATAATTTCACAACTATGCGAGAAAATTTACATGGGAAAATTAGGGACGGGTTGTAACAATCTACCCCCCTTAAGGAAAATTTCATCCTCAAAATTTGCAAAACAAACCTACTAGAACAGCTGCGGATACTGAGTCTGCATATGCTCCTCGGTCTCCTATGTAGCCTCCTCAACCTCGTGATTACTCCATAGAACCTTCATCAGCAGTATCACCTTGTTCCTCAAATTCTCAATGTGCTCTGCCTCACTTTTCGAATATATGAGAATGTCATCAATGAATACTATCACGAACTGATCCAAGTATGGTCGAAAGACCCTGTTCATTAAGTCCATCAAAGTGGCTGGGGCATTAGTCAGTCCAAAAGGCATCACTAGGAATTCATAATGTCCATATCGAGTTCGGAATGCAGTCTTGGGCACATCTTCCTTGCGAATGCGTAGCTGATGGTATCCAAATCTAAGATCAATCTTGGAGAAAACTCGTGCACCTTTAAGCTGATCGAACAAATCATCGATGCGAGGCAACGGATAACGGTTTTTCACAATCACCCGATTAAGTTGCCTGTAATTGATGCACAAACGCATACTTCCGTCCTTCTTCTTAACGAACAGAACAGGAGCACCCCAAGGTGAAGTACTGGGTTGAATAAATCCTTTGTCAACTAACTCCTGAAGTTGAGTTTTCAACTCCCTCAATTAAGCTGGAGCCATACGGTAAGGGGCTCGGGAAATAGGATTAGTACCTGGCACAAGATCGATCGTGAACTCGATTTCCCTGTCCGGAGCCAATCCAGGTAAATCCTCAGGAAATACATCTGGATATTCGTTGACCACTCGAACATCCTCAACTTGAGTTGGGGGATCTTCTTTCATAACCACATGAGCCAAGTATCCTTGACAACCCTTTTGCAACAGTTTCGTTGCCCTCAACGCTGAAATCAGGCTATTCTGCAAAATTCGTCTCTCACCCTGAAAGATAACCTTCGGTCTACCAGGTTTTCGGAACGTGACTACCTTGGTGTGACAGTCCACCAAAGCATGGCACTTGGATAGCCATACCCATAATACGATCAAAATCCACAATATTTAACGGAATGAAATTTGCCTCCATGAGTTCGTGACTGACGAAAATTGGGCAATCTCTAAATTCCCATTGGACGGTGCTTGTTTTCCCCAAGGGTTGAGATATAACCAATTCACACTCAAGAGGCATCGGTTGTGGATTGACTTTTCGAGCAAACATAGGAGATATAAACCGAGTGAGTAGCACCCGGATCAATTCAAACTCTAGCATGAAAGCCAAAAACATTTAACGTACCCATAATCACTCCTGGACTCGCTCGAGTGTCTCGCTGAGACATAGTGTAGACTCTGCCATGTGCCTGGCCTGCAGTACGACCTCTTATACAGCCTCCACCGCGTCCTCTCTGAGATGGACCACCGCGGCTCGCCTGATTGGTCTGTGCTCTGCCGCTAGATACTACTCCAGAATTTTGATTCTGTTTTTGCCCCTGCTGTTGATTGCTACCACTTTGATATGTCCTCTATACGGGTCCTGAAGCCATGCTCCCACTACCCTGCTGCTGAAGTAGGGGACAATTGTTAAGCCAATGATCAAGGACCGAAATGTCGTCGACTACATTGCCCACAAAAAGGTCGATCGGATCTCACTAAGCCAACAGAATACTGAGAATTGCCCATGTGTCCTCCACCAGGATGAGAACCTGAGCTAGAACCTCCACGAGAAAAACTAGAGTTCTGACCGCTCTTTTTGAAACCTTGTTGTTTCCTTGGACCGCCTGCAGAAAATTTGCCCGGTTGACGTCCTCTATCATGTCCAGTACCACCGCCTCCAGCATAGTCACTATCCATGGATTGCTCAACGTCCAATGCCAATTCCAGCTCCATCTGATAAGTCGGGCACCTGTGAGAAGCAGTGATGATCCTGATGTCTCGTCTGAGTCCCTCATGAAACTGAGTTTCTCGTGAAACTGAGTTTGTAACTCCACCGGATTATTCTCCATCGCAGGACAGTGCCTTATAAGTTCCCTAAATTGTGTCCCACACTCATACGCTAACATACTACCCTGTTTCAAATCAAGAAATTCTCTCCTCTTCCTAGCTCTGTACTCATGAGTGAAAAATCGGACACAAAACCTTTGTTTAAACTGCTCCCAAGCAACATGTGTACCCTAAGGGAAGGTACTCTCCTCAGTGTCCCAGTAGTTGCTGGCACTTCCAGTAAGGAAGAAAGCAGTAATAATCACACGTTGATCCTCTGGACAATTCATACTCCTGAACGACTTCTCCACCTTCTCGAGCCATAGCTCGGCAGTTTCCCCAGTAGCATTACCCTCAAGTTCCCACACTCCTAAACCATGAGCAATCTCAGAAAAAGTACGACCTCTATTGCCCTGTACTGCATTAGCAATGACCTGGGCCAACTAGGCATAGTCAGATACAACTGGTTGACGTCGAAGTGGCATAGCTTTGTTGAAAAGAAACACTGAGATACTCAGTACAATAATGACGTACACTCAGTGATTGCCATGAGAATTCTCTGAACCTATGCTCTGATACCATTCTGTCACATCCCAGACCGGCTCCTCCGTAACATGATATTGTCCGCTTTGGGCCACACCCTCACGATTTTGTTTCTGGGAACTCACGAGCAACTTCCCAGTAGGTCATCCATCATGGGAATGCTCTAGCCCAAACTCGCTTAACTTCGGAGTTCCGATGGAATCTGAAGCCAATGAGCTCCCAAAAGGCCTCGTGCTAATTGGAGGTGGTCATGTACATATAAGGCATATCATGTTACAACCCGTTCCAAAATTTTATGTGAAATTACCAAAATACCCCTAGTGACCAATGTTGACTTTTGTTGACTTTTCGAGACGACATGTGAAAATTTATTTCCTTACATATTCAAATAGTACTCGTCGATACGAACGCGTGGACGCAAGCGGACTCAATTCGGAGTTAAAACGAACGTTTTGAGAAACTTTAAAGTGTAGGGGCATTTTAGTAATTTTCACACCAGTAAGTACATTAGGGTTTTTAGCTGGCTGCTGTGCAGCCAACCCCCTCATTCACTCTACACGATTTCTCCCTCTCTCTCTCCCACTTCTCTCTCTCGGCCAAAAACCTCCAAAAACACCGAAACCCTAAGATTCTCTGACGAATCAGAAAACCGTCAAACCGTCGCTCAAGATCATAACCATTGCGATCGTCTCGTCATTCTGGATGATATCCAAACTCGAACCCAATCGACCAAACCGACGTCGGAACGATATCGGCAAACTGCCATTCAATTTTCTGTACAATCCCGACCAAGGTAAGCCTCGAAACCATTACCATTCGTTTTTTTACGTTGAGTAGGTTCAAATCGACATAAAGAACGTGGAATTTGGTGCAGTTTTGAAGGATAACGGAATTAGGGTTTCCCGAAGCTTTCTGGCCAATTTCAGGCCATCTCCGGCCATTTTTCCGGCCCCAAATAGGTATGAAAATATTCTACTCGTCAATACCTTCATTTTGATATATGGCACGTTGAATTTGGCCAAGGAATGAAAGAGTTATGAATTTTTGAAGTTTTGGGATTAAATCGGCATTTTTCCAGAAATTCCGGCGAACCAGGCAGAGGAGGACGGCGGCGGCGGCTCCGGCGACCGGCGAGAGGAAGAAGAAGAAGGAATATTCCGTCAACGGTAACAGAATATTCCTGACGGCGTCAGAATATTTCGTTAATTTTAACGGACGCCGTTAATTCTAACGGTGCTGACGTCAGCATGCGCGTGGCTGACGTTAGCTGCGCGTGGGGGTGACGTCATCAAGCGCGTGCCGGCGCGCGCCAGCGCTTGGCCGGCGCGAGGGACGGCAACGGCATGGTTTTCGGGCCTCGAGAATCGTTTTTCGAGCCCGTTTTCGCTAAAATAGTATTATTTTTGGGTTATTTTTATATAAGGGCTATATTAATTTATATTAGGGAGGTTTTAATATTTTTCCCCTAATATTAAATAGGTAATCCTTCGACCCAACACTTCGAGGAGGGCAACGCCGAGGGGGATTTCACTCCCGATCACCTGTGAGTGGACTTTTGTTTTCTTAAATGGTTTATATGCTTGAAAATAATTATTGCTTTGATATATTTATGAGTTTAAATGTTTTTGAGGCATGTTTATACATATATATATATATTATGAAATGATTTTGAGATTTGAATATATATGGATATATATTATTAAATGGTTTTAGCCTATGATTTCGGGTATGCATAAATATTGGTATTTGATATATGACTCCGATGAGAATGTTATTTATGCAACGTTTAAATATTTGGGAAATTATGAAGTATATGATATTCTTCACTTCTACACATGATATATGTATGTATGTTTTCAAACACACTTGGTATGCTTTCACTACGTTGTAGTACAGTCTCACGGCCGTAGGACAAGTCTCACATGTTTGGGTCACACACACTGTACTCCAGGGGTATTGTCTGGTAAATACCTTAGTGCAAGCTTGTCTTACGTTTATGTTTATTTTTGGGGAAAAGGCCCCATTACATAAGGACTCGGGTGTGACGCGCTAATGCGCAAGTGCTTACATGTGTGTGGTACTAGGAGTACAAATTGATTGATAACGTAAAGTGCTTGTACGGGGATTGAGAGGCTGTTCCTCAACACGTACATGGGTGATTGCTCATATACCCTGTGTTGGTTTTCTTATCTATACTATTGATATATACTTGTTGAAATGACTTATGAAAAAGCCAGAGTATGGAATGACATTGCCTTGGCAATGTACGTCTCCACCGAAAGTAGGTTGTTGATAAGAAAACTGTTCGTCCAACTTACTCAATCCAATAAAACCAATGGTAATGGTCTCGAGGCTTACCTTGGTCTGGTTTGCACAGGAAATTGACGGACAGTTTGTCGAAACCGTTCCGACGTCAGTTTGATGGATCGGGTTCGAGTTTGGAGATTCTAAAATTACAGCCTCATCCAGAATGACGAGACGATCGTAATGGTATGGATTTTGGGCAACGGTACGACGGTTTTGTGATTCGTCCAAAGGTTATGGTTTGTGTAGTTTTGGGTGGTTTTGGCCGAGAGAATGGGAGAGAGGGAGAGAGATCGTGCATAATGAATGGGGAAGGGTTGACTGCACAGCAGCCAGCCAAAAACCCTAATTCCAACTTACGGAGTGAAAATTACTAAAATGCCCCTACACTTTAAAGCTTCGTAAAACGTTCGTTTTAACTCCGAATTGAGTTCCGCTTGCCTCCACGCGTTCGTATCGACGAGTACATCATGAATATGCAAAGAAAAAAGATTTCACATGTCGTCTCGAAAAGTCAACAAAAGTCAACATTTACCACTAGGGGTATTTTGGTAATTTCACACAAAATTTTGGGACGGGTTGTAACAATCTACCCCCCTTAAATAAAATTTCGTCCGCGAAATTACAACATAACTACAAGAATAACTGCGGATACTGCGCCCGCATATGCTCCTCAGTCTCCCAAGTAGCCTCCTCTACCTCGTGGTTGCTCCACAAAACCTTCACCAGAGGTATCACCTTGTTCCTCAGAACCTTCTCTTTCCTGTCCAAAATCTCTACCGGTTCCTCCTCATAGCTCAAATTCTCCTTCAGCTGCAAAGGCTGTGGTTGGAGTACATGTGACTCGTTCGGTACATACTTCCTCAACATAGAAACATGAAAGACATCATGTACCCGAGATAACTCCGCTGGCAAAGCTAATCGATACGCAACTGCGCCAATACGCGCCACAATCTCATAAGGACCAATGTACCGGGAACTTAGCTTACCTCGTTTACTGAATCTCACCACACCCTTCCAGGGTGACAATCTCAAAAATACAAAATCGCCAACTGCATACTCACGGTCCTCAGAGTGCCTATCTGCTATACTCTTCTGTCTGTCTTGGGCCGCCTTCAGGTTACGCTTAATCACCTGAATCTTCTCTGTAGTATCGTCTACCAGTTCTGGGCCCTCAAGTGCTCGCTCACCTACCTCAGTCCAACACAATGGGGTCCGACACGCCTTCCCATACAACGCCTCATACGGTGCCATACCGATGCTAGAGTGAAAGCTGTTATTGTATGTGAACTCTATCAACACCAAGTGATCATCCCAACTTCCCCCGAATTGAAGGACCGAAACTCTCAACATGTCCTCCAAGGTCTGAATCGTCCTCTCGGATTGACCATCTGTCTGTGGGTGGAAAGTTGTACTGTACAGAAGTTTTGTTCCCATAGCGTCCTGAAATGCCTTCTAGAATTTGGATCTCTATCCGAAATGATGGAAACTGGTACCCCATGAAGTTTGACTATCTGATCTATGAACATCTTCGCTAACTTATTCAACTTGTAATCCTGACGAATTGGCAAGAAATGAGCTGTCTTTGTTAGTCGGTCGACAATCACCCAAATACCATCACATTTTGCTCGGGTAGGCGGTAACCCAAATACAAAGTCCATGGTGACATTCTCCCATTTCCAAACTGGAATAGGAAGCCTCTGCGATAACCCCGAGGGTTTCTGCCTCTCCGCCTTCACTTGCTGACAAGTGAAACAGTGACTCACATAAACGGCGATATCCTTGTTCATTCCTGACCAATAGTAGTAAGGTTTGATGGTGTGGTACATCTTGGTACTGCCCGGATGCATAGCATATGCAGAAATGTGTGCCTCATCCAGGATTTCTCTCCTTAATCCACCATCCCCCTTGGGTACAAGTAATCTGCTACCCAACAACACGACTCCATCATCCCTGACCACATAATCCTGTCTCAACCCGCTAAGAACTTCCTCCTTTAGCTGCACACACTGAGAATCAATCGTTTGAGCTTTTCGAACTTATCCATAAGAACAGGTCTGACCTGAAAATGAGCTAGTAGAGCTCCATGATTATCAACATTGAAGATTGCACCCGTACTCCTCATTTCACCCAACATCGGAATATATGTCGCCCGAATAGATGCCAACTGCCCATGGGATTTCCGACTCAGAGCGTCGGCCACAACATTCGCTTTACCAAGATGATAATCGATGGTACAATTATAGTCACTGATCAGCTCCATCCATCTCCTCTGTCTCAAGTTCAACTCATTCTGCGTAAAAATATACTTGAGACTCTTGTGGTCGGTGAAGATACGACAAGTCTCCCCATAAAGATAATGTCGCCAAATCTTCAAGGCAAAGACCACAGCAGCTAACTCCAGGTCATGAGTAGGATAATTAACCTCATGTCGTTTGAGTTGTCTGGAAGCATAGGCAATGACTTTTCCATGTTGCATTAACACACAACCCAACCCATGCAACGAAGCATCAGTGTAGATATCAAACTCACCGCTCTCATCAGGAAGCACTAAGACTGATGCGTGAGTAAGATGGTGTTTAAGTTCCTGGAAACTCCGTTCGCAGCTGTCATCCCAAACGAACTTAACATCCTTCCTAGTGAGCTTAGTAAGAGGTCCTGTTATAAAAGAGAAATTCTGCACGAAACGACGGTAATAGCCTGCTAAACCCAAGAAACTTCTCACCTCAGTCACATTAGTCGGCTGCTCCCAATTCACCACTGCCTCCACCTTCTGTGGATCCACGAAAATACCTTCAGCAGAAATCACATGACCTAAGAAACTAATACGATCAAGCCATAATTGACATTTGCTGAACTTAGCATACAACTGAGCTGTCCTCAGACTCTCCAAAACAATCCTTAGATGTTCCTCATGCTCGGTCTCACTCTGGGAGTAAATCAGAATGTCGTCGATGAACACAATCACAAACTGGTCCAGATACGGTCGGAATACTCTGTTCATCAAATCCATGAAAGCGGCTGGAGCATTAGTCAGTCCAAAACGCATCACTAGGAACTCATAATGTCCATATCGCATTCGAAAAGCAGTCTTGGGCACATCATCCTTGCAGATACGCAATTGATGATATCCAGATCGAAGATCAATCTTGGAGAAAACTCGTGCACCCTTCAACTGATCAAACATGTCATCAATACGAGGAAACGGATAACGGTTCTTCACTGTCACCCGGTTGAGTTGCCTGTAATCTATGCATAAGCGCATACTCCCATCCTTCTTCTTGACAAACAACACCGGAGCACCCCAAGGTGAAGTACTGGGTTGAATAAACCCCTTGTCAACTAACTCCTGAAGTTGAGTCTTTAACTCCCTCAATTCAGCTAGAGCCATACGATACGGCGCTCGGGAAATAGGATCAGTACCTGGTATCAGATCAATCGTGAACTCAATCTCTCTGTCAGGAGCTAAACCAGGTAAGTCCTCAGGAAAAATGTCGGGATATTCATTGACCACGCGAACATCCTCGACACGGACTGGAGAATCTTCTTTCATCACCACATGAGCCAAGTACCCTTGACAACCCTTCTGCAACAACTTCTTCGCCCTCAGTGAAGAAATCAGACAGTTCTGCAAAACTCTTCTCTCGCCTTGGAAGACAACCTCTAGTCTACCAGGTGTTTGGAATGTGACCACTTTGGTACGACAATCCACAATGGCATGATACTTGGACAACCAATCCATACCCAGAATAAGATCGAAATCAACGATATCTAAGGGAATGAAATTCGCTTCCATAAGTTCATCGCCGACGAAAACTGGGCAATCTCTATATTCCCATTGAACAGTGCTTGTCTGCCCCATAGGCTGAGCTATAACTAACTCACACTCAAGAGGTGACGGTTGGGGATTTACTTTCTTAGCGAACATAGGAGATATAACCGAATGAGTAGCACCCGGATCAATTAAAACTCTAGTATGATAATCGAAAACTTTTAACGTACCCATGATAACTCATGGACTCGCTCGAGCATCCTGCTGAGAAAGATTGTAGACTCTGCCATGTGCCTGGCCTCCATTACGGCCTCCTGTGCGACCGCCTCCACGCCCTCTCTGGAATGAACCACCACGGTTCACATGGCTAGTCTGGGTACTGCCGCTAGACACTGCACCTGAATTCTGACCCTGATTTTGCCCCACACGTTGACCACCACCACTCTGATCAGTCCTCTGTGGGGGTCCTGAAGCCATACTCCCACTACCCTGCTGCTGTAATAAAGGACACTCGCGACGCCAATGATCAGGCGCTCCACAGTTATGACAACCACTAGACTGAATCTGGCAAGGACTGAAATGTCGCCGGTTACAACGCCCACAGAAAGGTCGATTAGATCTGACTGAACCAGCAGAATACTGTGAGTTACCCATGCGTCCTCCTCCAAATCGAGAACCTGAGCTAGAACCTCCATCAGAAAAACTAGAGCTCTGACCACTCTTCTTGAAACCCTGCTGTTTCTTCGGACCGCCAACAGAAAATCTCCCCTGCTGACGTCCCTTATCACCACCAGTACCAGTGCCCCCAGCATAGTCACTAATCATCGACTGCTCAATGTCCAAAGCTAACTCCAGCTCCATCTGATAGGTCGGGCATCGATGAGAAGCAGTGATGATCCTGATGTCACGTCGCAAACCCTCATGAAACTGAGTCTGCAACTCCGCTGCATTATTCTCTACCTCATAAGCTCTTTAAACTGCGTCTCATACTCGGATACAGTCATGGTGCCCTGTTTCAGATCCAAGAACTTCCTGACTCGGTACTCAGGAGTGAAAAATCGCATACGAAACCTCAGTTTAAACTGCTCCCAAGTGACATGAGTGCCCTGAGGAAAAGTACTCTCCTCGGTGTCCTACCAACTGCTAGCACTCCCAATGAGGAAGAAGGCAACAGTAACAACTCGCTGATCCTCCGGACAGTTCATGCTCTGGAATGTCTTCTCTACCTTCTCGAGCCATAGCTCGGCAGTCTCTCCAGTAGCAACACCCTCAAGTTCCCATACACCTAAACCACGAGCAATCTCAGGGAAGGTACGACCTCTACCACCCTGAACTGCGTTAGCGATGACTTCCCCCAGCTGGGCTAATCTGGCTGACGTCGAGGTGGCATAGCTCTGAGGAAAAGAAACACTGAGATTGACACACCCCACCCTCGATACCCACGTGGATACCGAGTGCGAGCGTGCTGGCCGACACTCGTAAGTGATGAAGCCATTAAATGCATGACAACACTTGATGGAGAAGAGATAATTTGAAAAAAATAAATCCAACGACAATATGCATATGGTTCGGAAGCGTACTAATTTTAGGCAATGGAAAAAATAAGTAAGGCGAGTTCCTACAATCTCTATCCATAACGGGGATGGATATTATTATAAGCGAAGATAAAGAAGAATCCCTACACGAGTTGGGATGAATGATCGAGCGCCACGTATCCTCGACCTCGCCGAAGCAGTGCACCTATGCCTGAGGGCGCAAACAAAGTGTGAGTGGGCGAAAATAAAAGTTTTCTGAAGCAACTCTCTTTTCAAAGTATTAACCCACGTTTGAAAACAGTCAGTTACCTTTGAAAATATACTACCATAGTAGTTGAAAGATATTATATAAACATATATTCCAAGAAAAGTCTCGAAAAGAATATCACATTCGTAAGTCACAAATCATAAGTAACTCAATAATATAGTACGAGAAAACCGACACAAGGTATATGCGCAATCCACATGCACGGGTTGAGGAACTGACCTCTCAATCCTTGGGCACAAGTCAATAACGTTGAGTAATAATTTGTACTCCTAGTACCACACACCGCAATATAGAATCCTGGCGCGCGACCGCATCACCTGCAGTCATACGCGGTGGTCTTTCCCCATAAACAACAATAATCGTAAGACAAGCTTGCACTAAGGTATTTACGGACAATACCCCACAGGAATGCGGTCACGTGTGACATACATGTGAGGAAACTGTCCCCTGTGGCCATGAACGGTACTACAACGTGGTGGCCATACCTAGTGTGTTTGAAAACATACATACATGCTCACGTGTATAGATATAGGAGCAAAATCCCCTTTCATAAATCCCATAAATCAATAATGCATAAATAATAATTCCCAAATCATATCCAATATCTTTTTTCGTATGTAAAGTAATATCTTATAATAATACGAACATAATTGATAAATCATCTCAAATCACCAAAGTAATCCATTTGCAAATGTATTTACCATAAATAAATTAATTATGGTTGTGTAAGCAATTATCAAGTATTGCATATATATATTTATAAATAAATATATATATATATAAACATGCTTTGGAAACCATTTAAAACCATGTATAAATCACTTTCATAATCATTTCCAAACATAAAAAGCCATTTTAAGAAAACAAAAGTCCACTCCACCCGAGGTATTCGGGAGTGAAATCTCCCTCGGTGTAGCCCTCCTGGGTGTGCGGAGGCGAAAAGAATTCACCTATTTAAAAGTTAAAGGGATGAAATTAGAACTTTACAAAATAATTAAAATTAGACCCAATAGAAAAATCCCCAAAAATAATATCATTGTGACAGAAACCGGGCTCGGCGATTTCAGGGCAGAAAACCCTACGCGCGCCGTCCACGCGCAGGCGCCGCGTGCGCCTTAGCCCAATAGGAAACGGTCGGAAAACCGACCACGCGCGGGAAACCCTCACGCCTTTTGCGCGCCGGCTGCAGAAACCGGACCCGCGCCGCGTCTTAGGAAAACCATCCCCACGCCTGCGGCCACGCGTGGGCGGGGGTGGCTTCAGCGGCACGTGGTCCCACGCGGCGGCACGTGTCGCCACGCTCAGCCCCACGGCATGTTCCCACGCCCTGGCGCGTGTCCCCCGCCGCCCCGCGTCACGCGCCCCACGCGCACTGCGCGTCACCGCGCGCTGCGGCCGTCGGCCACGCGCCACGCGCGCAACGCGTGACCTTATGGTCAAAGTTAACCGGAATATACCGCCGCCGTTAGCAGATATTCCGTCGTCCCCTTCCCTTGCCGGTCGTAGGAGCTCAGCCTTCGCCGCCGCCGCCACGCATCTGGTTCAGCAAGATTTGGAAAATGTCTGGAGTGTGTCCCAAAACTTCAAAAATTCATATTCTTCATTCTTTGTCCAAAATTGACGTGCCATATATCAAATTGAAGGTATTGAGGGTAAGGTGTATTTACTATACCTAGCTGAGGCCGGAAAAATGGCTGGAGATGGCCTGAGAGGTGGCGAGCTTCGGAAACCACAATTCCGTTCTCCTTCAATACGCACCAAATTTGACGTACTTTATGAAATTGAACCTACTCAATCCAACAAAGCCAATGGTAATGGTCTCGAGGCTTACCTTGCAGTGGGATTATGCAATCGATGAGCTTGATTCGCCTATTAGTTAGAGACGTTGGTTTGAACGAGCCGGGTTCGGGGATTTGAAGATTCCAAGATCACGGTCCCGTCCAAAATGACGAGAGGATCACGTTGGTAGCAGATTTTGGGGCGACGGTTTGATGGTTTTGTGATTCCAGCAAGGATTAGGGTTTGTCGGTTCGTTGTTTGGCTTAGAGAGAAAATGGGAGAGGAAGAGAGAAACGTCTGAGAAAATGTGGGAGGGGGCTGGCTCTTTGTGCGATCAGCCAAAAACCTAATTCCCACACACGAGGTGGAAAATTACCAAAAATGCCCCTACACTTTAAAGCTTGTTAAAGCGTTCGTTTGAACTCCAGATTGAGTTCCGCTTGCGCCCACGCGTTCGTGTGTCGATGAGTACATCAGAATATGTAAGAAATAAATTTTTAGAAGTCGTCACAAAAAGTCAACAAAAGTCAACATTGACCCTAGGGGTATTTTGGTCATTCACATAAATTTTAGGACGGGTTGTAACAATCTACTTATTAAATAAAATTTCGTCAGCGAGTACAAACAAATACTAGAATAAATACGAATAATGCGCTGTATATGCTCCTCGATCTCCCAAGTAGCCTCATACACCTCGTGGTTTGCTCCACTTAGAACCTTCTGACGGAGGTATCACCTTGTTCCTGGAACCTTGTCTCTCTTCCGTCCAAAATCTCTAGGTTCCTCCTCGTAACTCAAACTCTCTAATTTCAGCTTTGCAAGGGTTGGTTGGATTACATGTGGGCTCGTGCGGTACTAACCCATGACATAGAAACATGGAAGACATCATGTGCCAGATAACTCCATTGCGAGGCTAACTTAGATATGGCTGGCGTAACACGCGCCACAATCTCATAAGGACCAATGTAGGGACTCGGCTGCAGATTTACCAAACCTCGCAACACCACTCCAAGGCGACAATCTCAAAAAGCACAAAGTATGGCCCACGCCCTCCGCGGTCTTAGAGTGCTGTACGCTATGCTCTTACATGCGTACGGGCCGCCTTCGGGTTACGCTTAATTTTGAATCTTCTGTAGTGTCATCTACCAATTACGGGCCCTCCGAGTGCTCGCTCTACCTCGGTCCAACCTGATGGGGTTACACGCCTTACCGCAACGCCTCAAAGGTGCCATACCAATGCGGAGTGGCATTGTGTATGCGAACTCAATCAACGCAAGTGATCATCCCAACTTCCCAAGATTGAAGAATAGGAAACTCTCAACATGTCCTCAAGGTGCAGATAGATCCTCCCAAGGCCCGACCATCTACGTGGGTGGAAAGGCATGCTTGCATCACAGTTTTGTTCCATAGCCTCCACAGAAATACCTTCCAAAATTTGGAAGTGAATAGCGGATCTCTATCGATATGATGAAGCTGGTACCCATGGAGTTTAACAATGCGAATTCCGATGAACATCTTCGCCAATTTATTCAAGCGAGTAATCTGACCGAATTGGCAAGAAATGAAAACCACTCAACCGTCGATGGAATTAGATCACCCAAATACCATCACACTTTGCTGGGTGGCGGTAACTTGAACACAAAGTCATGGTAACATTCTCCCATTTCAAGCTGGAATAGGAAGCCTGCGACTAACCTGAAGGTTACGCCTCTCGCCTTCACCCTGGCGACAAGTGAAACATGACTCACGTAAACGGCGATATCCTTCTTCATCCACGACCAATAGTAGTAAGGTCGGATGAGGTACGATACATCTTCGTACTACCGGATGCAAAAGCATAGCGAAATGTGTGCCTCATCCCGGGATTTCTCTCTTCAATCCACCATCATGGGTACAATAATCGACTACCCAACATCAGTACTTCATCCTCCTGATCACATAATCTTGTCTCACCCACGCCAAAGAACTTCCTCCTTAAGTGTATACACTCGAGAATCAATCCCACTGAGCCTACCGAACTTTATCACCAAAGCCAGACCTAACCTGGAAATGAGCTAACAACGCTCCATGATTATCCACATTAAGGGTGCTTTAGTGCTTCTCAACTCACCCAACATCGGAATGTGATCATTCTGTCGATGCCAGCGCCCATTAGGTTTAGGCTCAAGGCGTCGGCCACTACATTCGCTTGCTTACTGGGATGGTAATCAATGGTGCAATTATAGTCACGATCAACTCCATCCATCTCCTGCTGTCTCAGAATTCAACTCACTGCGTAAAGACATGCTTGAGACTCTTGTGGTCGGTGAAGATACGAGTCTCCCATCTGGATAATGTCGCCAAATCTTAAGGAGCAAAGACCACGGCTAACTTCAGGGTCATGAGTAGGATAATTCATTTCGTGCCGTTTGAGTTATGCGGATGCATGGCGACAGCTTTCCCATGTTGCATCAACACACAACCCAAACCATGCAACGAGAAGCATCGGTATAGATATCAAACTCACCACTCTCATCAGGAAGCACTAAGGCGGGTGCGTGGTAAGATGATGTTTAAGTTCCTGGAAACTCAGTTCCATAATTTGTCATCCCAGAAATGAACTTAACATCCTTCCTAGTGAGTTTGGTAAGAATTAAAACTATAGGCAGTACGCACAAAACGACGGTAGTAGCACTAAACCCGAAAACTTCTACACCTGGAGTCATTAGTCATTTGTTCCCAATTCTACCACCTCCACCTTAATGGATAAAAATCCCTTAGTAGAAATCACATGGCCCAGAAACTAATACGATCGGCAAGCCGACATTTGCGAACTTGGCAGCTCCCAAGCTGTTGTCCTCAAACTCTCCAAAACCATCCTCGGGTGTTCCACATGCTCGGTCTCACTACGGGAGTAAATCGGAATGTCGTCGATGAACACAATCACAAGCTTAGGTCCAGTACGGTCGAAGGAGCTACGTTCATCAAATCCATAAATGCGGGTGGAGCATTAGTCAATCCGAGCGGCATCACCGAAGCTCATAATGTCCATATCTCGTTCGGAAGCGGTCTTGGGCACATCATCCTTGCGGATCGCAGCGGTTGATATCCGGTCATGAGGTCAATCTTGGAGAAAACTCGTGCTCCCTTCAAGCGATCCAAGCGGGTCATCAATCGAGCCCAATGGATAACGGTTCTTCACGAACATGGAATTGAAGGTGCACCTTGGAGTCTATGCATAGACCGCATACTCCACGTCTTCTTAACAAACAACAGAGACTTGAGGTGAAATCTTGGAGTTGAATAAACCCCCTTATCAACCAATTCATGTAGTTGGGTTTTTAACTCCCCAATTCCATTGGAGCCATACGTCGGCTCGGAAATAGGATCGGTACGGTATCAGATCAATCGTAAACTCGATCTCTCGTTAGGAGCTAAACCGGAGGGTAAGTCCTCGGGAAACGTCGGGATATTCATTGACCCTTGTGAACATCCTCGGCACGGATGAGAATCTTCCTTCATCACCACATGGGCCAGAGTACCCACGACAACCGCCTGCAACAACTTCTTGGCCACAGTGATGAAATCAGCGTTACATAACACTTTCTCTCGCCTTGGAAGACAACTCTAAATTTTTAGGTATTTGGAATGTGACCACTTTGAAGGTACGACAATCCACGATGGCATGATACTTGGATAACCAATCATACCAGTATGTCGAAAGTCAGTGATGTTTAGGGGAATAGATTCGCCTCCATATGGGATTCAGTCGCCAGCCCAGCGGACAATCCCACTGAAATTCCCATTGAACGGCACTAGGGAGCTGCCACATGAGGCTGAGGCAACTACTCACACTCAAGAGGTGAGGGTTGGGGATTTACTTTCTTAGCGAACATAGGAAAATCACGAGTGTGTAGCGCTAGGATCAATTAAAATTCTAGCATGATAATCGAAAACTTCAAACGTACCCCATAATGATTCTTAAATAAGCGAGAAATCTCGGGAAGATACAGGCCAGTGCTCACGCACTACATTGACAATGACTTGCCCCAAGCCCAGGCGAGAATCGAATAAATTTGGGCGGCGATGAGGTGGCATAGCTCGAGGAAAACAGCACGAAACTCGATCTGAGAATGGCGCACACTAAGTGTTTGTCATAAGGGAATTCTACGAACTGTACGATGCAAGCGACACACACTTTATCGATACCCACGTGGATTACGCGTGCGACGTCTTGGCCGACACTCGTAGTGACGAAGCCATTAAATACGTAATAACACTTGATGGAGAAGAGAGATAATTTGTATTAAAAAAAATAAAATCCAACGACAACCATATGGTTCGGGCGTACTAATTTTGAACGAGCGGAAAATAAAAGTAAGCGAGTTCCCTCAATCTCTATCCATAACGGGGATGGATATTATTATAAGAAAGCGAAGATAAAGAAAGATCCCTACGGTTGGGATGAATGATCGAAGCTGCCACGTATCCTCGGCCTCGCCGGAAAGCGTTAATGCTATGCCACTCGAAGGGCGCGAAAACAAGAGATGTGAGTGGACAAAATAAAAGTTTTCACAAACCTTTCTCTTTTCAGAAGTATTATTTTGTTTGAAAACGGTAGTTGTGAAATATACTACCATAGTATAGTTGAAAGATATTATAAACATATACTTGAAAGTCTCGAAAGATATATACATTTCCGTAAGTCACAAATCATAAATATCCAATAATATAAATCTGGCAGACACAAAAGGTATATGCAAGAAATCACACATGCAGGGTTGAGAGCGACCTCTCCAAATCACTTGAGTACAAGTCCAATACGTTTAATCAATAATTTGTACTCCTAGTACCACACACATGTAAGTCTGTGCGCGTCACACACCCAGGAGTCGCACGCAGTGGGGTCTTTCCTCATAAACAGCAATACTTAGTAAGACAAGCTTGCACTAAGGTATTTCTTAGGACAATACCCCAAGTGCAGTGCGTGTGACCCATACATGTGAGAAGCGTCCTAATGGCCATGAGCTTGATGCTAGCATGTGAAAGCATCTGTCTAGTGTGTTGAAAACATACATACGTACTCACGTGTATAGATATAGGAGCCAAAATCCCCTTTCATAAATCCCATAAATCAATAATGCATAAATAATTCCCAAATCATATCAATATCTTTTCATATTTATGTAAAGTAATATCATAATGTACGAACATAATTGATAAATCATCTCAAATCACCAAAGAAGTAATCCATTTACCAAATGTATTTACCATAAATAAATTAATTATGGTTGTGTAAGCAATTATCAAGTATTGCATATATATATTTATAAATAAATATATATAAATAAACATCTTTGAAACCATTTAAAACCATGTATCGTCACTTTCATAATCATTTAAACATAAAAACCGACTAAGAAAACAAAAGTCCACTCGCGTTCGGGGTGAAATCTCCCTCGGTGTAGCCTCACAGGTGTCGGAGGCCGAAAATTACCTATTTAAAGTTAAGGGGATAAATTAGAACTTCCTAAAAAATAATTAAAATTAGACCCAATGAAAAATCCCCAAAAATAATATCATTGTAGTGAAAACGGGCTCGAAAAGCGATTTCAGGGCAGAAAACCCCACTACGCCGCCGTCCTTGCCCCGCCCAGGCGCCGCGGGTGCACCGCCACGCGCAGGGCGTCCAGGAAGCAGGCCACGCGGCAGAAACCCCTCACGCGCCTGCACTTGGCAGCCCAGAGTCGCGGCCAGGAAACCCGGACCGCGCCCCCAGCCAGGAAAACCATCCCACGCGCCGGCCACGCGCCGGCGGGGAGTGGCCTCACTGCTGTTGCACGTGGTCCCACCAGCGGCACGGCGTCGCCCACCTTGGCCCACGCACGTGGTCCCACCAGCAGCCGCGCGTGTCCCCACGCGCGTCACGCGCCCCACGCGCCTTGCGCGCCGCTGCGGCCGTCACCACGCGCGCTGGCTGGCAGTCAGCCACCGCCCAGCGCGCTGCGCGTCGGCAGGTTAAAGTTAACCAGAATATATACCTTGCAGTTAACGGAATATTCCGTCGTCCCCTTCCTGCAGTCATGGACTGCGCGTAGCGCCGCCACTTCGCCACTTCGTCTGGTTCATGGTGGAAAATAATACCGATTATGTCCAAACTTCAAAATTCATATCTTCTTCATTCTTTGGCCAAAATTAGCATTGCCATATATCAAATTGAAGGTATTGAGGAGTGGAATATTTTTATGCCTGTTGAGGCAGGAAAAATGGCTGGAATGACCTGAAAGTGACGACTTGAGACCTAGTCCCGTTCTCATGTCACACCAAGTGGCCGTACTTTATATGAAGTGAACCTACCAATCCAACAGCCCAATGGTAATATGGTCTAAACTTATGGTCGGATTGTCTGTCGATGAGCAGTTCGCCTGTTCCGTTAGAGCGGTTTTGAGCAACGGGTTGAGTTTGAAAGGTTCAAAGATCACGAGTCCCGTCAAAATGACGAGAGGATCACGTTGGTATGAATTTTGACGGTTTGATGGTTTTGTGATTCAAGGATTAGGGTTTGTCGGTTCGTTGTTTGGCTTAGAGAAAATGGGAGAGGAAAAGAGAGAAACGTGCGAAGAAAATGTGGGGAGGGGGCTGGCTGCTGTGCAGTCAGCCAAAAACCCAATTCCCACACACGGAGTGGAAAATAAAATCACCTACACTTTAAAGCTTCGTAAAACGTTCGTTTGAACTCCGGGTGGTTTCCGCTTGCAGCACGACGTTACGTGTCGATAGTACATCAAGAATATGTAAAGAAATAAATTTTTTAGAAGTCGTCACAAAAAAGTCAACAAAAGTCAACATTGACCCTAGGGGGTAGGGGTATTTTGGTCATTTCACATAAATTTTGGGACGGGTTGTAACAGAGATACTCAGTACAAGAATGACGTACACTAAGTGTTTGTCATAAGAATTCTCTGAACCTATGCTCTGATACCAAACTGACACACCCCACCCTCGATACCCACGTGGATACCGAGTTTGGGCGTGCTGGCCGACACTTGTAAGTGACGAAGCCATTAAATGCATGACAACACCTAATTGAAACAAATTAAATTACCATAAAGTTGCGGAATTCAATGTCAATATGCATATGATTCAGAGCGTACTAATTTGAAATAGCGGAAACAAAATAATAGGATAAGTTCCTAAAATCTCTATCCATAACAGGATGGATATTATTATAGAAACTGAAAAGAAAAAGATGAATCCCTACATGGTCGGGATATATGATCAGAGCTGCCACACAGATGCCTCGACTTCGCCCGATGCTCTATCACTAGGTCCTGAAGGGGGCGCAAAAACAAAGGTGTGAGTGGACGAAAATAAAAGTTTTCGCAAAACCTTTCTCTTTTCAACATAATAACCCCCTGTTTGAAATCCAGTATATTTGTAAAATCATACTATCATAGTATGTATCAAAACGTACTTTATAAGTATAACTGAAAACGTATAACAACATAAAATCTGTAGATCACAAGTCATATTTCCAATAGACCGTTTCATAAAAAATATATCAATTGTATAGATATAGGAAAACCAACACAGGGTATATAGGCAATCACCCATGTACGTGTTGAGGAACAGCCTCTCAATCCCCGTACAAGCACTTTACGTTATTCAATTAAATTGTACTTCCTAGTACCACACACATGTAAGCACTTCCGCATTTGCGTGTCACACCCGAGTCCTTACGTAGTGGGGCCTTTTCCCCAAATATAAACATAAACGTAAGACAAGCTTGCACTAAGGTATTTACCGGACAATACCCCTGGAGTACAGTGCGTGTGACCCAAACATGTGACACTTGTCCTACGGCCGTGAGACGGTACTACAACGTAGTGAAAGCATACCAAGTGTGTTTGAAAACATACATACATATATCAAGTGTAGAAGTGAGGAATATCATATACTTCATAATTTCCCAAATATTTAAACATTGCATAAATAACATTCTCATCGGAGTCATATATCAAATACCAATATTTATGCATACCCGAAATCATAGGCTAAAACCATTTAATAATATATATCCATATATATTCAAATCTCAAACTCATTTCATAATATATATATAACCATATATATATATATATATATATAAGCATGCCTCAAAAACATTTAAAATCATTTAATATATCAAAACCGTAATCATTTCAAAGCATAGAAATCATTTAATAAACCAAAAGTCCACTCACAGGTGATCGGGAGTGAAATCTCCCTCGGTGTTGCCCTCCTCGAAGTGTGGCGCCGAAGAATTACCTATTTTATACTAGGAGTACAATTTAATTGAATAACGTAAAGTGCTTGTATGGGGATTGAGAGGCTGTTCCTCAACACGTACATGAGTGATTGCCTATATACCCTATGTTGGTTTTCCTATATCTATACAATTGATATATTTTTTATGAAATGGTCTATTGGAAATATGACTTGTGATCTACAGATTTTATGTTGTTATACGTTTTCAGTTATACTTATAAAGTACGTTTTGATACATACTATGATAGTATGATTTTACAAATATACTAGATTTCAAACAGGGGGTTATTATGTTGAAAAGAGAAAGGTTTTGCGAAAACTTTTATTTTCGTCCACTCACACCTTTGTTTTTGCGCCCCCTTCAGGACCTAGTGATAGAGCATCAGGCGAAGTCGAGGCATCTGTGTGGCAGCTCTGATCATATATCCCAACCATGTAGGGATTCATCTTTTTCTTTTCAGTTTCTATAATAATATCCATCCCTGTTATGGATAGAGATTTTAGGAACTTATCCTATTATTTTGTTTCCGCTATTTCAAATTAGTACGCTCTGAATCATATGCATATTGACATTGAATTCCGCAACTTTATGGTAATTTAATTTGTTTCAACTAGGTGTTGTCATGCATTTAATGGCTTCGTCACTTACAAGTGTCGGCCAGCACGCCCAAACTCAGTATCCACGTGGGTATCGAGGGTGGGGTGTGTCAATTTTACATTGTGATTGTAATACCGGATTTCACTGATGCCACGGAGACTTCTTTTGGTTTTACGAGTTTTCCCGTATTATTTATTTATACGGATTTTTTCACATCCCGATCCCGAACAAGCCAGGTGTCGGGAAGTGCTGGCCGACACGCGTTAGCGTGACGAAAGCCAAAAAGAAAATTTTAAGAATAAATGATAGAATATTGAATAGTAAGAACAGAGTGCGGAAGAATTGTTAGAATACACAGCGAGTAGAGTGAGGGATACAAATTCAATACAAACGTATAAAAATCCCTACATCGTCATACCACCGCGCCATCGACATCGCAAGGCTCCCAGCCAACTAACCTGGAGGGGCGCAAAACATAAAACTGTGAGTGGGTCAAAAAGAAAAGTTTGATAAAACCGTTGTTTTCAAAAGTCTAGTAACCCCTCGTTTGAAAACAAGTATAGTTTGAGAAAATACGTCATGCTCGTAGGCATGAACCTCAAATACTATCACGAAAACATGCGGGTACTCCCCGCTAATACTTTACTGACATTTGCTCACCCATATGTAAACACACATGCCCAAGTGGCTAAACCACGAGGAACAAGCTAGGTATAAAAGTAATACGCTGAGTACTACAATGACGCGAGTCTAGCGCTAAGCGCTGGTGCACAAAGTGCAGTCACACAAGCTCGAGTTGCCTAGTGCAACCTAGAACAGGCTAGTACCTACAATGGATCCAAAGCTGCGTAACGGTACTGGTAGTGACTACTCCAAACGTCAAGGCTAGTCCTGGCCACAAGACTGAGTACTAATACCTGGGGTGTTATACATCTACTGATGAGCAACAGTATGAAAACATGCATGGCAATATAATACGAATGTTCTACCTCCAACAAACGTAATGATATGCAACTATGCTAACAGTTAAAGAAAGCGTTGAAAAACCATACGTATATAAATACATTTATCAAACAAAGACCCACTCACTCACCTGTAGGTAGCCGGGTCGAAGTACCCCGTCCTGGGTAGCCCCGGTAGTCCTCTGGATAGGCCCTACCTATATGAGATATCACCGGTACAATGATTAAACTCATAAAGGTCACTAATTAACGAATTAATTAAACCTATCCCTTGCTTTTGCAAATTGGAGGTCTAAAACACCTCAAAAATTAAAATGCATACTACCCCGAGGTAGTACACGTCGTCACGAGTCGACCCGTGAAAACAGAATTCAAATTGGACCTTCCACGCGCCCTTACGCGCGGCTTGAAGATCGGAGCCTATGGCTCCACGCGCAGCTCCACGCGCGGCTCACGCGCGAGCTGGTCAACTGAGCCGGTCAGCCGGTCAACTCGGCTCGGCTCAAGCCGGTCAACACGGCTCGGCTCAAGCCGTCAACGCGGCTCGACTCAAGCCGGTTTAAGCTGCTGACGTCACTGCTGACGTCATCAAGGCCGGTCTGAACCGGTCTGATGACGTCAGCACCGGTCATCCCTGCCAGAATTCCGGTCGCCGCCGCCGCCGCCGGCCGCCGTCGCCGGAATCTGGAAAAAGTGGCCGGATTTCTTGGGATTTTTCAAAGCTTCATAACTTCTTCGTTTTAAGTCCAAATTGGACGATTCAAGTACCAAAATGAAGCTAGAGATGAGGAGAACAAGATTGTACCATTTTGGGGACCAAAAACTGGCCAGAAGTGGCCTGAAATTGAGGAGGAAGAATCGGCCAAAAATGAGTTCCTCTGTTCTCGATGCCAATTCGACTTCCAGACCTTGGGTTGGGTTCCCAAGGCTTCCAGAAGTGCTTTGGTGGTCTCAGGGAGGACCATGGAGGTCGAGATCACTGAGAAAGAGCCACGGGGTGGTTTGAGAGGTTTCACCTGGGCTTGGGTTTGTCCAGGTTTCTGGACACCCACAAGCTGCCAGTTTCCAGGCGAGGATGAACAGGCTTGGGTTGAATTTTTGTGCAGGTTGGTGAATGGTGTTGTCCAGATTGGCCAAGAATGGCCATGGTTTCACGTTTGGGTTTTGCAGAACAAAGGAAGAAGGAGAAAGGAAGGGCTCGGCACAAGGAGCCAAAAACCCAACCAGACAAATCCCAGGAAATCTGGGATTGGCCACAGGCCTGCTGCTAAATGGGCCCCAGCCCAAACAAGACAAAACTGTCCAAAGTTCGAAATACGGAAACGTCGAAAAACTAACGCCTGTAAAATATTCGTTCGGAGGCCGAACGACGTACGGCTCGCGTCTACGCGTTCGTAGCGACGAGCACGTCAAGAAAATACAGGTGGAATCGTCGTACGAGTTACGACGCAAAAGTCAACCAAAAAGTCAACCAAGGGCAAAATCGTCATTTTGCACTTCCGGGAATAAAATAAATTAAATTTTGAACGGGATGTTACAGATTTCTGGTAAGTTTTTTATTTTTTTTATTTTTTTTTATACTTAAGTTGTGGCTTTCTGCCCGTTTGGAAACCAAGTACATTTTCGTACTTACACTGATTTCTACCTACTACTGTAGTATGTTTTCAGAAAGGCTTTTAACTGAACTATTACTTATTTTTACGGCGAGGGGTTACTATTTTCAAAAAGGAAAGGTTTATTTAAATTAATTACTTATGGCCTACTCACCCTTCTGTTTTGCGCCCCTCCAGGATTAGTGGCTCAGAGACGTCGACGTTGAGACGCGGTGGTATGACAATGTAGGAATCTGTATTATTTTGTAATCATTCTGTATTCTCCTACTCTACTCTACAATTATTATTTTATTATTTCTTTCCGCCCGCACACTTTCGTGCACTCTGACCCTTATTAAATTCAATTTGCTTAAATTATTCTTAAATTCTTCTAAATGGCTTTCGTCACCCCACGTGGTGTCGGCCAGCACACTCGACTTTTGGATGTCCACCTGTACATCCGGGTCAGGGTGTGTCATTCTGAAACATCTCGATCCCGAACACGCCAGGTGTCGGGAAGTGCTGGCCGACACGCGTTAGGTGACAAAAGCCAAATAGAAAATTTAGAATAAAGGATAGAATATTGAATTAAAACAATAAGGTCAGAGTGCACGGAGTGTGCGGGCGGAAGAAATAATAAAATACACAGTAAGAGGGATACAAAGATATACAAACGTATAAGAATCCCTACATCGTCATACCACCGCGCCATCGACGTCGCAAGGCTCCCAGCCAACTAACCTGGAGGGGCGCAAAACATAAAACGGTGAGTGGGTCAAAAAGCAAAGTTTGATAAAACCGTTGTTTTCAAAAGTCTAGTAACCCCTCGTTTGAAAACAAGTATAGTTTGAGAAAATACGTCATGCCCGTAGGCATGAACCTCAAAATACTATCATTTAAAACATTCGGGTACTCCCCGATAAATCTTTACTGATTTGCTCACCCATATGTAAACACACATGCCCAAGGGGCTAAATCCCACAAGGAACAAGCTAGGTATAAAGAAATACGCTAAGTACTACAATGACGCGAGTCTAGCTCTAACCGCTGTGCACAAAGTGCGTCACACAAGTCCGAGTTGACTAGTGCAACCTAAGACAGGCTAGTACCTACAATGGATCCAAAGCTGCGTAACGGTACTGGTAGTGACTACTCCAAACGTCAAGGCTAGTCCTGACCACAAGACTGAGTACTAATACCTGGGGTGTATACATCTACTGATGAGCAACAGTATAAAACATGTATGGCAATATAATACGAATGTTCTACCTCCAACAATCGTATATGATATGAATTATGCTAACAGTTTGAAGAAAGCATTGAAAACCATACGTATATATACATTTATCAAAACAAAGACCCACTCACTCACCTGTAGGTAGCCGGGTCAAAGTACCCCGTCTTGGGTAGCCCCGGTAGTCCTCTGGATAGGCCCCACCTATATGAGATATCACCGGTACAATGATTAAACTCATAAAGGTAACGACTTAACGAATTAATTTACACCTATCCCTTGCTTTCTCAAATTGGAGATCTAAAACACCTCAAAAATTATCATACGTACTGCCCCTAGGTAGTACGCGTCGTCACGAGTCGCCTCGCGAAGACGGAATTGAATTTGGACCTCCCACGCGGCCCCACGCGCGGCTAAAACGCGCCAAGCCGCGGCTCCACGTGCGGCTCCAACTGCTGTCTCACCCGCGCTCACGCGCGGTTCCATGCGCGGCTCCACGCGCGGCTCCATGCGCAGCTCCACTCGCGGCTCACGCGCGGCTCCACGCGATGCTCCACTCGCGGCTCCACGCGATGCTCCACTCGCGGCTCCACGCGATGCTCCACTCGCGGCTCAGCCGAGCCGGTTAGCGCCGGTCTAAACCGGTTCGCTGACGTCAGCAAGGCCGGCCTGACCCGGTTTGCTGACGTCATCGCTGACGTCAGCGCCAGTCATCCCTTCCAATTTTCCGGTCGCCGTCGCCGTCGCCGGAATCTGGGAAAAATGGCCGGATTTCTGGAAAAACTTCAGAGCTTCATAACTCCTTCGTTTTAAGTCCAAATTGGACGATTCAAGTACCAAAATGAAGCTAGAGATGAGGGGAGCAAGATTGTACCATTTTGGGGACCAAAAACTGGCCAGAAGTGGCCTGAAAATGAGGAAGAAGCCACGGTGCAAAAAGGCCGATCTTGGTTTCTTCGATTCTCGACCAAACACTGCCATCCAAGGCTCGAGCAAGGTCCTTGGGACATCCAGGAACTCAATGGTGATGAGTTTGATGAGTTTTGGGCTCGATTTCAATGAGAAAAGGTCGATGGAAAAAAATTCGAGATCGTCGGGAAATTTGGGAAATCAAGCCCGAGGCTTGAGCTGGATTTGCAGGGTTCCAAACAGGGTATATTGAGGTCGATGAAGGTGGTGGTGATGTCTTTGATCTCACCTGGCCAAAGATTGGCTCAGTGAGAGGGAGGAGAGGCACGGGGTGCCTTGATCAAATTGTGTGAGAGAGGTTTTGTTTTCTTGCAGAGAAGAAAGGAGAAGAAGGGGACACGGACAAAACAGGGACAAAAATCCCAGATTTTGTGGGATAAGGCCACCTGGGCCTGCAGACATTTGGGCCCCAGCCCAACAATTGAATTACGGGAAACGCCGAAAATCGACGTCCGTAAAATACTCGTTCGGAGTCCGAACGACGTCCCGCTCGCATCTACGAGTTCGTATCGACGAGCACGTCAAGAAAATACAAGTGGATGCGTCATACGAGTTACGACGAAAAAGTCAACCGAAAAGTCAACCCATGGGTAAAATCGTCATTTCCCACTTCCGGAAATAAAATAAATTTAAAATTTTGAACGGGATGTTACACATTCAATATTATGAAATAGGGCAAGAGCAACATTTTCATCAAGGGAAATGATAAATACACAGTTTTTTTTAGCTTCTACACACTTTTATTTAATTCTCGTAATTGATTTTGTTTGAATTATTCAATTCAATGGCTATAAAAGAAGAGGGGGTGTATGAGAAGCTAAAAATGGTGTGTGAAAATCATTTGCCTTTTATCAATGTTGTGAAATTAATAAGAATTTTTGTGATGTTGTAACATCATATAGTTTTTATGTTCATGCGTGACTCTAGCCATATCAAATATATGATAAGTTGACCGTCAAAACATGTATTTAGACTGAAGATAAGCACTTTTGGATTTTTTTTGGAGCAGCTCTATATTAAATTGAATTATGACTTTATTGTAACTAAGACACAAATGTTTCAAAAAATTTGCAATTACAAGAATTTAGATATTGGAGGAAACCAATACTTTATTTGCATTTTTTTTATTTTTTCTTTTGTGATCTTTATGAGTATTTTGGTTATGCCAGAAGTATCACCATTAATGATACACACACAGTTTTGCAATCGGGTTCAATTCACTATCTTCGATACAAATGTTTGATAACGAATTCAATAGTGGGTGGATTGGAAGTGAACTTATGTCGAGTATAGTTAGCAACTTGTTGGGTATGATAACATAATCTTCATTCTGGGTATTACAACTCTATTGTGGATTTTGCCCTAAACCCCCTCTAAAGCCCCATTCGAGCCGCTTAGTCCTTCTCCTTCTCTTTCATTCTTATTCAGCCATTTTTTGTATGCTCCTTCCGCTCTTCAGCCCTTCAACTCTTATTGTTATACTACCAAATTCTAGACGCATTCAAGCACTTCTACACCAGCCTTCTCTTTCACTCTCTTTCAACTATTTTTTATGTGCTCCCTCTGCTCTTCAGCCCTTCAACTCTTATTGTTATGCCCAGCCGCCAAATCCTAGACGTATTCAAGCACTTCTACACCAAGTCACTTGCTCTCGCTCTCCCTATCCAAATTTTCCATAATTATTTACAACACTTGGGATGATTATGATTTCGGAGATGATGAGTATGTTATAGAAATAAATGATACTTCTACTTTGGTGAGAGAGAAAAGGAAGCAAGGTAATAGGAGTGGGGCGAGTATTTTGTGGATGTGTGCTAGTATTTTGTGGATGTGTGCTACTAAGACAAAACAAAAAGATGCCAAGGGTGTTGAAAAGAAGGTTGCTATTTGCGATAATTGCAAATGTGTTATCCTCACATTTTAGGAAGAATGGGACAACGGGCATTTAAAATCACTTGAGAAAAAGTGAGGGTTCTAGTATCTATGTTTTGGATGATCCGACCCAACCTATGTTGACACAAGAGAAGATAGGGGGTGAAATAGTGCCTCACACCTTCAAACCCGGCTTGACCAAGAATGTCACACATGGATCATCAAGGCTGAGATGCTTTTTAGAGCGGTTGATCAACCCAGATATTAGGTTTGGATGTTTGTATAGAACTTTCTCTCCAGACGTGGGATTTTAGAATAATGTGTGAAAAACTTACATGATAAAGACATTTTTTAAATATTTAAATATGTAGTAGAAGCTGGAGCGTATTATGCTAACAATCAGAACTTAAGATTAGGGCTGGCATTTTTGACTGAATAAATTCATTACCGACCGAACCGTTAGCTAAAACACCAAAATCGAACAAACCAAAACAATTCGGTATCCGACATATTCGGTAGGCGGTTGAGGTACCAAATACTCGTTTCTTCGGTAAACCCAACCGAACCGAATTTTTTTATATTTATTATATATATTTTAGAATTTTAGTAGCTATAGGAGATTAAATCTGTACCGTTGATTTTTGAGAGGTTTAAAGTGAGATTGATTTTTGATACCCTAAACCTCTCACTCTCCCAAATCTCTCTGTTCCAGTACAATCCTCGAGCTCGACTCTTTCTCTCCCCAAGTCGCCGCTTCTTCTTCTCTATCCCATCTCTGTTCTCTCCGATTTTATCACGACCGTCGACCACGACAACGAACTTAGCCACCACCGCATTATATACCTGAATCGATCTCGTCAAGCACGACCACCACCATCGGCGCCGCCCATAACCTGCAACCCTTGGAGATATAGAACAACAAGGCTGCTGTGCCTTGCTCAATCTAAATAGGTAAATGAAATGAATTGCTGGATTATATTTCAATAATGAATATTGTCATGCTGCTGGATTAAATTGAATTGCTCAATCTGATTAGGGCTTTAGTGTTGCATATGTTGGTCAGTTGGTGTGTCATGTGTGTGCAATGTGGTTTGACCCTTTTTTCCTCCAGTTTCTTATTTAATGTTCCTGTTTGTTTTTAATTTCTGGGTTTCTGTTTGTTTCCCGAGAAAGCTTAGGAAACCAAGGTAAAGTTAATATTTTGATTGAGTTTCTGAGTTTTTTTTATGGGTTTGTGTGGTTGAAGGACGGAGTGATGACGGAAGAGGTGGCGCAGCCGTTGACGTATATACCGGAGGTTATTTTGAAGAGAAGGAAAACCAATGAAGAGTTGGCTTTGAGGAGGAAAGAGCAATTGGAGCAGAGGAAGTTTAAGTCTCAGCAAAATAAGCAAGAATATATTAAGAAACCTGAGGATTTCATCAAAGAGTATCGCTACAGGGTAAGCCTTATGCTCTTTTTGTAATTTATTTGTAAGCAATGTTTTGTACTGCTGAGTTCCGTGCTTTTCCTTGTTGTATTGTGCAATGAAACTCAATTATCAAGTTTAAATCCGGTGATGATTTATGTTGTTGTGTATGAAAACGTGGGCATTAGCTATGTTAATTGTAAGTTCCCGAGTGTTGTAAAGTCCCGCCTTTATGCTCGAGTGTTATAATTTGAGACCCTTATCTGTGATATAAAGAAATTGTGAACGATGCATGTTTTCTAATTGCGATTTTAAGCTAAAGATTGGATTTGTTTTACAGTTGAAATTTGAGATATTTGTGTAGAACTTTTTCTCGAGAAGTGGTATTTGAGAATAATGTGTTAAAAACTTACGTGATAAAGACATTTTTTAAAATATTTAAACATGTAGTAGAAGTTGGAGTGTATTATGCTAAAACTCAGAACTTAAGATAGACGAGTCTTGTGAGCTTGTTGAGCAGGAATTTCTAGCTAAGTATTGAGTATTCTTGAGCCTGGTGATGTTCCCACAGGCTTGTTTCTTTCTGCAACTTGATTTGTATATTCACTAGCATGTCTACATTCTACGCAGTCCTTGATTGAAATTCGCTGTTTCTTTCATTAGGAGATGGACCTCGTCCATATGAAACACAGGTTAAAGAGAAAAAGGCCAGCATTGGAAACATCTAACTCACAGCTTCTTTTGGTCATCCGCATACAGGGGTAGGTTTTCAGTTTAATATGATATATTTTATTTTGCTTGTCATCTCTATCTTGAACTCTGTATTTCTAATTCTCAATACTTCTTTCCAGGAAAAATGACATGCACCCTGTTGTTAGGAAGGCCTTATACAGCCTAAAATTGAGGAAAATTTTCAATGCTGTCTTTGTGAAAGCAACTGACGCTATATTAGAAAAGTTGCAGAGGGTGCAGCCGTATGTTACCTATGGGTAGGGGTTGCACATCCTTCTACTCTACTTTCATGCCAAAATTAAAATATTTTAAGTGGATAAATGCATCACAAGGCACAGTGGCATTCTCGTATAAGTTCATATTTTGCATTTGCAAGTGAGCAATAGTTGATTTTCTAAAATATAAAAAGTGGAAAAAATTTATAACATTTATTGTTTGCTGATATACGTTGATTGTGCCGTTATGAATTGCCATGTGTCTGGGTTTTGTATTTAGATGTATCTGAGCTCTTCTTTTAACTTTCTAAGCTTAATGTGTGAGCTCAAATCTGGCTTGACTGTCTACAAATGCTTGCATGCCATGTACAGTAACAAATTTGGAACCTGTAAGTTTAGCACTTCGGTATCAGCAGAGGAGCTCATACCAGGGTTTTATACTTTATAGAAAGTTTTCATATTGCGTCTTTTGTGGAACTGCTTAATATTTCCAACCTTGATATTTCAATTGGTTGTCAGGTTTCTTCTCTAATAAGCCATGTAGGGATTTTTCATTACAAAGAGAAATTGGCATACAATCTTAGTTGCTTTTTATGATTGTGATTTGTGGGATTATGTGGCTCTTAAGGTTTAAGATTCAATTATCACGTTGAATTTTTTTTTTTTTTTACATTTTCCTAGTCCTTTACACCAAATGCCTGAAATCATTTCGTACATAATTGTTAGGTTGTCATCTTTAATGTCTTGTGTCTCAGGATTTAAATTTTTCTTGTTTCAGTATTTGAACTACACTGTTGTGTTGTATGACTGAACACATGCTCCAATGCAACAATATTTTGTACACACAACAATATTTGGTTTGCGGTGCATGTGGCTAGGCAGCATTGATCATAATTGCTCCCCTATTGAACAACAGTGCTTTGAGTGTGAGGCTGCCTCAAATTGAACTAAATCAATCTATTGAATAATACTAATATACATTTTGTAGGATCTAGCGATCAATTCACTTCCCATTGTCTTGTTGCTTGTATATTACTGACCAATGCTTCGTGGTCATGATGATATTTTTCTGGTTTCCGAAGGTATCCTAACCTTAAGAATGTGAGGGAGCTGATTTACAAGAAGGGCTTTGCAAAGATAGGCAAGAAGAAAGTTCCTTTGACAGATAACAACCTTATTGAACAGGTAATGGGTAATGTCTTGCCTAATATTAAGCATAGTTAGATTACTAGTCATGGATGTCTTATTTCAATTTGTATATATACATTATATTTATCTTCTCCCCTCGTTTATTTTACAGGCAATGGGGCAGTATGATGTTATATGCATAGAAGATATAGTGCATGAAATTGCTACGATTGGTCCACATTTTAAGGAGGTTACCGGCTTTTTATGGCCCTTTGTGCTCAACAAGCCTGAAGCAGGATTAAAAGGTTCAAAAATGGTATTCAAGGATGGGGGAGACGCCGGCAATCGCGGGGATAAGATCAATGAACTAATTAGCAAGATGAATTAGCATGTGGCAAGGTCTTTTGTTTAATGAGGATTGTGGTTGTCTTTATCTTTTTATCTATACAAAAACAGTGTTGTATGGTGTCTTTGATGCTATAAAGTAGTCAATTGTTATTTTTCCCTGCTCAACTGCGACTCAAAATTGAATTCTGGTTTAACTGGAAGTTAGCACGTCGCTCTACAATTCTATACATGAATGTTAAAACTGGAGCGGAAGCGTTGAAGTTTGAATTTGACAGTCGAAAAAACGCAGCAATTATATTTTTATATCATCAATCTAACTATCTTACAATTTGAATCGCGTATATTGTATCCAACATTCTAATTTCTAGATCTCTACGAAGTTGGCTAGAGTATGGTACTTCCCAATTTGAGCTCAAGGTTAGGTTTCGTTTCTATAATTTAGAGTAGAATATCATTTGTATAAAAATTTCTAGCATTCTAATAACATTTTATAGAAGCCTAGAGCCAGCCATGTCGGTGGGAAAGCCCACGCCACGTGTCAGCATCCAGTTGGCCAAAGTGTTGTACATGTGCAATGACTGTACGAGATAATATCTTAAAGATACCGGGGATAATCTATTATTAAATTAATTAATAATATCCTAAGGATTAACTTGAAGAATCTTGAATGGATTTGATTGTGTTTCTTTGATTAAAAGAATTTGTCTTCAATTATGAGAGAATTAAAGGTATGAATTAGTTATTAATTCTACCTTTAATTCCCTTGTCTTGCCTCCTTGTCATGTGTAGTTGAGCTTGAAGTAGTTGTAGTCAACAACTCAAGACTTCTAGCTTGGTTGAACTGTCAAGTAATAAATGCTGGCCTTTTGCTCTTGGATTGTGTTGAATGAGGCCTGTAGCCTGTAATGCTCATTGGGTTAGGGTTTCAATGAATATGAGTCTTGCCAATTAATGAGAGCATTATTGTCAATAGTGAATGAAAATCCACGTATCAGCTCCATAATATTCAGGATTATTTTTGGCTCCACATAAGTAGCATCCTAGTGACAAATTATTATTAGGGTAATTTTTTATAAAATCAATAAAATGTTATGATATTGACAATATATCAATCAAATTTATTCTAATTATAAATAGGTATTTGAGACTTTGTGTAACACCTCAATCAAACAAAATTTATTAATTCATGCCACTACATGTCACAACCCGATCCCGGAACGAGCCAGGTGTCGGAAGTGCTGGCCGACACGCGTTAGCGTGACGAAAGCCAAAAAGAAAATTTAGAATAAAGGATAGAATAAAGAATAATGAATATTTAATTGAGTAAACAGAGTGCGGAAGAATTGTTAGAATACACAAGTCCGAGTAGAGTGAGGGATACAAATTTACTACAAACGTAGAAAATCCCTACATTGTCATACCACCGCGCCATCGACGTCGCAAGCTCCCAGATCTCTAACCTGGAGGGGCGCAAAACATAAAACGGTGAGTGGGTCAAAAAGCAAAGTTTGATAAAACCGTTGTTTTCAAAAACTAGTAACCCCTCGTTTGAAAACAAGTATAGTTGATAAAATAAGTCATGCCCGTACGCATGATCCTCAAAACACTACCATTTAAAACATTCGGGTACACCCCGATACATCATTTACTGTATTTGCTCGCTCGTATGTAAACACACATGTCCACGGGGCTAAATCCCACAATGAACAAGCTAGGTATAAATAATTACGCTAAGTACTCCAATGACGCGAGTCTAGTGCTAACCACTGTGCACAAATGTGCGTCACACAAGTCCGAGTTGCCTAGTGCAACCTAAGACAGGCTAGTACCTACATGGATCCAAGTTGCGTAACGGTACTGGTAGTGACAGCTCCTAACGTCAAGGCTAGTCCTGGCCACAAGACTGAGTACTATACCTGGGGTGTTATACAACAACTGAGGAGCAACAGTAAAAAACATGCATGGCAATATAGTACGAGTGTTCTACCTCCAACACCCGTAATGAATATGCATCTACGCTAACAATTTAAGAAAGCGTTTAAAAAGCCATACGTATATATATACTTTATCAAAGAAAGACCCACTCACTCACCTGAAGATAGTCGGAAAGCCCAAGTGCACGTCCTCCGACGCCAAGGGTCGCCAAAGCCTAAAGCTTCCGGAGCAATTCCAACCCAACGGAGTTTTCCGTAAATTGAAGCATCCAAAAATTCAACTGAATTGAGTCCACAAGCAATTGGCCCAAAAATCTCTAATGGGCCAACCAATCGTCTTCTTCACAAAAACAACACCATCTTCAAAGTTAGCCAACAACTGCTAATTACACCCGAGGCCCAAAAATCAACCAACACTCGCCAGCTGCTAACTACTTAATGCACCCAAGGCCCAAGAAAATCAAAGACCAGCCCACTTCATTCAGCACCCAAACCAGCAGCCCAAAACTAAGCAAACCAGTTCATTTTCACGCTGTAAACAAAACAGCACCAATTCTTTCACTGAGCTTCAACATCATAAAAACTTGTCAATTTCTCAATACACCGAGGCACCAAACAGCAGCCCAACATCTTCATCACTTCCCTTCCCCGTTAGAACACAACAACAGCCCTCACTACCTCCATCAGGAAATTGATGAAACACACATCTTCGAGAGACACCAAGCTCGTGTCGATCATGATAGTCTTCAGTAGTCAGCAGAATTGGACTAGGTTGAAAGTGTTGCCTCCACAACGTCTCAGTTGGTCCCAGATCGAGCACACGAGATACACAGCCAAGCAAGAGAGTTTGGCCACGAAAAACAGCTCGGGAGAAAGGGTAGAAGGCACGGGGTGCCTTGAGTAAGGTTTGAGTTTCACTAAGTTTCGTATTCTGGGATGAAGGTCGAGCACAGTGGCTCGGATTATGTGGAGAAAAAGGTCAGTGACCTTCACTAGCCAAGGGATGGCTCGAAGAAGAGGAGGAAAGGCACGAGTGCCACTAACATTTTCTGGTTTCTTCATAAAAAATTCCAGTTTCTGGGTTGCAGGGTCACTCCCAAAGAACTGGGTTCAAGTTGAGCAAACTGAGGTTGAAGAAGATGATGAAGATGACAGTGGTCTCATCTGGGCTTGGGTGTCCAAAGCAGTTTATGTGTTTTCAAGTTCCTGGTTTTGGTCATTTGCAGAAAGGCCAGAGAGGAGAAGAAGCTCGTGGGTGATTGCACAGGAAAGATGAAACCTGTGAAGTGGTTGTGCCGAGAAGAAAGAAGAAAGAAAAGGAGGGAAAGGTCTCGGCCTCCAGAGACAAAAATCAAACAGGATTCCAGAAAATCTGGAATAGCCCACACGGCTAGCTGACAATTGGGCCCCAGCCCAATAACTCAAACAGCCCAAAAAGATAAAATACGGAAACGTCGAAAAATCAACGCCCGTAGAAATATTCGTTCGGGGTCCGAACGACGTACGGCTCGCGTCTACGCGTTCGTAGCGACGAGCACGTCAAGAAAACACAATTGGATGTGTCGTACGAGTTACGACACAAAAGTCAACTCAGGGGCAAAAACGTCATTTTGCACCTCCGGGAATAAAATAAATTAAATTTTGAACGGGACGTTACACTACAGCTGGCAGAGCGTGTGGTAGCAAAAATCCGCCACTTGTAGATTGACGAACTTGTACCTACAAAACAAATAAACACCTTTGATCAAGGCCAGGGGGTGGGTTTGGCTAATGAATCTCCGATGCCTAAGTCAATTTCTCTGAAAAGAGATAGTTTAGGGCTTAATTGCATAGCAAAAACTTACCGTAATATGGTGGCGAATGAGAGATATTTATAGAGGAGGTGGCCGACCATGTGGTGTGGGATCACTCGCCACATGTCGGCTTCCAGTTGGCTAATGAATGTCATAGGGAGATAATTAATTTAAAGATATATTTAATTAAATAAATAATATTTTAGAATAATCCTCGAAGAATCCTAATTGAATAGGATGAAAATTCTTTGAATAAAAATGACACACCCCGCCCTCAATACCAATCTGGATACCAAGTTCGAAATGTGTTGGCCGACATTCGGAAGTGACAAAGCCATTTTATGCATGACAACACTTAAATTATACAATTTAAACTGTCAACTAGTTTGCAGAATTTATTACAATATGCACAAAGTTCAGAGCGTAACTAATGTAAGGCAACGGAAATAAAAGATAGAGTCAAGCTCCTAAAATTTCTATTCATAACAGGGATGGATATTACTAAAGAAGCTGAATGAAAGATAAACTCCCTACAGTATCGGGAGGAAACCAGAGCCGCCACACTATGCCTCAACGTCAATGGAACGCACTGCTACTAGGTCCTGAAGAGGGCGCAAAACATAAAGGTGCGAGTAGACGAAAAAGAAAGTTTTTTTAAAGCTCTTTTCTCTTTTTGAATATAGTAAGCCCCTGTTTGGAAACCAGTATATATATAAAATCATACTACATATACATTGGTCAAGTAAAACTCATCGAGTAGAAACACAAATACATGACACCTTCTTGTATGAGATAAATTCATGGTAAAACACAAAAATCCAGCTTATCACAATATAAACCATTTCTTCAAGATATCACGATATATATATATATATATAAACTGTCACATCCCGATCCCGGACGAGCCAGGTGTCGGAAGGTGATGGCCGACACGCGTTAGCGTGACGAAAGCCAAAAAGAAAATTTAAGAATGAATAGTAAGAACCGAGTGCAGAAGAATTGTTAGAATACACAACGAGTAGAGTGAGGGATACAAATTTAATTCAACTGTAGAAAAATCCCTACATTGTCATACCACCGCGCCTCGACGTCACAAGCTCCCAGCTAACTAACCTGGAGGGGCGCAAAACATAAAACGGTGAGTGGGTCAAAAAGCAAAGTTTGATAAAACCTTTGTTTTCAAAAGTCTAGTAACCCCTCGTTTGAAAACAAGTATAATTGAGAAAATACGTCATACCCGTAGGCATGTACCTCAAAATACTATCACGAAAACATGCGGGTACTCCCCGCTAATACTTTACTGATTTGCTCACCCATATGTAAAACACACATGCCCAAGGGGCTAAATCCCACAAGGAACAAGCTAGGTATAAAGAAATACGCTAAGTACTACAATGACGCGAGTCTAACGCTAAGCGCTGGTGCACAAAGTGCAGTCACACAAGTTCGAGTTGCCTAGTGCAACCTAGAACAGGCTAGTACCTACAATGGATCCAAAGCTGCGTAGCGGTACTGATAGTGACTACTCCAAACGTCAAGGCTAGTCCTGGCCACAAGACTGAGTACTAATACCTGGGGTGTTATACATCTACTGATGAGCAACAGTATGAAAACATGCATGGCAATATAATACGAATGTTCTACCTCCAACAAACGTAATGATATGCAACTACGCTAACAGTTTAAAGAAAGCGTTGAAAGCCATACGTATATATATACATTTATCAAACAAAGACCCACTCACTCACCTGTAGGTAGCCGGGTCGAAGTACCCCGTCCTGGGTAGCCCCGGTAGTCCTCTGGATAGGCCCCACCTATATGAGATATCACCGGTACAATGATTAAACTCATAAAGGTCACTACTTAACGAATTAATTAAACCTATCCCTTTCTTTTGCAAATTGGAGGTCCAAAACACCTCAAAAATTATCGTGCGTACTACCCCGAGGTAGTACACGTCGTCACAAGTCGACCCGTGAAAACAGAATCAAATTTGGACCTCCCACGCGCCCTCACGCGCGGCTTGAAGGTCGGGATCTCGGCTCCACGCGCAGCTCCACGCGCGGCTCACGCGCGAGCCAGTCAACGCGAGCCGGTCAGCCGGTCAACGCGGTTCGGTCAATGCTGACGTCAGCAAGACCGGTCTGCTGACGTCAGCAAGGCCGGTCCAACTTGGTTCGATGACGTCAGCGCCGGTCATCCCTGCCAGAATTCCGGTCGTCGCCGTCGCCGTCGTCGGAATCTGGAAAAATGGCCGGATTTTCTGAGAAATTTCAAAGCTTCATAACTTGTTCGTTTTAAGTCCAAATTGGACGATTCAAGTACCAAAATGAAGCTAGAGATGAGGAGAACAAGATTGTACCATTTTGGGGACCAAAAACTGGCCAGAAGTGGCCTGAAAATGGGGAGGAAGATTCAGCCAAAAACAAGCTCCTCCATTCACGGTGCCAAAACGACTTCCAAGCCTTGGGTTGGGTTCCCAAGGTCACCAAAGGTGATTTGGTGATGAGTTTGGGCTCCCTTGAGCTCCAAAAAGCCAAGTTCGAAATCGGAGAAAAATTGGACTCCGACGGTGAAACTTCCAGTTTTCAGGGAATTCTGGGTTTCATCATTTGCAGTGGTTCAAGTCCTGACATTTGGGTTCGACAGAGATGATGAAGACGGTAGTGACCATCTCTGGTCGAAGAAATGGCTCAGGGGGATGTGATTTCGGCTCGGGGTGTCCAAAGAAATTTCTGGGGTTTTGCTTCACTGGATTTCTGGGTTCAACGTCGAGTTCAGTGAGCTCGGTGCAGAGGGAAGATTTGTGGTTTGTTGGCCATGGGAGGATGGCTCAAACTGAGCTCGGGGAGAGGAAGAAAGGCACGGGTGCCATTAGCAAAAAAAAATGGTGAAGCTTTTGCAGAGAAGAAAGGAGAGAGGGACACGGGTTAAAGGCAAGACAAAATCCCAGGAAATCTGGGATAGGCCACATGGGCCTGCAGAAATTTGGGCCCCAGCCCAAACAAGACAAAACTGCCCAATTTGAAATACGGGAAACGCCGAAACTAACGCCCGTAAAAATACTCGTTCAGAGTCCGAACGACGTACGGCTCGCGTCTACGCGTTCGTATCGACGAGCACGTCAAGAAAATACAAGTGGATACGTCGTACGAGTTACGACGCAAAAGTCAACCCAAAAGTCAACCCAGGGGTAAAAACGTCATTTCCCACTTTCGGGAATAAAATAAGTTAAAACTTTGAACGGGCTGTGACATAAACTGCGGTTGAAAATGAGTATTGAGGATACTCATTAGTGACTCTGGTAGGATTACTGCGTTTGGTCCGTGACCAACGAGAGGAAGAAGACAAAGGTATATATATATGTATATATATATATATATGCAACAAAATATCACAAGGTATATAAGCAATCACCCATGTACATGCTGAGGGACCTCCTTCCAACCCTGTACAAGCTCTTTACGTTATAATCACTTTTGTACTCCTAGTACCACACCCATGTAAGCTCTTGCGCGATCAGCACGTCACACCCGAGTCCTTATGTTAAGGGACCTCCCCAAAATAATAAACACAAATGTAAAGACAAGTTTCCACTAAGGTATTTACCGGAAAATACCCTAGAGTACAGTGTGTGTGACCCATACATGTGAGACTTGTCCTACGGTCGTGAAACGGTACTAAAACGTAGTGAAAGCATACCAAGTGTGTGAAAACAAATACATTTGTCAGTGTAAAATGCATGATCATGCCCAAGTAAGAAATTTGTATACCAAATATCATATTTTCATAAATAATCAAGTGTCGTATCAAAATACGAAATCAAGAAAAGTAAATCTCAAATATCAACATGTATAGGCATGATCAAATCAACGTTTCAAAACCATAAGAAACTATATATTTATATATATATATATATATACTAGGATATAAAACCATTATGTAAAACAAATGTCCACTCACAGGTACTCGGGAGTGTAATCCTTCTGGGTGTCGTGCTCCTCGAAGCGTCTAGACGAGTGTTGCCCTAAATAGTAGTAAGAACATAAATTAAAAACATTTCTCAAAAATAAAATAATCCCCCATAACCAAAAGAATCTAAAAAAACTATTGTTGTAGGAAAAACGGACTCGAAAAATGATTCCCGTAGTCTGAAATTGTGTCTGCCGCCTTGCACCGCCGCCAACGCCGCCGTGTGCCGCTGCATGCCCACCACGTGCCGCCAAAAGGTCACACGCGCCGTCACGCGCCCCCATGCACCCCCACGCACCCCCATGTACCGTCAAGCGCCGGTTAGGCGTCAGTTACATGCGCCGTTAAAGTTAACGACGTGCCGTTAACTTTAACGGAATATTCTAACGGCGTTAACTCTAACGCCGTTAGTCAGTTAACGAAATATACCTGGGACTAACGGTATATGTTGACGCCATCAGAAATATTCTATCACCGTTACGAAATATTCCTTCGTCTTCTTCCTCTCGTTGGTCACCGGAGCCACAGCCGAAACCGTCGTTGGCCGCCGTCTGGTTCGTTGAAATCTGGGAATTTTGGCCGAAAAAATCTCTATTTTTCAGAGTTTCATATCTTAGTCAAATCTCAATCAAATTGGATGATTTTTATGTCAAAATGAAGGTATTTAAGAAGGGAATACGTTCGTACCAATTTGGGGTTGAAAAAGTGGCCAGAAATGGCCTGTAATTGGCCGAAAAATCTCGAGAACCCACCCTCTCCGTTCTACCTCACCACTGCACCAAACATCATGTCTTTTAGATCGATTTGAACCTACTCAATGATATAAAGCTAATGGTAATGGTCTCGAGCCTTACCTAGGCCAGAATTGACGTGTAGCTCGCCGTGAAATCTTCGTTTCGCCGCGGGTCTCGGTTCGATCCATTTGTGTTCGAGTTTGACAATTCCGAGATTAGGGTTATGTTCAGGATGATGAGGCAATCACAGTGGATGTGGTTGTGGGTTGTGGTTCGATGGAAATTCAAGATTTCCAATTTGTGGATCGGTTTACATTTTTGCCGAAAGGTGAGGGCTGGGGGGAGAAGGGAGAGTGAGGGAGAGAGAGAGAGAGAGAGAAAGTGACGACTGCAGGGGGAAGCAGTGGGTCAAAACCCTACTAAAAAGAACCCTAGTAAAATACTGACGTGAAATTACTAAAATGCCCTTGAACTTTAAAGTCCCTTAAAATGTTTGTTCTAACTCCAAATTATTCTCCGCTTGCGCCCACATGTTCGTATCGACGAGTACTATAAGGAGCTGAAAGAATAATTGATACTTGTCATGATGAAAAAGTCAACAAAAGTTAACACTTACCCTCTAGGGGTATCTTGGTAATTTCACAATTATGCGCGAAAATTTACACGAAAAAATTAGGGGCGGGTTGTAACAAAAGAAGTATGTCTTCAGATAGGAAATAGATTAAAAAGAGAATTTAGTAATTAATTCTTCCTTAATTTCTTCTTATTTATCTCCTTGTCATTGGCAAAGGAGCTTGGAGAAATCGTAGATCAGCAGCTCAAGGTGTCTTGATGGTTGACTAGTGCGTGGAGAGAAGTGTGTACTTCGCCATTTAATAGGGAAATTCTCGTCAATAATGAATAATTGTTCATGTGTCAGCTCCATAATTTTTGGATTATTTTTGGCTCCACAAATGTCCCCATATCTGCTGTGCTGTTGTAGGAGGTGCAGTTGTTGTAGGGAGTGCAGTTGATGTAGAAATTAGAAGTGGAGTTGAACTGCCAAAAAAGTATTCCTTGACTGCGTTGAATTCTGAGCTTTGACTTGAGGTGTAAGTCTTCTGGGAGATGGAATCCAACTGCCTCTAGGATTTATTTATCTCTAGCATAAATAGAGGATGAAATAAACCTAGAAAACAAGTATTTTCCAAACAAGAAAGAGAGAAAATCAAAGAAAATTGTACCATATCCCCCAATTTTCATTCTTTACTTGCCCCATTAAAGAGTTGATCATTGTCGTCATCTTTGTTGTTTGCGCCAAAAGGTAAGAAAAAATTTCTTTTCTTCTTCATGCTACTGCAGCGCGGTAGCTGGGCTAGAGCCCACTGAATGACATGATAGCTAGAGCAACCTGCTAGTGATGCGACACGGCTGGGGCCACTCACTCACTAAAGCCACGAGGGCGGCTTGATGCTGCTGAGATTGTGTCGTGTGAGGGACTTGGGATGTCGGGGTTGGTGAGCCTGGTGTGCTGAGAGAAGCATAAGGGGGTGGCCTGGTGCACTGCCCCCATGCTTCTTTCTAGCATAAAAGCAAAGAATGTCCTTAACCTAAGTACCGACAAGGTGTGGAGCAATTGATTACTTCAAAATTGCTCGTTCGAAGGTTAATTCTAAGTTGGTACTTCTTTGAGATTGGCCATAAGGATGGCGCTGGGCAGCTGAGGTCACACTGTAAGTTGATCGATGCTTCGAGCAGAGGGGACCGTGACAAATCTTAGGACACGCTGAAAGTTAGTGAAGAATGGGAGTCTGATCTTCAGACGAGCTGCGCGTTCATGTGGAGTTCATCAAAGGTAAGTGAACTACTTTTCTCTTCGTCTGCTTGAAACTTGAACATGAATTCTCTTGATTATGATTTGCTGATCGTCTTCCCTTCCTTTGTAGATTCTAAATTTGGCTCCACTCCTAAGAGCAATCCGGACATGAAGAAAGTGCACATTGCTATGGGCATCCCGGTAGAATACCTATAGTGGCGCTGGCTGCTCAGTCATCTTTGTAGAAAGAAAGGTGGACTGCCATCTACAGAAGAAGTTAGGCGCACATCAAAGAGGAGGCGTTTGCTCGTCCTATTGCCCTGCTCATGAGTTATGAGCGAAAAAGAAACTGCGAGTTTCTTCCGCTGCTCAAGGGAGTTCTGCTTCTTTCAAAAAGCTTGTGATTGATTTTCTTCTTCAAAACGGGAAGAAGGAAGTTGTTGAGTCTGTCAAAAGAAAGAAAGATGCTGCTAAAGCTGCTAAGTCTGCTAGTCCGAAAGAAGTCAAGTCTCTTGCTGAGAAGATGGCTGAGCGCAAGGGTCTTGTGTTGCCCTCTGTGGCTGAGTCTAGAGGCAAGATAAAACGTCCACTTATGACTAGGACTAGATGGGCTTCGAGTGGAAAGAACTTGTTGCTTATCCAAGAGGATTCTGCTACTCGAGAGTCGTCAAATATTGTTCCTTTTGCTACTGCTTCATCTGAGCTATCTGCGAAGAAGGAAAATGGTGCCCCAAAGGGGGGCCGTGATGGGGCCAACTCGCTAGTGTCTAAGGACTTTGCTGAAATTCGTTCGTTGCTCAATACTGGATTGCCTTCGGATCGAACTGCTTGTGCTAGATTCACCAAATATGTTGGAAAAACAGCGAGTAAGGGTGTTCTTTCGAAGCGTCTTTTAAATGAAAGAAGAATATCGCTCATTTTCTTGCTGTCATGCAAAAGCCTCTGATCTTGTGAGTTGAGTCGGCTACAAACACTTGTTCTACTGCCAAAAAAATTGCAAGTCTAAAGGCTGAGCTTGCTAAGTTAAAATTGAAGAGGTCCCTCTCTCTTACCCCCACTTATATGCAGCTAGAAGCAGTCATCCATGAAAATGAAGAGTTGAAGCTTAAGCTGGTTGCTTGTCGTTCGACGATGGAAGTTGCATAGAAGGATAGAGAGCTTGACTTGCAAAAACTTTAAAGTCTGGATGGAATGACGTTTGAGCTTTGTTCTGGTTGCTTTACCAATGACCAATAGATCATAGATTACATCAATGAAATTGATCGTCTACGGAAAGTCACTGAGGAATTTGATCCAAGAATATGAAACTCTAGGCTATGCTGCTCGCCGATGAACAATAGCAGGAAGGTTTTGACTAGCTGCAGAGCTTTAATGAACATCTTGCAAAGGTGAATGAGTAGTAGGATAGTGAGTAGGCGAGTAATGAAAGCAGTCTTGCTCAAGCCCAAGCCAATTTCTTCGAGCTGGGTAGAGGTTTCCTGACTATGAGTTTTCTGAGGAAGATCACATGACCTTTGCCATTTCTTTAGAGGATATGCTCGAGTTTGACTTCCTAGCTGTTGTTGAAGGAGTAGTAGAAAATGAAGTTGCCAATGAGGGACCAGCTGAAAATGAAGTAGCGGAAGCTGGAGTTTCTGAGAGCAAGACGGCTGCTAAAGGCGAGGTGGCTACTGAGAAAGCCTGCGGTTATACAAGCTGCTGGTGAGTAGTTTGCTTCAGGAACTTTAGAAAACTTCTTTTCTTTTTCGCCCAGACTTTATTTCTCTTTTGCTTTGCCTGTGTTGGATTTTGAGGGTCTTCGAGCAAGTTTATCAACTTGCTAGAAATTCAAAAAATTGCTTTCTTCTATTTACTTCGTCTTAGTTATTCAATTGGCTTAAATGTTCTTGATATTTTACTTGCTTGAAGCGTCTTGCAAAACTTTAGTCATAGATTGCGAATTGCCTGTGCGGCTTTGATCAAACCAGAAGTCTGCAGTTGGCATGACTAGAGTGTGAGTTTTAGCTTTTCTGAGGTGTGAGCTGCAGAGCTTGTCGCTATGTTACCCCCTGACTATTTACAACTGGCGCTGCCATGCTTGGTCATCGACTTAATTTCTTAAACGAAAGTCATCTGTCCTGGGAACCTATTTGTGCGACTAAGGCGATGTTCCATGGGCAGTGTTGATTGAGTTTTATTAACCACAAAGCCGAAGCGTGTGGCACGGCAAAGTTTCATGTAAGCTACTTTGAATGACAACAGACACGAAGGAGGACAAAGAGAGAAAATAACACTCATCCTTACAGGAAAATAACCACTGCGTAAGTCATAAATTTGATAAAAAGTAGGAGCGAAAACAAAGAAGACAAGATTTTCCTTAGTAAAATAAGCAATGGAAAGAAGATTTTTACAAAATTCAGGAATAAGAAAGACATTACAGAGATGAAATTGAGTGGGACCAAGAGTGAGAGGAAGTGTACCAGTATATGTGACATTTATGGAATCACCATTACCTATATAAACATTATCCAGGCCCATGTATGGTTAAGGTGCAGCAAGAGTGGAGGATTGGTCCGTCATGTGGTAAGTATCACCAGTGTCAAAATAATTATTTTGGATCAGATGGAACAATAAATTGGACCCTGGAGAATGAAGGAGCGGCATCGGGCCCATGATACTTGTGAGGACACATCGCTTGCGTATGTTGAGAAGTGTTGCAAGTGTAACACCAAAGGGGCCCTAAAAGTCCAGTTGTGGCAAGTCTGGAGGCCTACGAAAATTGGGTTGTTGCTTAACAGAGGGAAGAAAGGTAGGCCAATCGACTTGCTAGGACATCTGCTGCTGCTACTGCATATTGGGTCAGGCTCCTTAGGCCTAACAATGCTGCTGAGGCTAGGGTGCAAGCCAGCCTTGCTACTGATGTTGTAGTTGCTAGCATCTATTTCCACCACCACTGCGGCCACGCCAACCGCCACGACAATTAAAGAAAGGACCAAAGGGATTGACCATCATTAAAGCTTGAGCGATATTAAATCTAGAATTCGATTTGGGATATTGTTACTCAAAAGTAAGGATTTTATAGCGCAATTCAGTGAAGGTGGAAAGAGTATCGTTGATAAGAACGGTGGTAAGCATCCGGTAGTCGGGATCAAGACCATGAAGAGTGGTAAGAACAAGCTCCTTATCAAGAATAGGTTGATTAATAGAAGCTAGGGGCGGGCACGAGCCGGGCCGAGCCTAAAATTGGAGGGATCGGACCAGACCCATTTCAAAACAAAACGAGGCGGGGCGGGGTGGGTTGTTAAATTTAGGAAAATAGGATCAGACAGTTTGAAAATGGCTAGGTTTTACGGGTCCATTCTGTTTAAAAAAAAACAATTGCAATTTGCGGCACAAGTTGCACACCAGTGGTAAGGACGTGGTACATGTATGTGAAATTGATCATGTTTTTAGATGGGAAAATGGAAAAGGTGGGATTTGAGGCTTTCATGCCTACTTTAACTGTTCCAAACAAAAAAAAGTAACAAAAGAAAAGTAGAAAAGGTTACCTGTCATGCAATAGTAGTTTTTAAATATTTTTTTCTTCTCTCTCCTTCTTTCGCTTCTTCTCTACCCCCGCTACTCTATTCTTTTTAATATTCTTTTCTTCATGTATGACTGTATGCTGCTCTATCCTTCTTTCGCTTCTTCTCCACCTTCGCTACTCTATCTCCCCCTACTTCTCTCTCTTCCTCCCCCTGCTTCTCTCTCTTCCTAACTCCACCCCCCCCCCTTCGGCTTCTCCCTCTCCCCTTGCTTCTTGCTTCCCCCTAAAATGACACCGTAGCTTTGCTTCAAAATCTGGAGAGTGTTGAATCGCTGACGACGACATTAAGAGAGGCTTTCGATTTCAACGGATCCGAGCAATTCCCAATTTCAACCACACCAGATTTGAATTTCTAGGTTTGAATTGCTGTGATTTGGTCGTGGGTATGGTGTTGAGGGGTAATGGTGACGGAAGGGCATGTTGTTGGCGGTTATGAAGGAACGAGGCAGACGTGGTGGTGGTTCTGTGGAAGGAAAATCTGAGAAGGGGAAGTCTAGAGGCTGGAGCTATAATCTCTCAACTAGGTTTAGGTCTTAACGGTTGAGATTTAATCTCACTTAAATCAACAGTTGAGATTAAATAACCTATGTTCGGGTCAGAGCCTCGTGTATTTAGGTTTTTGGACCCGCCCCGTCCCTCCAATTTAGTGGACTCGCCCCGCTCCGCCTTGTTTTTCCTTCCAAATTTTTGGACCTGCCCCGACCCACGAGTTTAGGGCCCATTTGCCCACCCCTAGATTAGAAGCGAGTTTATCAGCCAAGGATTTGACATGGTTGAGATACTGATCGGAGGTTTGACTGCCCTTGGAGAGATCAAGAAGTTGAAATCGAAGACTAGCCTCACTAGCCTTGGAACTCTGAGCAAAGTGTTCTTGAAGGCAGTCCCAAACATCCTTGGCTATGTCATACCCAATCATAAGGGTGAGAAGAGGCTTATAAATTGCACCCATGATGCAACTGCCAATGAGTTGGTATGTTGAATCCATGTAGCATAGGAATGATTAGGAACTTCAGGGGCTTTGGTACCTTCAGTTTCTTTGTGTTTAGGATCATGAATAAGGAGAGAAGGAATGGGATGAGAACCATCAATAAATTTTCAGAGATCATGGGAGGACCGGGTAAGTTCGGTAAGTTTCACAAAGTGAGAAGTTTGAGGACCGGGTAGGGAAGAAGAAAAAGACGCCATAAAGAAAAGGGAAGAGACAAGACAAAAAACTTAAAAGCCTAAAGAAGTGGGACAACAATTAAAGGACAAAGCCTAAAGGTTGGATGTGTTGTGTTTGGGTTGAGAAATCCCTACGACAAGAAGGGGATGTTATATAGGGTTATAACAATCCCTATTTGGGTGGGAATCCTACACTAATTACAATTGGAAATTATATGCATATAACAATCCCTATTTGTCGTTCGGTACGGATGTGCCAGTGAGCTCCCAAAAGGCCTCGTGCTAAATGGAGATGAGCATGTACATATAAGGCACATCACCCCCTATTCGTTGGTCAATGTGGGATGTCACATCAAAGGTTAAGTTCTACTTGCTCAGAAGTATGCTTGGAGTTAAGCAACAAGCTTAGGAGAGAGTGTTGCGATATAAGCCTTGTTACTATTGAATCCAAGCTAAAGGTTTTGAAGTTTCTGCACCTAGTTTTGAATTTGTTCATGTAGTGTTCTTTGTGTAATGAACAATCGAGATTAAAACTAGCTCATAGGCTAGATGAATGACACCTGTGAAATGTTTTAAGTTGTAACCATGCCTTGCACGTGATAGAGGTGTGTGTGTTGTGCACATGCGGAAGTCATGCTTTCCATGTGATATAGCAACGGCTATATTGCAACGGTAGTCTAATTCCATTTTTTTTTATGTAATCCAGATCTAAAAGAATCAATGAGAGGAACTATGCACTCCTAAGTTCATCACCATCATTCTCTCATTCTTTTTATTTGAATTTCTTACTGAAATTCATACAAACACTCAATCTAAAACACTAACAATGATCATATGCCAGGATTTAGTGCTTGATCAATGGAAGATGCGAGGATCACCTACAAATGCAATCCTTTGCCAAAGGTTAACTTCTGGACTTCATTAGTTCATTCTATGTGTACTACGTGTGACGACCCGTCCCTAATTTTATTGTATTTTATTTCCTGAACGTGTAATTTTACTAAAATGCCCTTGAACGGGTTAAGTGGAAATCCTATGTGGACGTTTAAATATTATTTCCTGTTATGAAAATAGGTTGGTGTGTGTACCATGTGGTATCTAGTTACCCAGTTTAGTTTGGGAAAAATCTCTTTCTTCTCATTTTTCCCCTGACTTCTCTTTCTTTTTCCCTCACTTTTCTTTTCTTCTGCTCTCTTTCTTCTCCTGTAAGAAAACTTCACTGTGCACATAGTGGGCACACAAAATCTGTCGAACCAAGCCAAACCACTACCACCATCTTGTTCGTTGTAACTCACTGAGTTCAACGGTGCAAGCCGATCGCCCAAATTCTTTACCATTTGGCGGGAATCGTACAAGGAAGAACCGGACTTTTCCGGCAAGTTTCGTGAAAATACCAACCTAGGTGAGGTTCCTAACCACCACCTTCAGTTTCCTCGTGTTGAGTAGATAGATTTTCATACTAAGATTGTGTTATTTGGTTGTGTTTTGAGGTAGATCGGACTTCGTTCGTAAACCGAGGTTTTCCGGCCATTTCCGACCAGTTTTTGGACTCCAAATAAGTAAAATCATGTTCTCCTTCTCTCTAGCTTTATTTTGACATGTGGAACGTGTAAAATGGTTAAGAAATGAAGAAAGGAATTTTAGAATTTTTCCCAGTTTTTCGGCTAGTTGTTCGGCGGCGGACGGCAGCAGGAAAAAGTTGCAGCGGTGACCAGCCGGTGACGTCATCAGTGACGTCATCGCAGACGTGTGCAACTAGAGAATATTCTTAGAATATTCCTTTTAACGCCGTTAGGAATATTTCGTTAGATCTAACGGCGTCGTTAGTTTGACCGGCTCAGGTTGACCGCGCGTGCAGCGCGTGTGAGCCGAGGCAGGCCAGCCCGGGAGCCGCGCGTGTGGGCTCGTGGGAGCAGTTTTTCAAATTCCATCAATTTGAGGCGACTCGTGACGACGCGTACTACCTCTGGGCAGTACGTATGGTATTTTTCGGAGTGTTTTGGACCTCCGTGTTGAGCAAACCAAGGATTAATGTCGTTTATTAATTTAATTAGTAACCTTTATGAGTTTAATCATTACTATAGTAATATCTCATATAGGTGAGACTTACCGCGAGGAGTACAGGGGTCAGGCAAGGCAAGGCGGCTACGACCTAACGACATATCAGTGAGTGGGCTTTGTTTTGAGAAACTAATATTATTTATATTATTTCTCACTATGATTTCATGACTTATTTTCTATCATGCCATGCTTTTACTTATGATTTAAGTATAAAGAAATTATATTATGTTGAGACTTGCGAAACTGTATGGCATGATCTTATGTATATTATCTGCTCATCATACAGGCATTCACCGGTGTCTTGTACTCGCCCAGGCCAGGACCAGCCTTCACGTGTATGTTCACACAACACCGTTATGCTCACTTTGGATCCATTGTAGGTGCCAGCCTGTACTAGTCTGCATTAGGCAGTTAGGACTCGTATGTGATGCGCTTAGCGCCAGCTTCACATGATCGTAGTACCGAGCATATATTTATTACACTCAGCCTATTCCATGTAGCTACTTTCTACATGGGCTTTTGTGTCTGCATATGTCGATGAGTATATCATATTATATATTTCTTTGTTGTTGAGCATGATTTATGTTGAGGAGATTTTGGTATTTACTTATACCTTTGGCCTTGTTGCCTTTATACTATTTTGACGACGAATATTATATTATGTTGAGATAAATGTGTTTATCTATAACCTTGAAAGTTTTCATACTATACGTAGTATGATTTTGGGAATTTTTATACAGGAATTTCTATGTTGTGAAAAACAAAGGTTTTAGAAATGTTTATTTTTGCCCACTCACACCTTCTGTTTTACGCCCCTCCAGGACGTAGTAGCTGGATTAGTGGTGAGCGCGACCACTCTGGTGTTTACGACTTCTGCACCAGATAACAGTAGGATTTATTCCTCCTGCTAGTTGTTGGAAATGTGCCCTAAATCCAATCATATGATGATACTTTACGGACATTTCAAATGTTAAACTAATTTAGTTTGATATAAAGGGCAATGATTATTGTTTAAAGTAGTCTCATATAAATGTTGTATGCTTAAGCAATAAGTCCAAGGAATATGTGCTTATGAGAATGTAATCTAAACAAGTTAGGTTCATGAGACCATTCTCGTTTATAGACATATCCTAAACGTTCCTGATCATAGGATTGCCAATTGGGCATTGACAGTCCGTTAAGATCAGTACATGTTATATCTTCTCTCAGGGAGAGTGGCTAGTCTCGAGTCATTGGTGTAAGTGACATCAAGATGAGCATGTAGGTGCTCAATAGGAATGAGTTCACTGAACGCGATCAACGATGAGTTTTCATGATCATGTCACATGAGAACTCATAGTTGGGATAATGCAAATTAGTCCTTTGACCTGAGGCATCACGGTTGTCTTGTGGTGAGGTCCTTAATCTTTGATTATGTCAAAGGCACCCCATCCGAGGGTGTCCACGGCATCGTTGGGGTTAAGCTACTTAGCCATGGAGGCAAGTGAATGCGCAACAAGGGATCTCTAACCTTCAAACGGTTTGAGGGAGAATACTCTATGATATGATTAAGAATCTCTGGCCAGAGTATGAATGAGATTTAGGAAGTCGTTCCAAATCATATTCAAGGTAATCATATAAGTAAAGGAATCACATTGGATAGTAGACATGAATAAACTATCAAACCAAACAATGTGGTCGAGAGTATTGTATTAGAGAAGGACCGTATTGCATTGCAATCCTAACTGAATAGGTTTCTCCACCTCTTCTGATTAGCTTGGGTAGCCATGACATACTGCTAGGTGTCACTCATGGTTTGTGGTAGCCCTAAAAGTGTATGATCACTAAAGGGAGAATTGAAAGTAAGTTTCAATTCACAAATGATTTGAAAGAGTTCTAATCCTCCACTGCCTCGCTAAAAGGAACCTAATGGATCGCACACCGTGTAAGGTAGAGTTTGATGCAAAGAATGGAGATGAGTAAGAATAATTAAATGGTTTAATTATTTATGGCAAAAGGATTAATTAATATGTTAATTAATCAAACGAATAAGTTCGTTAAAGACCTCGGGTTGGTTTTGGGCTTCAAGGCCCAATGGGCTTCGAACGTCAAGCCCATTGACTTAAGTTGTATGACAACTTAATGGCTAATAATAGATTAGGGCCCAATAGCTCAAAGAACCCAATATGGCCGGCCATTTGAGAATGTGTAGCAAACTTGCTTTAATTGCAAGTTTGCCACTACATTGTGAAATGCTATAAAGAAAGTTTATAACATTTCAACACTTAGAGGTTTTCTTTTGGGAGAATGGTTGAGCATGAAAATGCTCTCTTCTCTCAAAGAGGCCGGCTCCCTAGAGGGATTTAGCTAGCAATCTATTTCCTCTAGGGCACTCATCTTCTCATCAAGACTCCCCTTGGTGAAGAGACTTAGAGGTCCCCTACTTTGGGTACTTGGAGAAACCAATTCTTTGATCATCCTTCGAAAATGTTCATGGAGCAAAGAAGCTTGGAATGAAGACCCTCTCCATGGGTGATTAGCCTTTGCTTTGCTTATGCAAAGAGGAATCTACAAAGGTATTTGATTTCTCAACTCAAAATTTGTTTTGATTTGAGTCTTGGTTCACCATATCTACTAGGCTTTAAATTTTCTTGGGTAAAGTTTCGTTTTAAGTGCATAGAAGCATGTTTCCGCCTTTAATCGTTAAATGCATGCTTAATGATGTTGCTTAATGAACTCGGTTAATCCGCATTTTTCCCTTCACTAGTATGTTTATCCATCCTGTTCAGGATAGGAATAATTCGTACTTTCCTTACTGTATTTTATCTATGCTCTGAACATCTCATGTTATGTATCAAGGGTTCTACCCGTACTTCTACGTACTCTGCTGCATGATTTTAATAATTCCAGACTTTGATTTTATTTTATTCAAAAATTCCAATTAGTCTGCATGACATGGCTTTCTTCACCCTCCGGGGTGTCGGCCAGCATGCCTCGATTTCAGTACCCTTCAGGATATCCGGGTCGGGGTGTGTCACTATGTGTGTATCTAGCTAAGAATTTTTTCCCAGTTAGCAATTAATTTAGAAATGTATTGCATTGTGTATCCAAAAAAAAATTTAGCTATCGTAATTCTCTTCATTTGTTTCTCAGTGAGTCAATGGTCAATTGATAGTGTAGGTCATAACAACAATACATGCATATGGATGGGGAAAACGGTGGTAGGATCATAAAACCCATGCTATTTTCTTCTTTCATTCCTTAACTATGAATTGGTATGACCAAGTTATTTTCTTCTACTTTAGTTATTAACAGTTGATTATTTATTCCTTTTGTGTATTAGTTTGTTATTTGATTACAATTGGCTTCATTTTTGTCTCTGCTGCATCACCATTGCTTCATGGAAGACGATGCTACGTACAATGTCAAAGATGTTGGGGAGGATTTAAAAAGAAGTTGATTCATGTTTCCTCTAGCACCTATGCAATGAAAAAAGTGATCTTTTGAACTTGGAGGACCCCAACAAAGCAAAGAAAATGCAGTTCGTAATTTGTTATACGCTACTTTGATTGGCCTACGGTGTGATATTAATTGAAAGCACTTTATATTTTTGTGGATGGAACACTTTGTATGTTATTGGATTGAGAAATTTTCAATGTTATACAAAAGCTGTGGATAAAGCGTCTTGATAATTACCATTGTAATGCGAGAGGCTTTTTTTATCATCTACAATGTGGTAAACACAAAGTCACTACTAAATGAATAACAATAGTAACGTAACACATTCTTAGAAACGCATAGCGTTTGTGATTAAAAAATTTTGCATGCACGTAATCATGTATGCAGAGGCCAGTGTATCTAAAATATACAAAAAATACCATTTGTTTCCTCTTGTTTTTTTATTTGTCCCGTGTGAACTGAACCAAACCGAATTTTTTTATTTTATTATATATTTTAGAGGCTATAGGAGATTAAATCTGTACCGTTGATTTTTGAGAGGTTTAAAGTGAGATTGATTTTTGATACCCTAAACCTCTCACTCTCCCAAATCTCTCTGTTCCAGTGCAACCCTCGAGCTCGACTCTTTCTCTCCCCAAGTCGCCGCTTCTTCTTCTCTATCCCATCTCTGTTCTCTCCGATTTTATCACGACCGTCGACCACCACAACGAACTTAGCCACCACCGCATTATATACCTGAATCGATCTCGTCAAGCACGACCACCACCATCGGCGCCGCCCATAACCTGCAACCCTTGCAGATATAGAACAACAAGGCTGCTGTGCCTTGCTCAATCTAAATAGGTAAATGAAATGAATTGCTGGATTATATTTCAATAATGAATATTATCATGCTGCTGGATTAAATTGAATTGCTCAATCTGATTAGGGCTTTAGTGTTGCATATGTTGGTCAGTTGGTGTGTCATGTGTGTGCAATGTGGTTTGACCCTTTTTTCCTCCAGTTTCTTATTTAATGTTCCTGTTTGTTTTTAATTTCTGGGTTTCTGTTTGTTTCCCGAGAAAGCTTAGGAAACCAAGGTAAAGTTAATATTTTGATTGAGTTTCTGAGTTTTTTTTATGGGTTTGTGTGGTTGAAGGACGGAGTGATGATGGAAGAGGTGGCGCAGCCGTTGACGTATATACCGGAGGTTATTTTGAAGAGAAGGAAAACCAATGAGGAGTTGGCTTTGAGGAGGAAAGAGCAATTGGAGCAGAGGAAGTTTAAGTCTCAGCAAAATAAGCAAGAATATATTAGGAAACCTGAGGATTTCATCAAAGAGTATCGCTACAGGGTAAGCCTTATGCTCTTTTTGTAATTTATTTGTAAGCGATGTTTTGTACTGCTGAGTTCCGTGCTTTTCCTTGTTGTATTGTGCAATGAAACTCAATTATCAAGTTTAAATCCGGTGATGATTTATGTTGTTGTGTATGAAAACGTGGGCATTAGCTATGTTAATTGTAAGTTCCTGAGTGTTGTAAAGGCCCGCCTTTATGCTCGAGTGTTATAATTTGAGACCCTTATCTGTGATATAAAGAAATTGTGAACGATGTATGTTTTCTAATTGCGATTTTAAGCTAACGATTGGATTTGTTTTACAGTTGAAATTTGAGATATTTGTGTAGAACTTTTTCTCAAGACGTGGTATTTGAGAATAATGTGTTAAAAACTTACGTGAGAAAGACTGTTTTTTAAATATTTGAACATGTGGTAGAAGTTGGAGTGTATTATGCTAAAACTCAGAACTTAAGATAGACGGGTCTTATGAGCTTGTTGAGCAGGAATTTCTAGCTAAGTATCGAGTTTCTTTCTGCAACTTGATTTGTATATTCACTAGCATGTTTACATTCTAATGCAGTCCTTGATTGAAATTATCTGTTTCTTTAATTAGGAGATGGACCTCGTCCATATGAAACACAGGTTAAAGAGAAAAAGGCCAGCATTGGAGACAACTAACTCACAGCTTCTTTTGGTCATCCGCATACAGGGGTAGGTTTTCAGTTTAACATGATATGTTTTATTTTGCTTATCATCTCTATCTTGAACTCTGTATTTCTAATTCTCAATACTTCCTTCCAGGAAAAATGACATGCACCCTGTTGTTAGGAAGGCCTTATACAGCCTAAAATTGAGGAAAATTTTCAATGCTGTCTTTGTGAAAGCAACTGACGCTATATTAGAAAAGTTGCAGAGGGTGCAGCCGTATGTTACCTATGGGTAGGGGTTGCACATCCTTCTACTCTACTTTCATGCCAAAATTAAAATATTTTAAGTGGATAAATGCATCACAAGGCACAGTGGCATTCTCGTATAAGTTCATATTTTGCATTTGCAAGTGAGCAATAGTTGATTTTCTAAAATAAAAAAAGTGGAAAAAATTTATATCATTTATTGTTTGCTGATATACGTTGATTGTGCCGTTATGAATTGCCATGTGTCTGGATTTTGTATTTAGATGTATCTGAGCTCTTCTTTTAACTTTCTAAGCTTAATGTGTGAGCTCAAATCTGGCTTGACTGTCTACAAATGCTTGCATGCCATGTACAGTAACAAATTTGGAACCTGTAAGTTTAGCACTTCGGTATCAGCAGAGGAGCTCATCCCAGGGTTTCATACTTTATAGAAAGTTTTCATATTGTGTCTTTTGTGGAACTGCTTAATATTTCCAACCTTGATATTTCAATTGGTTGTCAGGTTTCTTCTCTAATAAAGCCATATAGGGATTTTTCATTACAAAGAGAAATTGGCATACAATCTTAGTTGCTTTTTATGATTGTGATTTGTGGGATTATGTGGCTCTTAAGGTTTAAGATTCAAGTATCACGTTGAATTTTTTTTTTTTAACATTTTCCTATTCCTTTACGCCAAATGCTTGAAATCATTTTGTACATAATTGTTAGGTTGCCATCTTTAATGTCTTGTGTCTCAGGATTTAAAATTTTTCTTGTTTCAGTATTTGAACTACACTGTTGTGTTGTATGACTGCACGCATGCTCCGATGCAACAATAAGAAACTGTTAGTTTGTCATCTTTAATGTCTTGTGTCTTAGGATCTAGCGATCAATTTGCTTCCCCTTGTATTGTTGCTTGTATATTACTGACTAATGCTTCGTGGTCATGATGATATTTTTCTGGTTTCCGAAGGTATCCTAACGTTAAGAATGTGAGGGAGCTGATTTACAAGAAGGGCTTTGCAAAGATAGACAAGAAGAAAGTTCCTCTGACAGACAACAACCTTATTGAACAGGTAATGTGTAATATCTTGCCGAATATTAGGCGTAGTTAGTTTACTAGTCATGGATGTCTTATTTCAATTTTGAAATATACATTATATTTATCTTCACCCCTCTTTTATCGGACAGGCAATGGGGCAGTATGATGTTATATGCATAGAAGATATAGTGCATGAAATTGCTACGATTGGCCCACATTTTAAGGAGGTTACCGGCTTTTTATGGCCCTTTGTGCTCAACAAGCCTGAAGCAGGATTAAAAGGTTCAAAAATGGTATTCAAGGATGGGGGAGACGCCGGCGATCGCGGGGATAAGATCAATGAACTAATTAGCAAGATGAATTAGCATGTGACAAGGTCTTTGGTTTAATGAGGATTGTGGTTGTCTTTATCTTTTAATCCATACAAAAACAGTGTTGTATGGTGTCTTTGATGCTGTAAAGTAGTCAATTGTTATTTTTCCCCGCTTAACTGCTACTCAAAATCGAATTTTGGTTTAACTGGAAGTTAGCATGTCTCTCTACAATTCTATACTTGAATTTTAAAACTAGAGCGGATGCGTTGAAGTTTGAATTTGACAGTTGAAAAAACACATCAATTATATTCTTATATCATCAATAACTATCTTACAATTTGAATCGCGTATATTGAATCCAACATTCTACGAAGTTGGCTGCAGCAAGGTAGTCCCCAATTTGAGCTCAAGTTTAGGTTTTGTTTATGTAATTTAGAGTAGAATATTGTTTGTATAAAAATTTTTAGCATTCTAATTACATTTAACATTTTATCAAAGCCTAGTGCCAAAAAAACAAGTCTACTACCACCTAGCAATCCTAATTTCTAATGGCTAATTTGGGATTGTTGTGTTTTTTAAAAAAAACTATTTTTGTTGCGATTTAAGAATAATTAGCTATAAAATAAAGTAGTGTAAAAGCAGTGTTGTGAGTATGAAAAGCAGTGTAAAAGCATTTTGTAAATTTTACGGATTGTTGTGTTTTAAAAAAAAAACTATTTTTGTTGCGATTTAAAAATAATTAGCTATAAAATAAAGTAGTGTAAAAGCAATGTTGTGAGTATGAAAAGCAGTGTAAAAGCATTTAGTAAATTTTAATGTAAAAGTGATATAATCGTATATAATGACAAAAATGGACATAATAGTAGGGGTAGTGGCAACGACAGCAGTGGCAATGATGGTAATGGCAATGGTGGGGGTGTGGTGGTTGGGGTGCAGAGGTAGAATTGGCAGTGGGGCTAGTGGTGGTGATGGTGACGGCAACAACAATTGTAAGGGTATGGTGGTGGTGCCAATAGTGAGGTGTGGTGGTTGGGGTGCAGAGGTTACAATGGTGGTAGAGGTAGTGGTCGTGGTGACAATTGTGGCAGTTGTGGTTGTGGTGGTGATTGGTGACGATTATGTCTGGAGATCATTGCTTTAAAAATAAGCATGATATTTTATTTTTACCATATACTTTTTTATTGCTTAACTTTAAAGTGAAGCAGTGACACATCCCGATCCCGAACAAGCCAGGTGTCGGAAGTGCTGGCCGACACGCGTTAGCGTGACGAAAGCCAAAAAGAAAATTTAAGAATAAAGGATAGAATATTGAATTAAAGCAATAAGGTCAGAGTGCACGGAGTGTGTGGGCGGAAGAAATAATAGAATACACAACGAGTAGAGTGAGGGATACAAATTTACTACAAACGTAGAAAATCCCTACATTGTCATACCACCGCGCCATCGACGTCACAAGCTCCCAGCCAACTAACCTGGAGGGGCGCAAAACATAAAACGGTGAGTGGGTCAAAAAGCAAAGTTTGATATAACCGTTGTTTTCAAAAGTTTAGTAACCCCTCGTTTGAAAACAAGTATAATTTGAGAAAATACGTCATACCTGTAGGCATGAACCTCAAAATACTGTCGTGAAAACATGCGGGTACTCCCCGCTAATACTTTACTGACATTTGCTCACCCATATGTAAACACACATGCCCAAGGGGCTAAATCCCACAAGGAACAAGCTAGGTATACAAGTAATACGCTGAGTACTACAATGACGCGAGTCTAGCGCTAAGCGCTGGTGCACAAAGTGCAGTCACACAAGCTCGAGTTGCCTAATGCAACCTAGAACAGGCTAGTACCTACAATGGATCCAAAGCTGCGTAGGTGCGTGGTGACTACTCCAAGCGTCAAGGCTAGTCGGCCACAAGGCCGAATGCCAATACTGGGGTGTATACATCTGCGGTGAGCAACGGTATGAAAACATGCATGGCAATGTCTGAGTGTTCTACCTCAACACACGTAATGATAACTGCAGTACGCTAACAATTTAAGGAAAGCGTTGAAAAACCATACGTATATATAACATTTATCAAAACAAAGACCCACTCACTCCTTTTGTGAGTGGCCCAGAGATTCGAAGTACCTAAGATCTGGGTAGCCCCGGTAGTCCTACGGATAGGCCCCACTATATGAAATCAGGTGCAATGATTAACTCAAAGGTAGCAGTGCAATTAATTACACACATCCACTTGCTTTTGGTGGAGGTCCAAAAACACCTCAAAGAAATTAACATGCACATACTACCAGGAGTAGTACACGTCGTCACGAGTCGACACGTGAAAGCAGGATTCGAAAGAGACCACGCCCTCACGGCGGCGAAGGTCGGGGCTCCCGGCTCCGCGCGCGCGAGCTCCCGCGCGCGGCCACGCGAGCCCGGTCAGCGGCGGGTTGAGGCGCGGTCGGCCGGCTGCGGCTCAGCCGTCCAACGCGGCTCGCTCTGGCCGTCACGCGCGGCTCGGCTCAAGCGGTCTAAAGGCGTGAAAGGCGTCGGCAAATCCAGTCGAACCCGATCTGCGACGTCAGCATGGCCAGGTCCAACCCGGTCAGATGGCGAAGTCGGCTGCCGTCATCCACAACCGGGGATTAGGTCGCATGATCCTTGGAATCTGGGAAATTTGCAGTTTCTAGTAAAACTTGAGCTTCATAACTTCTTCGTTTAAGTCCAAATTGGACGATTCAAGTACAAAATGAAGCTAGAGATGAGGGAACAAGATTGTATTTTTGTTTGGGGACCAAAAACTGGGCCGTGGCCTGAAATTGAGGAAAAGCCACAGGTGCAAAAAATATCCACAGTCACTCCCTCGATTCTCGGCGACTGCTGTGCATCACAAGGCTTGAACAAGGTACAATGGACCTCAGGGACACGGTGGTGATTCGTTTGAAGTGATTTGGGTTCGTTTTGGAGAAAAAGTCGAGAGAAAAGGGTCCAAACTCAAGCCACACGGGGTGGCTTGAGTAGATCCACCATTCCTACGGGTTTTTAGCACCAAGACACCCAAGCACAGGTTGTTGGCTTCGAGTTTGAGATGTGAAGACTTGGGTTTGATTTGGTGAGGATTGATGATGCCCAAAATTGCCATGGTTTGGTGATGAAGTTTCTTTGAACAAAAGGAAGGAAAGAAGGAGGGAGGGGCTCGGCCTGAGCCAAACTTGACAAATATCCCCGGAAAATGCGGGATTGGTCTTGTCTCTGAGACAAATGGGCTGACCCAAACCGAGACAAAAGCAGAGACCCAAATGAGGAAATACGGAAAATCACAGAAATCGACGTCAGTAGAAATATCTTTCGGAGTCGAGACGTGCGGCTCGCGTCTGCGCGTTCGTATTGTCGGCGAGCACGTCGAAAATACAAGTGGATGCGTCGTACGATTCTGACGCAAAGTCCAACAAAAGTCAACCCGGGGCAAAATCGTCATTTCCGCCAGGGAATAAAATAAATTAAATTTTGAACGAGTGTGAAAATCTACCCCATAAAATTTCGTCCACAGAAATTTCCATAAGAAGTACAATGAGGTAGATTGAGGTGCAAAGCTGTTCACAAAACATCTTTCTTCAAGCCGCTCCCCAGAAAGGGATGCCGGGAGAAGAAGACAGTCGAGAACGAGGCGGCAACGGTGCTCAGTGCGACTCAAGGTGACAGGTGCCTCAGTTGATCAAAGAGGGATACGATTGGCGGAAGAGTAATCGGTGTCAGAAGGACCCGATAGAGTTTACTGCTACTACGTTTGCCTGGGGCCCAGGAAGTGGTAATCGATAGTGCAATCGTAGTCACCCGTCGGCTACATCCACGACTCCTTTGGCGAGATTGAGGTCTCCCAAAAGAAAAAGAGAAGAGACGTCTCAAACTTTGGTGGTCGTGTGAACGGTCCTGCGTCTCACCAAAAGAGAAAATGCCCCGCCCAGAATCTCGGAGCAAGATGCGGCAACGACTTCGAATCATGGGTATGATAATTCGCTCATGCGGTTTTTCGGTCGTCGAAGGCATGAGAGATTATCTATCCATGCCGTATTAGCACCACAAAACCAACCCTGACCAGGTGACGTATCAATTTGTAGAACACAAGAAATCTGCCGTCGTTGGAAAGTGCTAATACAAAACGAGGATAGACCAAACTTGAGCGGTCGAAGATTTGCTCGTGGTCGTCGTTACACACGAGAAGGTTAACGTTCTTCTTTGGCAAGTTTCGTGAGAGGCGGAGCAGAGAAGAGAAATCCTTCCGCAAGCATTGGTAAAAAGCGGAGCAAGCCAAGAAAGTTAGAATCTTGTAACATACGCGATGCGCTCCTAGATCTCGCCACGAGTAGCCATCGAGGATCGACAAGAGAACAATGCGAGATCCCATGTCCCAAGAAAGACACGCATTGGGGCGAGCAGGCATGGGTGAAAAGTTCTTAAGCTTCAACGAAATCATGCGCAAGTACTTTTGCATGATCGGCCCCGGAGTTGGAAAACGCCGAGGAAGTCAGCGAAGGTTATCACGAGGGCTTGTCGAGATAAAGGCGAAGTACTTCGAGTCATCAAGTTCATGAAAGTTACTGGGCGATTGTCATCCGAAAGGTATGAAAAACTAAATGAGTTCGCAGCGAAGTCCGAAAGTGGTCAGAAGTAACGACGAAGTTCTTGATCTATAGTGACCGTGTCGGTCACGAGATCGATCTTAAAAGAAAACAAATTACACTTGAATTTGGTCAAAGAGATCATCGATTCAAGGCGGATACTTGGTCATGTCGTTGCCGTTGATGCCTACAATGATACGAGCCTTAAATGTGAAACTTCAAACAATCAAACAAGACCGAGCTCCACAAGGTGAAGTGCAAGGCGAGAAAGAAATCCTTGACACAAGTGTAAATTGAAATCTTCAACTCCACCACTCACGTGGAGTCGAAAGATAAAAGGTAAGAGAGAGAGATGCGAGTGTGCACAGGAGATCGATGGTGAAAACACTTCTCGATCGGGCGGTAATCCGAGTAGATCGTTAGGAAAGATCCCAAAAAATTTTGTTGATAAACGGTACTTCGTCAACACAAGGAAATTCAAATTCCAACATCACACGTGTGAGCACAGCACCACGACGAACTTCAGGTTACCGTTCACTCGTATTTGAAAGTCGGCCTACGAGTCGATTTTTCCGGTGCTCACTTAGGTAAGATCACCGATCGTTATGCCCGAATTGGCAAGAAGGTGGGTCAACCTCACTGGCCAGGCAATCCCATGGCTGGCACAAAAGTGGGTAACAATCCATTCCTAGGATCCGGAAGTCGAAAACCACGACATCCGAGGAGGAATGAGGTGGCAAGTAAACTTGATTAGCGATGATAACGGAGTATCATAGGCAATCCCAAAAAAGACAAGACACAATTTGCCTCACGGCATAGGGATTCCAAATGCGTACTGATGGGAGTACAATATGTGGTCAGTAGTTTAGGCAACAAAGTGAAATAGATGAGTAGGTAATACTTGGATCCGTTTGGATCACAAGTAAGAAGCCATGAAGGTTAACGTTTAGAAACAAGATCGAGTCGTTAAGTGTATCCTGTTGGAGTCGAAGGTACAGCCAGCGAGAGCAAACGGCGTTCCTGTTTGGAACGGCCCGAGCGCAAGCGGGGATACGAGAATTGCGTGGCAAGATTCGGGAGAAGGTTCCGGAAGTATGGAATGACATTGCCTTGGCAATGTGCGTCTCCACCGAAAGTAGGTTACGGAGTGGAAGCTGTTCGTCCATTCTTTGGATCGAAGCAGGACAAGGTAGGTTTCTTCTGCCGTGCTGCGGACCTTGGTTAACTACGTGTCCCAATCGTCCTGACCATGGCACACTTGAGTTTCTTGCGTACACTCGCCCAAAACTGACAAGTATGTGATGACGGGGCGGGAGAAAATTTGGGTGGAGTTGCAGTAGCGGAAACGGAATCCACTAGTGAATCACTCACCACGATTTAAAGGTGAAGTTGATCCCTTTCTTGGATGATTCGAGGAGCTAAACTTCCACGTTGAAAGACGAGATTCTTTGAGTGCAGAAAGAATGGCTGCCGATACCCAACTCTTTGGGTGGCTGGGTCGGGGTTTTAGTGTTTCTCGGCCACACGCCACAGAATTGAGTCGAGACAAGGTTCACAGGGCTTCCGGAGTTAGCGTGAAAAGATTAAGGTACTTTAGAGTTGGTTTCACCAAGAAATGGCGAAGTTGCTCCAAGACCTCGCGGGAAAATTTCGAGCTTAGGTCTCAAGGGTTACCGGGGTCGGTAGAATTGAGATCGCAGAGATGGCGGTAAGGCTGATGATCTCCCGTAGCCAAAGGAATGGCTCGGAGAGGAAAAACTGAAGAGAGTTCGGGTGCCTAGAGTAGATTTTGGTTAATTGCGGGAAACCGAGAGAGAAACAAAGATGGCAACTTGATTAGTCAAGTGAACCGAGTCACGATGAAAAGTCCTGCGTCGGCGTTCGAATACGAAGGATCGATAAAAAGTGTTGTACTCGAGACGGTGGATGCGCCGCAGTAGAGTCAAAGCAGAAGTTATTGGCCAATCACTTGAGTCACTGCGTGGATATGCAATCCATGCACGAGTCGTAGAAGCGAATGGTCGAGACAGGCGCACTGCACAAGTGGGAAGATGATCGATTTGAATGACAAAAGTCATGAGTGGAAAGGAAACGTCGGCTCCGGAAGTACGAAGGTTAGCCCCGACGTTCGAAAACTTAGTCACGACAACCAAAACAGTCGTAAAGACTCCACACGGTTAAACAACACCACAAAAATGGATATTGTCCGAAACTTCACAGAAAAATAGTAGTGCGATTTGTTCGAGAAAATTCGTAGACGGGTTCGGTTTACGATCGTAGAAAGGTCATTGCGGTCGCCACGTGCGGAAAGTAAGGTACAGAAATTCACGGTGATACTTTTCCATTTAGAATGAAAATGGAAAGTGGTTAGAGAAAACTAGCGAGAGGAAAAATCCGTCTCTCGAAGCCTTCACTTTGCTAACAATTTGAACATCCGTGACGGTACTCGGCGGTAGCAAAACAACCATAAGAAGTTGAAAACGCGTCCGGTCAAAGCAACGCCAAAATTCACGCGATTGCAGAGAGTTAGAGTCGTCGGTTTAAGTGTAAAACACTAGTAGTGCAAAGGAATTTGTGAAACTAGGTCTCACGGGTCGGTCCACTGGAACTTGTTGAACACGAAAATTCGTCGCGGGATTGCGCGTCAACGCCTAGCGTTGTCCCAAGGAGGTGGGGCCAAATGCAAATACTTAAAAGTTATGGGTCAAACCGCAAATACTTAAAAATAAATACAAGTTATTTAAGTTTGCAAAAGAGCCCTTGGGGACCTATCATTGGGCATGGCGGTTGTGGTATGGGAGAGAGGGAAAAATGTCAAACATTTTCAAACAATCTTAGGCCATACTTTCCTTGTCACAAACTTGTCCTTGTTGACTTTAAAAAGATTTGGGTATGGGCAGGTAAGGCTTCTAGTCAAAACTATGATGGTGTAAATCTTTAAACAATTTGATAGATTGTACACACCCAAAACGAGAAAATAAAAGCAAGAATAAAAGATATGAACACCAAGAACAAAAACCATAGAAAACAATTTCAAGATTTGCACTTTCTTGGTGGTTTCCAATATCAAAAACAAAGTGACAAGGGCTAGACTTTCTAGCTTAAAAGTGTGTGTGTAGTGCAAATAAAACACAAACCTAGGCAAAATTCCCAAAAACCGTGCCACTCCCCTATGCATAAAAACTTAATTTTTGTCAAAAACTCCTCTTCACTCATGCATTTAAAACACTTTTACATGCATATCTTCTTCCAACTTTTGAATCACATTTTCAACAATTGAAAAACAAAAAAAGATAAACAATACTTTGGGAATGAAGAAATATTATGTCTAACATAAAATTATAACCCATATATACCAAATCCAAAAAGGACACAACAAATATAAACCTTTGGCTCTTGATACCACTTGAAGGGAAATTATGAGATTTGTGGCAGGTTTCTATTGACTTGCATGCAAACAATTGAAATTCATATATGCATAAACATGAAGCTAAATTATCAAAGCAATTAGTCATGCAAATCCCCTTCAAGAAGCATGGGTTAATATTTGATGCATCTAACAAAATAAGAACAAAGTTAAGGTGTAGTCTTATACACTCTTGATCTACTCTTTAAGATATTAAGGATGGACCACCTCCAAGCCCTTTGTTCTTGGAACTCCTTAGACCTTGCTTCCTTCCTTGATTCCTCCACCTTTTAATGATTGCCTTCCAATAGAATTCTCCTAGAGCCTCAAGGTAGAAGGCCTCTAAAGATCCACACCTACAAGTAGAGTGGAATTGGATGATGGATCATCAAAAGAAAGGGAGATGAGTAGCTTTCCACTTCTCTTGGAAATGGCGACTGTTTTAGTGAGGAAGGAGGAGATATTTTCTTCTCTTTGGTTGACAAACTCAATCAAAGCCATACCAAGTATGTGGTGTGAAGTATGGTGATGAGTTCCACTAATGAAAGTTTCATTCTGCTTCCATATATATATAAAGAGGAAGTCAACTTTTGACTCCACTCACTCTCTCTCATTAGATCCGGCCATTGAGTGCATTTTTGGGCTTTTTGGGCTTTTATAATTCAAGTCATCTTATGCTTGAATAAAGCCAAAAGAGTTAAAGCCCAATGGAAACAATGAGCAGACTTTTCATAAAGCCCAGCTTGATCTTTTAGCAGCTTCTATGATTTCATTAGACTTTCAATTAATCATATCACTCAATTAATTCAATTAATTATTTCCATCATTCATATGTGGTTCCACCACAAGAGTGTATCGGTGTACAATCATTTTAGGTTCTAATTAGCAAGGCGGTGAGGTGATTGGTATCAATCCAATTGATTAGTTTTAATCCAATCATCTAGTGAATTAAAACTTATTTTATTCTTTATCTTCTTTGATGATTACTAATTTAATCATCCATAGATCCCACAAAGCCATGAGTGACATCTAAACATATATCATGGCTGCAAGCTAATGTGAGAAGTTTGTTCGGAGGAACTTTATTCAATTGGAACTACAATGTAATTCGATCGCTTCTCTAGTACAATACTCTCAATCACACTTTCAAACAGAGATGGATACATAATGTGAAACCATAAAATGTGATTATACCATATTATATGATTCAATTGAGTCGTAAAGGAGCCTTTCCATCCCACTACGCTCATTACTTGATAGATTCCCGAATCATATCAAGGAGTATTCTTCCTCTACCGTACTTGAGGATTAAGATCCCTTGTTGACCATTCACTTTTCATGGCTAAGTAGCTTAACCCCAATTATGCCGTGGACACCCTCGAGATTGGGGTGGACTTGGCATAGTCAAAGATCAAGGACCCTAACCACAAGACAACTATATGATGTCTCGAGGTCAAAGGATTAGTTACATATTCAATCAATGGAGTTACTTGCTTGACATGTGAGTAGACCTCCGTACCGTCACTCCCTTGATTGTATTACGGTGAACTCATTCCCATAATGAGCACCACACATACTTGTCATAGTGTCAATACACGAATGGTGAGACTCTCCATCCTTCCCATTTGAAGGCGACATAGTACGTCTTTGGTCTATGGATTGTCGGTATCCTCAGGCAATCCCAACGGCCGGGAACATTTGAACATCATGGTTATGAAGAGGTCTCTGCGAGTCTAGCAGGTAGATTACTTCTTCCATCAATCATTGTCCATGGATTCACCTATTTGAGACATTTATCGACTATTGAGATTGTCGCAATAAGTGACTTTATTGGCACTATTTGTATTTAGGGTTATCCGTAAATGTGAGTCAATGTCACCAGTTTCTTCCAAGATTGACTTTCGGGGCATATTTCCAACAATCTCCCACTTGCACTGAAGTCAATTACTAGTGCATTTCAAGATGCTATTCTAGTGAACTTGAGCATGTGGGTTAACTAGGTTGGTGCATTATCCTTTTAACTTAAAGGTTACTTATTAAATGTTTCCAAAACATTCAATGATGTCTCTTTCCATTTGTGTTCAAATATTTGATGAGACCACGAGTCCATAGCTTAGGCTATCGCCCCATTACGTCGTGTGCCTTACTAACGACCTTATGGTTAGGATTCAATCATTGGTTCTAAGTGAACCTAGTCTATTCGAAACACCTTTGAAGCGGTTTCCAAAACTTTAATATATATGTCTTAACATATATCTCGTTTTGCATACTATATGCAAACATTGCTTAACTATGAGACCATTGTAGTACCATACTTACAATTCATTCATATGATTAGTTCTTCATCAACATGAAGATCCATTTGTTAAAATGGGTAATTTCACTTTGGTTGATAACCTAAAAGTGAATCCGGCTTCTAGAGTCTCACTCGACATTCCTTTCAAGGTAATAATATATTTATATATATATATACTCATTAGGTTGCCTTGTGGTTTAGAATCACCAGGACATATCATTATCTCAAGTGACAGCTTGATGGTTATTCACCTTTTGGATATAATCAAACAAGTCACTTGTGTCCCTTTTGTGATTTTAGCGACAAATTCTTTATAAAATTAAATGAAAGCGGTTTCTATATCATATGTAGAAATACTTTCTCAAATCTACAACATTTGAGATTCAAATACCCATATAATTTCATTTTAGTCCACTTTAAGTCTTTACTTTAAATTGGCCAGGTGTCACGGTGTCATTCGAGCAATATATGTATTTCACTAAATCTATCGAATAGATTCATTCACTACATGTTGCTCAAAAGAATGACATCCTCCCTTTATTTTATTGTAACTAAGTACTCATTCAAGACATTAAGAAAAACATAACACTTATATATTTTCTTGAATTGGAATGCATATAAGCTCCCACTAACTTGTGTTGAGTTTGTGACAATCAATAAGATCCATTGGCTTATCGATGATGTCTCAACGGTTTTGAGATATTCAACAATTTCTAGCTAATCACAAGTTATTTAAGCGAACACACAAAGAATTGCTTCTCAAGTAATTCCTTAATATTAGTTAAATCAAGATTTAGATCCAATACCAAATGTGTGACTTGTTTTGTCAAGTCACTTTCATTTAAAACATATGGTGTCAAACATCATATCTCAAGCTTAGTCCTTAAAAACTTTTAAAGTAGTCATATAAGAATTATCCAAATCATTAGTGGAAACATAGTCTCCTACTAAGGATACGGAAATTCAACCCATACCTCCTAGGTGGTTGATTAATTCTTAATCAAACACTAGAGCATTTTAGTTACATGAGATGTCGAAATCGGATTTGTCATATTTGTTAAACTATATGTTGTGACTCATTTTGAAACTATTCCCCTTTTGTTTCATCATCTTGTCCATTGCTTTGTTTCGGCTTGTTCTCATAAAGAGAATGATGGACAACTCCTGACATATAACCATTTTGTATTTAGGTTGTGAAACCCGCATTCATAGGATTATTCTAGATAACTTGCTTACACAACATAAATTTTAACGATTAAATTAGACTTGAGGCCTTTTAACAATTAAAATAAGCTCATTAATAATAATCATGTACTATTGATTTTGGACAATTATAAACCAATCATATTGAAGTTTATATCCATTTCTCATCTCCCTTATTTCTCATGACCTTAATGAAATCGTGTGCTCCCATTCAAAGTGTATAATCTAGAAATAAACGGGTAGAGGACATTGTGGGTAGCTTAATACTTTTAAGCTTATTGCTCCAACTTCATCAAGTTAATGTCTTGTTATTAAGTGACTAAGGTCTTTAAACCTTTTATAGATTTAGACACTTCATACTTGGATTTGATCACTAACACACAGCATTTCTTAAAACAATTTATGAATGTCAATTAGTTGTTCAAAACTACTAGTTAAGACCAAGAGTGAACTTGGTTTGTGTATAAGTGATAGCAGGAATATAAGAAAGCGTTTTCTTATGTATTTCATTTTAGAATACAACAAGACAATGTTCAATTCCACCCAACACTACTTAGTGATTAAATATAGAAGGCATTCATCATATTACATTGATATGATAATTTTAAACATTCATAATGTTTTAATAAAATTAGCTCCTACATTAGAGGCTAATTATATACCTTCATATAGGCACCAAAAGTGGGTCTTCCATCATATGAAGCCACATAATAGTTCTTATCAAAATAAGAAAGTTTAAAGACTATCTTTACAAGTAGCCTAACAAACTTTCTAAGTAGATAGCAAAAAATAGGGCCGAACTCTTCATTCCATATTTGCTTTGCTTGTCCATCTTCTACTTGGCTCCTTCACCTACATACAATTGCATAGGTGATTAGCATTTTTATATCAAATATATGCATTAGAAGATCTAACATTTAGAATTGGGGAATGAACAAAAACCATACCTTGTGGTTGTCCGCGAGGGAGATGCAAAGGTATGACTGCAATTCCTCTTCCAATGCCCGTCTTTTCCACGGTAGTGGCAAACCCCTTTGGGTTCCTTTGCCTTTCTTCACTCCTCCTTGGGCCTTAGGAGTGGGTGACTTTAACCCACTTGCCTTTACCTTTGCCTTTCGGCTTTGGTTTGGAGAGAGGATGGCTTGTTGTGAGCTCTTTGCTAGAGTCCCTAGCGTTCTCTTTCTTCATAGTTTTCTCAGCGGTTACCTAACATGTTTAGTAACTCGGAAGTACTATCCATCTTATTCATATTGTAGTTCATGACAAGCTGAAAATGAATGAAAGAAAGCAAGATGATAGTCTGGGCCAATTCCCGTCAGAGTAGAGTACCTAGGCTCTCTCCAATTATTCAATGAGTCAATCATCTTCAGTACATGTTGATGTGCGGGGCTCCCTTGACCATTTTGGTCTTCACAAGTTCACGAGCAGTCTTTGAAGCGGCAGTTTATGTGTCCCTTCACCATATAACTCCCTAAGATGGAGTATGATGGAGAATGCCTTACATCCATGCCCTCGTCTTTGTCTCTGCGGCTCCTCATTCATGGAAGCCAACGAGATAGCACTTGGCTTGTATCATCCTCAACGTGCTTGTCATACTTAGCACGTTCATCCTCGGTTGCCTCGGGGCTAAGAGGTATGTGAGAGGGAGCCTTGTCACAGTAAGTAAACAATCTTCTCCAACGTTAGGGAGAATCTTGATATTACGGTTGCCAAGATGGGAAATTGTACCCCTCGAAGGCAGTAGCATCGAGTATCTTTGATAGCGTGCTTCCAACCATATCTAAATACATAACAAAAATTAAAATAGAATTAGTTTTATTGTTGAATAAGCCAAGCGATTTGGGTCTTTAAGCAGATGACTCAACCCTATTTTTATCAAATCCCATATCCCTCAAAATTGGAACTGGGAGATTTCAAGTAAAGCTCCTAGTGGATTATGGGAGGCTCACTATTACCAAGCCCACCTCACAATGATATGATGTTGGCTAGCAAAAATAATAATGAGGTACTATTACCCATTCACAACAACCTCTTGTGATTACCCATCTTTGGCCTCTAAGAGGAAACAGTGCCTCACAATGATATGATGTTGGCACTATTACCACCCAGTTAAGTTTTTACCCACCATGTCCGGTTCGGATAGGGGTCCAAGTATGACCTCACGATGATACGATGTTGGCCATACTCGTATCCTACAACACCCCATCAAATGTTGAAATAGACCCCTCCACAGTATAAGCACATACTTTGCTCCTATAATAGGGTGAAGGCGTGTATGAGTCATAACGAGTTGGAGCTACCATGGTGGAAGGCCACGAAAAGAAGTATTCAAAACACCTCTCCGCTTTCAACTTAATATTGATTGTAATTGAGGGGGTTTTTGGTCTCATCATTTTATTTATTTAATCATATTACAATAAATGGGTGTCCTATAACAAATACTAGTTATTTTTAGGCACTTTGGAAGACTATGGACATTGTGTGTTAATTCAGCTTGAGCCAACATTGTTGAATAAGATCTAGAGAAGCTATCGTTTTTAATTACGTGCTTTCAATCCAATTAAAACATTTTTAATTGAGCCATTAGAAACGAAAGACAATCATTCATTGCTAATTAGGGCGTTGGACCCAGCAAATCTTTAATCTCATGAAAACCCCTTTCAATATTTATCTTTACCAATAGTTAAAGAAACTCTAGTCTAGTACTAAGAGGGAATCAACTAATGAGGTAAAGAAGTAATAAATTACAAACCGATTTGTACAAATTCCAACAAATTACATATACTAAGAGGGAGAGAGAAAGATTAACGTCCTAACGTGTTGTGGTCCAATTGAAATAGTAATTAAACACTTTCCCAAGGTTCAAACAATTTGAATTTGTCGGCCTTACTAGTAGCTCAATTATCGTTTAAGGCGTATGTCCATAGTCAACCATTCTACTAACTATTTAATCAAATTAAATAATTAGTGAAATCACAACAATTATCAATTAGATTTAGTACATATGGGCATAATTATGATGAGTTTGTCTGAAACAAAAATAAAATATCAAAATATTTTGTCCTCCAAGAGAGAGTGGGGCCAAAATGCAAATACTTAAAAGTTATGGGTCAAACACATAAATACTTAAAAGTAAATACAAGTTATTTAAATTTGCAAAGAGCCCTTAGGGGACCTATCATTGGGCATGGCCGGTTGTGGTATAGGAGAGAGGGAAAAATGTCAAACATTTTTCAAACAATAGTAGGCCATACTTTCCTTGTCACAAACTTGTCCTTGTTGACTTTAAAAAAGATTTAGGTATGGGCAAGGTAAGGCTTCCTAGTCAAGACTATGATGGTGTAAATCTTCAAACAATTTGATAAGGTTATTACACCCAAAACAGAAAATAAAAGCAAGAATAAAATATGAACACCAAGAACAAAAACCATGAAAACAATTTCAAAGATTTGCACTTTCTTGGTGGTTTTCAATATCAAAAACAAAAGTGACAAAGGGCTAGACTTTCTAGCTTAAAGGGTGTGTGTGTAGTACAAAATAAAACACAAACACAAGCCCAAAAATTCCCCAAAAAAACCATTACCCTCCCCTATGCATAAAAGCACCAATTTTGTCAAAAAACTCACTCTTCACTCATGCATTTAAAACACTTTTACATGCATATCTTCTTCAACTTTGAATCACATTTTCAACAATTGAGAAAAACAAAAAGATAAACATACTTTGAATGAAGAAGCCCATGTCTAACATAAAATTATAACTTATATATATGAAATCCAAAGGACACAACAAATATAAACCTTTGGCTCTTGATACCACTTGAAGGGAAATTATGAGATTTGTATGGGATTTCTAATGACTTGCATGCATAAGCAATTCGAAATTCATATGCATAAACAGGAGCTAAATTATCAAAGCAATTAGTCATGCAAATCCCCTTCAAGAAGCATAGGTTAATATTTGATGCATCTAACAAAATAAGAACAAAGTTAGGTGTAGTCATACCTCTTGATCTACTCTTTAGACCAAGGATGGACCACCTCCAAGCCCTTTGTTCTTGGAACTCCCAGCACCAAGCCTTGCTTCCTTCCTTGATTCCTCCACCTTTTTAATGATTGCCTTCAATAGAATTCTCCTAGAGCCTCCAAGGTAGAAGGCCTCTAAGATCACACCTACACTGGTAATTGGAATGGATGATGGATCATCAAAAGGGAGATGAGTAGCTTTTTCCCTTCTCGAAATGTCGGCTGTTTTTAGTGGAAGGAGGAGATATTTTCTTCTCTTTGGTTGACAAACTCAATCCAAAGCCATACCAAGTATGGTGTGAAGTATGGTGATGAGTTCCACTAATGAAAGTTTCATTAAACTTCCGCATATATAAAGGGAGTCAACTTTTGACTCCGCTCCTCTCTCTCATTAGATCCGGCCATTGAGTGCATTTTTGGGCTTTTGGGCTTTTATAATTCAAGTCATCTTATGCTTGAATAAAGCCCAAGGAGTTTAGGGCAATGGGCCCTAATGGCTCGAACTTTCATAAAGCCCAAAACGATCTTTTATCGCTTCTATGATTTCATTAAGACTTTCCTAATTAATCATATCACTCAATTAATTCAATTAATTATTTCCATCACATTCATATGTGGTTCCACCACAAGAGTGTATCGGTGTACAATCATTTTAGGTTCCTAATTAACAAGGCGCGATGAGGTGATTGGTATCAATCCAATTGATTAGTTTTAATCCAATCATCTAGTGAATTAAAACTTATTTTAATTCTTTATCTTCTTTGATGATTACTAATTTAATCATCCATAAGATCCCACAAGCCATGAGTGACATCTAAACATATATCATGGCTACCCAAGCTAATGTAGAGAGTTTGTTCGGAGAGCCTATTCAATTGGAACTACAATGTAGTCGATCCTTACTCTAGTACAATACTCACCGATCACACTATTAGGGTATGGATTACATAATGTCAAACCCTTAATGTGATTATACCATGTTATATATGATTCAATTGAGTCGTAAAGACACTTTCCATCCACTACGCTGCGTTACTTCGGCCGAAGATTCCGAATCATATCTTAGAGTATTCTTCCTCTCGTAACGAGGATTAGAATCCCTTGTTGACCATTCACTTGCCTCCATGGCTAAGTAACCCGCCCAATTATGCATGGACACCCTCAAGATTGGGGTGACTTTGACATAGTCAAAGATCAAGGACCTAACCTGAGACAACTACTTGATGTCTGGTCAATGGATTACTTACATATTCAATCAATGGAGTTACTTGCTTGACATGTGAGTAGACCTCATGCAAGTACTCCACTTGATTGTATTAGGTGAACTCATTCCTTAATGAGCACTACATACTTGTCATAGTGTCAATACACGAATGGGCGAGACTTCTCCATCCTTCCCATTTGAAGGCTGAGCACTTAGTACGTCTTTGGTCTATGGATTGTCGGTATCCTCCAGACAATCCCGTGACCGGGAACATTGAACATCATGGTTATGAAGAAGGTCTGCAGTCCTAACTTCATTAGATTACTTCTTCCATCAATCCATTGTCCATGGATTCACTATTTGGACATTTATCAACTATTGAGATTGTCTAATAAGTGACTTTGCCACTGTGCTTTGTATTTAGGGTTTATCCATACATGCGGAGTCGACTGAAAAGTTTCTTCCAAAGATTGACTTTCAGGGCATATTTCCAACATACACGTCGTCACGAGTCGACACGTGAAAACAGATTCGAAAAAAGACCTTCCACGCGCCCTCACGCGCGGCTTGAAGGTCGGGAGCTCGGCTCCACGCGCAGCTCCACGCGCGGCTCACGCGCGAGCTGGTCAACCGAGCCGTTGAGCCGGTCAACTCGGCTCGGCTCGAGCCGGTCAACACGGCTCGGCTCAAGCCGTCAACGCGGCTCGGCTCAAGCCGTCACCGCGGCTCGGCTCAAGCCGGTCTAAGCTGATGACGTCAGCAAATCCGGTCTGAACCGGTCTGCTGACGTCAGCATGGCCGGTCCAACTCGGTCCGATGACGTCAGCACCGGTCATCCCTGCCAGGATTCCGGTCGCCGGCGCCGCCGCCGGCCGCCGTGCCGGCCGCCGTCGCCGTCGCCGGAATCTGGGAAATTTTGCCGGTTTCTGGGTAAAACTTCAGAGCTTCATAACTTCTTCGTTTTAAGTCCAAATTGGACGATTCAAGTACCAAAATGAAGCTAGAGATGAGGGGAACAAGATTGTACCATTTTGGGGACCAAAAACTGCCCAGAAGTGGCCTGAAATTGAGGAAGAAGCCACGGTGCAAAAAAGCCGATCACGGTCTCCTCGATTCTCGGCCAACCACCACCATCCAAGGCTTGAACAAGGTACAATGGACCTCCAGGACACAGTGGTGATTCGTTTGAAGTGATTTGGGTTCGTTTTGGGAGGAAAAAGTCGAGAGAAAAGGGTCCAAACTCAAGCCACGGGGTGGCTTGAGTAATTCCACCATTTCTGGGTTTTTAGCACCAGGACACCCAAGCCTGGGTTGCTGGCTTCAGAGTTTGAGGATGACAAACTTGGGTTTGATTTGGTGAGGATTGATGATGCCCAAAATTGCCATGGTTTGGTGATGAAGTTTGCTGAACAAAGAGGAAGAAGAAGGGAGGAGGGGCTCGGCCACAAAGAGCCAAACCCAACAAATATCCCAGAAAATCTGGGATTGGTCACTGTCTGCAGACAAATGGGCCCCAGCCCAAACCAGACAAAACAGACCCAAATGAAATACGAAAAATGCCGAAAATCGACGTCCGTAAAATATTCGTTCGGAGTCCGAACGACGTACGGCTCGCGTCTACGCGTTCGTATCGACGAGCACGTCAAGAAAATACAAGTGGATGCGTCGTACGAGTTACGACGCAAAAGTCAACCAAAAAGTCAACCCAGGGGCAAAATCGTCATTTCCCACTTCCGGGAATAAAATAAATTAAATTTTGAACGGGCTGTGACAAGCAGTTTTTGGTGAAAAAATACAATACTAAATGGGCCATAAATCTCTAGCATCTAAGTAGCATGCTAATGACAAATTATTAGTATAATTATGTTAAAGGGAATATTTCACTTACAAGGAATGAGAATTAGAATCATTTTGATTTTTAAGTTTCTGCATTTACTAAAATATAGGAATGAGAATTAGTTGACTTCTAAATTTTTCAATGTGTTTACTAACACGTAAATAATCGAAAAAGTGTTAAATTTTCCATAAAATTTGTAATCAAAATACCTAAATATAAGGAATCATATCAACTAGAGACCTTGTTGATCCCATTCTCATTCCTTCTTTGTTCCATTTTTGCCAAGTACTCTTATGTATGTGTTTGTGATGAAACATAATTGTAAATAGTCATCGAGAATTTAAACTCCAAATCTCCTCCAATAAAATAAAGATTTGGGTTACTAAACGAAATGGTCAATGACGGGTTGGGTGTTTAAGGCTGGGGTTTAGAGGTTATTAGGTAATTGACCATTAAAAAGTTAGAAATTCTACATAATTGAAGGTCAGAATGTAGAGTAAAAAATCGCCGAATTTTCCGATATTTCGACCGATTTTTCGAGCGAAATTTTGGAAAAATCAAGTCACCGACAATCGAAAGGGATGTCAATGTATTTATGTACTGACTATCGTGAAATGTCGGCAAAATTTCGACAATTTCGGTGATTTCGGTTTAAAATCGGTTTAGTTTCTCCAAAATTTTGGAGATTTTGATGGAAGTATCGGTTGAATTTCGATGCTTTTCCCAGATGAAACCAGAGAAGAGGTAGGTTTCCCAGTAAAGCTATAGCCCATATTTCACACTAGCAAGATGACTGACTTATTCTTCAGCCCAGACTTCTCATATAACTCAGAAGAAGAAAAATTTCACAAAAAAAAAATAGACGTCGTATTTTTAATATTAATTGTGGTCTTGAGGCTACTTGCTTACAACTTAAATTAATATCGGTAGTCTACTACTCTACACAACTTAGTTTTTTCTTTGGTCTAAACTCTAGACATTTCTATAAATAACAATAGTATTAAGAAACAACTATTTTTGAAAATAAGTATTAAGATAACAACTTAAATGAATATCCTTTTTTGAAAATAAGTATTAAGATAACTGACACATCCCGATCCCGAACACGCCAGGTGTCGGGAAGTGCTGGCCGACACGTGTTAGGTGACGAAAGCCAATTATGCAAGAAACGGTGAAAAGTAAGAATATTCAGAGTTGAGTGCGGAAGTAGAAGTGTGGTGAGGGTTAAAAACCCAATATACAGGATGCATAACAGTCAGAGCAAAGGGTTAAAAACCCAATATACAGGATGCATAACAGTCAGAGCAAAGTAAATAGTGCAGGAATATAAAAACATTCACATCCCCGTGAGGATGGATAAATAAAAGTTAACTACAAGTAGGAGTGAATCCTACATAGTTTGAGGATATGTCAGAACCGCCGACCACCGCCGAAGAGAGCCCTCGAATCACCGCTAAGTGAACCGTCACTAGGTCCTGGAGGGGCGCAAAACATAAAATGGTGAGTGGGTCAAAAAGCAAAGTTTGATAAAACCGTTGTTTTCAAAAGTCTACTAACCTCTCGCTGGAAAACAAGTATAGTTTTTGAAAACACGTCATACCCTCAGGCATGAACCTCAAAATACTATAATAAAAATATACGAGTACTCCCCGACAATGATTTACTGACATGCTCACCCATATGTAAACACACAAGTCCGAGTGGCTAAACCACAAGGAACAAGCTAGGTATAAAAGTAATACGCTGAGTACTACAATGACGCGAGTCTAATGCTAAGCGCTGGTGCACAAAGTGCAGTCACACAAGTTCGAGTTGCCTAGTGCAACCTAGAACAGGCTAGTACCTACAATGGATCCAAAGCTCCGTAGCGGTACTGGTAGTGACTACTCCAAACGTCAAGGCTAGTCCTGGCCACAAGACTGAGTACTAATACCTGGGTGTATACATCTACTGATGAGCAACAGTATAAAACATGTATGAGCAACATTATACATCTACCTAAACCCTAGGTAGTACGCGTCGTCACGAGTCGCCTCGCGAAGACGGAATCGAAAAAGGAGTCCCCACGCTCCCCCACGCGCGGCTCAAATGCGCCAAGCCGCGGCTCCACGCACGGCTCACGCGCGGCTCCATTCCCTGTGACACGCGCGGCTCACGCGCCTCCACGCGCAGCTCACGCGCGGCTCCACGCGCGGCTCAGCCGAGCCGGTCAGCGTCGGTCTGAACCTATTCGCTGACGTCAGCAAGGCCGGTCTGACCCGGTTTGCTGACGTCAGCACCAGTCACCTCTGGTCTTTTTCCGGTCACCGGCGCCGCCGCCGGAATTTTGGCCGGTTTCTGGGTAATTTTTAAAGCTCCATATCTTCTTCATTTCAAGTCCAAAATTTACGTGCCATATATCAAAATGAAGCTGGAGAAGAGTAGAATCACGGTGTACCTTTGGATTGGTCGTACAAGCTCGGGAAAAGGCCTGTAATTGCCCCGAAAGTTGCGGTTCACTGTAGCTTTGTCGATCTACTTCAAAACTCAACCAAATCAGGCAAACGACCTATGAAAATTCATCTACTCAACGAGAGGAACACAATGGTGGTAGTTAGAAACCTCACCTCGGTCTAGATTGGCCGGAAAATGGCCGAGAAGGTCCGGTTCTTCCGGTTGCGTTTCCCGTCAAACGGGTGAGAGTTTGGACGAACGGTTTGCACCGTTGAGTCCACGGCGTCGAGACGAAGAAGGTGGTGATTTTCGTTCGCTTCGATTCGACGGGTTTCCGTCGGTGTGTACTGTGCACCCACGGAGAGAAAAAGGGAGAAAATCCAAAAATTGGAAAAAGAAAAAGAAAGTGACGGGGAGAAGGAAGGGGAAGGAAAGAAAAGGAAAGTGGGGTTTTGGGGGTATTGTGCACCCACCAAAACAGTAAACTTACACGCTCACGTGTACAAAATAAACACGCACGTGTAGAGAATATTCCCCAGGAATTATTTTATAACAAACTTTTTACGGGATGTTACAATAACAACTTAAATGAATAATATCCATTACAAAATATGTGCATAAGTGATGAAAATACAGGCTACTTGCGGTGCTGATGTAAGGCTAGTTGCTTACATTTAGCTTTGACTACGCGTAATACAGATACATACATACATTTATTTTTCTTCTTTTTTACCGATATATTCACCAATAACGACATTTCGTGAGAAAAACAAGCCATTTCTCAAGCTTTTTCGGCCAAACCAAAGGTATACCGTCATTCTACTCATATCTAGCTTCATTTTGACATCAAGAACGTGAAATTTGGCTAATAAATGAAGAAGTTATGAACGTTTGAAAAGTTTTCAGAAACTGGCCAGTTTTTTTGCGGCGACGACGACGATAGGCTCGAGTTGTAGCGGCGACCAGTTCAGACCAGCCTAAACCCAGGTCCAAACTGGCCTGTGACGTCAACAACCGGTTCAAACTGGGAATATTCTCAGGTATATTTGACACACCCCACCCTCGATACCCACGTGGATACCGAGTTTGGGAGTGCTGGCCGACACTCGTAAATGACGAAGCCATTAAATGCATGACAACACTTAGCTTAAGTAAACTACATTGACATAAAGTTTGCGAAAATTAATGCCAATATGCACAAGGTTCAGAGCGTACTAATTTGAATCAGCAGAAACAAAATAATAAATCAAGTTCCTACAATTCTATCCATAACAGGGATGGATATTATTAAAGAAACTGAACAAGAATAATAATAATCCCTACATGGTCGGGGATAGAATCAGAGCTGCCTCTCGAAATACCTTTCTCTTTTCAACATAGTAACCCCCTATTTGAAATCCAGTATATTTGTAAAAATCATACTATCGTAGTATAAATCAAAATGTACTTTAGGTATAACTGGAAACATATATCAATATAAAATCCGTAGATAACAAATCATATTTCCATAACTCGTTTGGCCATATATTTTGATAATATGATAATAGGAAAACCAACACAGGGTATATGAGCAATCACCCATGTACGTGTTGAGGAACAACCTCTCAATCCCCGTACAAGCATTGTACGTTATCAATCAATTTGTACTCCTAGTACCACACACATGTAAGCACTTGCGCATTAGCGTGTCACACCTGAGTCCTTACGTAGTGGGGCCTTTTCCCCAAAAATAAACATAAACGTAAGACAAGCTTGCACTAAGTTATTTACCGGACAATACCCCTGGAGTACAGTGCGTGTGACCCAAACATGTGAGACTTGTCCTACGGCCGTGAGACGGTACTACAACGTAGTGAAAGCATACCAAGTGTGTTTGAAAACATACATATATAATCATGTGTTTAGATATAAAGAACAATATCCATTTCATAATTTCCCAAATAGTCAAACCTTTTGTAACATAACATATTCATGCATAGAAGTCATATATTAAATACCAATATACTTATGCATAATCGGAAAACATAGTATAAACCATTTCATAACATATATCCATATATATTCATGCCTCAAAAATCATTTAAAATAATAATTATATCAACCCACATATATTCATGCCTCAAAAGTTCACTCACTGGTGCTCGGGAGTGAAATCTCCCTTGGCGTTGCCCTCCTCGAAGTGTTGGGTCGAAGGATTACCTATATAATATTAGGGGAAAAATATTAAAACCTCCCTAATATAAATTAATATAGCCCTTATAGAAAATTAACCCAAAAATAATTCTATTTTTGCAAAAACAGGCTTGAAAAACAATTTTCGGGGCCCGAAAACCTTGCCGCCGTCGTCCGCCGCCGCACGCGCCGGGAGAAGCCTTCACGCGCCGCCACGCGCCTAATGACGTCACCCCCACGCGCAGCTGACATCAGCCACGCTCCTCCTGACGTCAGCACCGTTAGAATTAACGGCGTCAGTTAAATTTAACGGAATATACCTTTTCTGACGGAATATTTCGACGCCGTCAGGAATATTCTGTTACCGTTGACGGAATATTCCTTCTTTTTCTTCCTCTCGCCGGTCGCCGGAGCCGCCGCAGGCGCCGCCGTCCTCCGCCGCTTGTTCACCGGAATTTCTGGAAAATTTTCCAAAAAATGTCCAAAACTTCAAAAATTCATAACTTCATCATTCCTTGGCCAAATTCAACGTTCCATATATCAAATTGAAGGTATTGAAGAGTAGAATATTTTCATATGAATTTGTGGCCGGAAAAATGGCCAGAGATGGCCTGAAATTGGCCTGAAAGCTTCGGGAAACCCTAATTCCGTTCTCCTTCAAAACTGCACCAAATTCCACGTTCTTTATATCGATTTGAACCTACTCAACGTAATAGAACCAATGGTAATGGTTTCGAGGCTTACCTTGGTCAGGATTGTACAGAAAATTGAATGGCAGTTTGCCGATATCGTTCCGACGTCGGTTTGGTCGATTAGGTTCGAGTTTGGAGATTTTGAAATCACAGTCTCGTACAAAATGACGAGACGATCGTAATGGTAATGATCTTGAGCGACGGTTTGACGGTTTTATGATTTGTCCAAGAATTTTAGGGTTTCGGTGTTTTTGGAGGTTTTTGGGCGAGAGAGAGAGAGAGAGAGTGCAGAAACTGGGGGAATTGTGTTGCTGCACTTCAGCTAACCCACAACCCAAAAACCCTAATTTCAACATACGGTGTGAAAATTACTAAAATGCCCCTACCCTTTAAAGTTTCGTAAAAACGTTAGTTTTAACTCCGAATTGAGTTCCGCTTGCCTCCACGCGTTCGTATCGACGAGTACTATTTGAATATGCAAAGAAAATAATTTTCACATGTCGTCTCGAAAAGTCAACAAAAGTCAACATTGGTATCTAGGGGTATTTTGGTAATTTCACATAAAAATTTGAGACGGGTTGTAACAATATTCCTTTAACGCCGTTAGGAATATTCTGTTAGATTTATCGAAGATACCGGAATCTTCCGTTAAATCTATCGGCATCAGTTGTTAGTTGACTGTCAGTTTGACCCAGCGCGTGAGCCGCGCGTGGAACCGCGCATGAGGCTTTATTTTCGTCTTCTATCGACGAGAGGCGGCTCGTGACGACGCGTACTACCTAGGGGCAATACGTATGGTATTATTCGAAGTGTTTCAGACCTCCGTGTTGAGCAAACAAGGGATAGGTTTTATTAATTAGTTTAATTAGTAACCTTTATGAGTTTAATCATTATTATGGTGGTGAGACTTATCTAGAGGGCTACTGAAGCTACCCAGGACAAGGGGGCTACGACCCAGCTACTTACAAGTGAGTGAGTGGGTCTTTGTTTTGATAAATATATTATTATGTATGGTTTTTCACTACTTTCTTTAAATTGTTAGCACGACTCATATAATATGTGATTGTTGGAGGTAGAACATTCGTATTATATTTGTCATACATTTTTCTATATTGTTGCTCATCTGTAGATGTAGAACACCCAGGTATCTATACTCAGTCCTATGGCCAGGACTAGCCTTGACGTTTGGAGGTATCACATCTAGTACCGCTACGCAACTTTGGATCCATTGTAGGTACTAGCATGTTCTAGGTTGCACTAGGTGATGTCATCCAAAAAGGATCTCACCTTTAACTTTGCAAAAATATCATCGTTAGTATTGGTAAGCAAGGATCGTTCAGTCCGGGGAATTGTAGGGTATCCTAAACTTTTAAAGTAAAATACTAAAAAGGGGGTTTTAAGATTGATTTTCTAAACTACTTTGAAACAAAACAAAAATATCACAATGTACCTATTTACAATGATCGATTCTTTACACATTTAGCCATCCAAACAAATTGCAAATACTTATCAGATTCGAATTTAAACTCATCATGCAATACTATACTCTCTAACAAGTTATCTTGAAAACGACTATGATTAAAGCCTTAGAGGACATTTGATCATGCAAGATTCTCAAAACACATTTAAGCTCATATTAGGTCTTGACTTAAAATCTATGTGATTAAACTTCGAATAAATGCTTAGGGCAAAATCTAAAGGGAATCACATAATTTGCACACATCTTTCATCGGAACATGGAGAAAAATACATTAAAGCATACCAAAAACTTCCATGCTAATTTTCAGTTTCTAACCGTTGAAATCAGTTTCTATCCAATATACTTAGTGCATGCTTAACTAGCTACTGATTCTTGTTTGATTAAACTAACATATTTAGACAAACTTAGGGCCTGTTTAACATGTTAATTATAAAAGCACAAACTGAAAATTATCTAATCTAACAAGTATGGAGTATAGCAACATGAATCACATAATCAATTTCGAATTAGAAAGCTATAAGCAATCTGCAAATTCTGAATTATACATGAAATATAATTTGAAAATTTCACTTGTCCAAATAAACAACTCAATCATCCAAACAAATAAAACAAAAGTTGATTTATAAGCATCCCTACACAAAACAGAAACTGAGTAATTCGAGAGAGCCATAGAATTACACTTTGTAGTTTTTCCTTAGAGGAGCAGCAACAAGGTAATGGACTTGACTCTTCTTGTGATGGTGGAAATTCCTAGGCTTAGTGCTTCGAAGCTTGAAAGATGGGGAAGTGATGGAGGTTTCGGCCTTGTGATGGTGGAAGAGTGAGGGTGTATGTTTGGCAAAGCTTTGGCTAGTTATGTGCGTGCAAAATCTCGACCCCTTTTTTTCTAGAGTCAATGCCGAGCTTTATATAGAGGTGAGAGTTGATCCTTGAGTTGCTCACAGCCCTCGGATTGAAATGGAATAGTTGGAAGAGATTGAATTAGAGAGGCATAGATAAGAATCAGATTTTGACTTCATCTTTTTGGTTGCACGGCATGGATAAGAGAAGAAGATGTCTACGGCAATGAGTCTTCCCTTGTAGCTGGAAATAGGTCTAGGTTCATTCCATGTATTTTCTGATTTTTAATCCTAGATAAATGCAACCCTTTATCCTTTAATTTATGAAGGTTTAGCCATGAGATATTCCAAAGCTTATCTCCTTGATTTACTCAAAGTCTACAGCTTCCATTATCCACTCGAGTTGCACGGCTGAACAAGAAGTTCCAAGCTGAATTGGACTCCTTGTGTTCTCTCTAAAATGCACGGCAGGCACCATCTTCTTTTCCTCAATTTCAGCCGTGACCTCCTTCTCTCTAGGAGTCCTTGTTGTCGTTCCCTTTCTTCACATTTCAGATCGCAATCAACTCCCAAAGAGTCCTGCACACATGAAGCACATCTTAAAATCAAGGAAGAAATAAGAATATTTCATAAATTAATTGAGAATTATCTGAAATAATAATTAAGACAACATTCCCTTTAAGACATGCTTGTAATAGAAAGAAATATTAAAACATGCAAGTTTCAAATTTTCAAAATAGGAAAGTCTCGAAACAAGAATTTTAGTTCGAATAGGACTCTCAAATAAAGCAAGTTTCCTAGTTCAACAAGGACTCTATGATAAATTTGTGTTTTCTGCCTATATTAACATAATTTCGAGCCAAAACTTCCCAACACTTCTAAATCGACTCAATGACTCAAATAATCAAGAATAAGGGCTAAACAAGGCTTAGAATGAAGCATAAACACATTAGAATCGTAGCACAAAGTGCTCCTATCACTAGGCAACTCGAACTTGTGTGTGATGCACTTTGCACGCAACGATTAGCGTTAGACTCGCGTCATTGTAGTACTTAGCGTATTTCTCATATACCTAGCCTGTCCTCGTAGCTTATCTACTTGGGCTTGTGTGTTTGCATATGAGTGAGCATTCAGTTTTGTTTTCGAGCAATCCATTATGGTTTTACCATTGGTTTTCGGGGAGTACCCATATTACTATTATAGTATTTTGAGGATCATACCGAGGAGTATGACGTATTTTTTCAAAAACTATACATGTTTTCCAACGAGAGAATAGTATACTCTTGAAAACAAAGGTTTTGTCAAACTTAACTTTTTGACCCACTCACCTTTTTATGTTTTGTGCCCCTCTAAGAACTAGTGGCGGATTTGTTTACCGGTGAGACAAGGGCTTACTTCGACTGTGGTTGGTGGTTCTAACAGTTTCTCCAGACTATGAAGGATTTGTTCCTACTTTTAGTTAATTTTTGCTTATCCATCATCACGAGGATGTGAATGTTTATATTCTCTGCACTATTTACCATGCTCTGATTGTTATGCACCTGTAATAATGAGTTTTACCAATCACCGCACTTCTACTTCCGCTTCCAACTCTAAATCTACTCGCTTTTTCTCATGCACATGCATAATTGGCTTTCGTCACTTAACACGTGTCGGCCAACACTTCCCGACACCTGGCGTGTCTGGATCAGGATGTGTCGCCTAACTTGATCTTAATTAAACCTAACAACCTCCCCGTTTCCAGTGTGTAGAAATTAAAAACAAAAAACAAAATGACAAAAATGAGTCATATAAGGACGGCTGTGATTACATTCCCATTGATCTTAGGATGATCCATGTTTTATAATTAAGAATTAAAACATAAGAAAATTGAAAGACATTTCCCCCCACTTGGATGATTGACATATGGTTGTTGTGGCCCACATAATTTCAAAACAAATATCAAATGAAAAACAAAAAAAGAAAAATATATATATATGCATATCTGAGTGAGGAGTTGAGAGAACCATCTGACTCTGTCAAAAATAGGTAAGAGAGACAGGTCCCTGTTATTCTTGGGGCCTAGTTAAGAACAAAAAAAATACAATCATCAGCCTATGCTATTATATAAAAAATAAAATAAAATAAATAAACAAATAAAAGGGGTCGAGAAATACGCAGAGGAAACAGCAATGCCGGATACCCCCGATTTGCACAAATCATCAGTTGGAACTTGGAACAAAATACTAACTCCCCAACAATCTGCCTACTGGAGGTGGACTTCCAATCACATCCAGAATTGGATAGAGCAATCAAATGAATATAATGCTTATGGATCAACAGTTGGATACAGACCAGGCATGAACATGCGTCCACTTCCATTTGAATCCGCATTAGAATAAAATGGCAAGTGAAGCTCCCCTGAGTGAGACGACTTTCTAGACTTTGTATTCTTAGGTGAAGCTGAGTACGAATCATGTGAACTACTCGTATTATACAGCAATGATGTTGGCAATCCATGGATCTTTGGCAACCCTGTTGGATCAGCACCCAAAGTGTAACCTTTTTCAACTGTGTCGGCTTCCAAAGGCAGTTCATCCAATGTCTACAAACAAAGAAAAACAGTGAGTACCAAGTATTAAACTGAGCATTTCCCGCTGAATGATCTAAAACCAGTAACTTCTTTTTCCTTTCTGAAAAGCAACATCATTTAATTAATGACACAAACGAGTTCATTGTCGACAAACAGTTCACCAAATAGATACAATCTCAAACATAACTACCAGAAAGGAAACATATTAACCTCCAAGTAGAACAAGAGCCAAACTGCCCAGCCATTTACCAAACAACAGCCTTCCGATATAGCAAAGTAGCAGAGACTGCGGACATGCAGTGACCACATTTTCATAAATATTTAGTTTTGAATTTAAAATATACGTGGCGACTGATACTTGTTATAAAGCAGAAGTAGAAATCTAAAGGGTAATTTGTTTGAGGTCACAAAATATAAATTATTAGATTCGTTCAATCAACATTTTGTGCTTTCAAGGAGAAGTTGATGAGGAGCAATTTTAACAAGTTTGTATTGATCTTAGTTAGAGAGGAAAATTGTTTTTATTGGCCTTAGTTGAAGAGAAAATTTGTTTTCATTAACCTATATTAGAAAATGAAATGTCCATTAACATATGCCAAAATATGAAATTATTTGGTGACCTAAATATAATGAAGATTGAAGTTCAATTTGCCGTTGGCTTTTAATTGGGATAACCTGCACATGCCAATGTACGGAATGTGAAAAGATAATGCAGAGCCTCTATTTCCATGGATTTCCAGGTGGAGTTATTTATAAGCAAAGAAAAAACTTGAGCCCTTCAACCTCTGAAGCTCAATTAGGAAAAACATACCCGGAAAGCCTGTTGTAGAACTCGGAGGGTTTCCCGGGTGCGCTTTCTCTTCATTGCTACTTCATCTGGCTCCTGCAGCATCTCTTCAAATAGGTTCTCACTGTTTGGGATCGTAAAAACCAAACCATCAATACAGGAAACTAGTAAATGGCATAAAATATCTACAGTGACATGTAAAATTGGCAGATGCTTTTTCTGTTACCGGTAAAGCTTCTTAATGAAGACGTTGTGCAGCTCACGCTTTGTATGATTTACCTGAGTACATATTGATGATGAAAATAGTTACTAAAATCTATGAAATGCTCAGAACTCAGTTTAGATCATGAGACAGATAATGAGTTTAATCATACAATACCAATCTTGGGAAGATATTACATAAATTTATGGCCTAAAAAAAGCACTAGCTACATATACTTTCATACAATAAAATAATACAAGAATATATATAAGGTGGACAGGAAAACAAATATATATATATGTATATATATATATATATATTACAAAAAACTTTGTTCACTCACAAGGCTCCAAAAATTTGTGGGTATAATAAAGAAAGCATTTAGATTTAAGAGGTTGCAAAAAAATAGTTCAAGTTTCACCATTGTATAAATTTTACATCCCACGTTAAATGGAAATCATTTCTACCACTTGTACATCATAGGTACTTGCATAACGCAATACTATAATATCATGCCATTCTAAGAATATGAAAAAGAAAACATTGGAAAAAAGACGCAAAATAAAAAGTAAATAGTTGGGCACATCCAGGAAAGTTGATATTACCAGGAAGTGCATTATTGCTTTTGGTACAGAATCCTCTATATTCTTCCTAACAATGTCATAGTATGATCTTAACAGGAGTTTTGTGACTGCAATTTCAATTGTCTCCTGCTCTGAGTGGCTCTCTGTGGGCCTCAATACAGTTGGGGGCTGAAAGAAGAGTAAGAAAGTTAGGAAAACACAGAAAAATAAAATAATGTCGTATATTTAAAATAGAATTACAAGATAAAGGACCACAGGCAAAGTCAATATTGAAAATGACAAACTACCTCTCTTAAATGGATCATTGAGACTGCTTGTTCAATGTTGTGAATAGGTTCGTTATATGACTTGTTTATTAAGCTCTCTTTAGCAGGTGTGCGGTTATCACTCCCACCAAAAATTGAAGAAATCCCCCAACTTGAACCAGTTGAACCTCCTAATTAATTGCAAAAGATGACAAAGTAAAATACGTTGAATTCCATCATTTCATGTGAATTCCAACATAAAATCACGCATTGATACACACAAAAGCACATGCACAAGACCTTATCATCCCACCACAAGGACAACATATATATTATATAGATATTGTTGAATTCATCGTTTAGTGTCAACACGTTACCTCACCAAAAATATTAAAAAGGAATTTGTGTACCTAATATATTCCCAGAAGATGCAGCTTTTTCATTGTCTGCCACAGGTCGTGCACCCTGTCAGTCATCCATACAAAATCATAAATACAATTAGACAAGTTGAAATAGTGACCAGTGTTTTCAATGGTGATGGCATAAGGCAAGGTGTTTGGTTCTTGCAAGGTGATGGAAGCCTTGATGTATCAATACAATAGCCTTTTAGGACTTGAATTATAATAATGAAAAAAATATAAAAATATAGACTTCGAAATATAAATAGTATAAAATAACCCCCTACATTTTTTATGACACTCCCACTATGTTGCTAATTACAATTAGGGACAAGTTTATGAGAAATCTAATTCTATAATAAGTTTTGTATTTGTTATATTTTGTTGATTTATGAAAATATTTTTAAATATAGAGCATATGCCATGTTTTCTTATGGTAGCCACATACTAAAGTTAAAAGGAAAAAGCAGTTCCTAGATTCTGAAGATTCTGAAGTTATGTTGAAGCTTCAGACCAGAAAAACAAAGAAAAAAAAATAGTAAATTAGAAAGAAAGAAAAAAAAAAAACCTGACAACTATAAGCTTCTAGATAAACACTTTGAGAGATAAATTGGAGAAGAACAGAAAACACCTCAACTATCCACTTGTCATGTTCTAATTTATTCTTAGTTGCGAAATTCAATTGTTTCCCATCTCTCATTGGGTTTGAAGTGTTTTTCTCTAAAAGCGTAATCTTATCAAAGTCTTATATGTGAAAAGCCCAAAATGGGTTGTTAAGAAAACTAGCACAAGCAGCACAAAACAGAAACTACCAGAATCTCTGCAGAGATGGGGATTATTTCCTAATTTACCTCCAAGATAGTAGGGTTTTATGGATTAAAGGTGAGAGCTGCTGTTATTCAGTTTAGAGTTCAATCTTCGGGTTTCTAAGTTAACTGCTACAGAGAGGAAGAAAGGGATATTCTGGGTTGTTTTAACTTTCATTCTATCTGTTGGCACGAGTAAATTTAAAGGAACAACGCACACGCTTGATGAAAAAGGCTTACAAATTTCAGGAGTTCACTTTTCAGAGGACTACCTGAACCATTTTGGTTGCGCCTCAACTTGAATAGAACCTTAAGAAGCGCTTGGCTAACGCCATTGAAAAGACTGATAGTGATTAATGATAGTAAATTTAGCGTTTCTCTCTACACATGTAACTGTGATAACTATAGAAATAGTGCTTAGCAACTCATGCTGAGTTGCCATATAATGAACCCCAGAAAAGGGGCAACTTTCCCACACCTGGTCAGGCACGATTCCATTTACTGGTCTGGCAAGAATTGATCTAGATTTCAAACTTCTTTCAGATGTTGGTGCCTTATCAGAATCTACACCATCCTAATTCACATAACAGAAATAAAAGACATAAGAAAAAAAATAATTAAAAAAAATTAGACTGACCGATTGCAATGAAAAAATTATACATCTAAAGATGCCCCTTAATACTGAATGCATATACCTTTTGCCTTGAAAGAGGCAGTGGTATCCGAGAGGATTTCACCTGTTGCAATGCAACCTCCACAGCCTTACTCCCACCAACAAAATTTGCATGTGAAGTATTGATGTAGTCCATCTGCAAAATTGAATTACAATTAGACCCAAATATACTCGCAAAAAATACATTAGAAGGAAAAAAAAAACAATTACAGATGATTTGACAGGTTCTAAAGTTGCTATAGTTCAAATATGTATTAAACCAAGGGATCCTTATTGGGACCCAACATGCTCACTGCACCCACATCTCATTTTAATTTTTTTAATGAGAAGCTAAATTTTACCAAAGTTAAAAACTCTATACAAAACGTAGTGGTAGAACATGAAAAGCTACCCTCAAAGAAGACCAAAATACCCACTTACAATGTAGTACAACTTGAACAGCTATCCTACAGCAGCTCCCCAATCTAATAAAATTACAGAGAATGACAGATCCCTAGATGCTGGAGAAAGTGAAGCCCATAATGATCCTGACTTTCCCAATATTTCTATATGCCCAAGAAACTATTTCAGATGGCTGGTTTACTGAACAAAACCGTGACCAGTAGTTTTCAATTTATGGAAAGGTTACTAAAAAAAACTCAAACAATGTCGATCAATACCTCATTTGGAGGCTTTCAAACAACAATTTAACCCTCCATCCGTCAAGAACAGCTTATTTGCATCAATGTGAGCGTCTAAACCTTGTTAGGCCGTACTTAAATGTTCGACCTTGTGAGAGTAAGAGTGAGTAGGTGAGGGTTTGATGAAGATGTGGGTGGTAGGTATATGTGTTTCACTTGTTGGGTCCAGTGAAATTTCTTTTAAATGCTTTGTCCTTAACGGTAATTTCATATCGGGTAAAATGGACTATTCACATTTAAAATAAGTATTGGGTCCCAATAGAATTCCGCATTATGAAAATGGCATCACTGAGCTATTATGCAGTAGGGGATCTGTTCAATCCAGTTTAGACAAATGCAAATTATTACCAAAATCAAGTAATAAGAATAAACACTAATGCCAACTAATTCCATGACTGTACATGCATCAAATGACAATAATACAGTAGGCAGGGCCAGATAAGCAAAACATAGGGAAACTATATACCAAAGCCCCAACATCATTTCCAACTCAGGCGAAATAGGGACACAGATTAAGCGATAGATGATAACAGTAAAGATAAAAGGCAGTTACTAAAAAAAAAAAATTGATGGTTAGCATTACCAACTAATTCAAATAATGCACCACCACTATAATGCAAAGTATCTTAACCACCATACCTCCATCTCAATAATATGCCCAATCATTGTCTCAGAGGGTTCAAGGCCTTCCCGGAGGAAGTTCCCTATGACTTCATCCATCCGCTTTCTTAGAATAGGGAATCGCTGCAATTCACTTACTAGGCAGTGATGGCTAATCTGAACAGATAACAATATTATTTGGAAACCGAATTAGGAATATGTGTATAACCGAGAAAACAAATAAAAATACAAGTAGCACTTTTTTCTACCTTCATCAACTCGTCATATATGAACCTAGCACACTGAAGGCTTGGATCTAACAAGCGAGCTATTTGCCTCCGGACAAGATTTTCAAAAGGAACCTATATGCATGGAAGTTAGAATGACTCTTGATTAATGGAGAAAGTCCACGTAAAGAAAAGAAAATACATAAAGAAAAGAAAGGACATGCTAATGTAAAATAAAACAATCTGCCTCTAAATCACAAGTAAACAAATTTAACAAAAGAAAGCAGAAAGTGAGAAAGTAATAAGACCTACTTCTGGTACAAATAATGCAGATTTAGGACCAGTGGCATTTTGAATGGCAGTTCGAATGTCATCATCTGTAAGATCCTCACATGGATCCACCTCCTACAAATGAAATCAAATCATATCATTTAATGATGGCAAAGGACTATTAAGCTTCTAAAGGTGACCGCTATTCCAACCACAAAACACCTTGGGAAGAGGGCAAGACTGAATAACCCAGTCATTTAGCTTTTAAATCTCATCATACCGTACTTCTCTATAAGCAAGATCTGACACTTTTAAACTATATAAAAATGCACACACAAATATACTTCAAAATGTGTTAAGAAGGACAAAGGTCAAATTGTTTTCATCATAAAGAAACTTAAATTGAAACACTTTTAACAGTTGAGTTACCCTATATGCATGTAGAAAGACTTAAACAGCTAAAAATGAAAAAAAATAAAAAGAACACATTTGCATTAATTTAAATTTTAAGCACCCATATATCCATGTAACATTGGACAGTCGCACCAGTGCCTACATTGAAAAAATCTGCATACGCTTTTAAAGAGTTTAAACGTTATCATTCCCACGAAAACAATTAAGAAAATTACTCCATTTAATTGGTGAAGTGAAGGATAGTATAATTTTTAATTGCAATCTGTTGTGCTCTCAACCATCCAAATGGACCAATAACCTATATTGGCATACAAATTAAAATATAGAACAGATTTCTTGGAAGTGATATGATTGAAACTATAATACACTATGCTGTCATCTTACTGGAGATGAAGGAAAATAAATCATGCTTAGGATAGAGCAATACAATTGTATTTTAAGTAACATGCAAAATTAAAGCATAAATGTTAATTGTATGCTGCTCCACTAATTAAAGAATATCACAGAGATTTGACCATATAAGATCTCAGCCAGATATGTATTGTGTTCAAACCTCCAAACTCTTCACAAAGATATTTTGAAAAATATAGTGAATTCGCGCTCCACCAGAAAGCTCAGTTGTTGACATTTCTTCATTTTTCCCCTCGACCATTGTAGAAAATGCTGTTTTCAACAGGAAATTTCAGATACTGTAGATCAGCTTACACATTCTACACAGTACAGATGTGTACAAAGGTAAAAGATACAAACTAAATGACATGATCTATAGCATTTATCACGAAAGCAAAAAGGACACAGCAGGTAAAACCATATTTACCTTCAGAGTACTTTGAAAGAATGTTAAGAAGAAGAGCTCCCTGACCAGCCTATTGGCAACAAAAATTAAGACAAGTAGTTATATAAACATAAAGAAATTATCATTCAGGACAAAGACGCCAGAACTTAAAGTGGGTAATCTATGCATAGAATTCAAGTGCAAAATAGACAAGTTTACAACTCTTGTGGCATGGCGACAGTCGTGGAAGTTACATCACATTTATAGCTGTCTATTATCACATCAATATATAGCACAGAAGATTGCATGACAGAGATTATAAGTTACAAACAAGTTCTCTATTGTGGTTAGGACAGAAACCCAATAACCTCAAGATATTACAACATAAAATTTAATCGTCCAATTCTATAATCCATATAAGATCACTATAGTTTTAACTAACAATAAAAGCACCTTTGATTCTGTGATTTCCCCATAACTGGCGTGCTCCTTGGCAACAGTAACTAGTGTAGAGCTTATGCGTGATTTGAGCCCTGGAAGTACTGCCTTAATATGTTGCACCAGAATCTGTAAATAAATTATAAAGGTTAAGTTCATATACTATCTGCATTAATATAGCAACCTTCATACGGAAGGGCCCAAATTACAAAGAAAATGCCAGATAATCACAATAGTCTAAGCAGTATTGAGTGGATATGTGTGTGTGTCTGTAAAATGAACAGCATTAGGGCCAGTGAGCTGAGAGAAACCTGTGAGTACATGCAGTAGTATAATAGTTGCAAACATGAGACAACTTTGTAAGAGACAACTTTGTAAGAGTTCAACAAATGTTATACCTGGTTCAACTTCTTTGCCAACTGAGGGACGCCACAGCGATCAGCTAGACCATTATATACCTATATAACATCATATGAAAATTTCTATTTAGATGTGTTTCTAAATCCATGCCAACAGATAAATAATAATTCAAGGAAGAGTAAGCATACTGGGCGGCTGCGGAAAAATTTCTCCTCAGCCGCAAGAGCATCCTTAATACTTCGGTTCATCATAATATCCTGTTCCAAGGACAACAATAAACAGCCTAATCAGAAACCTTTCAAATTAATTTCCTAATCTGATAATCCATATTTGCATATACACAAGAAAGCCAACACCAAATTAAAATAACTATTAGGTATGACTTTGAAAGGAACAAAAAGGGAGGAGTAGTCAAAAACAGTGTAAATCTTTAACAATATTTATATATCTATGTTCCACAGCAGTAAAGTATCATTTAAGCTTACCACCATCATCTCACATACAGCAGAGAATAAACAATCTTTTATGAAGTTTAAGATAAAGTACCTCCTGACTACGATTCACAACACCTACATAACCAAGTCTCAGGGGAATCACTTTTCCAAGCAACAGATTACGGGCATCAGTACCTCTATCCATTATATCCAACTGAAGTCATTAAAGCATGAGCCAAAACCAAATCAGCACAAAATAAACATCTTGCAAATGTGTCAATGAATTAAACCTGTAAAAGAAATCTAGGTTAAAAATAAAAAATCAAACCTTTGTGATTACTCCTATGGTTCGTAGACCTGTCAATAGGAAATTGCACGCACTAGTCAGGTACAATTTAACCAGGAATACTAAATGCAGAAGAGCAGAAATTACCATCAGGATCAGCATTTCCTGCAATCTGAAGAGCATCTGAGTTTGCTAAGTCAGAATTTGCTGCTGTAACAGCAAGAATTAAACAACTTGGAATTTTGATGTATGACATGATCATCGTCCTAATTCTTGCTTCGATATCAGAGGGTTGGTCACCAACAGGGACCTTCGTTATACCAGGTAGATCTACTAGAGTGATATCAAGAACATTTGGTGAAAATATCTTCAAGCGTATCTGCTTGTCTGTGACACCTTTATTCCCCCCTGCCTCTCTCTCTGTCTCGGCCTATGTCAATAGAAATTTATTTAGAAGTGGAAGACCACGTATGTAAATATATATGTGTGTGGGTGTGTACATAACTTAATACTTCAATTCACAATTGCACATCCACGCTTACATATTTTACTTCAATTTCTATTTTCATAACAAAAACTAAATAATATAAATGAAAGCATAACTCAATCATTATCGCCACACTTGGGTGTGTAGAAGCCAATGAAAGTGAGTTCAAAAGTTAAGCAGAACCTTATAAAACAATTTTAGTTTCTCACCACCTTAATGTCAAAAGTAGGAATTATTGGAATAAAATTTTGGTGGCAGAATGTAAGTAAGGGTTAGAGTCGGAAAAGGAAGCAAACTTTCTGGTAAAAATTTCAATTTAAAGTGGCTACATTTAAGTACAAAAATTCCATTTCTATGGTGGCATTTTAACAGTAATCGCTTAAACTAGCGACCTGGAAGACGTGCTAAACCTATTATGTTCAGTGAATTGCACTTACTTTGCAATCCAATAAATTTTATGGGAATCACATTTACACGCTAACTATGCTCTAAGGAACCTCATGTAGTTACTTCTTAAAATATTCAAATTCAGATCATATTGCATAACATGCCCTACTTTCCTAGGAGCCAAACAACAAAAATGAAAATACCCAGACAAGTGACCCAACAGAGAGCACCTGAATTTCCCTCCGAATCTCGGAGAAATCGTAGAAGCGCTTCCCAGGCACGTGCAGGAACTCCCCATATTCCTCGTCAGTGCCGTCAGCGTTGCGCTTAGTCTGCAAGAGCTGGAGTACGAGCGGGCGGCGCGTGCAAATTTCAGAACCACGCGGCAAGAAGTCACGGCCGACCAGGGCCTCGAGAACGCTGGACTTGCCGCTACTTTGGCTGCCAACAACGGCCACCTGAGGGAGCTCGATGGTGGATTGGGAACCGAGCTGCGCGAAGATGTCTTGGAGCTTGTTCACTATTGGGATCACAGAGTTGCCGAGTGGCGAAGCTGAGGGTGAAGGAGAAGAACCGGATTGGGGGGGAGCCACTGAGGGCTCGTCGGCCATGGTTGGATTGGATCGTGCAGGGAGGAACTGGAGGGTGACTCCCTAGGGTTTTGGAAATTTCTTGGAGAGAGAGAGAGTCTGATTTGATTATCGTGTGACTGGAGCCTTTGATTTGATTATCGTGTGATTGGAGCCTTTTGAGTTTTGAGCTGTTTAGTCCCTTTCTTTACGACAAAGTTAAAAGAAGTGAGGTACGAGAAGAGGGGGATTAATTTTACTTTTGGATCAAACTGTCACAATTCATATTCCCATACTTTGATTACCTAAATTTTAGGTAGATATAGATTGTGATAAATTTAGTGTTTCTATTCTATTAGGTATGTAATTACTTAGAGATCAAGCATTAGGCATGAGTAATATGTACTATAATTTCTCGAACTCTTATCTCTTTCTCTCCTCACTCTTTGTCGCGCTCCCTCTCTAAATATAGGCTACAACACGTTATCAGCACACTCTTTTCGTTATGCTAAAGAGAATTATACTAGAGTTTTGGTCATCTTCAATGACACATTCCGATCCTGACATGCCAGGTGTCACGAAGTGCTGGCCGACACGTGTTAAGTGACGTAAGCCAATTATGCATGTATATGAGAAAAAGTGAATAGAATTAGAGTTAGAAGCAGAAGTCAGAGTGCGATGATGGGTAAAACCCATTATTACAGGTGCATAACAGTCAGAGCATAGTAAATAGTGCAAGGAATATAAACATTCACATCCTCGTGAGGATGGATAAGTAGAATTTAATTAAAAGTAGAAGCGAATCCTACATAGCCCGGAGACACTGTCTGAACCACCAACCACAGCCGAAGCAAGGCCATGTCTCACTGGAAATCAAATCCGCTACTAAGTCTTGGAGGGGCGCAAAACATTAAAAGGTGAGTGGGTCAAAAAGCAAAGTTTGATAAAACCTTTGTTTTCAAAAGCATACTATCCCCTCGCTGGAAAACATGTATAGTTTTTTAAAATACGTCATACTCCCCGGTATGATCCTCAAAATACTATAATAGTAATACGGGTACTCCCCGTTAATCAAACTGAATGCTCAAAACACAGGTACTCCCCGAAAATCAAACTGACTACTCAAAACACGGGTACTCCTTGAAAATCAGACTGACTGCTCATCCATATGTAAACACATAAGCCCAAGTAGATAAGCTACGACAAACAGGCTAGGTATATGAGTAATACGCTGAGTACTACAATGACGCGAGTCTAACGCTAATCACTGTGCACAAAGTGCGTCACACAAGTTCGAGTTGCCTAGTGCAACCTAGAAGAGGCTAGTACCTACAATGGATCCAAAGTTGCGTAGCGGTACTGGTTGTGACATCTCCAAACGTCAAGGCTAGTCCTGGCCACAAGACTGAGTACTGATACTTGGGGTGTTATACATCTACTGATGAGCAACAGTATAGAAACATGTATGGCAATATAATACGAATGTTCTACCTCTAACATTCACATATGATATGAGTCATGCTAACAAATTAAAGAAAGCATTGAAAAACCATACATAATAATACATTTATCAAAACAAAGACCCACTCACTCACCTGTAAGTAGCCGGGTCGTAGCCCCCTTGTCCTGGGTAGCCTCGGTAGTCCTCTGGATAAGTCTCACCTATACGAGATATCACTATAGTAATGATTAAACTCATAAAGGTTACTAATTAAACTAATTAATTAAACTTATCCCTTGTTTGCTCAACACGCAGGTCCGAAAACACTCCATAAAATACCATACGTACTGCCCCTAGGTAGTACACATTGTCACGAGTCGCCTCATGTCGACGGAATTCAAAAATGAGGTCTCACGCGCCCCCACGCGCGGCTCACGCGCTAGTCAACGCGCCAGTCAACGTGCCGGTCAACTGACGACCTCAGTGAAGGGAAATTATGAGATTTATGTGGGATTTCTAATGACTAGCATGCATATACAATTCACAATTTATATGCACAAGCAACGGAAGCTAAATTATCAAAGCAATAGTCATGCAAATCCCCTTCAAGAAGCATAGGTTTATATTTGATGCATCTACTAAAATTGAAGAACAAAGTGGAGGTAGAAGTTTTATACCTCTTGATCTAGCTTTTAGACCAAGGATGGACCACCTCCAAGCTTTCTCTTCTTGGAACTCCTTGAGCCTAGCCTCCCTCCTTGCTTCCTCCACCTTGAAAGAATTTGAATGATTCTCCTCTAGCCTCCAAAGTTGAAGACCTCTAAAGATCCACACCCACCCAAGTAGTGGAATGGATGATGGATAACCCAAAAGAAAGGGAGATGAGTAGCTATCCCTTTGCTCTTGGGTGGCCGGCTGTGTAGAGAGGAAAGGGGGAGAGATTTTCTTTTCTTTTGGTTGAAAACACACACAAAAGACTTAATGAATCTTATTCATTAAAATTTCATTTATAGACAAAAGAAGTGAGTCAACATTTGACTATTCACTCTCTCTCTCTCTCTCTCATTTGGTCGGCCATATTGTGTTGTTTGGGCTTTTAATATTTCAAGTCATCTTATGCTTGAATAAAAGGCCAAATGGGTTTGGGCCCAATGGGCCCGAATAAACCCGAACATTTCAGTAAGCCTAAAAACGATCTTTCATCGCTTCTATGATTTCATTAGACTTTCTAATTAATCATAACACTTAATTAATCCAATTAATTATTTCCATCATTCATATGTTGTTCCACCGCAATAGTGTATTCGGTGTACAATCATTTTAGGTTCTAATTAGCAAGGCAGTGAGGTGATTGGTATCAATCCAATTGATTAGTTTTAATCCAATCATCTAGTGAATTAAAACTTACTTTTAATTCTCTTTCTTCTTTGATGACTACATATTTAATCATCTAGAAGAACCCACAAGCCATGAGTGACATCTAAACATATATCATGGCTACCCAAGCTAATGTAGAATTTGTTCGGAGAACCTATTCAATTGGAATTACAATGTAATTCGATCCTTCTCTAACGCAATACTCTCAATCACATTATAGGTATGGATACATACGTCAAACCCTAATGTGATTATATCATGTTATACGATTCAATTGAGTCGTAAAGGAACACTTTCCATCACTACGCCACTACTCACCCGAAGATTCCCGAATCATATCTTAGAGTATTCTTCCTCTCAACGAGGATTAGAGATCCCTTGTTGACCATTCACTCTGCCTCCATGGCTAAGTAGCTTAACCCCAACTATGCCGTGGACACCCTCAAGATTGGGGTGACTTTTGACATAGTCAAAGATCAAGGACCTAACCACAAGACAACTATGTCTCAGGTCAAAGGATTACTTATATTCCAATCAATGGAGTTACTTGCTTCACATGTGAGTAGACCTCCATGCAAGCACTCCCTTCGATTGTATTCAAGTGAACTCATTCCCTTAATGAGCACCTACATACTCTGTCACTATAGTGTCACTACACCTAATGGCCGAGACTTTCTATCCAATTTGAAGCCGATTACAGTACGTACGTCCATGGATTGTCATATCCTCCGACAATCCCATGACCAGAACATTTCAACATCATGGTTACGAGAAGGTCTCTACGCCTAACATCATTAGATTACTTCTTCCATCAATCCATTGTCCATGGATTCACTATTTGACATATATCAACTATTGAGATTGTCCTAATAAGTGACTTTGGCCCTTTACCTCAGACATTTTTAGGGTTATCCAAATATATGCACAATGTCCCAAGTTTCTTTCCAAAGATTGACTTTCGGGCATATTTCCAACACTCGCTGACGGCATTAGATCTACCTGTAATGACTCCAAAGATCTCCGTTAAATCTAACTAATATTCCCACCCGCATTAAAGGAATATTTCCTGAATATTCTCTCGTTGTTTACGTCACCGACCACCAAGCTGGGCTTGTCGACGTCATCGCGACGCCGCCCCTGGCCGCCGTCAGTCGGGACTTTGGGCGATTTTCCGGAAATTTTCAAATCTCCAACTTCTTCATTTCTTGGGCCAAATTTCACGTTCTTTTATACCAAAATGAAGCTAGAGAGGAGTACCTTGGCTCCGCCGTACAAGCTCTGAAATGGCCCGTAATTGCCTCTAAGGTCACGGTACCGTAGTTTCGTCTTCGATCTACTTCAAAACTCAACCAAATCAAGCAACCACATATGAAAATTCATCTACTCAATGAGAGAAACCCAATGGTGGTAGTTAGAAACCTCACCGTCTAGAATGGCTTGGTGAAAATTGTTGGAAAGGTCCTATGTTGGACTTAATCCACTGGGCTGAGTCCTGGGCGTCGAGACAAAGATGGTGGTGATTTTAGCTCCGCCTCGGTTCGACGGGGTTTTCGTCGATGTGCACTATGCACATACGGTGAGAAGAGAGAGAGAGAAAATAAGAAGAAAATGAAAATGAGGATAAGAGAGTAGTGACTAGGAAGAAGTAGGAAATTGAGATATTTCGGGTTTTGGGGATATTGTGCACCCACCAAAACAAGAAGATCACAATTTGTCCCATGTACAAAATAATCATGCACGTGTCCAAAATATCCCGTGAATTATTTTATAACAAACTTTTTACGGGATGTTATATTCAATCATGGGGAGTATTATTTTCAATAATTCTTATTTTGATTTGTTTTTTATTGAATTAATATATTTGATATTGATTCAATTTTTTTCCTTGTTATTTTATGTTGAACGAGATTTAACGCATTGAAGATGGAAATTCGAGTTGAAGGCAATTCTACAACAAATCGATCCACCATCATCATCTCGCAATCCAAGTACTTCTAAACATCAGGCATTAATTTCGATATTTTTCAACTTCTTGATTGCATAAACCTTCACCATGATGCGTGAACCCAATTTTTATGCTTAAAATAATTATAATATTTTGCTAAAATTGTGTTAGCATTTAATTTCATATATCTCTATATAATACCGTCACATCCCGATCCCGACGAGCTGTGTGTCGGAAGGTGATGGGCCGACACGCGTTAGCGTGACGAAAGCCAAAAAGAAAGTTGAAGGATGAAATAAAGAATAATGAATATTTAATTGAAAAAAAAAACAGTGCGGAAGAATTTTTAGAATACACACAAGTAGGGATACAAAGATATACAAACGTATAAAAAAATCCCTACATTGTCATGCAATACCACCGCGCCATCCCGACGTCGCAAGGTTCCTGTAGCCTAACCAACTCCGAGGGGCGCAAAACATAAAACTATGAGTGGGTCAAAGCAAAGTTTGGATAAAACCGTTGTTTTCAAAAGTTTAGTAACCCTCACTGGAAAACAAGTATAATTGATAAAATAAGTCATGCCCGTACGCATGATCCCCAAAACACTACCATTTAAAACATTCTGGTACTCTCGACATCATTTATCGTATTTGCTCGTTTCGTATGTAAACACACATGTCCATCGGGCTAAAATCCCACAATGAACAAGCTAGGTATAAATAATTACGCTAAGTACTCCAATGACGCGAGTCTAGTGCTAATCCACTGCACAAACAAGCACACACAAGTCCGAGTTGCCTAGTGCAACCTGGATGCTAGTACCTACATTGATCCAATGCCGCGTAGCCGGGTAATACCGATAGTGACAAACTTCCTAACGCAAGGTCTCGCCACGAGACTCCGAGTACTATACCTCGGGTGTTATACAACTAACAGGAGCAACAAGATAAAATCATGCATGGCAAATATAGTACGTGTGTTCTACCTCCAACACACGTAATGAATATGCATCTACGCTAACAATTTAAGAAAGCGTTGAAAAACCAAACGATATATATATATACTTTTATCAAAGAAAGACCCACTCACTCACCCGTAGGTAGCCGGCCGAAGTACCCCGCCCCGGGTGTTCCTGCAGTCCCCTCTCGGATAGGTCCCACCTATATGAGAAATCACGGCATACGGATTAACTCAAATGCTTAACGAATAACGAATTAATTACACCCCCATCCCTTGCTTTCTCAATTGAGGTCCAAACACCTCAAAATTAACATGCATACTAAATTTCGAGGTAGTACACGTCGTCACGAGTCGACACGCGTGAAAACAGACGAAATTGGACCTTCCACGCGCCCTCACGCGCGCTGGAAGGCCTGGCCTCTACGGCTCCACGCGCAGCCTCCACGCGCGGCTCACGCGCGAGCTGGTCAACCCAGCCGCCGAGCCGTCAACGCGCTCGGCTCTGAGCCGTGGCCAACACGGCCGCCGAGCTTGGCCAACGCGCTCGACTCAAGCCTCTAGCCCAAGCCGATGACGTCATGCCGACGTCAGCCAGGTCCTAGCTCACCGTGGCCCGCCGACGTCGCATGGCCGGTCCAACCCGGTCCGATGACGTCGCCGGCCAACCCCGCTGTATTCCGGTCGCTGCGCCCGTCGCGTCGCCGCTGCCGGCCGGAATCTCGGGAAAAGTGGCCTGAGCCTGGCAAACTTCGTGAGCTTCATAACTTCCTCGTTTTAAGTCCAAATTGGACGATTCAAGTACCAAAATGAAGCTAGAGGATGAGGGGAACAAGATTGTACCATTTTGGGGACCAAAACTGGCCAGAAATGGCCTGAAATTGAGGAGGAAGATTCGGCCAAAATGGTGCTTCCTCCAACCACTTGCCAAACGAGTTCCAAGGCTTGGGTTGGATTCCCAAGGCCTCCGTGAGGATTTGGTGATGAGTTTCGGGCTCCCTTGAGCTCCAAAAGCCGAGAAGAAAAGGAAGAATGCCACTAGGGTGGCTCGGACACCACCCAAGCCGCCGGGTGTTTGGGTTCGGTCTAACTGGACACCCACGGTAGCTACAAGGTTCGAGAGATGAAGAAACAAGTTTGGGTGGAAGGTGCAGCCAAAATGGCCAAGATTGGCCACGCTTGGTTGTGTGGTTTGTGTGCAACAAACGAAGAAGAAGAGAGAGGAGATGTGGCTCGCCACAAAGGACAAAGCTGCATACAAACTTTAAAATCTGGGATAGGCCCACGTGGTTGCAGAGAATTGGGCCCCAAAACAACCCAAATTGAAATACCTGAAACGCCGAAATTCAACGCCCGTAAAATATTCGTCGGGAGTCCGAACGACGCACGGCTCAAGGCCTACAATTCGCACGTACGAGCACGTCAAGAAAATACAGTGGAGGCGCCGTACAGTTACGACGCAAAAAAGTCAACCGAAAACAACCCAGGGCAAAACGTCCTTTCCCACTTCCGGAATAAAATAAATTAAATTTTGAACGGGTTGTGACAATTACCGTGAATTAATGATTGTGTGAACTAAAGAAAAATTAAGGTTTCTTTTTTTAATTTAAAAAATTAAGGTTTCTTTTTTAGTTTTAAAAAGAAGAAAACTTGCGTGGAGCTACCGCTTGAATTCGAGCCGAGCGAGGCTCACGACTCGCGCCGGCTTCCACCCATCCAAAACCCAAGTCGCAAGTTGTCCCGCAGCCCAACCTCACCGCCATAACCCACCGCATTCCTCGGGCAACTTCTAACACCAACGACCGCAAAGCCGTCCCTCCCTATTGAATCTCGTCATTCCCGATGAGATGGATGAGATTTCTCGTCGAAATCTCGCGATTCTCAGATTCAAACTTGGATCTCCATGGTTTTGGACACCCCCGACGTTGAGAACTCATGTTCTCCAAGGAATTTTTCGATTCTAGAAATCGAGGTTTGCCCCGACCTTTGACCGAGACCACCCCACTCAGCACCGGGTGCCGCCACCTTTTCCAAATAAAAACCACACCCAAAGACCGCCAGATGGGCTTGCAACGCCTCCCGAGCCATCACGGCCTCCTCGCAACTTTGGCCCACTCATAAACTTGGCTTCGGTTGGGCCTCGGATTTTTCTTCTTCTTTTTAGCCCACCGGTCACCGCCCCACGTGGGCTTTGGTTTCTAGCCACCCGACTAGCCCACCGGGGCTTTGGGCCTTCGCCCACTCCTCATAGCCGCTAGTAGCCCAAATATAACTAAAATAAAATATTTGGGCGCAGCTGCCAACATTTTGGGCCTACACCCACCCCGAGTCAACCTCAATTTTTTATTTGGATTGTGACTCATACTAGTCTCGTAGACTACCACACATGGGTTTTGAAGTTCACTCCATATTCACTATATTTTGTTTCCAATTGTTTTATATATTGTATTGTATAATGCTTTCTTGTAGGGTATCCATGAACTTGAAGTTCGTGTTTTTAATTCAAACCCGTAGTTTCAAAGTGTCACAAAAACATTTCTTATGTTTCCTAAAACTCACCACTCATGTAGAGACCAAAAGTTCTCCATGATTTATCCACTAAACCAAACTATGTCTTAGAACCCTAATGTTCTAACTTTTATGATTATGAAGAATTTATTTCCCATGGGCACCAACCACACCTTGTTCCCTCCATCCAAGGATTTTCGAACCGTAACAAATTCAATTTAACTAACATGGAAGTTTCGGCGTAAACTACTTTATGCGAAGACCCAGTTGTGAAACTCACTGTGACTACCGTGAAGTCGGTACACATTGAAGCCAACAATGGTGTGGGATAGAGCTAAATAAGCTCGCGTGATCTTCATTTGAAGACTTATGCCTCGAAGCATTGTAAATGGAAGTACCTTGATGACGAGGATTCCATGGCTCTTCGACTCGCCTACCTTAATCGCTCCAATCATGAAAAGATGATCTTGCTCGAAGCAAGACATATCTTGCCCGACGCAAGACATGATTGAACCCCACTTGTGAATAGGTACACTTTGAAGTTTATAGAATCCGATTGAATTTTTGACTAGAGAAGATTTTCATCCTTCCATGCTTTCCGAACATGCTCCTCGGGGTTGTGCCACCCGTGAAAGAGGAGGTTCATTAAATTCTCGATCCTGACATACCACATTACTCACTCCGAAAAAGCGCAATAGTGAAAGAGGTACCCTGTGCTGATTCGGCCTAGGAGGTAATCAATGGTATAAACCTAGCTTCTGCCAGTAGACCTAGGTTCGACTGGAGTCTACCGATATACAAGCCCCTGCTTTGGTGATGCAATTCAAAGGACACACTCTTACTCTCTACAGAGGTGTGCCAAACAAAGGCTTTTGTTTCGGAGAGACTTCATCAATCGGGCCATCCATCTTCTATTGGACAAGATCGAATAGTGGTAGGAATCAAGGTCTACCAAGGGGGTGGCATCAACACCAAACACATGATCCCTGGCACCTAAGACCCAAAACTTTTAGAATAAGGGATGATTCCCAACCTCAATCGTGCAAAATTTACTTCCGTTTTGATGAAAGAGATCATTGGTTATGCATTTATCTCGTGCCCCTACCAATGTTGTTGAGGAGTACCATTCTCGTAGTCAATGTGAGACTAATTTTGCTTCTCGGCTAACACATCCGGAAACTTAATTTTGACATGGAAGGCTGTTACAAACCCGTTCCAAAATTTATGTGAAATGACCAAAATACCCCTAGGTCGTATGTTGACTTTTGTTGACTTTTCGTGACGACTTGTGAAAATTATTTCTTACATATTCTTGATGTACTGCCGATACGAACGTGTGGACGCAAACGGAACTCAATCTCGGTTAAACGAACGTTTTACGAAGCTTTAAAGTGTAGGGGCATTTGGTAATTTTCCACTTCGTGTGTGGGAATTAGGTTTTGGCCGACCGCACGCCAGCCCAACCCACCCCAATCATTCTGGAAGACGCTTTTCCTTCCTTCTCTCTCTTTCTCTCCCATTTTCTCAAAGCCAAAACGTACCGAAACCCTAACCTTGACGAATCACAAACCGTCGAATCGTTGCTCAAAATCCATACCATCACGACCGTCTCGTCATTCGGGACGAGGCCGGTGGATTTCCTGCATTCTTCAAACTCCGAACCCGATCGGTTCAAACCGACGTCTTAACGGAATAGGCAAACTGCTCATCGATTTTTTCTCAGACAATCCTGCACTGCGAAGTCTCTGAGACCATTACCATTGGTTTTATTGGATTGAGTAGGTTCAATTTGATATAAAGAACGTCGAATTTGGTGCGCTTTGAAGGAGAACGGAATTAGGTTTCCTGAAGCTTCCCGGCCAATTTCAGGCCATCTCTGGCCATTTTTCCGGCCCCAAATTGGTATGAAAATATTCTACACTTCAATACCTTCAATTTGATATATGGCACGTTGATTTTGGCCCAAGAACGAAGAAGATATGAATTTTTAGGGACTAAATCGGCAAAATTTTCCAGACTCCGGCGAACCAGCGGCGGTGGATCTCGCAGCGGCGCGGCTCGCGGGAAGAAGACAAAATTAAGAACGGCAACGGAATATTCCTAATGGCCTCTGGAATATTCCGTCCGTAAAAGGTATATTCCTGCTAACTTTAAATCTACGCCGACGGCCAAGAGCGCGTGGCCGCACGTTAGCCGCTGCCAGGTGACACGTGCCGTGTGGCGACACACGTGCCGGCGCGTGAAGCCACTCTCCGCGCGTGAAGCCATTCTCCGGCGCGTGGGGCGCGCTCGGCCAAGTTTCCGAAGGTGTTTGCGCACGAGGCCACCTCCCGGCGCTGCGGGGCGGCGCGTCCGACCGCTTCGGGCGGCAGACGGCGCTGGGCAGGCGGGCGGGGGCGGGGTGACTGCGGCGCCTGGCGGCGATGGACGGCGGCGGGGGAGGGTTTTCGGCTCCAAATCGCTGAGCCCGTTTTCGCTACAATAGTATTATTTTTTGGGGTATTTTTCTATTGGGCCTATTTCAATTTATTTTAGGAAAGTCTAATTTGTTCTCAATATTAAATAGGTAAGTCTTCGACTCCGCACACCAAGGAGGGCAACACCGAGGGAGATTTCACTCCGATCACCAGTGAGTGGACATTTACTTTATAAAATGGTTTCTATGTTTATGATTGATTATGTTTATGATGATATATGGTTTTAAAATGGTTTCTTTTAAAGCATGTCTACTTATATATATTTATTTATAAATATATATACTTATTGATTATTATTTGTGCGACCATAATTGTTTAATTTATGGTATATATATTGGGAAATGGTTTGATTTGGTGATTTGGGATTATTTATCAAGTATGATAATATGTTATGAAATGGGTTATACTTTGATAATGCTTTTGCATAAATATTAAATGATATTTTAATATATGGTTTTGAGGGAAATATTTATTTATGCAATACTTGATATTTGGGAATTATGAATGGGATTTTGGCTCCTATATCTATACACATGAGTATGTGTATGTATGTTTTCAAACACACTAGGTATGTTTTCACTACGTTGTAGTACCGTTCTCATGGCCATAGGACAAGTCTCACATGTTTGGGTCACACGCACTGTACCTGTAAGGTATTGTCCTATAAATACCTTAGTGCAAGCTTGTCTTACGTTTATTGTTGCTTATGGGGAAAAGGCCCACTCACGTAAGGACTCTGGGTGTGACTGCATTGCATGCAAGGTTACATGTGTGTGGTACTAGAGTACAAATTAGTGACACGCAGTGCTTGCATCTATGATTTGAGAGGTCAGTTCTCAACCCGTACATGGGTGATCGCGCATATACCCCGTGGTTGGTTTTTCGATTATTATATATTATTGGAATTATGAAATTGTGATTTATGGATATTATACCTTTTGATATGTTTCGTATACTCATAGCAGCTTTTGAAACTATACTATGATAGTATGTTTACAATTATACCGATTTCAAATAGGGGGTTAATATAAGTTGAAAAGAGAAAGGTTTTGCGAAAACTTTGATTTTTGTCCACTCACACTTTTGTTCGCGCCCTTCAGACATAGTGAGATAGCATCCGGGCGAGGTCGAGACTTACGTGGCAGCCTTCCGATCTTTCATCCCGACCATGTAGGGATTCTTCTTCTTCCCCGTTTCTATAATATTATCCATCCGTTATGGATAGAGATTTAGGAACTCAATATTATTTGATTCCGCGTTTCAAATTTAGTACGCTCTCGAACCATATGCATATTGACATTGGATTTTGCAACTTAATATAATTTAATTTCTCAGTTGGCCATGTTGTCATGCATTTAATGGCTTCGTCACTTCACAGTGTCGGCCAAGACGCTCGCACTTTGCATCCACGTGTATCGAGGGTGGGTGTCAAAGGGCCATGTTGGTCGAACCCCTATCCAAATTTGGTTTACTTGGTGAACAATTTCCTATGTTCCTCGATTCAAGTTTAGTGTTTGTTTTAGTTATAGATATTGTTATGAATATTGTCCTCGAAAGAGTTAATTGAATCATGTTTCTTATACACGTGTCTAAATTCACAGAAAAAAACAAATGAAGATGTCCACTCCTTCCATTGATTGTCACCCATACTCACCTATTTGAAACACGGCCATGTTTGGTAGGCCTCACTAGATTGGACTATGTTAAATAAGCCATCTAACCCATTTTTGGTAGAACATGGGACTAATTTAAATGGGACTATATAGTCCCCGTGCATCAGTTTTCCTTTGCTCGCTCGGCTTCTATAATGAGGTGAAAACAGGTGGTGCTAAATAACAACAACACTAAGTGGGACTGTATAGCCGAGCTTCTTCGTGCGATTCAACGGAAACAGGTATTCTCGATGGATCTTTCTTCCTCTCCTTCTTCGTGTTTCAACAACGGATCATCCGCCTCCATCCAAAACCTCTCGCGGTTCTTCTGGGTGTCGGCCTCCTCGTAGCTAGAGAGAGAGAGAGGGAGGAGAGAGAGGTTGGAATCGAAAATGGTGGCGCCGAAGAAGACGAAGAAGACCCACGAGAGCATCAACACCAGGCTCGCTCTCATTATGAAGAGCGGCAAATACACCCTCGGTTACAAAACCGTCATCGATTCCCTCCGCAACTCCAAAGGCACTCGATTTCTTCCTCATTTAATTAAATTCCAATCATACCTCTGATTTTTTTTTGAATTCTGAATATTGGGTTCGTTTCAAGTTTGGTAATTGGGATTTGATTGTGTTGTTGTGGAAATTTTTTTGCAGGCAAGTTGATTATTATCTCCAACAATTGCCCACCTCTTCGGAAGTCGGAAATCGAATACTACGCCATGCTTAGGAAGATTGGGGTTCACCATTACAACGGAAGTAAGTGCCTCTCTGTGTAACCAATCTGGGTTTGCTTTCTTTAGGTAGATTTTTTTCGTGACCTTATGATATTACAAGTTTGTAGAATTGGCATGGATATTTGGTCAGTGTCTTTGTTGTATACTTTGCTTTTGCCCGATAACATCGATAGAACAGAACTAATGTTATTGTTTATGGTATTGATTAGTTAAAGCTAATGGTAGATTCCCTATCCGAAATGTCAAAGGAAAGAAAATTAATGTAATGGACTTGATGTTGTGGAAGTTATCAACACTTTTCTTGTTCCAGGGTCATTTTCTTGGTGCTATTTAGGACAATTTACAAATTCAACTAGATGAGTTAATCTCGCCTCGTTTGGTGGCTTGTATTGGATAATTCACTAGATTTATAACATTTCTTGCTTCAACATGGATGCCTCATGTTGTATTCCCCCCTCGTGTTACTCACATGCATATATCTCCATTTTGTTCCTAATGTGAGACATTTTCTGTGTTATTTTGTTGGAGTTTTCTTTTTGCTCTCTCGTATCTCTTTGATGACTAAATGAAGTCGAAATAATAAAGTTGATTATACTTACTCTATTCATTTTCTTTTGATAAAGTTTGTCAACTAGTATATAATTTAGTTTGCAATACTATTACCTTTTCATTTGGTCTAGACTCATTTCTCAACGGCATCTGTTTCTCCAAGCAATGATGTCGGTTAATGGTAAGGGCTGGTGGTTGCTGCTTTTTGGTGACCTTTTCTTTCGTGCTGGTGGTAAGCCAGCAACAAATTGGCGGCAACAGATAGTGCAACTGCTCTAAAATATTTTTGTACGTTGAGTTTAGTAGCATCGAATAGCGGTGCATCTGTTCTGTAACGTCATATCAAGTTGAATTTATTGAAAAATGTCATTCAAGTGAATATGCTGAGCTAATATGCACAATTGCAGGGATGAACAACTTTCCAAGTTAGAGAGATGGTGGTGGGATGGACGCTATTGATGAAGCACATGCAGTATCAAAAGAATAGGAACCAAATATGGTTGACAACATGCATGTCGGAAGCTTATTTTCGATCTTCCCTGCTGGTGTCTGTAAAGCAAAGGAACCACATGACGGACAAGCTTCAACCGTAGCCATCTGAAGTTTCTATCCTTATCATTTTGATCATAATATCTACAATTGTAATCATTGACACTTGTTTATAACAGTTTTGAATGCAAGTTCAGTTTATACCGTATAAAACTTATGACTTTTGCATCCATAGTAGCATTTCAATTTCTTTCCATCTTGCATTTCTTCTGAAATCAAGATCCACAATATAAAATTTACATAACAACAAAAATGGGCATGGAGTTTATTAAATTGTTGGTTATGGCTCATAAGTAATTCTAATTTACTCCACTGTTATTTTTAATAAAAATTATGAAAATTTTAAATTACATGCTCTAATAATTACAATGTTGAATAAAATTTAATGATGTAATAATAATTACACTTTATAATATAAATAATAAATAATTATTTTTTAGTCCGATGCAGCACCAAACATAGGTCATCACTATTTTTGACAGTCCAGCTTCTTAGTCCGATGCAGCACCAAACATAGGTCAGTACTTAGTCCGGCTTAAGCCAGTCCAAGCCAGTCCAGTCCAGTCCGAAAATATAGTCCAGTCCAGTCCAGTCCGACCTGCCAAACGACCCCTAACTTCATACCTAAATCACCCTTATAGCAACGAATTCAAGTCCATCTAACTTGATTAAGGGCATTGGCACCACTCCTTGTTGTATAAATGGTGCTAAATTACCATTAAGGAGCCTTATATTCTTTGTTCCGAAAGAACATCATTGAGTTTTAAGGATATTCGAGAGAACAATGATCATATAACCACTGCATAAAATAGAGTGAAGTCTATTTGCATCACCTCCAAAATATGAAGCCTGAAGCTATATTTTGGGGCCAATGGGCTGCCTCCCAACTGGGACATGCCACATATAGGCTGGCTTGGAGTCGGGTGATTCGAGCAGTTTACTTGCTTTGGCACGACCGTTTGGGATATTCAGGTCGAAACACGATGCAACGTATTACACAACGCATCACCTTACCTGGAGTAAGGATTTTATGCCTACAAGCACACTTCGCTAAGAGTCTGCTCGTTAAGGAAATTGGATTTCTATATCATCCCTATCCAAGCTACTACATAACCCTCTTTTCACAGTGGATTAAAGGAAATAATGTGAACTAATCCAACCAAAATGTGGACCATGTAAATATGGTTTTGGTTGATATATTAACAAATGGTCACATGTTTGTGCACACACAACGTTGCTAAACTCCTAGTCGTTTCTTACTTAAGGGCTCACCTGTTGGAAATGTGCCCTAAAACCAATCATATGATGATACTTTACGGACATTTCAAATGTTAAACTAATTTAGTTTAATATAAAGGGCATAGATTATTGTTTATAGTAGTCTCATATAAATGTTATATGCTTAAACAATAAGTCCAAGGAATATGTGCTTAGTAGAATGTAATCTAAACAAGTTAGGTTCATGAGACCATTCTCGATCATAGACATATCCTAAACGTTCCTGATGAATAGGATTGCCAATTGGGCATTGACAGTCCGTTAAGATCAGTACATGTTATGTCTTCTCTCAGGGAGAGTGACTAGTCTCGAGTCATTGGTGTAACTGACACCAAGACAAGCATGTAAGTGCTCAATATGGAATGAGTTCACTGAACGCGATCAACGATGAGTTTTCATGTTCATGTCACATGAGAACTCATAGTTGGGATAATGCAAATTAGTCCTTTGACCTGAGGCATCACAGTTGTCTTGTGGTGAGGTCCTTAATCTTTGATTATGTCAAAGGCACCCCATCCGAGGGTGTCCACGACATCGTTGGGGTTAAGCTACTTAGCCATGGAGGCAAGTGAATGCGCAACAAGGGATCTCTAACCTTCAAACGGTTTGAGGGAGAATACTCTATGATATGATTAAGAATTTCTGGCCAGAGTATGAATGAGATTTAGGAAGTCGTTCCAAATCATATTCAAGGTAATCATATAAGTAATGGAATCACATTGGATAGTAGACATGAATAAACTATCAAACCAAACAATGTGGTCGAGAGTATTGTATTAGAGAAGGACCGTATTGCATTGCAATCCTAACTGAATAGGTTTCTCCACCTCTTCTGATTAGCTTGGGTAGCCATGACATACTGCTAGGTGTCACTCATGGTTTGTGGTAGCCCTAAAGGTGTATGATCACTAAAGGGAGAATTGAAAGTAAGTTTCAATTCACAAATGATTTGAAAGAGTTCTAATCCTCCACTGCCTCGCTAAAAGGAACCTAATGGATCGCACACCATGTAAGGTAGAGTTTGATGCGTAGAATGGAGATGAGTAAGAATAATTAAATGGTTTAATTATTTGTGGCAAGGATTAATTAATATGTTAATTAATCAAACGAATAAGTTCGTTAAAGACCTCGGGTTGGTTTTGGGCTTCAAGGCCCAATGGGCTTCGAACGTCAAGCCCATTGACTTAAGTTGTATGACAACTTAATGACGAATAATAGATTAGGGCCCAATAGCCCAATGAACCCAACATGGCCGGCCATTTAGGGCAATGTAGTGAACTTGCTTTAATTGCAAGTTTGCCACTACATTGTGAAATGATATAAAACAAGTTTATAACATTTCATAAATAGAGGTTTTCTTTTGGGAGAATTGGTGAGCATGAAAATGCTCCCTTCTCTCAAAGAGGCCGGCTACCATAGAGGAGTAGGGCTAGCAATCTCACTCACTCTAAGGCACTCATCTTCTCATCAAGACTCTCCTTGGTGAAGAGACTTAGAGGTCCCCTACTTTGGGTACTTGGAGAAACCAATTCTTTGATCATCCTTCGAAAATGTTCATGGAGCAAAGAAGCTTGGAATGAAGACCCTCTCCATGGGTGATTAGCCTTTGCTTATGCAAAGAGGAATCTACAAAGGTATTTGATTTCTCAACTCAAAATTTGTTTTAATTTGAGTCATGGTTCACCATATCTACTAGGCTTTGAATTTTCTTGGGCAAAGTTTCGTTTTAAGTGCATAGAAGCATGTTTCCGCCTTTAATTGTTAAATGCATGCTTAATGATGTTGCTTAATGAACTTGGTTAATCCGCATATTTTCCCTTCATCACCACCCTAATTATCCTATAAAGTCTGGAAGACTAGATAATGCCGGAGAATTTATATCGAAGAATTTTTCGATATGCATTACATGTTTTTGGGTTTGAAATTGAACATTGAATTCTCCATGTTCAACCTCCAAACAGCCTCGCAGAAGCGATCATAAAGTGCATTACCAATTGATTGCTCGAACTTTGGTGAACGCACAAAGCTTTTGGTTTCTGCCTAGGGCTATGCAATCTTGTAAGCAACTTTGTTGGTTCGCCTGAGGCCCATTACCACCCAATACTATTTCGGCGTTATAGTTGGTAACTGGGTACGAACCTGACGTTCCGTACTTACGCATTTTGGGCGTGCGCCTTATATGCCATATTGGGCCGCGACAATGTACCAATATAGCTCTTTAGAGCCCTTGCATGCTATCTCTTTACCTCCAGCTTGTGGATTGTCACTTCGATAAGACAGCCTTCTAGTCGCTAGGGGGAGATAAGAACGTCACAAATTATCGTGAACGTCCCCACTATGTCTTATCTCGATCCTCGTATTCTAGATTCCAAAGTGTTGCTCCAGATGCTTTCTTTGATCTAGCTAAAGTGATGAAATCATATATACCAGCTGCAAACATACCTATAAGGATAGACGTACATAGTGGATGTCGAGTTAACGTCCTTGAAGGGTGTGCCGCCCCTGAAGGCAGTTGGCAGCCTTTGTTGGACAGCCCGGTACGTCAGCAGTTAGCCAATTAATATGTTCTTAGCCTGAAGCGCGACAGATCACTTAGTTCGAATGATTCACCTCCCTAGAAGTGAAGAAACATGGCACAAAACGAATCCCGTCCTCGATCGATGATATTGGACTATATGGTAGCTATGAAATTGGAATGAGATTATCATCGATGATATTCACGTATATGGTAGCTACCCAAAATAGTGAAAAGTGACGACATCGAAATGCGTTAAGTTGATGAATGTTGACGTAGAACCAATTGTTCAAAATGGATACAAGCATTGATGAATGTTACTTGATTCACTTGCGAAACGTAAAGTGTTTGGTCCTGGAGTTCCTACACCTCCACATGTGAAGCTCGTTGGCTACAAGTGGGTTTTCGTAAGGAAGCGTAATGACAAGAATGAGATAGTGCGATTCAAGGCACGCCTTGTGGAGTAAGGCTTCTCTCAACGCCTTGAGATTGATTATGAGGAGACTTATTCCCTCGTAATGGACGTCATATATAGGGATCATGATATGTACATCTACATGGAAGTTTCCAAAGGACTTACATAGACTAATTCAAATAGTTCTAGACCACAAAACACCCTCTCTATTGAATTGAGACGTTCACTTTACAGATTGGAACAATCCAGGCAAATGTGGTATACCCATCGAAGTGATTATTTGATCAATTAGGGATATGTGAATAAACTATGCCTCTGCGTGTACAAAACTGAATTTGATAGAGTTACAGTCTATGTCGATGACATAAATCTCACTTAGACTCTGGAAGAGCTTGAGAAAATTGCCTCGCACTTGAAGTCAAAATTTGAGATGAAAGATCTTGGGAAAACTCATTTATGTCTTGACCTGAAGTTTCGAGCATAGTTCAAATGGTATTTTGGTCTACCAGTCGAACTACACCCAGAAGGTGTTGCCTTTGAGTACACCCATGACTGTCCATACGTTAGATGCAAATGAGACCCTTAAAAAGGTTGTGGAACCTGAAGTTCCATATCTAAGTTCAATTAGCGCTTTATTGTACTTAGTCCATTGCATTAGGCATGACATCTCCTTCACTGTTGATCTTTTGGTAATGTACAACATTGCGTTTACACGTTACCACCAAATAGGTGTTAAAGACGTTTATCGTTATTATGGATCTGGACTTATTCTATCCCTACGCATCTCATAATTAACCATAACCCCTTAGTTATCAGAATGATGCCTATCTTGTGGGATACGTTGACACAAATTATCTGTCTGATCCGCATAAGGCACGTTTCCAAACGGACTATGTCTTTACCGTTAGGAACACTGCAATATCTTGGAAGTCAACCAAATACACCTTAGTTGCGACGTCTTTGAGCTCATCGTTATACACGAAGCCACACATGTACATGGGAGTATATTCGAAGCACTTATGGTTTTCATCCATCGTTGAGTCCCAATGACAATATATGAAGACAACATCGCATGTATCGACCAAACCATAACAAGATACATCCAAGAAGTCAACACCAAGCATATTGGGTCTACATCACATTAGCATGAGCATCAAAAGATTGAGGTCAAGCAGATTCGATATGAAGACAGTCTTGCCGACCTCTTCACAAAGTCACTGCCGAAAAAGCTTGAGTATTTACACACGCAAGGGGGAGTGTTACAATTCATATTGGCATAGTGTGATTGTGTAAATCCCAGGTAGATATGGATCAGGATACTATCATAAATCTAGTGCTTCTATTCTATTAGGTATTTACTTGGATATCAAGTTTATCTATCCTTGTGGTTTACGATAAATAAAGGCACTAGGCATGAGGAATATGTATTACAATTCCTCAAACCCTTCTCTCTTTCTCTCTTCTCTCTTTGCCGCACTGTCTCTCTAAATACAGGCTACAACACAAACAACATTTTACTCACCAAAGGTTGGGTGGTTTTCAAAATCAATTACTTTGCATTTTACATCTAAGTTTTAAAATGTACATATTGTTAACCAAAAATAAAATAGGGATACATATGTTTTAAACAAAGGATAAAATAATCCATCCTAAATTCATCTAGGGGTTTTCAATTGGAATTTTGAGGGATTTTAATTCTTTTTACAAATCCAGGGGTATTCAAACGAGATTTTAAATGAGGGTGACCATGGTTCGATTAGGCTTAATTCACTCATAAAATCGCAAATCGAACAGAAAATTTGTATTTGATCCGGTTCGGTTTTGAATTAGAAAAAAAATTGTGAACCGGACTAATATGACATCCTAACACATCCCGATCCCGGACACGCCAGGTGTCGGGAAGTGCTGGCCGACACGTGTTAGGTGACGAAAGCCAATTATGCAAGAATTAAGTGAAAAGTAAGAATTTCAAGAGTAGAGTGCGGAAGTAGAAGTGTGGTGAGGGTTAAAAACCCATAATACAGGATGCATAACAGTAAGAGCAAAGTAAATAGTGCAGGAGTAGAAAAGCATTCACATCCCCGTGAGGATGGATAAATAAAAGTTAACTACAAGTAGGAGTGAATCCTACATAGTCTGAAGAAATGTCAGAACCGTCGACCACCGCCGAAGAGAGTCCTCGAGTCACCGATAAGTGAACCGTCACTAGGTCCTGGAGGGGCGCAAAACATAAAACGGTGAGTGGGTCAAGAAGCAAAGTTTGATAAAACCGTTGTTTTCAAGAGTCTACTAACCCCTCGCTGGAAAACAAGTATAGTTTTTGAAAACACGTCATACCCTCTGGCATGAACCTCAAAATACTATAATAAAAATATACGGGTACTCCCCGATAATGATTTACTGACATGCTCACCCATATGTAAACACACAAGTCCAAGTGGCTAAACCACAAGGAACAAGCTAGGTATATAAGTAATACGCTAAGTACTACAATGGCGCGAGTCTAATGCTAAGCGCTGGTGCACAAAGTGCAGTCACACAAGTTCGAGTTGCCTAGTGCAACCTAGAACAGGCTAGTACCTACAATGGATCCAAAGCTGCGTAGCGGTACTGGTAGTGACTACTCCAAACGTCAAGGCTAGTCCTGGGCACAAGACTGAGTACTAATACCTGTGGTGTTATACATCTACTGATGAGCAACAGTATAAAACATGTATGGCAATATAATACGAATGTTCTACCTCCAACAAACGTATATGATATGAATTATGCTAACAGTTTGAAGAAAGCATTGAAAAACCATACGTATATATACATTTATCAAAACAAAGACCCACTCACTCACCTGTAGGTAGCCGGGTCGTAGCCCCCCTGTCCTGGGTAGCCCCGGTAATCCTCTGGATAAGTCTCACCTATATGAGATATCACTGTAATAATGATTAAACTCATAAAGGTTATTAAATAACTAATTAATTACACCTATCCCTTGTTTGCTCATCCAGGAGGTCCAAAACACCTCGAAAAATATTGTACGTACTGCCCCTAGGTAGTACGCGTCGTCACGAGTCGCCTCGCGAAGACGGAATCGAAAAAAGAGTCCCCACGCGCGGCTCAGCCGAGCCGGTCAACGCCGGTCTGAACCGGTTTGCTGACGTCAACAAGGCCGGTCTGACCCGATTTGCTGACGTCGTCGCTGACGTCAGCGCCGGTCACCTCTAGTCTTTTTCCGGTCGCCGTCGCCGGAATTTTGGGCGGTTTGTGGAAAATTTTTAAAACTCCATATCTTCTTCATTTCAAGGCCAAATTTTACGTGCCATATATCAAAATGAAGCTGGAGAAGAGTAGAATCACGGTGTACCTTTGGATTGGTCATACAAGCTCGGGAAATGGCCTGTAATTGTCTCGAAGGTTGCGGTTCACTGTAGCTTTGCCGATCTACGTCAAAACTTAACCAAATCAGGCAAACGACCTATGAAAATTCATCTACTCAACGAGAGGAGCACAATGGTGGTAGTTAGAAACCTCACCTCGGTCTAGATTGGCCGGAAAATGGCTGAGAAGGTCCGGTTCTTCCGGTTGCGTTTCCCGTCAAACGGTTGGGAGTTTGGACGAACGGTTTGCACCGTTGAGTCCACGGCATCGAGACGAAGAAGGTGGTGATTTTTGTTCGCCTCGATTCGACGGGTTTTCGTCGGTGTGCACTGTGCACACACGGTGAGAGAGAGAAAAATCAAAATTGGGAAAAAAAATAGAAAGTGACGGGGAGAAGGAAGGGGAAGGAAAGAAAAGGAAAAGTGGGGTTTTGGATATATTTTGCACCCTCCAAAATAGTAAACTGACACGCTCACGTGTACGAAATAAACACGCACGTGTAGGAAATATTCCCCAGGAATTATTTTATAACAAACTTTTTACGGGATGTTACACATCCCGTCAATTTTTTTATTCTAATTAAATTCCCGGGGGAGATTTTAAACACATGCATGTTAGTTTGTTCACGGGATTGTGTAATTGTACTATTTTTGGTGATGCACAATACCCCCAAAATGTAACATCCAGTAAAAAGTTTGTTACAAAATAATTTCCAAGGGGATATTTTGAACACGTGCGTGTTATTTTGTACACGAGACCGTGTAATTTTACTGTTTTGGTGGGTTCACAATACCCCCAAAACCCAAAATATCTCACTCTTCCTCCCTCTTCCCCGTCACTTTCATTTTTTTTTCATTTTCTCATTTTCTCTCTCTCTTTCCCACCGTGTGTGCACAGTGAACGTCGACGAAAACCCATTGTACTGAGGCAAACTAAAGTCACCACTCTTTTCGTCTCGACGCCCTATACTCAACGGTGCTAACCATTTGTCCAAACTCCCAACCGTTTGACGGAAAAAGCACACGGAAGAACCGGACCTTCCCGGCAATTTTCTTGCCATTCTAGACCGATGTGAGGTTTCTAACTACTACCATTGGATTCCTCTCGTTGAGTAGATGAATTTTTATATTGTGATTTGTGATACCTGATTTCATTGATGCCACTGAGGCTTATATTATTATTGGGTTTCTCGTTTGTCTTTCTACGTGTTGATTTCTGCGAAAGACTTAATATCTCGATTTTGTGGCTTTTTACCTGTTTTGGAAAATAATTACTTTTCCGTCCTCAACAGTTTTTCATACTTATATTGTAGTATGATTTTCAGAACTATTACGGGTTTTTAAAGCGAGGGGTTAGTACTTTCAGAAAAAAAAAAAAGTTTTAGAAATACTATTGTTTATGGCCCACTCACCTTTCTGTTTTGCGCCCCTCCAGGTTTAGCAGGCTTGGAGCTGTTGACATCGACTCGTGGTGGCATACTTCTTCCTCAGTGTAGGATTTCCTTTACTAGTAATTGTTATTACTCTAGTATTCAATTCTACCAAACAATTATTCTTTTATTAATTTCTTTTCGGTTCGCACACTTCTGTGCACTCTGTCATTATTTTAATTCAAACTACTTTAATTACTCTTTATTCTTCCAAATGGCTTTCGTCACCTCATGAGGTGTCGGCCAGCACCCTCGGCTTTTTGGGTGTCCACCTGGACATCCGGGTCGGGTTGTGTCACTTCAATACCTTTAGTGATTTCATTCTATAATTATTGATAAAATATTACTATTGAGTATAATAATTAAGAATAATGCTGCAAGCATTCATATAAACTAACTTACAATTATCTTTGCACGTTCTTTAACCATGTCATTTAAATAATTTCCCTCTTTATCGACGCGCCCCAACTCCAGATCTTTGCTTCTGTTTAGACAAAATTTTTGAAATTAGAACATATATTTAAAGTTGTGTAATGAAGAAATGATAAAACACGATGACGTACTAACTCCTGTTCCATTCTCGCATAGCCTTTTTCTAGAAAGTCGATGATTATACTTGTGCATGCGTCGCCTTCTTGATTGTTCTTAATGAATTTTCTATCAAATGCATCCCAATAATTAGTATTTTACTAATAACATAAACAAGCTAAGTACTATCACATGCACAAAGAATTTCTTTTTACGCACCAAATGTTTCTCACTTAACCGGTTCTCCACAAATTCATCCCAATGATGCTGACGAATGAAATCATAAATTTCAGGTGGAGCAATCAGGACTTCGGGTTGATCTCTAAAAGGTAATATGTATTTGCATGTAAGACCACTCTTAAATGTTTCGCCACAACTTAGCAGCACCGCTCATAACCTTTCTCCTGCTGTTTACATCCATAATGAATGCTCTTTACAAATTATAAAGAAAGTTTTATGTGTGGGTGGGGACGGCAACCAACTGTTTAGCATAATTTCTGTATTTGAGAAAAAAAAATAGTGACAAAAGAACAATAAAAAGACTATGTAAAAAGTTTAAATACCTTAACCATGTCCCATATTTTTTTTCTTTAACTCTGCTGGTACATCCTTCCAAGTTTCATGTGTAATCGGAACCGTACCACGAACCATTATGCCAATGTAACTCGCTAACTGTACTCCAGCAACTCCACAAGGTTGTCCCCTATTGTTATACCAAACTTCCATTCGATCCTTACCAGTTGTACATTGGACTAATTTTGATAAATGAGATGCCCCTCTTGGTTTTCTTTTTCCATAATATTGGTTAGCATCGTCTGGTGTACCATTCTCATCATGGTGCTCTTTAGGATCCATGTAATCTCGACAATTTAAAAATGAAAGTCAGTCACAATACACAAAAGTATCAGATTTGTGCCCAATTTTATTGAGGTCGATTAATTTGAACCCACAATCATCAATTTTAATGCCTGATTTATTGTCAACCCAATCACACTTAAACACTACATGTGTAAAAGTGTTATGATTAAGTTCCCAAATCTCTTGAATCACCCCATAGAAATCCATATATGCAACAATAGGGTTCTTATCCTTAGAGCTTGAAATTTGCATCGTATTTGCCACTAAGTTGACTCCACTATTTTATGTGACTTGTGAATCATCGCGAGACTTCGTGTGAAAATCACACCCATTATTAGCATATCCAGAATATTTTGTCACTTCTGCTCGAGGCCCATTTGCTATCCACTGCAATGTTTCTAATATGTCATCATTCAAGGTATTGAGCTGATCCTCAACCTATATAATTTTCATGGTTATGATTATCGTAGAATAATTGTCTAAGATAAAACAAAATTATTAAAGGAGAGTTCAATACTTTATTTTGCAGCCAATAGATAAAGGTTCGATTGTGTTCATCTTGAATCCACTTCAAGTCTTTTGCTTTGTTAGGAAATTTCTTCTTCAAGCATTGTTTATGCTCACTAACAAGTTTAAAATAAGTGGCATATAGTTAGTTAAAGAAAGTGAATATTTGAATAGACATATAACGAAAAAATTAAACTATATCAAGAAGTTTGAGTGTTACTTGGTATAAGGTTCCACTTCTGGTGTGTTCTCCAAGACATGGCGATGAGCTTGCTGCCAATACTTTCTATTAGACTTTATAAATTTTCCAGCTAATAAAGGTTTATCCTCTTTATGATGTGAACAAGACTTTAATGGAATTCCAATTGAATGAACCCTTAACAAAAACTCGCAACAAAATTCTATAGACTCTTCTGAAATATAGCATTCAGTCATGCAGCCCTCTGGACGATTGCGATTTCTGACAAAACCCTTTAATATTTTCATATACCTTTCAAATGGGTACATCCATCGAAAATAAACAGGTCCACACAAGCAAACTTCCCTAATCAAATGCACTGTGAGATGGACCATTATATCGAAAAAGGAAGGTGGAAAAATCTTTTCAAGCAAACACAAAGTAATCACAAGCTCACTTTCGATGTCATCTAACTTCAAAACATCCACTGTTTTACTGCACAAAGCACTAAAGAATAGACAAAATCGGGTGATAGCATATCTTACGTGCTTTGGCAATACTGAACGAATTGCCACAAGTAGCTGCTGCATCAGTGCATGACAATCATGAGATTTAAGACCATAGAGTTTCAGATCTTCCATTGAAATGAGGTTTCTGAAATTTGAAGAGTAACTAGACGGAACTTTGAAGTTTTTACTTCAAACAATGTTTTGCAAACTGATATCTTCTCATCCTTAGACAATGAGTAAGGTGTTGCTGGCATAAATGTTTTCTTCTTCCCAGGTGTTGGTTCCACACCCCTTCTTAGACCCATGTCAATAACATCTTTTCGAGATGCTACAGTACCCTTTGTTTGACACACCCCACCCTCGATACCCACGTGGATACCAAGTTCGGGCGTGCTGGCCGACACTCGTAAGTGACGAAGCCATTAAATGCATGACAACACTTAGTTGAAACAAATTAAATTACCATAAAGTTGCGGAATTCAATGTCAAAATGCATTTGATTCATAGCGTACTAATTTGAAACAGCGGAAACAAAACAATAGAATAAGTTCCTAAAATCTCTATCCATAACAGGGATGGATATTATTATAGAAACTGAAAAGAAAAAGATGAATCCCTACATGGTCGGGATATATGATCAGAGCTGCCACACAGATGCCTCGACTTCGCCCGATGCTCTATCAATAGGTCCTGAAGGGGGCGCAAAAACAAAGGTGTGAGTGGACGAAAATAAAAGTTTTCGCAAAACCTTTCTCTTTTCAACATAATAACCCCCTATGTGAAATCCAGTATAATTGTAAGATCGTACTACCGTAGTATACGTCAAAAAGTAGTTTATAGGTATAACTGGAAACAAATATCAATATAAAATCCGTAGATAACAAATCATATTTTCAATAGTCCTTTCATCATATATACCAATAATATAAATATAGGAAAAACCAACACATGGTATATAAGCAATCACCCATATACGTGTTGAGGAACAACCTCTCAATCCCCGTACAAGCACTTTACGTTATTCAATTAAATTGTACTCCTAGTACCACATACATGTAAGCACTTGCGCATTTGCGCGTCACACCCAAGTTCTTACGTAGTGGGGCCTTTTTCCCAAATATAAACATAAACGTAAGACAAGCTTGCACTAAGGTATTTACCGGACAATACCCCTGGAGTACAGTGCGTGTGACCCAAACATGTGAGACTTGTCCTACGGCCGTGAGACGGTACTACAACGTAGTGAAAGCATACCAAGTGTGTTTGAAAACATACATACATATATCATGTGTAGAAGTGAAGAATATCATATACTTCATAATTTCCCAAATATTCAAACCTTGTATAATCGAACATAATCATATCTCAAACCATTTCGTAATATATAACCATAAATAAATACCAAATGGTTGCATAATTGAATACCAACATATATATATATATATATATATATATATAAACATGTACCAAAACATTTAAAATCATGTAAGAAACCATTTCAATAATTATTTTCAAGCATATAAATCATTTATTCAAACAAAAGTCCACTCACAGGTGATCGGGAGTGAAATCTCCCTCGGTGTTGCCCTCCTCGAAGTGTGGCGCCGAATAATTACCTATTTAATATTAGGGGAAAAATTAGAACCTCCCTAATATAAATTAATATAGGCCCTATAGAAAAATATTCCAAAAATAATACTATTTTGGAGAAAACGGCCTCGAAAAACGATTTCCGGGGCCCGAAAACCCTACCGCCGCCGGCGCCGGGAAACGGTCGGACGCGCCGCCAAGCGCCGACATGTGTCGCCACGCGCCACACGCGCCTGCACGCCCCTGCTGACGTTACCCCCACGCGCATGCTGACGTCAGCCACGCGCCTGCTGACGTCAGCGCAGTTAAAGTTAACGGAATATACCTTTCTAACATAATATTCTGACGCCGTTAGGAATATTCCGTTACCATTGACGAAATATTTCTCTGTCTTCTTCCCCTCGCCGGTCGCCGGAGCTGCCGTCCTCAGCCGTCTAGTTCGTCGGAATTCTGGGAAATTTTCCGAATTAATTCCAAAACTTCAAAAATTCATAACTTCTTCGTTCTTTGGCCAAATTTAACGTGCTATATATCAAAATGAAGGTATTGACGAGTAGAATATTTTCATACCAATTTGAGGCCGGAAAAATGGCCGGAGATGGCCTGAAATTGGCCGGGAAGCTTCGGGAAACCCTAATTCCGTTCTCCTTCAAAACTGCACCAAATTGGACGTTCTTTATATCGATTTGAACCTACTCAATCCAATAAACCCAATGGTAATGGTCTCGAGGCTTACCTTGGTCTGGTTTGCACAGGAAATTGACAGACAGTTTGTCGAAACTGTTCCGACGTCGGTTTGATCGATCGGGTTCGAGTTTGGAGATTCTAAAATCACAGTCTCGTCTAGAATGACGAGACGATCATGATGGTATTGATTTTGGGCAACGGTTTGACGGTTTTGTGATTCGTCCAAAGGTTAAGGTTTCGGTGTTTTGGAAGGTTTTGGCCGAGAGAGAAGTGGGAGAGAAAGAGGATGAGAACGTGCAAAATGAATGGGGAAGGGTTGACTGCACAGCAGCCAGCCACAAACCCTAATTCCAACTTACGGAGTGAAAATTACTAAAATGCCCCTACACTTTAAAGCTTCGTAAAACGTTCGTTTTAACTTCGAATTGAGTTCCGCTTGCGTCCACGCGTTCGCATCGACGAGTACATCATGAATATGTAAAGAAAATAATTTTCACATGTCTCGAAAAGTCAACATTTACCACTAGGGGTATTTTGGTAATTTCACACAAAATTTTGGGACGGGTTGTAACATTGTTTTTCCAGGAATGTTGAGCAATGTGCAGAAGATACTCTCACACACATTCTTTTCAATATGCATAACATCTAAGCAATGTCTAACATGCAATGACTTCCTATATGGTAAATAAAAAAAGATTGACTTCTTCTTCCAACAAGTTTTCAAGTTGACCGATTTATCCTTCTTGGATTTTTTACTTTTCTTGCTCTTTACCTTGCTTTGTCTACTTGTTACCTTCCTCTTTCGATTTATTACCTTCATCATCATGGCCTTTGCTGGGAGATTAACTTTCCTCTTCTTTGTCTTTGGCGGGAGCTTTACCTTCTTACCCCATTTTAGTTCAATGCATTCGACTTTTTATAATATTTCTTCACCGCTTAAGGGATATGGAGCTGACCCAAACTCTTGATTATCGTCAAAAGGTTGTTTTTCTTGTCAAAATTCATGGTTAGGTGGTAAAAATCTTCTATGACCAGTAAATGATACCTTCTTACCATGTTTCAGCCATTTTGAAGAAGTTTTCTCCCCGCAGATTGGGCATGCAAAGTATCCTTTCACACTACAACCGCATAAGTTGTCGTAAGCAGGAAAGTCGTTGATTGTCCATAGTAGCACTGCCTTTAGCATAAAAGTCTCTTCAGGGTATGCATCATAAGCTTCAACACCAACCTCCCATAAATATCTGAAGTCATCAATCAATGGTGCCAAATAAACATCAATATCATTACCCGGTTGCTTAGGTCCAGATATCAACATAGTTAACATCATAAATTTTCTCTTCATGCACAACAATGGAGGAAGGTTGTAAGTGACCATTATTCCAGGCCAACAACTGTACCTACTGCTAAGGGAGCTATGAGGATTTATCCCATCAGCTGAAATGGCTAATCGGAGATTCCTCGGGTCACTCCCGAAATTTGGCCACATGTGGTCTACAAGCTTCCATGAGGGAGAATCAGCCGGATGACGTAGGAGCCCATCTTCTTCTCTATCTTCAGCATGCCATATCAAATCTTTTGTTGTGCTTTTATTATGAAACATTCTTCTAAATCTGGGAATAGGGGGAAAATACCATAAAACCTTTGCGGGGACCCCTTTCTTTATCTCATTGGAATCCTTGTTAACCTTCCGTCTAGAGAAACCACAAGTAGGACATGTAGTTGCCTCCAAATGCTCCTTTCTATATAAAATGCAATCATCGGGGCAAGCATGTATTTTTTCGTATTTCATTCCTAGTGCACCCAATGATTTTTTGCTTCATGCACATGCAATGGTATTTCATTCCTTTGTGGAAGCAAAACTCCTAAGAAAGTTAGTAAATCCAAAAACAATTGATCACTAGCCCTATTCTTTGCTTTTATATTGTACAATCTGACCAAAGTTGCTAACTTCCTAAAGTTTGAACCAGGGTATACAGGCTTCTCGGCATCCTCAAGCAATTTTTCAAATTCTAAAGGATTGGATGCAAAATGATCATATGCAGCTTCAACCATCTTTATAGTACTATCTCCAACATTGGCTTGAGCAAAACTCCTCTTCCTTTTTGCATTCGTACAGTCCGAAATTTTGACCGGAATTTCTTCAACGTGCCAGTACCACTTACAGTAACTCTGATCAATACCATTGAAAAATAAATGAGCTCTTATCTCCGTAGTCGTCTTTAGTTTCAGATTACCGCATTTTTGACATGGACAATGTATGTAATTTGGATCACTTGCATTTTGTAGCCCAAATTGCAAAAAACTTTTCAACCCCATTCTCATACTCTTGTGATCTTCTATCCATACACATCCAAGATTTATCCATTCTAAAAGCACGCATAAACAAGAAAAGATATTCTCAAGTCCATCTAAAACATTATTGATACACAAACCATAAAATAATGAAGCAAATAAATAATTTCATAAATAATCGATAAATAAACTCATAGAAACAGAAGTGACCAAACTTATTCATAAAGATCATAATTTGGGTACAAATTATTATCAAATTTGGATCATTTCGAAGCCCAATAACTCACAAAATCAAATTAGTGCATGAGCAAATAAATTATGAATTTGTTATCAAATTCTCACCAAATAACTAACAAAAATCATTCAAATTAAAGAATAGAAATATAATTACCTGCACAATCAAGAGAGGCAGCGACAGCAAAGACCTGGAATGAATTTTTCTTCCCTTTTTGCAACTTCAAGAAAGTGAAATCTAGGGCTTTTGATGAAATAATGGGTATTTATCGATTCCCTAAATTTAGGGCTTTTTCATCTAACCCATCTCTCTTGCTTTCTCCCGATCCTTTCTTCCACTTAGCCCCAAATCTCCCTTAAATTCTAACCCTAAACTCTTCTTGTTAAGACCTGGGCAGCAACTCCTTTGTGACAGATCAGTTGAGAAAGGTAGAGAAAGGCTGGATGAAGGGATACGATGAAGAAAAAGCAGAGAGAGCACCTGTATTTTTCTTATCCCGAGGTATCGATTTCATTTTCATTTTTAGGTGTCCCGCGCGAGGATTTTCACTCCCGCTTTTTTATTTAGGCCCGCCTCTACTAAAAAATGTCATCAATGTTATATAATGGCGTTTATTTAAAAAGATGTCATTAAAAATTTTAATTGGGTGTCATGGATGTCCTGTTTTTTAGTAGTGTTATCTTATTTTATCCTAACCTTATCATCATCTTTTTTTACCTGAATTCTAGCTGCAAAAGGGGATTCCTTTTCATATGAGGACATTTGAGAACATGAGTTCTAGAGGACCTTAATTTCTCCTAAAGAGTGAAGATAGAAGTTTGGAAGACAAGCTAATTGCAAAAGTGGAATCCGAGTGAATTGGACAAAGGCTATGCATAATCGGGCAACTTCACAGAGCACCTGCACTCCACTCTGATTCCACTTTCGCAATTGCCTTTGTCTTCCAAACTTCTATCTTCACTCTTTGGAGAAATTATGTCCTGTGCATTTAATTACAGACACATATATAGCTAAAGCTCTGGATGTCTAGTTTCCACATGATTTTGCCGTATTTCGATTCCCCGATGTTTCTATAAATAGTTATCACTCTTTAATAAGGAAAGCTACTAAACAAGCAAAGTAGTAGTCCAAGTTGGATTGCGTTTCAAGGTGAAAACGTAATACTGCTTTGAGCAAGAGCCACGCTTAATTCGTATGACTTAAAGAGTTCTAAGGAGGTCTAAACTCTCTCTAAATCATGCCTTGAGTCCTTTGATGATTCAATAACTTGAAGACACATAAGACACAAAAAAAGACTAATTTGACAAAGGAGGAACACACAAGAGCAAAAGTCAAAACAAACAAGCTTAGAAAGCTTCTAACTTTGGAAGGGGGAGGAGAAGAAAGCTTGGATCCGTATAGCTATTCAAGACCTCTAGATAGTTGAGGGTTTTAGGTGTATTCTATCTTTGTTTTAAATGTTTAACGTTAGTTGTTTCGTTTTAATTGTGAACATGTGAACTAATTTCTTTATAGTTAGAGGTGAATTCGCTACATTATATTGTTTATATGAATTGGATTACGTCCAGCTATTGTTTCTGAGTCTTGAATGTGATTTGCTTATCTAACACTAGTACAAGGTACTTGGCCGACAAAACAAATTTCGTCGCCCCCAAGTCACCTTTTGTCGCCTAAATGTTAGGGCGAACAATAATTGGCCGCCCAAAATTCAAGTGTTGCTCAAAGTCCGTGGACCAAGCATTTCCGGGGCAATGAAGGAAATACACTGCCGCCCAATTCACATTCGAGCGAATGATTTCTAGCGACGAATATATTTTGTAGACAAAACACAGTGATGAAATTTTTCGTCGCCCTTTTACACTTTTAAGCTTACTCTAAAATATTTCATCGTCTGTGTTGTAGGCCATTTAAAAAATACGTCGCCCCTAAGTTATTGTCAACTTTTGCTTACTTAAAACTTTTGGGTTTACTAAGGTTTAGGCTTTACAATGGTTGTTTTGTCGCCCAAAGTATTTAATTTTTTAATTTTTAAAATTTTAATTTTTCAATTTTTTCAATTTTTCAAAATTTTTTTAATTAATTTGTAAATATCCTGCCTAAAATTTATTTTATTTTATTCCCTAAGTGGGAAATGACGTTTTGCCTGGGTTGACTTTTTCGGTTGACTTTTGTGTCGCAACTCGTACGACGATCCACCAGCCTTTTCGACATGCTCGTCGATACGACTCGTAGACGCGAAAGCCGTACGTCGCGTTCTGGACTGAACGAATATTTTACTGACGTTGATTTTCGACGTTTCGTAATCCGTATTGGGCCGTTTTGAATTATTTGGGTCAGTCTATTTGGTCACTAGTGCCACATGGCCTATCCCCGATTTTGGGATTTGGTCTGGATTGGACCCGTGTCCCTTCCCTCTTCTTCCTTCCTTCCTTCCTTCTTCTCTCAGAAGAAAACACCAAACCTCTTTCCTCTCCCCCGAGCTCACTTCGAGCCATCCTCTCTTGGCCAAATGCCTTACCGACCTCTGCACCGCTGACCGAGCTTGTGAGCTCGACGTAGAACCTGCAGGCCCACCTTAAGTCCGTAGTCACTTCCGGACACCCCTTAGCTTTCTTTTCCGACGAGGCTCCTTGACGATTTCAACCTCGTTGGTCCCCGGTTCTTGCTTCAATCAACTCCCCTGTGGTCCTGTGGACCTTGCTCGAGCCCCGGCCGGCCGAGTTTGGCCGTGAATGACGAATCGGAGATCGGCTTCTTTGAACCCGTGGACCTTTTCTTCAATTTCCAACCATCTCACAGCGCTTTTGGCCTCCTCGTGGGTAAAATTCGATTCCCTTGGACTCCACGCCTTTTTTGCCGTTGAATCATGTAATTTGCTGAGAAATGAGGAGATATGAAGCTTTGAAGTTTACCTTAATCCCGCATCTTTCCCGTGTATTCCAAGGATGGCTGACGGCTACCGGCACGGGCGGCCATGGCGGCGCCCGCGATCGAACTCGGGCAGGATGACCTGCCGCCGACGTCATCTGGACGTTGGGATCGGGCATGTCGACGCTGCCAGACCGTTCAGACGTGGATTTGAGCCGACGCCGCGCATGACGTCATCGGCTTAGACCGGCTTGAGCCGAGCCGTGCGCGGGATCGTCCCGCCCGAGCCGCGCGCTGACTCGCCGCCCGAGCCGCGTTGGACGGGGCCACCGGCTCGAGCTGGACGGGCCATGAGCCGCGTGAGCCGCGAGTGGAGCCAAAGGCCCGATTCTTCCAAACAGCGCGTGAGGGCGCGTGGGAGGTCCGTTTTTTCGATCCGTTTTCACGTGTCGACTCGTGACGACGTGTACTACCTCTGGTAGTATGCATGCTAATTTTTGAGGTGTTTTGGACCTCCAAATTACAAAGCAAGGGATAGGTGTAACTATTTCGTTAATTCGCTACCTTTTTGAGTTAATCATTGTGACCGTGGATTTCTCATATAGGCAGGGCTCATCCGTGAGTACTACCTGGCTACCCAGATCTGGGTACTCTCTGACCCTGGCCACCTACAAAGAGTGAGTGGGTCTTTCTTGATAAAGTATATGTATATACGTATGGCTTTTTAGACGCTTTCTTAAATTGTTAACAGAGATGAATATTCATTACTTGTGTTGGAGGTAGAACACTCGTACTATATTGCCAAGTATGTTTTCACATCAAGCCAGCCATCAAGATGTATACACTCCTGTATTAGTACTTCGCCTGTGGCTGTGGACTAGCCTTATCAAGCAGGCATTACCACGTTACCGCCACGCAGCCTTGGATCCATTGTAGGTACTAGCTCTGCCTTAGGCTGCACTAGGCACCTTTGGATTTGTGTGACCCACTTTGCACCAGCCGCCAGCGCTAGACTCACACAGGCATCCGCCGTATTACTTTTATACTCTAGCTTGTTCCTCGTGGTTTAGCCACTGGGGTATGCGTGTTTACATATGGGTGAGCAAATGTCGTAAGAATTATTATCTAGAGTACCCAACGCTTTAAACGGCGTATTTTTTGAGGTTCATGCCTACTGGGTATGACGTATTTTCTCAAATTATACTTGTTTTCAAACGAGGTTACTAAACTTCTTTGAAAACAACCCGCTTTATCAAACTTTGCTTTTCGACCCACCTTCCACCGTTTATGTTTGCGCCCTCTGTGTTAGTTGGCCGAGCTTGCGACGTCGATGGCGTGGGGTGGTGGTGCATGACAATGTAGGGATTCTTATACGTTTGTATAATTCTGTATCCCTACACCGGTTACCGTGTATTCTAAAATTCTTCCGCACTCGTTTTATTCAATTAAATATCTATTTTTCTCTCTAATTTTCTTTTTGGCTTCGTCACGCCTAACGCCGTTGCTCGCCATCACCTCTCGACACCCGGCTCGTCCGGACGGATGTGACAAATTGGTATCAGCATGGCTTTTCGTAACCTAGGCTCTTCTTTCCGTGCACCCGTACTTGTCCTGTGTACGACTTCGAATTTCGTGAATTCTTTTTTCCGGAATCGAGAATTTTTCCGAACTTTACACCATATTGGTGTGTTGTTTCCTTGGGTTAATTCTAAGTTCTTTAGTGTCATACCACCTCGACGCTGTGTTTTACGCAGCTTCGGCGTTTTCCCGATTTCGATGTGTTTGTCGCCACTTTCTACGCGTAGAATTTTCGTACTTCTGACCTCGTGCGACCCGGAGCTTGGTTGACGAGGAACTTGGGTGTGTCACGTGTGACACATGACGCTTTATTAACTTCCGATGGAATCGCACCGAATTGGGAAACCGATTCAGCTTGTCGTATTTCAAAGTGAGGTGTAGCTTGACACAACTAGATGATCTTTCATCAAGTACTTTCCCTCGACAACGCTAGCGTTGACGCGCAATCTTCGTCGACTAATTTTCTGTTCAACAAGTCTCCAAAGGACTAATTCGTGAGACTTAGTTTCACAAATTCCTTCGCACCGCTAGTGTTTACACTTTAAATCAACGACTTCACCTTCTAACGCATTTTTCTGCGTTGCTTATTTGGACGCATTTTCTACTCCTTGTAGTTGTTTTGACCATCACCAGCACTGGCAAAATGGATGTTCAAATTGTTAGCAAGAAGGCTTGAGACGGATTTTTCCTCTCCTCGAATTGTTTCAACCACTTTCCATTTTCATTCTAAATGGAGAAGTTATCACCCGTGAAATTCTTGTCTCTTACTTTCCGCACGTGGCGACCGCAATGACCTTTCGATGATCGTAAACCGAACCTCGTCTCTGCCGACTTCGAACAATTGCAATTACTATTTTTCAGTAGTTTTGACAATATCCATCTTCAGGTGTTGTTTAACCGTGTGAAGTCTTTAATTTTTAATCGCTTTTGTTTGTCGTGACTCATTTCCTTCAAACGTTGAAGAACTTTTTCGTACTGGTGTCGACATGTTCTTTCCACTCATGACTTTTGTCATTCAAATCGATCATCTTCCACTTGTGCAAAGTGCATTCACTAATCGCTTTGGCGACGGCATGGATTGCATATCCACGAGTGACTATGATTGAAAATAACTTCTGGCTTTGACTCTAATTGCGCGTATCCACCGCCCGAGCACGCTTGACTTTATCGAATCTTGTATTCGAACGCCGATGAGACTTTTCACCGTTAATGTTCACTGGCTAATCAAGTTACCATCTTTCTTTTCTAAGCCGCGAACTAAAATCTACTCTAGGCACCCGAGCTCTCTTCTCGTCTCGCCGAGCGTCCTTTGGCTATGGGAGATCATCGGCTCACTGCCATCTTCGCCGATCTCACTCTACGAATTCTCGAACTGTTTGTTCCTGGGCAAACCTTGAAACCCGCCGTAAATTTTCCCACAGGTTCAATCTCTAACTTCGGCCACTTCTTGGTGAAACCAACTCTATGTACCCTAAACTAATCATCGTTTCAACTCCGAAAGCCCTGTGAACCTTGCTCGCCATTTCCTTGCATAAAGCACAGAAACACCAAAACCCGACCTGCTAGCTTGCACCCAAGAGTTTGGTATCGGCGCTTATTCTTTCGTCTCCGAAAGAATCTCGTTTTCAACGTGAAGTTCGCCCCGAATCATCCAGTGAAGTGGGATCAACTTCATCTTAACGTGGTGAGTGATTTACTAAGGACTCGTTTCCGCTTACCGGGTAACTCCACCTGGGCCCGTCGCTCGCCTTGTCATCGTTGCGACACTTGTCATTTTGGTGAGTGTACGCAAGAAACTCAAGTGTGCCATGGTCAGACGCATTGGGACACGTAGCTAACCAAGAACCGCGCAGCAGACGGCAAAGAAAAATCCTACTCTGGGCCCGTTTCCATCAATAAGTCGACTCAACAGCTTTCTATCAACAATCTACTTTCTAGGAGACTAGACATTGTCAAGGCAATGTCATTCCATACTGAACCTTTCTCCCGTACTTTGGTTACGCTACTCACATCCCGGGTGGTGCTCCTCGCAGCCCAAAGCAGGGAACGCCGTTTGCTCTTGGACGAGTTGTACTTTCGACCAATAGTTACTCGAACGATTCCGATCTTGTTTCGGAAACGTTAAACTTTCTTTTTTGGGCTTATTACTTGGATCCAAATGGACCCAAGTATTACCTACTCACTATTTCACTCTTGTTTATTCAAACTACTCAATCTCTATTGCACTTTCTTCTACGATTTGGAATCCCATGCCGTAAGGCAAAGTTTGTCTTGTTCTTCGTGGGATTGCTCAGTGATACTCCGTTATCATCGCTAATCAAGTCTCGTTGCCACTCTCTCATTCCTTCCTGGATGTCGTGGTTTTTCTAATTTTAACTTAGAATGGATTGTTACCTCAATTTTGTGCTAAAGGTGGGATTGCCTGGGCTGAGGTTGACCACCTTTCTTGCCACCCGGCAGCATAACGATCGGTGGACGCACTCTATGAGCACCGGGCAAATCGACTCCGTAGGGCCGACCCCGCCTACGAGTGAACGAACCTGAGTTCGGCTGTGGTGGCTGTACCCACATGTGTGGTGGAATTTCCTCTTTGTGTTGACGAAGTACCGTTTGTCAACAAGATTTCGAATCTTTCCTAACGATCTACCTGGATTATCGCCCGATCGAGAAGTGGTTTTCACCATCGATCTCCTGCATTTGAACGATTCCCTTTTTCCTTACTTTTATCTTTGACTCCACGTGAGTGGTGGGAGTTGAAGATTTTCAATTTCGTGCACTTATGCCAAAGAATTTTTCGCCTTGCACTTCACCCTGTGAGCTCTCTTTGGCCTTGCTCGCTGCTTAAAGTTACGCGTACTTTAAGGCTCGTTGGCCGATTATGTGCAATTGAATCGAGCAACGACAAACCGTATCCTCGCCTAGAATCGATGATCTCCTTGACCACCCAAGTGCACTTGTTTTCTTTTAAGATCGACCAGGCCGACATCGTCGCCTATAGATCAAGAACTTCTTTGTTTACTTGACCACTTTCTCGACTCGTTACTTTCTAACCTTACGAGTTTTCAGCCATACCTTTCTGGATGACACCGCCCCCGTAACTTTCATGAACTTGATGACCGAGTATCACCCGTATCCTCGACAAGTTCGTGATAGTCTTCCTTGGCTGACTTTGGCTTATTCCAATTTCGGGACCGATCATGCAAAAGCACTTTTGCGCATGATTTCGTTAAAGTTAAGAACTTTTCACTTATGCCAAGCTTCCGCCTAATCATGTGTCTTTCTTTGACATGTGATTCCCAAAGGGATTGCATCCTGTCGCATCCCCACACAGCATTGTCCTGTGATCCGGGAGCCGACTGCAGGAGCAAAAGCTACAAGATTCAAACTTTCTTGGCTTGCTCGGTCTTACCGACGCTTCGTGAAGGGATTCCGTTGCTCGCCTCTCACGGTAAACTTGCCAGAAGTAACGTTAACCTTTCGTGCAGTAGCTTAATGACCACGAGCAAATCTTCCGACCGCTCAAGTTTTATCCACTTGCTCTTGTATTAGCACTTTCCAACGACGGCGTACCTTGTGTTTCAAGTGACGCTGGCCATTGGAGCTGGTCAAGTTCTGTGTTAACACAAAGATGGGATGGATAATCGTCATGCCTTCAAAGTGACGAAAACCGCATTGAGATGAATTATCATGCCCATGATTCGAAGCTCGCGTCGCATCCTGTCTTGTGATTCTCAAGCACATTTTCTCTTCGGTGAGACGTGTTAACCGCTCATTGACCACCAAAGTTCGAGACGCCTCTTCTCTTTCTTTTCGGAGACCTCAATCTCGCCCAAAGGAGCTCCGATGTAGCCGATATGGGTGACTACGATTGCACTATCGATTACCACTTCCTGGGCCGTACAAACGAGTAACCGGTACCTCCGCGGGTCCTACGCGACGACCATTACCTTCCGCTAATCGTATCCCTCTTTCGACACTCAAACCACGAGGCACCTCCGGTGTCACCTGAGTCACCGTGCGGACGTCGAGCACCGTTTGTCGCCTTCTGCTTCCCCGACATTTGTCTTCTTCTCCCGCATCCATTTCTGGGAACTACGGAAGATGTTTTGTGAATGCTTGTACCTCTAATCTACCTCATTATATTTATGGAAATTTCTAGGACGAAATTTTATAAGGGGTAGATTAACATCCCGTTCAAATTTATTTTTATTTTATTCCCTAAGTGGAAATGACGTTTTTGCACCCCCGGGTCAGACTTTTCGGTTGACTTTTGTGTCGTAACTCGCATTTACGCATCACCAATTGTTTTTTTCCGACATGCTCGTCGATACGACCAGACACAGTTTCTACGTCGTTCTGGACTTCGAACGAATATTTTACCTGACGCTGATTTTCACGCTTCCAATCTGTGATTGGGTCAAGGAATTATTTGGGCCGGGGCCCATTTGGCCGCAGCTACATGGCCTGCATCCTCGATTTTGGGGATTTAACCGGGATTGGACCCGTGTCCCTTCCCCTCTTCTTCCCCTTCCTTCCTTCCTTCCTTCTCTCGCAAGAAAACACCAAACCTTCTTCCTCTCCCCGAGCTCACTTCGAGCCATCCTCTCTTGGCCAAATGCCTTATCGACTCCCTTTGTTCAGTGACCTGAGCTTGTGAGCTCGACGTAGAACCTTAAAGCCCAAAATTTTAAGTCCGAAATTACCTGGACACCCCGAGCTTCCTGACGAGGCCCTCGACGATTTCAAACTCGTCGTCCCCGGTTCTTGCTTCCACCCGAACTCCCTGTGGTCCTGTGGACCTTGCTCGGAAGTTCCGGGCCGCCGAGTTTGGGCCGTGAAATGACGAACCTGAGATCGGCTCTTTTGAACCCGTGACCTTTCTTCACTTCCAACCATCTCGTGCGCTTGCCTCCCCGTGGTAAAATTGATTCCCCTTGGACTCCAGCCTTCATTTTGCCGTTTGAATCATGTAATTTGCTGAGAAATGAGGAGATATGAAGCTTTGAAGTTTTGAATTAATCCAGATCTTTCCCAGACAGATTCCTATTGACGGGCGACGGGGCGGCCGGCACGGCGGCCGGTGGCGGCGCCGAAGCACTCGGGACCCCGGGCAGGATGACCTGGCACTGACGCCATCTGATCGGCTGGAATGGGGCATGCCGTATCGTCGCCAGACTCTGTCAGGACTGGATTTGTCGACGCCGCATGACGGTCCGCTTAGACCGCTGAGCCGAGCCGCGCTGACCGGCTCACCGAGCCAAGGCTGATCGGGCTCACCGAAAGTCAGCGCTGACGGCCGCCCGAGCCGGGGCGCTTGACCTACCACCCCGCCTGATGGACGGCCCGCGCGTGAGCCGCGCGTGAGCCACGAGGAGCTAAAGGCCTCACCCCGCCCCGCGCGTGAGGGCGTGGAGGTCCGTTGATCCGGTTACGTGTCGACTGGGTGACGACGTGTACTACCTCTGGGTAGTATGCATGTTAATTTCGAGGTGTTTTGACCTCCAAATTACAAAAGCAAGGGACAGTGTAATTATTTCAATTCGCTACCTTTTTGAGTTAATCATTGTACCCTGATTTCTCAGGGGCAAGCCTATCCGTAGTACTACCATACCTGTGACGGGGTACGACCCGGCTACCTACAGTGAGTGGAGCGGGCCTTTCTTTGATAAAGTATATGTATATACGTATGGCTTTAGACGCTTCTTAAATTGTTAGCGTAGATGACATTCATTACGAAAGTGTTGGAGGTAGAACACTCGCATCATATTGCCATGCATGTTTTCATACCGTTGCTCATCGCATGTATACACCCTGTATTAGTACTCGGCCTTGTGGCTGACTAGCCTGGGACAAGCAGAGTAGTCACCACGTTACGCCACGCAGCCTTGATCCATTGTAGGTAATTAGCTCCTGCCTTAGGCCGGGTAATTCAGGCAACCTTGACTTGTGTGACTCGCACTTTGTGCACCAAATAAGCTTAGCTTAGACTCAAGGCCATTGTAGTACTCAACAGATTACTTTTATACCTAGCTTGTTCCTCGGGTTTACCACTGGGCATGTGTGTTTACATATGGGTGAGCAAATGCCGCAAATTATTATCTAGAGTACCCGAACGTTTTAAACGACGTATTTTGAGGTTCATGCCTACTAAAATGACTGTATTTTTCTCAAATTATACTTGTTTTCAAACGAGGGGTTACTAAACTTTTTGAAAACAAATCTGGCTTTATCAAACTTTGCTGACCCACTCACCGTTTTATGCTTTGCGCCCCTCCAAAGCTAGTTGGTTTGGAGCTGCGCACGTCGATGGCGCGGTGGTATGACAATGTAGTGATTCTTATACGTTTGTATAATTCTTGTATCCCCCACACCGGTTAATGTGGTATTCTAAAATTTTTCCACTTGAAGCATAGCTCAATAACATTCATTTCTTTTTCTCTAATTTTCTTTTTGGCTTTCGCTCACGCCAACGCGTGCTCTGGCCATCACCTTCTCACACTGCCTGGCCCGGACGGGATGTGACATAATTGGTATTTAAAACAATACAATATAATAAACAATGTAAAAATAAATTAGATTATATAAAAAAATGTACGTACAAAATATTTAATAATAAAAATAAATTAAAATCCTAAAACGAAATAACTAAAGGAGGGGGCCTAGAATCTGGATGATAGCATATTCAATGGAATGCCTGATAACCGGAGGGTATGTATGATTTGGCTCATCCGAGCGCCCCGAACCGCGAGCCGGCTTTCCAGACGCGAAACGGCTTTTTCCGATACGCGAGCTTCGCCCGGGTTCAACTTGTGCCTTCAACGCAGGTGACTCCTCTTCCGAATTGTTGTTAGAAGACGAGGCAATTCTTTTCTCACGTAGTCGCGCTTCCCCATCTCCAGAACTCAATGTGCCTACGATTCAAGGGTCCGGGTCTAGCCTCCGCGAGTATACGAAGACCCGCATCCTAAGTTGGAGGACGTCCCCGAAGGGGGTCTCTGGTAGCCGCGATGCCATTTCTTCCGAGAAGAGCATTGCTCTTCTCCACCATAGTGGCTCGTAATAAGGAAAAATATATTATTGTTTATAATAATTATAAAAGGAAGAAAAGTAATAGGTAATTAAAGAAACTTACATTGAGCCGATGAGCCGTCTCATCACGGGCACATAAACTTCCTCAAACATGTCAATTCTCCGGAAACTTTGCACCTTCTAAAAAAAAAAAGGTTAAAATTTAAAAATTCATAAATATTAAATTATATTAAAATTTAAAAATGTATAGTAGTTTTACCGTCAGTCGTTCAACCAGCCATAGAAAGTGGCTTCAAACCTAATGGTGGAGAAGTATCTTTTCGACCTATTTACCGAATTGCTCGAGAACGTCTCTCATGGAACCCAAAATTTGTTAGTGCATATATGAATTGTTGAGTAAAATGATAAATTAAAATGTAAACTTCTTACCAAAAAGTGGAGACAAAATGGTTACATAACCACCCCAAATCAATGCCCTCCACCCAACTCCGTAGTGGCATCCTCTGCCAAAGCAGTCTCCGTCCGGATACGACTTGAAACTTTGTGATGCTCTGCCCTTCCACTCTTTGTACCGATCTTTGAAGAGCCCCCTCTATGTAGTTTGTCCGTTTAAGTATCAAGGTCCGTAGCATTAAAGTTGACTGGCAAATATAAAACAATAGTTAAATATACAAAATATTGACTTCATTAAAAAAAGTAGTAGAAAGTATGAATACACTTTCACCGACGCCGTTCCATACATCGCCACCTTCAAGCTGAGCCGAGACTCGATCTCTATGACTCCCAACATATTTCAACATATCCTTAAATTTCAACATATTCCAACATATTTCCGATAATTCCAACTATCCTTAAATTTGACAATTGTTACACCATTTCAAAAATTGAATTGTTTAGATTCTCGTATGGAACGACGGCAAAATGCCCCGGTTGACTCGCTTGACTTTGCGTCGTAACTGCATTCTACTCCTTCCCTTGTGTATTTTCTTGTCGTGTTTGCCGCCACGAACGCGTGGATGCGAAACAGGATGTCGTCGTGAGTCCTAACAAATATTTTACTGGGCGTTGGCTTACCGACGTTACCCGTATTTTTAATTTTGGACAGCTTTGCTGTCAGTCAGCCCAAATCTTTGTTGGCCCATGTGGCCTATCCCACAAAATACGGATCTTTGTCCCTCGTTTGTCTCTAACTCTCTCCCTTTTCTTCCCGCAAAACAACAACAAAAGCTTTAAAATTTGTTAATGGCACCCGTGCTCTCCTCCACCTTCACTGGGCCAAACCTTGGCCAACCCAACTTGTAGACCATATTATCATCTTCTTCAACCCTCAAATTACCCTCACTAACCCCGCAATTCCAGAAAACCTTAATCCAAAGTTTCGAAACCTGCCTGGGCGAAACCCGAGAATTTTCCCGTCGACTTTGCCTAAGTATTACCAAGCCCAAAATTCAAAATCATCACCATTGTGTTCCCCGGGATGTCCATTGTACCTTGCTCGAGCCTTGGATGACAAAGGGTTGGCCGAGAATCAAAACCAAAATCTAAGATTTTAGCACCGTGGGTTTTTCCCATTTTTAGGGCCACTGCCAGCTTTGGCCCCAAAATGGTAAAATCTTATTCTCCTCACCCTAGCTTCATTTTTGGTACTTGAATCGTGCATTTTGGCCTTGAAATGAAGAAGTTATGAAGCTTAAAAATTACCCAAATTCCAACAAAAATTCCTGTGACTCCGCACTGGGCGCCCGCGACGGAGTTTCGTAGGGATGACCTAAGGCACGACGTCGCAAACCGGCCGACCGGCCTTGCCGACGCTCGAAAAACCGGTCAGACCACACACCAGCCGCCGAGTCACAAGGTGAGCCGCGCGTGAGACGCACGAGCCGCGCGCTGTGACTGCATTCCAGCTACAAGGAAGCATCATGGATTTACGCGTACTACCTAGGGCAAGACGTGATGATATTTTCGCGAGGTGCTTGGACCTCCCGGCTGACAGTCAAGAGATAGGTGTAATTAATTAGTTAATTAGTAACCTTATGAGTTTAATCATTATTACTTGATATCTCATATAGTGAGACTTCCAAATCCGTAGGATTACTGTGTGGCCGCCCAGACAGGGCTACGACCCGCTACCTACAGTGAGTGAGTTGGTCTTTGCTTTGATAAATGTATATGTACGTATGGTTTTTCAATGCTTTCAAACTGTTAGCATAATTCATATCATATACGTTTGTCGAGGTAGAAATATTCGTATTATCAGCTATACATGTTTTATACGTTGCTCATCAAGAGATGTATAACACCCCTGCATTAGTACTCATCCAGGCCGTGACTAGCCTTGACGCTTGGAGTAGTCACTACCGCACCGCCATGCCTTGGATCCACAGGTACTAGTCGTCTCTAGGTTGCACTAGGCACCCCGAACTTGTGTGGACCGCACTTTGTGCACCAAAGACTTAGCATTGGGGACTCAAGGCCATTGTAAGACTCGCCAGACATCGTTATACCTAGCCTGTCTTTGTGGTTTAGCCACTGGACTTGTGTGTTACACAGTGTGAGCATGTCAAGAAATCATTATCGGGAGTACCCGTGTATTTTCTTATAGTATTTGAGGATCATGCCCTAGGTATGACGTATTTTCTCCTCAAACTATACTTGTTTCTCGCCGAGGGGTTAGTAGACTTGAAAACAACGGTTTTATGAAACTTTGCTTTTGACCCACTCACCTGCTTTATGTTTTGCGCCTCAAGGATTAGTTGGCTGAGCTTTCGACGTCGAGACGCGTGGCATGACAATGTAGGGTTCTCTACTCTTGTAATTAATTTGCATCCTCTACTATGTTCACAACTTATTATTTTATTATTATTTTCCACCAGACACTCATGGGTACCTCCACCCTTGTATTTAATTCAATTCTTCTTAATATATTTCAATTTTTCTAAATGGTTTTCGTCACCTAACACGTGTCGTGAGCCACTCCCGACACCGGCGTGACTGGGACTGATGTGTCGTAGATTGGTATCGCAGCATGGTTTTCGCAACCTAGGCTCTTCCTTCCATTTGCACTGCCCGTCGTGCCGACTTCAAATTTCGTGAATCATGGCTATCTCTTCGTAGATTCTATTACCTCGCCATTGTTCGAACACACCGTTCCGAACTCTTGAGTCGTGAATCTTTGTTCTTGAATCTTGCTCTTGGAATTGAAAATTTTCTCCGAACTCTACACCTTCAGGGTATTGTTTTTCCTTGCTAATTTTCTAAGTTCTTCTTAGTGTCAGTACCACCTCGACGCTGCAGCTATGCTGGGTAGTTTTCCCAATTTTGACGCTTGTCGTTACTTCTTTCCTGGGTACGCGTAGAATTGCACTAACCCTGCACCCCGAGCTGGGTTGACGGAATTGACATGCAGACGCGCTGACGTTTTATTTATTAACTACCAATGGAATCACAATCAATCAGAAACTGTTCAAATGTCGTATTTCGTATTTCTCAGAGTGTAGTGTCTGTGGCCATACAATGGATGAATTTTTTTTCATCAAGTGCTTCCTTTGGGAAATCCACGCTAGGCGTTGATGTTGGCCGAACCTCGTTGACTAATTTTCGTGTTCAACAAGTTCTAGTGACTAAATTGCAGACCTAGTTTCATGCAAACCCATTGTAATCACGGTGTTTTACACTTTAACCGACGATTTCAACCTACTGGTAACGCGTGAACAATTAGTGTTGCTTGACTGACGTGACACACCCCACCCGATACCCACGTGATACCGAGTGCGAGTGTGCCGGCTTCTAATACTCGTAAGTGACGGTTTCATTAAATGCATGACAACACTTGATGAAAACGAAATTATGTTGTATTGAAGTTATAAAATCCAATGTCAATGTGCATATGGTTCAAAAGAGCGTACTAATGTTGAACAAATGGAAACAACATAAAAACTCAGTCTCAGAATCTCTATCCATAATGTGGATGGATATTATTATAGAAACCGAAAGTAAAAGATAGATCCCTGGCATGGTTCCAGGATCGATGTTCGTAGCCGCTAATGTATCCTCGACTGCGATGCAATATCACTATGTCCCGAAGTGGGGCGCAAAACAAAAGTGTGAGTGGACAAAAAATAAAGTTTTCGCAAAACCTTTCTTCTTTTCAACATATTAACCCCCTATTTGAAAATCCAAGATAATCGCAAAAAACATACTATCATAGTATAGTTCAAAAGGTACTTTTATGAATATAATTAAAACATATCAAAGGTGTAATAATCATAAATCGCCATTTCATAACTCCAATACTATAATACGAAACCATCACAAGCGTATAGCGCGCGATCACCCAAGTACGGCCATGAGGAATTCGCCTCTCAATCACCGTACAAGCTCAATACGTTATTCAATCATTTGTACTCCTAAACACCACACACATGTTTCAGCCAGCCACACACCCAAGTCTCACGTAGGGGCCTTTTCCCCATAAACAACAATAATCGTAAGACAAGCTTGCACTAAGGTATTTACCTGACAATACCCCCCGGGAGTACAAAGCACAGACCCAAACATGTGAGAACCGCCCCATGGGTACGAGAACGGTACTACAACGTAGTGAAAGCATACCTAGTGTGTGTTTGAAAACATACATACATACTCACAAAGCTTAGACATAAATACAATAACCATTTCATACTTCTAAATATTTAAAATTGCATAAAATAATATTTCCAATCCGAAATCATATATCAAATACCAACATAAATTCATACTCGAAATCATAGTCCAAAACCATTTACTAAAGTAACCATACATAACCAAACCTTATAGTCGAATATATTTATGCATAGAAGCCAATAATCAAATATCAATTTATCCATAGAAATATCATATTCAAAATAGTTTCATAATATATATATATACCCATATATATCACATAAGATCACGCAATCAAAATCATGCTTCAAAACCATTTAGAATCATATAAATATCCAAATTATAAATATTTAAAGCATAGAATCATTTATTTAAAACAAAGTCCACCTACTGTGTGACGGAGGAAATCTCCTGTTGCCTCCCTGTGCTGGGTCGAAGAATTACCTATTTAATATTGTGTGGAACAAATTAGAACTTCCCTAAAATAAAATTAAAAATAAGCCTTAAAGAAAAAATCCCCCCAAAAATAATACTATTTTAGCGAAACGGGTTTCGAAAACGATTCCTCTCAGGAGTTCCGAAACCCCATGGGGGCCTGGCTGGGCCCGCGCGCCGGCGTCGCCGTGCGCCGCACGTGTCGCCACGCGCCGGAAACGGCTCACACGCCGCCACGCGTCGTGTGGGAAAGGTCTCACGCGCCGCCACGCTACGCGCGTGTCGCCACGCCGCCGCGTGTCGCCACGCGCCGGGCGCGTGTCGCCACGCTGGGCTGCCCGTGTCGCCACGCGCGCACGTGTCACCCAGCCGCCGCGGCCGACGCCACCTACGCGCCTCGACGCGCCATTAAAGCACCTGGAATATAATTTTGGACGGAATATGCCGACGCCATAGAAATATTCCTGCTACCGCTAACGAAATATTCCCCTCGCCTTCTGCGCCGGCCGCCGGAGTTACGCCATTTGGCGCCTGTTCGCTCTAATCCGGAAATTTTCCGAAATTAATCCAAAACTTCAAAATTCATATCTTCTCTTCGTTCTTCGCCAAAATCAACGTGCCATATATCAAATCAAGGTATCGACGAGTAGAATATTTTCATATCAATTTGGGGGCCAAAATGGCCGAGATGGCCGAAAATTGCCGGAAAGCTTCTGGAAACCCTAATTCCGTTCTCCTTCAAAACCGCACTAAATGGGACGTTCTTTATATCAAATTGAACCTACTCAATCCAATAAAACAACAGATGGTCTCGAGGCTTACCTTGGTCTGGGTTTCTGCACGTAAAATAGATCTTACGCTTCCAAACCGTTCCGACTTTGCTTGAACGCCTGCTCGAGTTTGGATTCCAAGATCGGCGCTCCCGTCCAAAATGACGAGAGGATCACGTTGGTATAAATTTTGGGGCGACGGTTTGGTGGTTTTATGATTCAACCAAGATTGTATGCTCATTTGCAGTAGTTTTGGCGAGAGAGAAATGGGAGAGAAAGAGAGAGAGGGAAAGGAAAATGTGCGTAATGATTGGGTGGGTTATCACGCAAGTACCACTAAAAAACCCTAATTCCCATACACACTAGTGAGTGGAAAATTACCAAAAATGCCCCCTACACTTTAAAGCTTCAGAAACGTCTGCTTAAACTCCGAATTGAGTTTCGCTTGCGCCCCACGCGTCGTGTCGATGAGCATCAAGAATATGTAAATAAATAAATTTTCACAAGTCAGTCACGAAAAGTCAACAAAAAAGTCAACCTTGACCCTAGGGTATTTTGGTCATTTCACATAAATTTTGGGACTCCGTCGTAACAGACGTGTCTTTCTAATTTCTTGTGGTTGTTTTTGGCACCGATGAGTACATCAGCCGGTACTCAACTTGTTAGCTGAGGCTTGGAGACTATTTCCTCTTGATTATTCCGAATTTTTCACTTTCCATTTTCATTTGGAAATGGAAAATTATCACCGTGGAAATTCTTGTACTACATTTCGCACGTGACGGGATCAAGTAATGACTTCGCATGATCGTGAACCGAACCTTTGGCTGACTTTTCTCCATAATTCATGACTACTACTTTTCACAATCTGAGCAAATTTCTATCTTCGAGCTGTTGCCGAATCCACGTGAGCTCAAGCATTTGACCGTTCAGGTTTTGCAAAGGACTCACCCTTCGAACGTCGAAGAACTCTTCCGTACCTTCCGTGAGTCAACGTTCGTCTACTCATGACTTTTTGTCATTCAAATCGATCATCTTCCCACTGTGGTATGTGTGGCTATCTTGTATCCTTCGTTTTGGGCGATCGTATGGATTGCTTATCTACTAGTGACTCATGATTGACTATAATCTCTCTGTTTTTGACTTTGGCGAGGACGTATCAACTTTCAAAGTGCAAATTTTTAACCTTTTGCCGAACTTTTGTTTTCAACTCCGACTGGGAACCAACACCGCAGGTCAGAGACAATCATCTTTGGTCCCCGAAGGAATCTCGTTTTTTCGCCTGTGGTTGTTCACTTTGAATCATCCAAAGAGTGAATCAACTGATAGCCGTGGTGGGTGATTCACCGTTGAATCCCGTTTCGTGGTCAAGTAATTTCAACTAGTCTATCGCCCGCTTCTTGTCATCGATGTGACACCTGCCATCTTGGTGAGTGTAAGTTTGAAACTCAAGTGCGCCATGTTCGTGGGATACCGATCGTAATTAACTAGTGTCCACGTAACTGCAAAAATCGCCTTAGCCCTGCTATCCAACGCAGTGGAGGAAAAGCTTGCCCATCGCCTACCTACTTGAGGAGACGTACATTGCAGGGCAATGTCACCCACACCGTAACCTTTCTCTTGTATTTGGGTTATCCTACTCAAGATCCCGTTAAGCGTGCGCCCAAGGTGGTGCACAAACAGCTCTGGGCGAGTTAACGCAATCGAATTAACAGATGCTCGAAAGATCCCGATCTTATCATGCTATTTATTCTAAACCTTTTACTAGAGTCCTAATTGATCCCGGTGCCACCTACTCTATTATTTCACCATTGTCCATTCAAATTACTCACCCACATTGTACTTTATCCAGTACGATACGTGGAATCGCTACGCCGGAGGCGAAGCCTCCGTCTTATCTTTTGGGATTACTCGATGATACCTTGTTATCATCACTCACTTGTATTGCTTGCCAATCTCATTCCTCCTCGGGATATCGTGGATTTCAACGTGATCCTAGGAATGGATTGGTTGGCACCCGGCGCTCATGCCATTGTGGGTTGTCATGAGGTTGGTCACCTTTCTCTCACACCGGCATGTTAACCGTGATGTTTCACGGCGAGCACCAGTAACCCACTGTGGGTCGATTTTCACCACGAAAGCAACTAACCACAGTCTGGGTCAGATGGTTGTATCACACTCAGGGTGTTGGAAGGTGAAATTTCTCTTCTGCTGACGATGTACCAGCTTGTCAACAAATTTCTTGGGATCTTTCCCACGATCTACCCGGACTACCGCCGTATCGAGAAGTGGAATTCACCATCGATCTTTCAAGGTACCGATTCTATTCTCTCTCTTACCCTTATCTTTGCTCCACTGCAGTTGGCAGGGAGTTGAAGATTTTAAATGAACTTTTTCCGCCAAGGGATTCGTTTAGCCTTGCACTTCACCTCAGGAGCTCCTCGTCTTGTTGTTCAATTGAAGTGACGCATTTTTAAGACTTCCGCATCGATTATAGCAATCGACCCAAGCGACGATTAAAACCGTTATCCCCGCCCGAATCGATGATCTTGTGACTAGCCCGAAGTGCACATGTTTTCTTTAAGATCGACCGAAGTCCGATTATTGCCACCGAAGATCAAGAACGTTGCTGTGTTTTTGACCACTGACTCGCTGGGCGAGCCCACGAAGTTTTCTTGTCATACCTTTACTGATTGACAAACGCTCCAAAGAAAGCATGACTTGATGAATCGAGCACGCCGTATCTCGACAAGTTTGTGATAGTCTTTGCCGGTGACATTCGCTTTCCACATCCGAGTCGTTCTGCTAAATACTTGCGCTTGGTCTTATGGAAGTTTTGGGGAGTTTCGCCTTATGCCAATTCGCCGAAAGCACTCGGGCTTACTTCAGGTCTTCTTCCCTCGGGGGCACATAATTTCGCGGATGGTATTCTTTGGGTCGGTCCAAGGTTGCAACGGTGATTTTCCTCGGGGGCGACCGCCGAACGCTACTGAGATTCGAAGCTTTGGAGATAGCTTGCTATCACCGAATGCTTAGTGACTTTCTTCTTTTGCCCCGCTCTCATTTAAACTTGCTGTGAAAGATGTGAATTTTTGTGTGGGACGCGACCGCGATCAAAATTTTTCCAACATATCAAGTTTTGTCTTACCCCGCTCTTGTATTAGCACTTTCCGACAACGCGGTAACTACGAGGTCTACAAAGTGATGCGTCATTGAACGTTGGATTACAGAAAGTTACTTGGTTAACATGGATGGATAATCTCTCATGCCTTAGACAACTCGCATGAGATGAATTATCCTACCCATGATTTGGAGCCTGTGAGCCATTATGTTTGCCCGAAGATTTGGCGACACTATCCCTTTGGTGCGACGTGCGTAATTTTCACTGACCACCAAAGTTCGAGGTGTCTTTTCTCGTGGGACCTCAATCTCGCTCAAAAGGAGACGATGGAAATGGAGGCAGGACTACGATTACACTATCGATTACCACTCCTGACAGTAAAATGTAGTAGTCGTGCCCTACCAGTTTTTGGACGATCGAATACTCTTTCGCAATATATATCCTCTTTTGATTGAACTTGAGGCATCGGGTGTCACTCTGAGTGGTCAGGTTGATTTTAACACTTAAGCCAAATTTTCTTGCTCGCATAATTGTTATTTCTTCTCCCTGCATCCCTTTCGAGGGAGCATCTGGGAGAGATGTAGTGTAAATAGTTTAGTACTCTCATCTACCTCATTGTACTTCTTGGTGGAAATTTCAGACGAATTTTTATAAGGTAGATTGTTACAAATTTCGCTTTGAAAATTTGAATTATTTTATTCCCTATGGGAATTGACGAAATGCCCCCGGTTGACTTTTCGTTTGACTTTGCGTCGTAACTCGTACGACTCTTCCCTTTGTATTTTCTTGCCGTGCTCGTTGTCACGAACGCGTGACGCGAGGCAGACGTCGCCGGAAACCAACCCGTTGGCCCATGTGGCCTATCCCACAAAATCCTCATGATCTTGTCCCCGTTTTGTCCTGAACTCTCCTTTCTTCTCTCGCAAAACAACAACAAAGCTTTAAAATTTGCCAATGGCACCCGTGCCTCCTCCACCTTCACCGGGCCAAACCTTGGTCAAACCAACTTGACTACATTACCATCTTCTTCAACCTCAAATTACCCTCACTAACCCCGCAATTCCAGAAAACCCGTAATCCAAAAGCTCACAATTCGCCGACGAAACCCGGTAGAATTTTCCCCACACTTTGCCTAAAGTGATACCGAGCCCAAAACTTGTCAAAATCATCACCATTGTGTTCCCGGATGTCCATTGTACCTTGCTCGAGCCTTCGATGACAGTATTGGCCAAGAATCAACAAAACCAAATCTCCGCATTTTAGCACCGTGGCTTTTTCTCTCGCGTGCCACTGGGCCCGTTTTTTGGCCCCCTAAATGGTAAAATCTTATTCTCCTCACCTCAGCTTCATTTTGGTACTTCGAATTGTGCATTTTGGCCTTGAAATGAAGAAGTTATGAAGCTTGAAAATTACTTAGAAATTCCGGCCAAAATTCCCAGATTCTCGGCGACGGGGCCGGGCGCGGCCACGAGACCGAGTTTTAGGGATGACCGTGCCGACCTGCCTCGTGAGCCAAGGTTTGCTCACTGCCTCCGACTCTGGCCACAGCCAGGTAACCGTGAGCCGCGTGTGAGCCGCGGGCTGCAGCGCTTGAGGCCATGCGTGGGGGGCGGTGGGGACTCCTTTTTTGATTCCGTCTTCGCGAGGCTACCAGGACGACGCGTACTACCTAGGGGCGCATTTATGATATTTTTCAGGTGTTTTGACCGGTTGAGCAAACAAGGGATAGGTGTAATTAATTAGTTAATTAGTAACCTTTATGAGTTTATTCATTATTACGGTGATATCTTTATAGGTGAGACCTATCCAGGATTACTCTGGCTACCCAAGACCTGGGGGGCTACTAATCTTGGCTACCTGCTGTGAGTGAGTGGGTCTTTGTTTTGATAAATGTATATGTACGTATGGTTTTTCAATGCTTTCAAACCTAGCATAATTCATATCATATATACGTTTGTTGAGGTAGAAACATTCAGACATGGTATTGCCATACATGTTTTATAATGTTGCTCATCGGCAGGTGTATAACACCCTGTATTAGTATCACTCTGTGGTCAGGACTAGCCTTGACGTTTGGAGTAGTCACTACCGCATCGGCTACGCCAGCTTGGATCCATTGTAGGTACTAGCTCGTTCTAGGTTGCACTAGGCAACCGAACTTGTGATCGCACTTTGTGCACTAAGCCAGGCGTTAGACCCGCACATTGTGGTACCCGCCAGACATCGTTATACCTAGCCTGCTCCTTGTGGTTTGGCCACTTGGACTTGTGTGTTTACATATGGGTATATGCCGCAAATCATTATCGGGAGTACCCGTGTATTTTCTTGTAGTATTTTGAGGTTAAGCTGAGGGTATGACGTATTTTCTCAAACTATACTTGTTTTCATGAGGGGTTAGTAGACTTTTGAAAACAACGGTTTTATCAAACTTTGCTTTTTGACCCACTCACCATTTTATGTTTTGCCCTCCAGATTAGTTGGCTTGGAGTCAACATGTCGAGACGCTGTGGTATGACAAATGTAGGGGTTCTCTACTCTTGTAATTAATTTGTATCCTCTACCGTTCACAACTTATTATTTTATTACTATTCTTCCGCCCGCACACCCGTGCACTCGACCCTTATTTAATTCAATTTTCTCCTTATTTATTCTTCAATTTTCTAAATGGCTTTCGGTCACTCCAACACGTGTCGGCCAAGACTTCCCGACACCCGCGTGTCCGGACGGATGTGTCAACAATTCCAACACATTCCAACATAGTCCAACATATTCCAACATATCCTTAAATTCCAACATATTCCAACATATCCAACATATTTGACAATTCCAACTATCCTTAAATTTGACAATTCCAACATATCCACATTCACACAACATTTCCAACATGTTTGACAATCGTAGCAAATGTTTGAACATGCAATCAAGAAATGAACTAGATCAGATAAACAATTGGACAAAAATGAAAAGATTGTGGTAAGGGTATATTACCTATCTCGCGAGCCCTCGCCGCCGACCGTGAACTCCCGTGTGCCCGAGGGCCCGGCCTTGGGACGTTGTCGCCGGTGAGCCCGATGAGCACTACTACGTGAAACGCCACCGAGGCAAGCACGAGACAGCGCCTTGAGACATCCCGAGCGCCGATTGTAATGGAGCTGAACTAGGACTAGAGCGGAACTAGAAATCAAACCCGAAGATCCGTAAATTGACAATTACAAATTGTTAAATAAAATGACATATGCATATTAAAAATAATCAAATGCAAAAAGCTCTGCATCCTACCGTTTCCTACCACTTTTCCGAGTGCAACTTAACTACCAATCACATTGAAAAGCATAAGGAAATTTCCATTCTCCAACCGCTTCTTATTTTAATTAGTTATGTAAATATGCCTAACAAGTTATATCCCGTCCTGAATAATATTATTTTATTCCCTGAGGTGCAAAATGACGATTTTGCCCTTGGTTGACCTTTCGTTGACTTTTGCGTCGTAATCAGATTTACGATTCACTTGTATTTTCTGACGTGCCGATACGAACGCGTAGACGCAGCCGTACGTCGCTTTGGACTCCGAACGTAATATTTTACTGGGCGTTGGTTTTCGACGTTTCCCGTAATTTATTTTTGGGTCGCTTTTGAATTATTTCAATGGGGCCCATTTGGCCAGCCATGCCTATCCCCAAATTGGGATTTGTCCGGGATCGACCCGTCCCTTCCTCCTTCCCCGGGTTCTCTCAGAAACAAACCAAAAAGCTCCCAAAATTTTTCCTTGGTACACCCGAGCTCTCCCCGAGCCGGCATGGTGGCTCCCACCCTTGTCTCACCTTCACCATCTTCATCGTCCCGTTGCCTTGAAACCCAAAGAACCACAGACTCCAAACCTGCACTTTAAATTCCGTAATTTGCCTCGGACACCTGTGTTTCTTCCGACGAGCCTCCTCGTCGATTCGGGACTCACGTTCATCCCTTCCTTGGCCACCAAACACCTCATCGAGGTCCCTGAAATCATGCTCGAGCCATGGATGGCCGAGATCGATCGAGTTTTGAAGTTCTGGAACTCGGCTCACTTGAACCCGTGGCCTTTTCTCCAAATTCCGGCCAACTCCGACCGAGTTTGGGCCCCAAAGTGGTATAATTTTCTTCCCCTTGACTCCAGCTTCATTTTGGCTTTTGAATCATTGAATTTGGTTGAGAAATGAGTGAGATATGAAGCTTTGAAAAATTCCCAGAAATCCGGCCAATTTTCCAGTTTCCGGCGACGGCGACGGCGGCCGGCACGGCGGCCGGCGGCGGCGCCGGCGACCGGAAAAAGACCAGTGTCGACCGGCGATGACGTCATCGGACCGGGTTGGACCGGCCTTGCTGACGTCAGCAGACCGGTTCAGACCGGACTTGCTGACGTCACTATTGACCGAACCGGCTCGAGCCGAGCCGAGTTGACCGGCTCACCGGCTCAGCTGACCAGCTCGCGCGTGAGCCGCGCGTGGAGCTGCGCGTGGAGCCGACGGCTCCGACCTTCAAGCCGCGCGTGAGGGCGCGTGGGAGGTCCAAATTCAATTCTGTTTTCACGGGTCGACTCGTGACGACGTGTACTACCTCGGGGTAGTATGCATGTTAATTTTCTTGGTGTTTTGGACCTCCAAATTGAGAAAAACAAAGGATAGGTTTAATTAATTAGTTAATTCGTTATCCTTATGAGGTTAATCATCGTACCGGTGATATCTCATATAGGTGAGACCAAATGGCAGCGTGTGGCGACGTGTGCTACGGCACACGGCGGCCCACGGCGGCGGTTTTGGGGTTTCCGACCCCGAAACTCCGTTTTCGGGTTTCCGAACGCCGTTTTCTTCGTATTTTCAATTACTTTATTAATCTTGGGTGTTCCAAAATAGGTTTGGCGACCCTTGGCGCTCGGAGGACGTACGTTTGGACTTCCCAGCTTCGGTATTTGTGAGTGGGCCCTTTCCCTATATTATTTAAATGTGTTTTATTTTGGGAAATTATATTGTGGTTTATTGCCTACATTAAATTGTGGTTTCAAATGGGTATTTTTATCGTATTCTTGGTAGACCTTGTTATATTAATTTATTACTCGGTTTACTAGTTTCAGCTCAGTGTTTCGGTAGACCATGGAAATTAGTGGGCTTTGGGCCCACATTTCCATTTGGGAATTATACCATTAAATTGGTGAATTCCGTATTGATTCTATACGCGTATTGCTAGTATCGATCCGGCACTATTTTAGGGAATTTAGGGAATTAAGTATTTTAATTCCCTACTAGTACCTATTTGCGATTATGGGTTTTTATACTCGCTTGACGGGCCTTGTGCCGTATTTAGGCGAACCTTAGATATGGTAAACTTCTACCGTATTTTGGGTTCACCTAGTTTGCCATTAAGTTGGTATTTCTATGCCTTGGTACCCATGTGGCGTATTCTTGGTATTTCACGTATTATAGCTATACGCTTGGTATTTCGGGTACGGCCCCGATAATACCATATATACATTGATTAGTTTGAGGGCATCCCTTATCGGGAAATTACCTCACATTGTTTTATGTAGAGTATTTCTGTAGTAGGTTTTTATACGCTCAACTAGGTTGCTTACACGGTGTTGTTGTACTGTCCGGGGCCAGGACCAGCCTTCACGTGATGGATCACATGCACCGATACGCTCACTATGGACCCATAGTAGGTGCCAGCCTGTTCTAGGTCGCATAAGCGACTCGAACTCGGGTGATAGCGATTAGCGCCAGCTTCACGTGATCGTAGTACATGAGCGCACTATTATTTATACACCCAGCCTGTTCATGACAGAATATATCTGTATGAACTTGTGTGTTTGCAATACCTAAACGAGCATCTATCTTGTAGTCTTGGATTGTGAGGCCAGGACCACTTTCACGTGATTGTTCACACGCACCAACGCTCACTATGAATCCATAGTAGGTGCCAGCCTGTTCTAGGTCGTATGGACGACTCGAACTTGTTGTGATGCGCAGATGCGCCAGCTTCACGTGATTGTGTATATGAGCGTTTATCTTATAGTTTTATATTGTGGTGTTTTCACCGATTTTCACTGATGCCACGGGGGCATTTATTTGGTTTACGGGTTTTCCGTAGATCCTTATTTTACGAACCTTCGGGTAAAGTATTTTCTGCCGAACGGTGACTTTCTGCCCGTTTCGGACGGTAAGTATATTTCCGTACTTACCCCGTTTTTCTACCTACTATTATAGTACGTTTTCTGAAACGGTTTTCCAACCAATTACTTGATTTTAACGGCGAGGGGTTACTATTTTCCGAAAACAAAGGTTTTTACAAAATGACTACTATTGGCCCACTCACCCTTTTGTTTTGCGCCCCTCCAGGTTTAGTGGCTGGAGCTGTCTACGTTCGAGGCGGTGGTATGACGAAGCTTTAAATTCCTTGGTATGGTATATACTTTGTATTCCGTACCATGTACGATTACTGTTGTATAAATTCTTCCGCCAGTACATTTGTGTACACATTGATCTCAATTTATTCAATTCATTTCGTATTTCATCCAAATTGGCTTTCGTCACCCTACGTGGTGTCGGCCAGCACATCCGACTTTTGGGTGTCCACGTGTACATCCGGGTCGGGATGTGTCACCTACTACAGTGTGTGATGTGTTATTATAATATCCAATTAATCTTAGTGCCACAAATTGTACCCTACTCTCTCTTTCATCTCAGTTCGTACTCCATACAATGTATATCTAAAATGCTTTACAATATTGAAACCGAAGGGTAAACTGTATTTAATCGATCCGACTTTTTTAAAGACTGAGATGTGCATGGGGCAGGCTAAGGAGCAACTGTCATGTACTATAGGAGGGTGCAGAAGCGGTTGTATGAGCCAAGGATTTAAGTTTAAAGAAATATTAACAGACATATTAATATCGGTGGAAATGTCCGTAAAAAAAATATAAAATGATCACAGCTTTACTATAAAGCATAAGAGTTAAATTTGAAACTTCTACAAACTCCAAATCAACAAACAATTCATCAATATTACACAATACTGCACTAAAAAGAAAGAGTTCTAAAAACAATGTATTCGTGCCAATTAGATTTGAGTCTGGTGGTTATGCATCATGATATTGTTGGATATAGAACAACAATCAATGATAATTTTATTTATGCTAATAATTAAATACAACGAACAATTGCAGTATATAAACAATACGAAATAAATTTAAGAAAAACAAAGATCGAGGCTTGCGTACCGCAATGTCCTTGAAACAGAATTTCGTCCCTACTCTGTGCTTGTAGTTTGTTGGACGTCTGCTTCACCTGGATTCAACGATCTAAGTCAAAATTCCAGCACCGGAAAATTGACTTCTGGCGAAAATAGAATGTGGTTCTCTCAGTTGGATGGTTTTGGTTTACAGGAGATTTGAATGCGAATTTCTGGATACCTAAATGCCATGCAAATGTATGAATATATAGAGTATGGATACCTGTTCGCAACAGGTATGAGAATGGGATGTGACTGTTGAGAGGTATCTGTTGGAAATGATGCTTTGCTCTCTGGTGCTTCTTCTTCAACCCAGACTTCATCTGAAAAGATGAGTTTGTTTGGAAGAACAAAATTTAAATCCGAAAAATAAACAATAATAATTAATTAACGGATTTAATTATTAGAGCCAGAGCCCAAACCCAAGGCCTATCTTTTGACAATTAATTAATATTAATTATATATATTAATTATTAATTAATTTTCACACCCCCAAAGCCCAAACCCAAGATTGAGCCCAATTTTCCTCTCCATAGTTCCATTACTCCAATCACTTTGTAAGAGGTACAAAGCCTTATAAAGGGTAGGAACTTTTTGGTGGTGATCAATGTGGAACAAAGTTTGGAATGGTATTACTACTCAAACATCTCCAATAGATATCACAGCCCTAATTTTATGAAGTAATGGTATTGGGTTTGAAATTAACCTCCAACACCATCCCCTGCGAAATCCATGCATATGCATGTAGACGTTGAGTGCAAATTGGCCAATAAAACGGATCAGCATGGACCACTTAATCCCAACCAAATATTCTCTAGCTTTCGAGGTTGATTTTCAACAGATTATAGTTCTGATTAACCAAGTTATTTAGTGTATTGGTTCAATTAATCTAAGCACACACAAACTGCACACACAAAATATATATATTTTGTAGCTCCTGGTCCTTGCCATTTAAGATTTACTAGACTAGTATTATCCCCTTGCTTAACCTGTTTAATAGCTTACAAAGATGAATTTACTGTCTTAGATAAAATAATTTTTGCAACATTTTTGCTTACATAATGTTGTTGAGGAAATAATTATTGCTCCCATAAAATTAAGGAAAACCAATACTTGTTTCTGCAATGGAAAGTATAGTTGTGGAAAATCCAAAAATCGTTTGTTGTACAAAGTATATACAAAAAGTAATGTAATTTGTGACCTCACATTTGACCTGCAAAACATACTTGGAAAGCAGCTATACTTTTCCCTCTTCTATGAAGCTTGGAAACTGACAATAAGGGTTGAGATTTACATTGAACAGGCCCAACATTTTTCTGAATTATGAATATACCTTCTACAGGCATTGATCAAGTGTACAGTTCCCAAAAACAGCAAGTGATTACACCAACTGGTGTTCAATCTGTGAGTAAAAAACACTCACGCTGAGCAAAATTGCCTAGCTATTGTTTGTTTGCTATTAATTCACCCAAAACCACAAACATAGTACACACACTGCATAATGCAGACACACACACACACACACTGCATACTGCACACACACACACTGCATACTGCACACATACTGCACTACATTCACACACACACTACATACTGTTAAATGAATAATCTGAAAAAGTAGAAGTTATATTTCAAAAGAAAAGGGGGAAATACATCCCAAAAAATGGTGATGAGCTGCAAATTTATGTTACAATATGTGACAGTAATTCAGAAAATCATGTGTGACAAAGTAATGATGTACAAGTACCGGGATTGTCCATTTACCAATTTCACAATAGGTTTCTACATGATCATCAAATATGTATTAAAGTTTGAAGTTTTATTTGATGAATAAATAATAAGACATGAAAGAAAGAAGTTATGACTTATTCTCTTCAGCTTCTTTTATGTGTTTCACATTTAGTAACCTTTCTTCTTTGACAGGCTGAGGTTAAACAAGATCTTACAGCTGAAGAAGCATTTGAAAGTAAGAAGAATAAACTTGCAGAGCTGGGAATGGCGCTGCTTTCAGATCCAGAGTCCAATATAAAATCTTTGAAGGAGATTTTACAAATATGAAAAGATAATAATCATGCAATAGTCAAAGAATTTCAATAATTCTCATCACATTTTCTCAGTATCCAAACAAGCACTGAAAAATGTGGCAAAAATCCAGCTCAAAATTACCATAAAAATAGCGATTAAAGCAGACAAATCCCATCTCATGTCGGTTGCAGTGTGCGTCGACATGTACAAGCGCTGCAACCTAGGCATTAATGGAAGATAACGTAACACTTTTTTTGGAATCTTCATCGTTCTTTATTTAGGTGTGATTTTATATCTCGGCTCATTACAAACAGGGCATTTATCCAACTCTTTGTTTTCCTTATAGAACAATATACAATTATTTACACATGCATGGATTTTTTCATACCCTAAGCCTAGACCGTTCAGCACCTTCTGGGAACTTTTATGATCTTTAGGCAAACAATTGTATTTTGGAAGCATCCTCTTCACAATACCCATAAAGTAGTCATAACACCGGTTTGACATACGGAACTTCATCTTTCCTTGCATGAACTCCACAATCGCCGTAAGAACCGAAAAGTCTTCACAACCCAGGTATAATTCTTGCTTGGCATTTTTCAATAGCTTTCATACTTATCGAATGCTTCCTTATCCATGGTGGGAGGCACGCCATCCCCCCCCCCCCTCCTCATTGTCATTGCTCGAGGCGTATGGATAACAGTCATTTACAATACCCATGACTTGGTCATTACCAGATAAATTTCCTTCACCAGTCTTCGCATGTGACTAGTACGAAGACGAAGCATGATGTAATGGATCCCCGTGATGATTCCATCTCGTATAGGTCTGCGTCATCCCACTTCTTACCAAATGATGGCGAACATTGTCAGGGGTCTCCCATATATGATTGTTACACGACCTACACAGACACTTGTTATGAGAAGGCCCCCGGTCGTGTCTCGTTGCAAATTCAATAAAATTATCTACTCCTTCCATATATTCAGCAGCACATCTGTTCGGATTCTGTATCCACTGTCTGTCCATTTTTCCTGTTACCACATTAAAGAGAGAGAGAGAGAGGAGCATTAGAACAACTTCAACTATGTCTCGTCACCTTATGCCTCCGGTAAAGGCCCTATCCCATTCGGGAGTGCACATGTGTGTCTCGTAGTTTACAGATCCACCAAGATTAGATTTCGACGTGGGCAAATTTTGGCAACATCTCCCTACAGTTCTCCAAGTGCATGACGTAGATATCAAACACCTACTATGGACTCGAAGAACGTAAGAAGATGTTACCAAAAACCCACAATCGAAACCTAATCCGTGAACCGCAAACTACGACACACAAATGTGCACTCCCAAACTGTCCAAAAATGGGACAATTCAAGAATCAATTGGATTGCAGTCACGCTTTCTCATCCATGCGCGAAATCCAATTAATTCTCAAACGGGAAACTAAGTTTTTGTTAAAAAAATGCATACAAAGTATTAACTTCGTACATACAACACAAAATAAATTCGGACAAAGTTAATTACTATTAACTTCGTATGTATAACACAAAATAAATTCGTACAAAATTAATTACTATTAACTTCATACGTACAACGCAACATAAAGTCATTCAACATATACAAATTATTTGCATACAAAACCATATAAAATAAATTCGTATGTCAACAACATAAAATGATCAAGAAAATACCTTCAAATTGGTGCTCCAACAAAAATCCTATGCAACAAACCTATACAAAATTAATTAATTTATGTTAATTAGAATTCAAAAATAATAAATAATAAATAATATTAAAAAAAAAAAATACCGTTAACGATTCCCAATGGTGGTGGAGGAGGAAATAGAACCTAGCTTGGGGGAGAGAGAGAGAGAGAGAGAGAGAGAGAGAGACAGACAGACAGAGAGAGACAGAGACAGAGAGACAGAGACAGAGAGACAGACAGAGAGACAGACAGAGAGACAGACAGAGACAGAGACACAGAGAGAGACAGAGACAGAGAGAGGGATAGAGAGTGAGATGGTGAGGGAGATGAGTGAGATAGGGAGAGAAAGATGGAGATGAGTGAGATAGGGAGAGAGATTTGGAGGGAGAAATCCGAGAGGGAGAGCTTGAGAGGCAAATTTGCAGAATTTTTCTGCAAAAACTGCCTTTTGGGTTGAAGGGAGGTGATTAAATCTGCTAGGTTTTGGGCAACGAAAATATTCGTCGCCTAAAGTCACCACTTTGAGCGACAAAACATTCGTCGAGCAAGAAATTTTAGGCGACGAATTATTTTCTTACGCAAAAGTTTGGCACCACATTCTCTATTTCCTGCCACTTTTTCCATCTTTTGGGCGACGAATGTATTTATTCGTCGCCCATTGAAATTTTAAGCGACGAATTACTTGGTCGCCTAAAGTTGTGTTTAGGCGACGAAATAAGGCGTCGCCTAAAGTTATGTTTAGGCAACGAAATACCTATTTCGTCGCCCAAAGTGATTTTGCCCGACGAAAAATTATTTGTCGCCTAAAGCTTTGTCGCCCAAGCTATTTTTTCTACTAGTGTAAGTTATCAAAACTTGTTTATGTATGTGGGTTGAGGGTCAACACTTCATTTGCATGCATGAATTTGATGCTAGAGTATAAGGGAGTTTCACCTAATCATTATGAACTTATATTCACGAGTAGTGGAGGTTGCTAGTCACAATCGCGTTAAGTAAATCCTAGGCAAGAGTATCATGCTTTTCATAGTTACGATTGCCTCGTCAATGCTTATGGTTTTCAAGGAGCGTAATGACCTTTGATATGTTTTTCTATCATGCTTTTCATAGTTAGGGAACTTGATAAGGATAATTTGGTTGCGATGCGTATCCCATCCAATTCAATGAGTTAAGGAAAATCTGATGGTTAATTTGTGCTGTCACGGTTAACTTGGGGTGTTGTCATTCATAGTCTAAAGGAATAATAACTGGAAATTAATTTGTATACATATATCATGTGTGGAGAAGGACCTTCTAACTAGCCTTCCACCCTTTTCAATTCACCAAATTCATTTTTAGAAAGTGTTTATTGCAGAGTTTATGTTTTAATTTTTAAATTCGTCAAAAACCAATCCCCCCTTTCATTTGTTATTTGTTTTAATTAGTTAGTCTTTATTTGTTTTAAGTGATTAGCAAAGCCCTCTAATCCTCGGCCTAGAACGATCCCTACTTATCCATACTACGATTACATTAATAGGGTTTTAATTTGTGTGCTAGTTTTTACCACATCAAATGCTATAATAGTAATACGAGTACTCCTCCACCACCAAAAACCAATGGTAAAACCATAATGGACTGCTCGAAAACAAAACTGAATGCTCACCCATATGTAAACACACAAGCCCAAGTAGATAAGCTACGAGGAGAGGCTAGGTATATGACAAATGCGTTGAGTACTACAATGACGTGAGTCTAATGCTAATCAGTTGTGCGGAAAGCGTGTCACACACAAGTTTGAGTTGCCTAGTGCAACCTAGAACATGCTAGTACCTACAATGGATACAAAGTTGCGTAGCGGTACTGGGTGTGATACCTTCAAACGTCAAGGCTAGTCCTGGCCATAGGACTGAACACTGATACCTGGGTGTTCTACATCTACTGATGAGCAACAATATAGAAAAATGTATGGCAAATATAATACTCATGTTCTACCTCCAACAATCACATATTATATGAGTCGTGCTAACAATTTAAAGAAAGCAGTGAAAAACCATACATAATAATATATTTATCAAAACAAAAACTCACTCACTCACCTTTAATGACACACCCCGACCCGGATGTACAGGTGGACACCTAAAAGTTAAGTGTGCTGGCCGACACCACGTGGGGTGACAAAAGCCATTTAGAAGAATTTATGAAATAATTTAAGCAAATTGAATTAAATGAAGGTCAGAGTGCACGAAAGTGTGCGGGCGGAAAGAAATAATAAAATAATAATTGTGGAGTAGAGTAGGAGAATACAGTATGATTACAAATACAAGAATTCCCTATGTCGTCATACCACTGCGTCTCGACGTCGACAGCTCCAAGCCACTTGTCACCGAACTGAAGAATTGAGGACCTCAGCATGTCCTCGAGAGTCTGAATAGTTCTTTCGGATTGGCCGTCAGTCTGAGGATGGTAGGCAATACTTTAGAGTAGTTGTGACCCCAATGCGTTATGAAACGCTCTCCAAATTAAATAGAGGAATAATATACTTCCACGGAGGGTAAAAAGGTAATATCAGCAATAGCCACCAAACTCGTCTGCCAAGTACTGTTTTGTAAAACCTTTTCAAAAGTTTGGGATGTAACCCCTCGCTGTAAAACCCGTAGTTTGCCAAAAGTATAAGTTACTAACAATAATACTCAAATCTCAATAATTGGGACTGCGCCCACAAGGATACGGGTAAAATCAATAACAACAGTAGTATAAAACATCACATTACTTATCGCATAATCAAAGCACACAAGTCATGCAGAAGGTGGCTACATGATAGGCTAGGTGATTACAATTTACGCTCTAGCACTACATGCACGTGAAGCTGGCGTTAAGCGCATCACAACGAGTTCGAGTTGCCAAGGCAACCTAGAACAAGCTGGCACCTACGATGGATCCAAAGTGAGCGTGTCAGTGCGTGTGAACATACACGTGAAGCTGGTCCTCGCCTGGACAATACTAACACCGTGCAGTATGCGTGATAAGTAATAAATCTCTAAAACGTATAGACATGCCAACATTTACTCAAATACGCCAAAAAGCATGATGAATACATCATAATATGCTAAGTAAAACATTTATCGAGTTTAATAATGTTGGAAATATGCCCTGAAAGTCAATCTTTGGAAGAAACTTTTCAGGACATTGACTGTATATTTGGATAACCCTAAATACAGCAAAAGGGCAAAGTCACTTATTAGGACAATCTCAATAGTTGATAAATGTCCAAATAGTGAATCCATGGACAATGGATTGATGGAAGAAGTAATCTAATGAAGTTAGACTGCAGAGACCTTCTTCTCATAACCATGATGTTCAAAATGTTCCTGGTCATGGGATTGTCGGAGGGATACTGACAATCCATAGACCAGTACGTACTATGTCAGCTTCAAATGGGAAGGATGGAGAGTCTCAGCCATTCGTGTATTGACACTATGACAAGTATGTAGGTGCTCATTAAGGGAATGAGTTCACTGAATACAATCGAAGGGAGTACTTGCATGGAGGTCTACTCACATGTCAAGCAAGTAACTCCATTGATTGGAATATGTAAGTAATCCTTTGACCTCAGACATAGTTGTCTTGTGGTTAGGTCCTTGATCTTTGACTATGTCAAAGTCACCCCAATCTTGAGGGTGTCCACGGCATAGTTGGGGTTAAGCTACTTAGCCATGGAGGCAAGTGAATGGTCAACAAGGGATCTCTAATCCTCGTTACGAGAGGAAGAATACTCTAAGATATGATTCGGGAATCTTCGGCCGAAGTAGTGAGTGTAGTAATGGAAAGTGTTCCTTTACGACTCAATTGAATCATATAACATAGTATAATCACATTAGGGGTTTGACATTATGTATCCATACCCTAATAATGTGATTGAGAGTATTGTATTAGAGAAGGATCGAATTACATTGTAATTCCAATTGAATAGGTTCTCCGAACAAACTTCTACATTAGCTTGGGTAGCCATGATATATGTTTAGATGTCACTCATGGCTTGTGGGTTCTTCTAGATGATTAAATATGTAGTCATCAAAGAAGAAAGAGAATTAAAAGTAAGTTTTAATTCACTAGATGATTGGATTAAAACTAATCAATTGGATTGATACCAATCACCTCACTGCCTTGCTAATTAGAACCTAACATGATTGTACACCGAATACACTCTTGTGGTGGAACAACATATGAATGATGGAAATAATTAATTGGATTAATTAAGTGTTATGATTAATTAGAAAGTCTAATGAAATCATAAAGGCGATGAAAGATCGTTTTTGGGCTTACCGAAATGTTCGGGTTTATTCGGGCCCATTGGGCCCAAACCCATTGGGCTTTTATTCAAGCATAAGATGACTTGAAATATTAAAAGCCCAAAGCCCAAATAACACTCCTAAGGCCGGCCTAAAGAGAGAAAGAAAGAGAGTGAGTGTTGAGTCAAAAGTTGACTCACTTCTCTCACCTTTATATGCAAAGTTTAATGAAACTTTTCATGATGGTTTTTTGTGTGAGTTAGTCAACCAAAAGAAAAACAAAAACTCTCCCCCTTTTCTCTAAAAACAGCCGGCCATTTTCCAAAAGAAGGGATAGCTACTCATCTCCCTTTCTTTTGATGATCCATCATCCATTCCACTACTAGTGTAGGTGTGGATCTTTAGAGGCCTTCTACCTTGGAGGCTCTAGGAGAAACCTATTGAAGGCAATCAATCAAGGTGGAGGAATCAAGGAGGGAAGCTAGGCTCAAGGAGTTCCAAGAACAAAGGGCTTGGAGGTGGTCCATCCTTGGTCTAAAGAGTAGATCAAGAGGTAATGAAACTTAACCTCCACTTTGTTCTTATTTTGTTTTGATGCATCAAATAGAAACCTATGCTTCTTGAAGGGGATTTGCATGACTATTGCTTTGATATAATTGCTTCCGTTGCTTATGCATATGAATTTTGAATTGCTTATGCATGCTAGTCATTAGAAATCCCATACAAATCTCATAATTTCCCTTCAAATAAAACATGGCATGCTATACAAGTCATAAAATCACATTTGAAACACATACGAAAATAATAATATTTTAATAAAGAAAGGGCCCACTCACTGGTATGTCGTCGGGTCGTAGCCGCCGTACCTAGCCTGAGCTCGTAGCTCCTCGGGATAGGCCTCACCTATATGGGAATTCACTATACTAATCATTATACAAGTCTATTCCAAATTAAATAAGGTAATGACTCGAAATCTCCTTTATTTGCCCGAATTGGAGGTCCAAAACACCTCGAAAATTACCATATGTACCACCCCTAGGTAGTACGCATCGTCACGAGTCGCCTTGCGAAGACGGAATTGGAAAAAGATGCCTCACGCGCGGCTCAAAAGCAACTAAGCCGTGGCCCCACGTGCGGCTCACGCGCGCCGGTCAACGGTCAACGCTGACGTCAGCGCTGGTCTGAACCGGTTTGCTGACGTTAACAAGGTCGGTCTGAACCAGTTGCTGACGTCAGCATGCCCGGTCCGAACCGATTTGCTGACGTCAGCGCCGGTCATCCCTGTCATTACTCCGGTTGCCGACGCCGCCGCAGGCCGCCTAGCCGGTCGCCGGAATTTGGAAAATTTGGCCGGAAAACTGGAATTTTTTCAAAACTTCAAAACTTCTTCATTTCTAGGCCAATTTCTACGATCTATATATCAAAATGAAGCTAGAAACGAGTAGAGTTCGAATTTGCTTACCAACACCTCAACAGGTGGTCAGAAGTGGTCGAAAAATGGATCGAAAGAACCGGCCAAAAGTCGACGTTGCCGTTCTCGCCGTTTTCTTCACTTGCAGGCCTTGGGTTGGGTTCCCAAGGTTCCCAGAAGATGTTTGGTGATGAATTTAGGTTGATTCGAGGTCCAAATCAACGAGTTCTTCACTGGGAAAATTTCAAAAACCGTCGAGAAAAACTCATATTTTCTGGGTTCGATTTGTGGTTGTTTTCTAGGCACCAAAGCCTGGGTTTTTGTCACAGGAATGAAGATGATGAGTTTGGGAGTGAGTTCGATTAGAGGCAAGGTCGAGAGTGAGAGTGAGGAGCCACGGGGTGGCTTGAGAACTTTGTAAGTGTGTGTGTGATTTTCTGCAAAGCAATTGTAGAAATCACGGCTTGAGTTGGGGAAAAGCAGGGAGACAAAAATTAGTGCAGATTTGATAGCTAGAGTGTGGGTGGAGTGTGATGAAAAATCACACAGAATTTGCTCAATTTAACGTAGCAAAAATTCAAAGGATGAACTTGCAGTCAAAACGCATGCAGTTACGTTGTCAGAAAATAGTAGAGGTGCAAAGCTCCTGGTTTGGATGAAAACCATGGGCGTACAGCCCACAGAAAAGAAAATTACCGCACAGGAAATTTTGCCCAAATAATCATAACTTGTCCGTTACAAGTCCGAAAATTATCCCGTTCGCGCCTACGGGTTCGTGGTGAAGTGTACTACTCAAAAAGTACGAGAAAAGTACAAGATTTAGTCAATAGGAAATAATTGTCCAGGTAGGACATACGTGGCCACTAAGGGCATTTTCGTCAATTTACAAAGTTGGGGAATAAAATACAATATTTTTAGGGACGAGATATAACACATGCCAACATTTATTCAAATACGCCAAATAAGGATGATTAACACATCATAATATGTCAAGTAAAACATTTATCAAATTTAATAAAACATGGCATGCTATACAAGTCATAAAATCACATTTAAACCCATACTAGAAATAATAATATTTTAATAAAGAAAGGGCCCACTCACTGGTATGTCGTCGGGTCATAGCCGCCGTACCTAGCCTGAGCTCGGAGCTCCTTGGGGATGACGGTCAGCATGCCTCGATATCCGGTGTCCACCTGGATATTTGGGTCGGGGTGTGTCATTTAAGTAGCCGGGTCGTAGCCCCCCTGTCTTAGAGAGTCCCGATAGTCATTTGGATAAGTCTCACCTATTTGAGATATCACTATAATAATGATTAAACTCATAAAGGTTACTAATTAAACTAATTAAGAAAACCTATCCCTTGTTTGCTCAACACGGAGGTCCGAAACACGGAGGTCCGAAATACCATACGTACTGCCTCTAGGTAGTCCGCGTCGTCACGGAAGTCGAAAATAATACCCCACACACCCCCAAGCATGGCTCACGAGCAGCCCACTCGCGGCTCATGCGCTGGGTCAAACTGACAGTCAACTAACGGCGTCAGTTGCCGCTGTTAGAATTAATGGAAGATTCGGTATCTCCTTTAAATCCAACATAATATTCCTAATGGTGTTAAAGGAATATAACTGAGAATATTCTCGGTTTGAACCGAGTTCACGCCTGTCTGAACCGGCCGGTCGCCGGCGGAAAACTGGCTGGTTTCTAGAATATTTTCAAACGTTCATAACTTCTTCATTTCTTGGCCAAATTTCATGTTCTTTATGTGAAAATGAAGCTATAGATGAGTAGAATGATGGTAAACCTTTGGTTTGGCCGGAAAGGCTAGGGAAATGTTCTGTATTTCCCCCAAAAGACCGCGGCTACTGTAGCTCATCGATCTACGTCAAAACTCAACGAGAGAAATCCAATGGCAATAATTAGAAACCACACCTCGGTCTAGAATGGCGAAAAAATTGCCGGGAAGGTCCGGTTCTTCCGTGTGCTTTTTTCGTCAAACAGTTGAGAGTTTGGACAAACGGTTAGCACCGTTGAGTCTAGGGCGTCGAGACGAAGAGGGTGGTGACTTTAGATCGCCTCGATTCGACCGGTTTTTGTCGACATGCACTGTGCACACACGGTGAGAAAGAGAGAGAGAGAGAGAGAGAGAGAGAGAGAGAGAGAGAGAGAGAGAAAGAGAGAAAATGAAAATAAGGAAAGAAAAGTGATGGGGAAGAGGGAGGAAGAGTGAGATATTTTGGTTTTTGAGGGTATTGTGCACCCACCAAATACAGTAAAATTACACGGTCCAGTGTACAAAATAACACACATGTGTCCAAAATATCCCCCCGGGAATTATTTTATTACAAACTTTTTACGGGATGTTACATTCTTCATGGTATCAAAGCAAGTTGTTCCATGTGTGCAACCCCATAGCCACATGTGAGCACGTCATTCGATTTGTGTTGTCCACACGCTAAGCTTGAAAATTCGCCACATGTGAAGACGTGTTGAGAATGAATACCACATTGATAAGAGGAGAAGCCTTGCATGAGCTTATAAGTAAGTTGAGCTACTCTCCATATTGCCAATTGGTTTTATGGTGAAACTCCAATTTTCTTCAAAGAGCCTTTGTCAACCAAAAACGCATGAAAGTACAAATTTTCCCCTATGTTCATAACTTAACTTCAACACAAAGTTTAATAATTAGAGATAACTAGCCTCTTGCCACACGCGTATTATTCATTGTTTTTTTTTATTTTACTTATTTTAATTATTATTATTTTTTCTGTAAATCTTTTTTAAATCATAATGGAAGAAGGGCAACTTGTATATTATAAAAACTTCACCATTTTTTGCTCTGTCCCATTACATCAAACAATTAAAATAAAAAGAAAATAAAAGAGTCCAAAATTACCGTTCTTCTCTCTTTCTTCTCGCCGAAGCAGTTATCATCAAGGCAACTTCCCCACAACTTCCCCCTCAACCACAATCGTTCAACTACAATTTCTCTCTTTTCTCTGTCTATATCAAATTTAACCAAAAGTACATATTGGCTATTCCAAGAAAATTAGATGGAACGTGAAAATTGTAAGTTTGCCAATTAATAATCCTATAAGTTATGCTCATTTTGGTAAATTTTAATTATTTTTCCTCTTACGTTGGTTATTCGGTATTTTATTGTTGTTCACTTAATTAACTTTGCTTTTCTAAACCTTGAATGAGGCTCAGTGTAAGAATATTCTAATATTTAAGTGTGGCCCATATGATACAGTTTATGTGTGATATATTCAGTTTAATGAATATTGTTTTAGAAATAATTTTATTAGTTAAATTATGAGAATTGATTTTCTATTATATTACTGTGATGAGTGGTAATTAATTATGGGTTTTATTAGGAAACGGGTCATATCTCTGCCTATAATAGTGCACATACCCATCTAATGTGTACATTAATGAAAAACACTTATTAGGGTTCTAACGTGCAAGCAAGGTTAGGGAGAAACCTAATTTCTTCTACACTGGTGACTTGTTTACGGATCGATCCATCAAGATAGAGATTGTAGATGACATTTAACGGCTAATTATCAAAGTATATGTGATTACATCTTCCGCATAATCTTTTGTAAAAATCATGGAATTAAAGATTTCGGTTCATGAATTGTGTCTTTACTCAATTTTAAGTTTACATCCACTACATGCAGAAGTTGGCGGTAAGGGAAACAGTGTACTTGGTAAGAGATTGAGGTGAAGTTATATATGTTTGAAAGGTACTCTACCCTGGCTTTGGCTGTGTGAAAATTTTCAGGTCGACGGGCCGATGGCCCACTCCAACAACACCGATACTATCCCCACTTAACCACCTGCACAATCCTCAGGTGTGGGGTTTTATCACAAAAGGCCTCGGTGTTAGTTAGAGAGGGGTATTTCTATTTAAACTACTTTCTCTTTGGCCCTCTGGCCGATGTGGGATTCCAACACTCCCCCGCACGTGAGACCCCATTTTTTATGTGTCACACGTGGAGATCCACATTGGCAACCACGTGCCATGTGGGGACTCACCCATCACACGGGGCCAATAGGGACCCACCCAATCACGTGTCATCTTTGGCCTACGTGGAGTCATGTCGGGACTCACCCATCACGCGGGGCCAAACGAGGACCCACCCAATCACGTGGCAGTACGGGCCTGCCTCCTGGCTCTGATACCATGTGGAAATTTTCAGGTCGACGGGCCGAGGGCCCACTCCAACAACACCGATACTATCCCCACTTAACCACCTGCACAATCCTCAGGTGTGGGGTTTTATCACAAAAGGCCTCGGTGTTAGTTAGATTGGGGTATTTCTATTTAAACTACTTTCTCTTTGGCCCTCTGGCTGATGTAGAATTCCAACAGGCTGCTTTGAAAAATGGGACTGTTGATACTTATTTCTTGGAGCCAATTATCATTGATACAAAGGATATGTTGACGGATGTTCATCGGGTTGAACTGATGCATCATGCATGCTAGAAGAGAAGTAATCCTTTTATTTCTATCTATTCAAATATGGTGCAGCGGACAGATTGACGCGCTCGATCTTCATTTTTCGTTTGGTAAGTATCTTTTCTAATCCTTTTACTTCTATCTGTTCAAGTTTCCCTTGCCCTAATTTTTACCATTCAGTCGACAAATTAATAATATAGGTTATAATTTCGTAATTGGAATATGTGATACCTTTGAATTTCAGTGTTCATGTAAATTATTTTTCTGTAGAAACACTCAACTTGGACGCAATAAGTTGTGTGTTTAGTTACTTTCTAGGCTAATTGATTTAATAATTGAACATCGGATGGATATTTGAGTTATGATTGTTAGAATAAATAGTTCTACACGCAAAGCGTGTGTGCCAATTGCTAATCATTTAGAATTAAAACTCAATCTCTACATATATTGAGGAGGCTTGTGATCCTTGGCATGTGATGAGTGGGTAAATAATCGCAATAGTTTTGCACTCATAATCAGAAACGAGTGATCCGTTAATATAACAGATTGTGTTTGGGTGACCCGTTAGCTTAATGAGTTGAGTTTGAGTGAACCGTTAATCTAATGGATCAGATTCAATCCAACCTAAACCTGTTAAACCCAACCCATCTCTCATAGAGATGACAGATGAATTCGAGCTATTGTTCCGTCATCAAGATGACATATTAAGATTAGGAATTAGTTATCGGTGGATTCATCAGCTACCGCTGACATAATTTGAATGAGATCGTGCATTGAGGAAAGTGGTAATCGTTGTGATCAAAAGTTTTGTTGGTATTATTCTATAACCCAACAGGCAAAGCGCATAACGACAATGGGATTCCCCCAATCAAACTCAAATAGATATGTTTTCAGGTCCATTTCTAAAGAGTTGCAACTGATATTGGCCAACAAAGAAAGGAAAATCGACTGCGACTTGAGGGAATTGATGATGATCTTGGTAAAGCTATTACAAAGTGGATGGGGTCAGTCATGGTTAGGTTATAAACGCATGGGTAGCTAGTTATATAGACCAAGTAAACATGACTCCTGACTAGGTGCGGATTTGTGAATGAGTAAGTGCTTTATATCACCTTCATCTAGTGCTACATTTTTATGGTTCCAATAATCTGGCAAACAAAGCGTGCAAGTAAAGGATCTAAGAAAAAGTAAGGAAACATTATTTTTCTTTCTTTTTTTTGTTGGACATTTTGCAAGATCATGGCATACTACATTGAAATATCATATGATGTGACATGTGTTATATTCAATAAGATAAAATTATAAACTAATTAATGTCATCATTATGTAAAAATTGCGACATCATGTGATATAAAAATGTGAAATGACTACTTTAGGACCACAATTTTTGAAGGTTTTGTCGCGTGACATAAGAGGTTCGACAATCTAGAAGTGACTAAGGTCAAAGAAGATAAAATTGTACCAGATTTTAGGGTTTGAATTGTTGTGTATTCTTCTCTCTTGGAGGCATGATATATATACAAGTACAAAACTATCTAAGTATAAGGAATCCCTAATCAAGAAGGAAATCTCTATTAATAAGGAAATTACAAATCAACAATAAAAAGGATAGTTGACGCACGCCAACACCCCCCCTCAAGTTGGTGCATAGATATCTATTAAGTCCAATTTGTCGAGTCATGAAAAACTCTCGCTGACACTACATGTGTTAAAACATCTGCTAACTGTTCTTCAGACTTTACATACGGAACATCAACTAGCTTGATCTCAACTTTTCCTTGATAAAATGTTGATCCAATTCAACATGCTTTGTTCGATCATGTTGAACTGGATTGTTTGCAATCTCTCGAGCTGCTTGATTATCACAATACAGTTGCATTGCACCCTCTTGTTTAAAACCAATCTCCGTAAGTAGAACCCGAAGGCACAAGTTCACAAATACCATGGGCCATCTCTCTATACTGTGCTTCAGCTGAAGATCGAGTGACTACATTCTGCTTTGTACTTCGCCAAGTTACAAGATTACCTACAACAAACATAAATTATCTTAAGGTTGAACACATATCTAACACATTCCCAACCCAATCTGCATCCATACAACCTTTAACTTCCATAAGTCAATGCTTATGGAAAATTAACCCCATTCTAGGAGCAGACTTTAAAATAGTTCAGAATTCTCATCACAACCACCATATGGTCCTCGCTTGTAGAGTGCATAAATTGACTAACAACGGTAACGGTATAGACTATGTCCGGACGAGTAAGCGATAGATAAATCAACTTCCCAACCAACCGCTGATATCTCGCCCTATCATCCAAAACTTGATTAGGATAAATATTCAAATGATGATTCTGCACAATTGGAGTCTCAGCCAGCTTGCAAGCTAACATACCAGTCTCAGACAGTTGATCAAGTACTCATTTCCTTTGGGACAAGAAAATACTTTCCTTGGATCGAGCAACCTCAATCCCCAAAAAATATTTCAACTGTCTTAAGTCTTTCATCTCAAACTCGGAGGATAAATATTCCTGTAACTTCTAGTTTTCTTCCACATCATCTCCCGTAGCAACCATGTCATCAACATAAATAATAGTAGAGTCACCTTACCACCATTGCACTTGATAAACAATGTATGATCTGAATTCCCTTGACGATAACAATATTTTTTCATGACTTGATCAAATCTCCCAAACCAAGCACGAGGTGATTGCTTTAATCCATACAAAGATTTATGAAGACACCACACTTTTCTAGAGTTACCCTGTAATCCATATCTAGAAGGAAGATCCATGTACAACTTTTCCTCCAAGTCACCATGTAGAAAAGCATTTTTTACATTGAACTGTTTGTGACGATCCGTCCCTAATTTTATTGTATTTTATTTTCTGAACGTGTAAATTTACCAAAATGTCCTTGAACGGGCTAAGTGGAAGTCCTATGTGGACGTTTGAGTTCTTTATGAATTTTGAATTATTGTTGTATTCAGGTAGTACTCTTTCCTATGAGCTCGTGAGCGCGAACGGAACGAAAATCTGACGTGTAACGGAAACGTTACATACATTTAAATATTATTTCCTGTTATGAAAATATGGTGGTGCGTGTACCATATGGGATCCAATTGCCCAATTTAATTTGGAAAAATCTCTTTTCCTTCTTTTTCCCGTGATCTCTCTCTTTCCCCCTCACTCTTCTTTTTCTGCTTTCTTTCTTCTCCCCGTAAGACTTGCACAGTACACACAGTGGCCACACCAATTCTTTCGAACTGAGGCAAACCACCACCACCATCTTGTTCGTTGTAACTCACTGAGCTCAACGGTGCAAGCTGCCCAAACTCCCTACCGTTTGAAAGAAATCGCACATAGAAGAACTGGACTTTTCCGGCGAGTTTCTCGAAATTACCGACCAAGGTGAGGCTTTTCATACTAAAATCGCTACCATTAGCATCCTCGTGTTGAGTAGATAGATTTTCATACTAAAATCGTGTGTTTTAGTCATGTTTTGGAGTAGATCGGACTTCGTTCGTAAGCCGAGACTTTCTAGCCATTTTTCGGCCATTTCCGACCACTTTTTAAACTCCAAACCAGTATAATCTTGTTCTCCTTCTCTCTAGCTTCATTTTGACATGTGGATCGTGTAAAATGGTTGAGAAATGAAAAATTTACTAATTTTGCAAATTTTTTAAGAAACCGACGAGTTTTGGCCGGTGATGATCGGCGGCAGACGGCGGTGCCGGCGACCAGCGTGAGTTGCAGCGGTGATCGGTTCAAACCGGCCTGAACCCGGTCCAAACTGGACCGTGACATTAGCAAACCAATTCAAACTTGGTCCAGACCAGGAATATTCTCAGGTATATTCCTTTAACGGCATTAGGAATATTTCCTTAGATTTAACGGAGATACCGGACTCTTTCGTTAAATCTAACGGCGCCAACTAATGCCATTAGTTTGACTGGCTTGGTTTGACCGCGCGTGGGCTGAGGCAGGCCCTCTTGTGTGGGTGCGGGGGATTACTTGTTCAACTTCCGTCGACGTGAGGCGACTCGTGGCGATGCGTACTACCTCTAGGCAGTACTTATTGTATTTTTCAGAGTGTTTTGGACCTCCGTGTTGAGAAAACCAAGGATAAATGTCGTTTATTAATTTAATAAGTAACCTTTATGAGTTTAATCATTACTATAGTGATATCTCATATAGGTGATTCTTACCATGAGGAGTACAGAGGTCAGGCAAGGCAAGGCAGCTACGACCCAACTACATATCAGTGAGTGGGCTTTGTTTTGAGAAACCAATATTATTTATATTATTTATCACTATGATTTCATGATTTATTTTCTATCATGCCATGCTTTTATTTATGGGTGAAGTATACAGAAATTAGATTATGTTGAGACTTGTGAAACTACAATGGCATGATCATGTGTATTTTATCTGCTCATCATACATGCATTCACCAGTGTCTAGTACTCGTTCGGGCCAGGACCAGCATTCACGTGTATGTTCACATTCGCACCGTTATGCTCACTTTGAATCCATTGTAGGTGCTAGCCTGTACTAGTCTGCATTAGGCAGCTAGGACTCATATGTGACACGATTATTGCCAGCTTCACGTGATCGTAGTACTGAGCATATATCCTTTACACCCAGCCTGTTCCATGTAACTACTTTTTGCATGGACTTGTGTAATTGCATATGTGGATGAGCATATCGTATTATATATTTCTATGTTGATGAGCATGCTATATGTTGAGGAGATTTTGGTATTACTCATACTTTTGGCCTTGATGCCTTTATACTGTTTTGACGACGAATATTATATTATGTTGAGATAAAGGTGTTTAACCATATCTTTGAAAATTTTCATACTATATGTAGTATGATTGTGGAAAACTATACAGGAATTTTCAAAGAGGGCTTATTATGTTATGAAAAATAAAGGTTTTAGAAATATTTATTTTTGCCCACTCACACCTTCTGTTTTGCGCCCCTCTAGGACGTAGTAGCTGGACTTGTGGTGAGCACGATCATTCTGGTGTTTACGACTTCCTCACCAGATAAATGTAGGAGTTCTTTCTTCGACTAGTATGTTTTACCCATCTCATTCAGGATGTGAATAATTCGTACTTTTTTTTACTGCATTTTATCTATGCTCTGAACATCTCATGCTATGTAATAAGGGTTCTAGCTATACTTCTGCGCACTCTTCTGCATGATTTTAATAATTCCAGACTTTGGTTTTATTTTTTTCAAAAATTTCCACTTCATCTGCATGACATGGCTTTCGTCACCCTTCGGGTGTCGGCCAGCATGCCTCGATTTTGGTACCCTTCGGGATATCCGGGCCGGGGTGTGTCATTGTTTCAATGACCAATCAAGATTAGCTGCCAAGGACAATAATACACGTATGATATACATCTTTTCGACTGGTGCAAACGTCTCTCGATAGTCTACTCCAAACGTTTGTGCATATCCTTTAGCAACCAACCTAGCCTTGTATCTGTCTATGGTTCCGTCAGCTTTATGTTTAATGGTGAACACTCATTTGCAACCCACTCCTCTTTCCTTTCGACGACGACACTATATTCCATGTCTTGTTACTCAACAACACATCCATTTCCACCTGCGTAGCCTCCCTTCATTTCAGATATTTTAAGGATTCATCAACTTGAATAGGAATTTGTATACATTGGTTTACCATTGCCTGGTACTATGGTGCCTTGCCACGGTTCTGCCTAGGAGGCAAATAATAAGATAGCTCAAGATCAGCATAATTAGATAAAGTATTTGTTTCCAGACTACTTACCTCAAGTATATCCACGGGCTCATGAGCGGGGACAATTGAGTGAGGAGAAGGGGTTATTTCATAGCCATCTTGCAACGGACTCAGTGCAACTATCACTTCTGGACTAGTATCTGACTCGATGGAGGTGGCAATTTTGGTGGCAAGTTGTTGCACTTCATCCACTGACTGTCCCACAACCACTGTCTCATTACCAAGATCACACCAACTAGGAAGTTCTTCAATCGGTGTCTCCTTTGAAGAATATAGGGGGTTGTAGGACCATGAGATTTCCTGGGACGAAGTAAGGCGGATCGAAATACGAATACCGTAGAAGTCCGGTCATGGACTCAACAGCTCTGCATGTCGAGGTAAGCTGCTCAAACTGATCAGTAATGCCCCCACATCTGTGGAACTCCAGAAAGGTAGGTGACGTTCGTCGACTTCCCCGAGATAGACCATGCTTGTTTCGCAATACACGAAAGCCAGATCCGACTGGGGATCTAATCTTTTTCTATATTCTTAGAGATTCCTACAATCTAGGATTGGCGTGTGCCTCAAGTAATCATACCCTTAAAAGAAAATAATATATATTCCTAGATATCCTCTAGGATTCTCCCAGTTCAATACAAATTCAATATCCTAAAATGTCTCTCTCTTGACTACTACATATACCCAATCTAAGGCATATCTCTAGTATTGCAATTATTGCAATTTACATATACTTAGTTCTTTAGATAGTCTCTTGCCCACTGCTTGAGTCTAAATATTGCTTACTAACTTGACTATCGGAGAACCTTTGGTCGGTACTCCACCGATACCTTAGACTATTCTAGGTTGTTCTCTTTTCTTGCAAGTGGTTGGATTTGCAGACGACCCCCATCAACAGTGGTGCGCAAGTTTGGTTCCAACAATTGGTGCTTTCATTGAGAGAAGAATCATATTCCCTCAACTAAATCACTCTACCACAACATGTCAGTTGAAGACAGCTCCGTGAATGCTGGCACTAACACTCAGGGTGGAAACAATCAACTCCTCGATGCTTTTATCGCATCGATGATCAGCCCAACCTCAGTTGGAGAAGTTCCACCCACCATAAATCAAATTATGGAAGCTTTCACGAAGGTCATCGCTTTTATGACCGAACTCCAGAAGCCCGTAAGGGCTTCCCAGGCAGAAAATTGATTAAACTTCATCGCCTCTAAGAGATGTTTCAAGGCTCTGGAGAATGCTAGAGGAACTACTTGGTAATTAGAATACCATTACTTCAGATGGACAGCCGATCAAGACTACACCTGCATCAGCTCTGATAGGAGTAGCCAACCCAAATCTGCATGCAGAACATCGTGATGGTCGTACTGCCAACAATGCCTTTGCAGGCGGGAATCGAGTTCAACTAAACCATGATCTCTTGGACACTGCAAGGATTTCCTAAGTGGACCCCAAGCATCTTGACTTCGACTTGGTCAGATTCGTTAAAAAATGCAGAGCTGCCCAGACCTTTAAACCGTTACAATCCGTGGGAGACTTTGATGGATCTATAAAACCAGATCGCGAGTAAATTGTCGCTAGAGTTAGAAGCCTTCTCTCTTCGACCATTGAATCTACACCTTTGCATGAGAGATTCTCTCAACCTAGATTTAAGTACTTCAACGGGGATTCAAATCCGGATAACCACATCATGCATTATCGGAACACTATGACATTGTACAGCAACAACGACGCATGGATATGCAAGATGTTTCTATCTACTCTCGAAGAACCATCTATGAGATGGTTTTTGGAGTTGACAACCCGTTCAATCAACAACTTTGAAATTCTAGCAGAGCTGTTTGTGAGTGCTTTCTTCATGTATCGCTATGTCCGAAAACATCATGAAGTTGTGTTCTGCATGTATCCACAATTCAAGAACTAAAGTCTCAGAGATTACCTAAAACGATTTCGCACGGAATTTGCTGAGGTTGACAAACCTGATGATAGACTTGCTAGAACGTCTTTCAAACAAGGCATTTACATCCATTCATCTTTGTCCCAAAAGTTGAATAAGAAGAAGTAACGGAGTGCATTGACATAGAAAATGATGTCACTAGATAGGACGAAATGGCTTGGAAGACCAAGCGAAAAGAGGAAGACTGTGATACCCCGCTGCCTCCGTCTTCTAGCCAGAATGATAAAAGAGGACGCAAGGAAAAGCCTATCTTGTCCAAACCAAGAAGTTATACTGCTCTCAACACTGGCATCAACAGAGTCCTTCAAAGCATTGAAGACAAGTCGTGTCTCAAAAGGCCTAAACCTCTTCCAGATTTTGTCATTAAGCGAAAGCCTAACGAATATTGCTCCTATCACCAGAGCACCAGACACACCATCCAACATTGTCGTACATTCCAATACCATATCGAAGAACTTCTCAACCAAGGACATTGTTGGGAATTTGTGAAGAGCATAGCTAAAAAGGAGGAACGCGTTGAAGGAAAAGACAAAAAGAAGTCTGATAAGTGCGTACTCACTGAAGAGAAAGAAGATCAACGACCGACAAAGAAACTGATTCTCAATGTCAATTGCATCTACGAGGAACAAGATTGCCTGAATAACACTAGGAAAGAAAGGAAGGCTGCATGCAAAAAGCCGAAGATGGTAGCTTCCATCAACAAGCCACTTCCAATTGACTCCAATATCCTGACATTCTCCGATCGCGATTAGAGGATGTGCATTATTCCCACAATGATGCTTTGATGATCAAGATCCAGATTTAGAACGTTATGGTTAGCAGGGTGCTAATCGAAGATGGGTTTGAGGTTAATATCCTCTTCAAAGATGCAGCGGAGAATATGGGAATATTGAACAACATCACTCAAAATAAGACAACTCTACACACCTTTGAAGGTACTCCGATTCTATCTCTTGGAAAGGTGAAGCTAGCTGTTCATGGCAAGACATGTTCACTTGGTTGTACACCTCCATTTGGTTGTACCTCATTATCACGAGGCATCAGCATGACATGTTCACTTGTATAGTTGTTCACAGCAATTGAATCAAATTCAACCATGGTAACCCAATTTATGTCATCCCCTTCTTGAAAAGGCACCTCTGTAGTACCCAAAACCCCTACTTTGGGTGCAAAAGTAGTCGTTACTTCTAACGCTGCATCGAAGCATCATGGAAGCTTAGTGGGACAACTTTCATATTGGTCGGGTGGTCGAGTATTGATACATATATAGGTGTCACCCTTGTACCAATAACTGCCCGGCTATACTCCCAAAAATACCATGTCTCCATCGTCCCAAATCGTCACATGTTTGTTTGCGTGCGACCCCATTGGAACTAAGTAAGCAAGAGTTACTGTCACATCCGTCGTAGCACGATATTGTCCGCTTTGGGCCACGCCTTTACTGTTTTGTTTCTGGGAATTCACGAGTAACTTCCTAGTGGGTCACCCATCATGGGATTGCTCTAGCCCAAACTCGCTTAACTTCAGAGTTCCGATGGACTCCAAAGACAGTGAGCTCCCAAAAGGCCTCGTGCTAATTGGAGGTGGGCATGTACATATAAGGCACATCACCCCTTATCCGTTGGTCGATGTGGGATGTCACAATCCACCCCACTTAAGGGGAACTCGGCGTCCTCGCCGGCACATCCGTACCAAACGGCAGAGTGGCACAATCCCACATCGACCAACGGAGAGGGGGTGATGTGCCTTATATGTACATGCCCACCTCCAATTAGCACGAGGCCTTTTGAGAGCTCACTGGCTTCGGAGTCCATCGAAACTATGAAGTTAAGTGAGTTTGGGCTAGAGCAATCCCATGATGGGTGACCCACTGGGAAGTTGCTCGTGAGTTCCCATAAACAAAACCGTGAGGGCGTGGCCCAAAGCGGACAATATCTTGCTACGGCGGAGCCGGTTCGGGATGTGACAGAATGGTATCAGAGCCACTTTGCCGTTCGGTACGGATGTGGGATGTCACAGTTACCATATCAATAGCACAAGATGCGATATTCGAAACAATCTCCACAAACTCTCTGACAACTCCTTCCTCTTCACCGCCTACGTACTCCTTTTCATTATCGGATGTAACCCACCTCCCACTGTGGCAAATCATTACAAGTACTTCCCCCATGTTATGTTGCACAAACCTGAAATTACATATAACATATGTGCATAAGAACTAGCGAACATTCCCACATTTCATATTAAGTTACAACCATGCACACCATACACACCGTATGCACATAATGGGAAAACTTTATGAAATTTATGCAATTGAACACTTGAAACACAAATTGGAACATACCCAGTATTCTAGCACGTCAAAAATCAAGTTTTTTCCACAACCCATAGCCCCCAACATGAAACACAAACCCTAATTGAACTTCTAAATATTAATTCATCTTACAAACAACCCAAATATTCCATAAATCATTCATATAGGAACTTGGGATTAAACACCCTACCTTAGTAGCTTCCAACGTTGGCGTAGGCTATGCTTTGGCGCCCAAAAAGTAGCAGAGCTTCATCGAAGAGTCGTTGGTCGACCTCGCCAGATCGCGCAACATTGATCTTGTTTAAGGATGGTGGGTGCAGGTAGCAGCAAGCAAAATAACGGCGTGACAGGGACGGTGGGTACATGTGGAGCAATGTGCGACGAGTTGGATTTGGTGCTGCAACGGCTGGGTGCGGGTACGGTAAATACAGGTTGCTGAAGCGGGTCAGACTGCAGGTGGTTCACGTAGAGATTCGTCGGCGAGAAAATGCACATAGCTCAAATATGAGCTCAACCCAAAAACCCCCAACTTAGTCTTTGAGCGCTCTCTCTCTCGACAACTTTACAATCGAAAACATAAATAATGACGCCATGAGCTGAGAGTTTTTACAATTTATATTTGGGTATTTTTATCACATCCCCAACCGACTCCGCCGTAGCACGATATTGTCCGCTTTGGGCCACGCCCTCACGGTTTTGTTTCTGGGAACTCACGAGCAACTTCCCAGTGGGTCACCCATCTTGGGATTGCTCTAGCCCAAACTCGCTTAACTTCGGAGTTCCGATGGAATCCGAAGCTAGTGAGCTCCCAAAAGGCCTTGTGCTAAATGGAGGTGGGCATGTACATATAAAGTACATCACCCCCTCTTCGTTGGTCGATGTGGGATGTCACAATTTTTGTCAATTCTATTTTGAGCATGGTGTGTATGGAGTTTGCATTGTCCAATTGTCCTATTTTGGTTGTAAGATTAAACTTGTGTCCCATTTTAGTCAATTTCCCAATAGAAAAACAGAAAAAGAGATTGGTCCCATTTATATTATTTATTTTTAAACAATTCCTTCGACGCAATACCTTATGCTTACTGGGTTAAATTAAACTATTGCAAATGCCCCAATTACATACACAAAATGTGCTAAAAAATCCAAATAACAGATATTACTTTTTTTTTTTGTGGGGTTTTAAGTCTTTAACTTTGGCATGGTAGTGGAAGAAGAAGGCAGGGTAGGAATTGTGAGAAGATTCATCTGCGTATCAAATGGAGGCCATTAAGCCAGGCAGATTCATTTATGTTCACTGTAGCCAGCATGGATAAAAATTTAAACACCAAAAAATATAAAATAAAACGAGCCAAATGGCAGTTCATCATATCATGGCAAGGGGTATTTTGGTAAACGAAAGCAGGTGTCAAATCGTAATATTGGCTTCGAAACGTGAGCGTTTCTAGAACCCACCAGTTTAAAAGCATATGGCCAAATCTCTTGCAAGTCCAAGGAGTTTCAACATCCAAAACACAACATTAAGACAGAGCAGCGTCTCTGTCTGTCTGTCTCTCTCTCTCTCAAAATTTCCTCTTTTGGAGAGCCAGAGAGGCATTGCAATATCTCTCTCCAAAACCCCTTTAAGAAATCCAATTAATCCTCCCTCCCTCTTCTTCCAAACATTAAGAATTTAAGAGAGACAGAGAGATGGGTGGGAAGAAATTCGCAGTGCTTCTATGCGCAGAGGACACGGAGTTTGTGAAAAAGATGTACGGGGGGTATTTTGGGGTGTTTTTGAGAATGCTGGCGGAGGAGGGGGAGGCGTGGGACCTGTACCGGGTGGTGTGCGGCGAGTTTCCGGAGGACAATGAGATTGAAAGCTACGATGGGTTTGTGATATCCGGAAGCAGCAGGGATGCGCACGGCAATGATGCCTGGATCTCCAGGCTCCTCACCCTCCTCCAGAAAGTGGATTCTATCAAGAAAAAAGTTCTCGGCATTTGCTTTGGTCATCAGGTAAATAATCATTCCTTCATTATCTTTTTCTCATCCTCTTCACAAGAATTTTTTTATTACAAGCGATATTTTATCTTAATTTACACTAAAAAGATGAGTGCGGATTTGGACTCAAATCATGTGAGTTGAAGAGAAAAATCATATTTTCTACTACAACCATCCTTACGTATTCTTCATTCATTCTTTGTCTGTCTTTTTTTTGTCTTCGTCGAATCGGTTGATTTCTTCTCATTTGGAAATTGGATTTTTTTAGTATATTTTGCTTTAATGTGGTTTCCTATTTGAATTTGTTTCGGATTTTTTTATTTTGGATGCCATATTGCGAAGAACAAAAGGTGGTGAAAAGACTGTTTCGTACTGGACGCTGGGATTTTCTGGTACCGTAGGTTAAGGGTATAATGGTCTTTCTCTTGGCACGGAATTAATTGTGATTAATAATTGAAGTAATCGCTATGCGTTGAAGAAAACGAAGCACACTTACCTTAGTATGGCAAGTTTAAGGCCAAATCCGATTCCGAAACGTACATGAAGACAATTTTTAATGGTTTAGAAGTGCTGCGAAAAGTTTGCTGTCAGTGGACCTGTTACCGTACGATCGTGACTTTAGAGCTCCCACGAGACGGGTTTAACATTCATAATTTCACATCGTTATTTATTAAGTGATCTTGTGACCTAATCCAATGTGGTCCCTCAAAAACATACGTTTGATTTACTTGCAAAGAAGGACCAGTCGCAAGAAGTAAGAACTAATCATTACGCTTGTTTTATTTCTTTCTTTTTTGTTACAATTTTATTTTAGTTGCATACACAAGAAAATACTTGATTTTGTGTTCCTTGTATCTTTTTCCGTTCTTTATGTTGTGTCCTTTTTAATCAAGGAAAACGTAATATTTCGGGTATGTGAGTTTTTGAGGTTTATGTTCTCTATTGTATATAAAAGTTGAAACTGACGTATGGCGGAATTAAATATAATATCTATGAAAGTTTACATTTTGTAACTTGTCGGTGGCTAAACTAAACTTGATAGAAAACGTGGTGTGCTTTTGGCTTTTGGCTTTTGTTTCGGAGTGCCTGTTGCATGGTTTCGCATTGTCCCCCATTATATATTATGAGCGTAAGATAAAGGTGTCCAACACCCCACGCACACGTTAGAAATAAACTAATACTTCCAGGCAACTTTGCCTTTATATATATTGGGAGGGATTGGGGGATTCAGATTCTCCTCGTGGAGGAATCACCTCACCCTTCACTACCCGATATGGCTGCTACCCCTCCTCCCTCTATTGTCCATGATCGATGATCTCCTCCTGTCCATGGTCGCAGCCCTTATTTCATTGAATTTTATTTTGAAATATGAGACATGCTTTATAATGTTTGCATAGCATATAAAATAGATTATTTAGAATAAGATCATTTTAGTAATCATCACACACATTGGTTTTCATTTATATTAAGGTGAATTATTAAACAACTTATACGGAACGGATAATATTCTTACTTGGAACAACATCAATAGGAATCTGATTCTGACTCCACCTCATTCTAACTTCTCCTCAATTCAATTCCTCTAATTCTGATTGCGAATTAGTAACCAAGTCACTGGTTGGATATGTCAATTCTATTAACTTTTTAGTTAATAATATTTCTTTTTGGGTTACATGAAAATGGTTGAGCTGCCAACTCCTTATCCACCCTTTAAATTAATGCCATTGCTTGTTTATGTTTGTGATGAAGGATTGAGAGTTGTTTATATATGATTTTGATTAGATATTGAGCCGTGCATTGGGGGGGAAATCTGGCAGAGCCAGCACAGGCTGGGATATCGGAATCCGAAGCGTCCACTTGTCACCATCATCCAAGGCCTTCTCCTCTCTCAAAGTTCCAGCTCTTCTCTCCATATATGAAATCCATCGAGATGAGGTGTGTATACCTCTCCTCCGTTATCGAATAAAAATTTGACTTTCATTCTAAATACTAGTGTATTTAGGGTTTACCATGCATGAAAGTCAAATTTAATTAATTATATGTTGCTTAACTTGTAATATATATATATATATATATATATATATATATCAATTTTAATAGATAAATTCATGTTTATTCTCATTAAAATAAGGGAGTTTTTAGTTTAAATACCAAATTCAAAATAACTTTAAGTTAAAATACCATAGTTTTAGTTTAGGTACTAGTTGAAAAGTCAAACTAATTTGCTAGGTAAAATGACAATAATGTCCAACCCTACCATCATAAAGTTATAGCCATTAACTTTCCCAATGAATTGTAACTAACAAGCATGAGTATGAATTTTTTTAGAAGAAAATTTTTTTTATTACGTTAATCGCTTAGGATGTAGGGTCTAGTTCCCGGATTTTGGGCTTTGCCCAAAACCCGAGACCTACACCCTAAGCCCTAAGCTCCTCCCAAGGACATTCTAAAACCCTAAACCCAAAATGATCAACCCCAAACCTTGACCGACCTTTTAAAACCCTAAACCTTCAAAGTTAACCCCGAGCTCTAAAGGTCTTATAAAATTATGAAAGAAATAAATTTGAGGACAATATGGTAATCTCTCATATCTTTTATTTAGTCATAGGATCACTTGCAATAAAGTTTGTGGCTTATAAAATATTTAATTAGACTTGGTATTTTTCCTTCAAATCTATACCCAACTTGGTATCTAATATGAATTTACCTTTAAAATAATATAGGTGTGGGAACTTCCTCCTAAGGCAGAGTTGATTGCATGGTCGGATAAAACTGGTGTGGAGATGTTTAAGTGTGGAGATCACATGATGGGCATCCAAGGCCACCCTGAGTACACCAAAGATATTCTTCTCAATCTTATCGATCGCCTTGCCAAACTCGAATACATCTTGGTAATATAAATCTTTGAATAAAAATTTCTCCGAAACATCTTGGTAATATGTATCTAGCTATAAAAAAAATTCAAGGACTTTAAGTTTTATATATTGCTCCCACTAATTTGTTTTTGTCAATTTGGTTTCAGGACTCGGAAACTGAAGAATTGAAGGCCAAGGTGGAGGCATGTGAGCCAGACAGAGAGACATGGAAGAGGATTTGCAGAAGCTTTCTCAAGGGGGAATTATGATGATAAATGACTAATTATTTATGAGAAAGAAAAAAAAAAGTGTAAGTATGTTGTGTTTTGAGGAGACGCTAAGAAAGGGTTGTTAGTTTTCAGAGTTTGATAGGCTGGTAGCTGTGTTTAGGTTGGCAGCTTAAGAATTAAAATGTTATCAAGTTTAATTCGAAGAGAATTTGCAAGGTTGCTTAATTTTGCCAATAAATCTTTTCTTGTTCTAATCTTCTCACTGAAGTACAATAAAATCGACATATATACTGCAACTGAATTTTCAGAGAGTAACAAACATCCCAGGCCTAGCATGCAGCGAAAAGGAAACAAACTGCAAAATTATGGTCCAAACAACTTTGTAATAGTACTAGATTGATAGTAGAGATTAGGGTAGACATGAAGGAAGTTGAGGTTCCACCATAAAACCAATTGGAAATATGAGAAATAGTCCAACTACTTATAAGCACATGCACGGTCCCCTTCTTTTCTCGATGTGGAATTGATACTCTTAACAAGACAATCGAGTATGTGTTAGGGTTGAGGTTTCGAAGGTAGAAGATGAGTGGTGGAAGGAGAAATAGGAATATTCTTGCGATTATGGTTTAGAAGGATAATGGAGATTTCAAGAGTGGGAAATAGAGAAGAAAAGGCTTAAGGTTATAGCTTGCTGGGAAGTCAAGAGTGGATTTCCTACAACAAAGAGAAGAATTTCCTGCAGTAGGGAGAAGAACACTACACTTTGTTCAAGCTCTATACCCAAGTAGTACTTTTGGAACTTCTAGAGGGATTGATCTCCTTGGGGTTGATATCTTCTATTTTTACAATTTTCAAAGTTTTGGTTGATACTATAAATCGAATGAAGAAAGAGAATGCCAGGGTTGCCAGGTATGCTATTATTGCTATTAAGCGTGCTTTTAACACTTTGGCAGTCAAATTACATACTACGAATAACTATTTGTTTGGACCGGCAAAGTTTAGTGTTATCACTCCAAGTCAGATGGTAATTTGAATTCGAGGACAGATTCTCTCCAATCCGGTAAGAATGATGTAGGCCATGAGCCAAAGTCATTATTATATAAAATTAGTGGCAGTCATGGCATCAAGGGATATAAGTGCTATAATAAACTACATGCATTTTTTTTTGGAGCCATAATGCATGTATGTTGCTTTAAATTTGTGGCTTATGAGATTTCTGGTATTAACTCTAGTTTAATAACGTTATTTGAAATATTTTAGTTTTCTAGGAGTTTGTAAGCTATTATTTCATTTTTCTTTTAATGTGTTTACTTTAAATTGTAAGCCTATAAATACAAGTATTTGTAAGGCAAGAAGGAGATAGAAGTTGTTTAAATTTGGGGTGGGCATACGGGTCTCTCGACCCGTGGATCAGGACCATATTACCCAGCCACTAGTACAAATAAGGCCTTAATTGTCGGTCGAAAATCGTCGTCTCGGCATACACAAAACCGTCGCGCAAGTGAGTGTCGGCCAAAGTAGTAAATTTTACGACAGTAGAAAATCATCGTCTGGTGTATTCTCAAATGACGGTTTCCGCCCAAAACTGTCGTCCTGTCTCTCAAAAAAAAGGAAAAAAAAAGTTTCCATCATTCGAGCATGTTGTAGACTACGGTTCAAATAGCTACCAGATGATGGTTTTTCTTAAACCGTCGTTTCAATAATCCCTAGAAGACAGTTAATAATGAAAACCGTCATCCGTATAGCTACCAGACGACAGTTCAACTCTATACCGTCGTCCCATTTAAATAACAAAAGCATTTTTGCTATTTTGTGCTCATGTATGGTACGACAGTGTCTAAAACAAACTGTCGTTTTGATTGCCTTTGTTAGTTTGTTTTTGGATAATTTTGATCCACAGATTTCAGTTTGATGAATTTAGTTATGCCAATTTGCATTTTGATGCACAGATTACAACTTTCATTCTAATTACCATTGGTGCCAAAATACACAGATTGCAACTTCATATATTAAGAAACATGAGAGTACAAAAAAGTTAGATATAGTACCAACTTAATCCACATATATTCCAAAATAACCAAGAGCCTTAAATCCTACCCCCTGCTGTACAAGATAACCAAGAGCCTTAAATCCTACACAAAAGATGGCTCTAGACTAGTTTATATCCATGTATCCTTTTTCTAGATAACCAAAAATACCATGAACTGCGCATATACACACATACATGAATAGACCTTGTCCCATATTTGATTTACATTCACTCAAAAAAGTTAGCCACAATGTCTATGCATACCCCACATGATCTAAAATTATGAGCTCAATCATCTTAGAGGTAGTTTTGCAGGAAATCGGCCCATTCACCACGCACTTCATCAATCTCTTCCTGTGTGTAAGTTCTATCCATTTTGTTCTCCCACTACCACATGATAAATGAAATATTAAAGGACAATCTAACAACTATGAAACACGTCTAATTAACAATAAGAATGCTTCCTCAATATAACTACCTAAAGTTTCCATAACATATGAAAAGGGTCACATATTACAACTTTTCAATTAAGTTAAAGCTAAACTAAGTTTTACCTTTGTCATAACTGTGTAGCATCCATCTTCAATTATTTTCCACACTCCTTGTTAGTTGGTTGTTGAGGAACACCCTATACAAGATAAAACATTAATACAATCCACAACCACACGTAAATTACAATAAGTTTGCAATCTCATGATATATAGGCAAAGGTAACATACCGCAAAATACTTCCACTAAACTAATTTACGCATATGCTTATTCCTTTGAGTGTTAAATATTTTTAATCCACTTCATCAAAACAACAATCATTCATCAATATTCTATCAACCACATATTGATAACCGAAGTACTAATTTATTCATGGAACAAATACTTACTTATCGACTACTGATTTCCAATCATCTCCAATCGAGTGGTGCTTCAGTGGGTCCATGAAATAAACAATGCACGGATTGATAACCGTCAATGTCCAATATTTGCTGCTCATGAGAATATCCTTATCAATGTACCAAGTACACATTGAGAATTAACGAACTAGTTTTGAATCACAAGCTTACCTAGAATTACAAGGAATAAAAAAGATTTGATCATCACAAGCCTCTGAGATACCGGTAGCAATTTTATGTGATCAGTTTTCCACACTACCACACCCATTTGCACTAATTAGAGCAGGGTCAACAAAACCAACCCTTCTTAACATGTTTGTTTTTCCCAGCACATCATATAGGTACCTAATTAATAAGATGAATTAGCTTTTCTATTCAAAACTTGAAAAATTAATAAAATATGCAAAAAACAACCAAATATTTTGCATAGATTGAACTAAAGATGTTGATTTTGATATGGAAGACGTGATGTTTTTGAATGTAGATACCTCATGTATAGTACAATGCAGTGGGCAGACACGTAATTCGTCCTGAGCAATTCTAGGTGCTTTGTCAAAGTTGGCAGTTCTGCACAGCACTGTCCAAATCTCACTCGGATTCCACTTCTTTGCAATTTTCCTTGTCTTCCAAGCTTCTATCTTCTAATCCACGCAAAGTCAAGTTATGATCCATCACATGTGTCCACTCCTAATAGCTTTACACATCATAAATCCTTGCTTTCCAATGCTTCCCGCACAAGCATTCTATTCCAAATCCAAATAACGCTCTGATTCACTCCTTTAGCCTCCTAATTCCAACTTTGCCATTTCTACCTACAATAAAACAAAAATAAAATAAAATACTACAATTAACGAAAATTAACTAAATAAACATAGAGAAATAAGATAATAACATCGCATAAATATGCTCTTACCATTTAGTAATTTCACGTCAGTATATTCTACTAGGGTTTATTCTAAGTGGGGTTTTGACCCAATTATTCTTTCAAGCCGTCACTCTCTCTCCCTCACTCTTTTCTTTCTCCTCGACCCTCACCTCTCTCTCGGTAAAACACTCACACACATATCGAATCTCACAATTTTAGAAAATGTGATTTTTCGTCGAACCACAACCGACAACCACATCCATTGAGATCGCCTCGTCGTCCTGAACACAACCCTAGCCTTGAAATTGTTGAACTCAAGCCAGACCGAACCAAACCAAGACCCGCAATGAGACGAAAAATTTTCGATGAGCTTCCCGTCGATTTCGACCTAGGTAAGACTTGAAGCCATTACCATTAGCTTTGTCTGATTGAGTAGGTTCAAATTAATATAAAATACGTGAGGTTTGGTGGCGTTTTGAGACAGATTAGAGAGGGTAGTTTTCCGAGCTTTTTCGGCCAATTACACGCTATTTTTAGCCAATTTTCAACCCCAAATTGGTACGAATGCAATCCTCTCTTCAATACCTTCATTTTGATATAAAAATCGTGAAATTTGGTTGAGTTTTGACCTAGATACGAACTTCTCAAAAATAAAAAAAAATTTCGACCAAATTTTCCATAATCCAGCGTGACAGACGGCGGCCGACGGCGCCTTCGGTGACCGGCTAGAGGAAGAAGACGGAGGAATATTTCGTAACAGCGACATAATATTCTCTGACGGCGTTAGCATATTTCGTTAGTTCTAAGGTATATTCATTTATCTGACTAACGGCTTTAACAAAATATTCTCTACCGCTGTTAGAATATTTCGTTAAATATTTGAAATCTTCCGTTAAAGTTAATGGCATGCTGTTAACTTTAACGGCGCGTGCCCGTGCATAGGGGCGCGTGGTAGCTGCTGCCGGTGCGTGAGGGCGCGTGTGACCTCATGGCGGCGCTTGTGGCGGACACAATTTTGGACAACGGGAATCATTTTTCGAGCTCGTTTTTCCTATAAACAATTGTATTTTATATTCTTTTAGTTAGGGTTATTTTATTGAGAAAGGTTTTAATTTATTTCTTACTAATATTTAGGCCAACATTCGTTCGTCTAGACGCTTCGAGGAGCACGACACCCAAGAGGATTACACTCCCGAGTATCTGTGAGTGGACATTGTTTTACAAATGGTTTTATCCTAGTATATACATGAATATATATATATATATATAGATACTTATATATATATATATATAGATACTTATATATATATATATATATATATATATATATATAGATACGAATGGTTTTGAATTGTTGATTTGATCATGCCTATACATATTTTATCTTTGAGATATGAATTTCTTACTTGGGCAAGTCTCACATGTATGGGTCACATGCATTGTACTCCAGAGGTATTGTCCGGTAAAAACCTTAGTGCAAGCTTGTCTTTACATTTGTGTTTATAATCTGGGGAGGTTCCTCAACGTAAGGACTTGGGTGTGACGCGCTTATCGCGCAAGAGCTTACATGTGTGTGGTACTAGGAGTACAAAGGGGTTATAACGTAAAGAGCTTGTACGGGTTGGAGGGAAGTCCCTCAGTATGTACATGGTGATAGGAGCATATTTATGCGACTTTGTTAGCCTATTTCCTTGCATTTATTGAGCTAGTTTCTGTTTATTAAAGTGTTTTAAGCTATTTTCGTGTATTTGTAGGTCTAAGTGACAAAGTTGGCAAGAGGCCTTTTGGAGCATTTTAGAGCAATTTTGGACTTGGAATGGATAGCACATGTTTGGAGCATGATGGCCGGACGTGTTTGAAGTTCATATGAGGCTAGGAATGTGCTAAAGAGTGAAGTTAGAAGTTTGGAAGACGAGCAAATTGCAAGAAAGTGGAATCCGATTGGAAAGTGGACAGTGGTATGCATAGCTGCCAACTTTGACAGAGCACCCAGAATTCCTCAGGACGAATTATGTTACAGCCTGTTTAAAAAATTAGAATTATTTTATTCCCGGAAGTGGGAAATGATGAAAATGCCCTTGGTTGACTTTTTGGTTGACTTTTGCGTTGTAACTCATACGACACTTCTCTTTGTATTTTCTTGTCGTGCTCGTCGTTACAAACGCGTGGACACGAGCGAGACGTCGTTCGGAGTCCGAACGAATATTTTACGGGCGTTGGATTTCCGACATTTCTGTATTTTTTTAAAATTTTTGGACAGATTGGTGGTTGGGCTGGGGCCCAACACCCGTGTTGGCCCATGTGGCCTATCCCACAAATTGTGGATCCTTGTCTCTGTCTCGGTCTACCTCTCCCTCTCTTGGTCTCTGCAGACCACACAAACACAAACCAAGGCTCACAATCTCTTTGGGCACCCGTGCCCCTTCTCCCTCCTCACCGAGCCATCTTTCTCTTGGCCACACTATGCTTGCAGACCTTCACCATCACTAATTGAGCTATGTTGAGCTCAACCTTGCAGCCCAGTAACCTTACAAACTCGAAACCAGAAAACTCAGATTTCTCAAACTTTCCCGACGAACCCCGAGAATTTTCCTCGGTGGGTTCTCGGTGAAACCGAGCCCAAAACTTCTCAAAATCATCACCATTGAATTCCTGGATGTCCATTGTACCTGGCTCGAGCCTTGGATGGCAGTGGTTGGCCGAGAATCGAAGAAACCAAGATTGGCATTTTTCACCCGTGGCTTCTTCCTCATTTTCAGATCACTTCTGGCCAGTTTTTGGCCCCCAAAATGGTAAAATATTATTCTCCTCACTCCTAGCTTCATTTTGGTACTTGAATCGTGCAATTTGGCCTTGAAATGAAGAAGTTATGAAGCTTTGAAAATTACCCAGAAATTCCGGCCAAAATTCCCAGTTTCCGGTGATGGCGGCGGCAACCAGAAAATCGGCAGGGGTGACCGGCGTTGACGTCAGCGATGACGTCAGCAACCGGCTCAGACCGGCTCGGCTGACTCGCGCGTGACCCGCGCGTGGAGCCGCGGCTTCCCGCGTTTGAGTCATTCGTGGGGGCGCGTGGAGCATCCTTTTTCGATTCCGTCTTTGCGAGGCGACTCGTGACGACGCGTACTACCTAGGGGTAGTACATATGATATTTTTCGGAGTGTTTTGGACCTCCGTGTTGAGCAAACAAGGGATAGGTTTAATTAATTAGTTAATTAGTAACCTTTATGAGTTTAATCATTATTACAGTGATATCTCATATAGGTGAGACCTATCGAGAGGACTACCGGGGCTACCCAAGACGAGGGGCTACGACCCGACTACCTACAGGTGAGTGAGTGGGTCTTTGTTTTGATAAATGTATACGCACGTATGGTTTTTCAATGCTTTCTTAAAACTGTTAGCATAACTCATATCATATACGTTTGTTGGAGGTAGAACATTCGTATTATATTGCCATACATGTTTCATACTGTTGCTCATCAGTAGATGTATAACTCCCCAGGTATTAGTACTCAGTCTTGTGGCCAGGACTAGCCTTGACGTTTGGAGTAGTCACTACTAGTACCGCTACGCAGCTTTGGATCCATTGTAGGTGCTAGCCTGGTCTAGGTTGCACTAGGCAACTCGAACTTGTATACCTAGCATGTTCCTCGTAGTTTAGCTACTTGGATTTGTGTGTTTACATATGGGTGAGCATGTTAGTAATCATTATCGGGGAGTACCCGTGTATTTTCTTATAGTATTTTGAGGTTCATGCCTGAGGGTATGACGTATTTTCTCAAACTATACTTGTTTTCAACGAGGGGTTAGTAGACTTTTGAAAACAACGGTTTTATCAAACTTTGCTTTTTGACCCACTCACCATTTTATGTTTTGCGCCCCTCCAGGATAAGTTGGCTTGGAGCTTGTGACGTCGAGACGCGGTGGTATGACAATGTAGGGGTTCTCTACTCTTGTAATTATTTTGTATCCACTGCTTAGTTCGCAACTTATTATTTTATTACTATTCTTCCGCCCGTACACTCTGTGCACTCTGACCCTTATTTAATTCAATCTTCCTTAATTATTCTTCAATTTTTCTAAATGGCTTTCGTCACCTAACACCTGTCGGCCAACACTTCCCGACACCTGGCGTGTCCGGGATCGGGATGTGTCAAAGTACGTGTCAAACCATATATGGTTGGAAAGCTCTGTATGTCTGGTTTCCACAGAATTTTACAGATCGCGATTCTGATGCTTCTAGTAATAGTTATCGCTGTTTTAGTGACGGAAGGTTGAAACAGGCAGAAGAGTACTAGTCGGATTGGGTTTCAAGGAAGATAACGGAACAGCTGTTTGTGCGTGTTTCTACACTTAATTTAGATGAATTAAGGAGTTCTAAGGGAGTCTAAACTTTCTAAAAAACCGTGCCTTAGAGTCCTTTGATGATGCAATCACTTGAAGACGCATAAAACACAATAGAAGACCCATTTTGACAAGAGGGGGAGCACACAAGAGCCAAAAGTCAGAAATCCCAGATTGTGCCGCAGCTTTGGAGGGTTTTAGGTGTATTCTATCTATGTTTAGTTTTGGTAGTTTTTGTTTCATTGTAATCATGAGTAACTAATTTCTTTTATAGCTAGAGGTGAATTCAAAGCCATGAACATATAGGTGATATGAATTGATTGCATCCAGTTATAATTTCATAAATTGTAAATGCAATTTGCTTAACTGTTTGATTGAAAACTTATTCTTGTATGTGGGTTGAGGGTCGACACTTAATTTTCTTGCATGAATTTGATGCTAGAATATAAGGGACTTTCACCTAATAGTTAGAAACTTATGTTCACGAGTAGTGGAGGTTGCTAGTCACGATCGCGTTAAGTGAATTCCTGGTAGGAGTGTCATGCTATCATAGTCACAAATATCTTGTCAACGCTTATGGTTTTCATAGAACTTAATGATCTTTGAGATGTATCTCTAGTATGCTGTCATATAGGGAACTTGATAAAAATAATTTGGTTGTGGCGCTACGTCCAATTCAATGAATCTAGGAAAATCTGAAGGTTAATTTAAGCGTACCTAATTAACTTGGGGTGTTGAGATTCATGGTTTATTGAAAGAATAATTGGAAATTGATTTGTGTTGCATATGTGTCATGTGTGGAGAAGGACCTTCTAGCCAGCCATTTACCCATCTAAATCACCAATTTTGTGTCTTTTCAGTTTGTCTTTTAAAGTTTGTTTGTTTAACTTTTAAATTCGTCAAAACCAATTTCCCTAAAATTTGTTAGTGCTAGTTGAGTCTAAATTAGTTAAAATATGTTTTCCTTCAGTGTTTTGAGTCAAGTCAAAGTTAATTTTCGTCCAAATCTGTTCTTAGTACCTGTTTTGAGTCAGGTTAACTTAGTTTTATGTTTTTCAGTCTATTTAGTGTAGATTAGCATCCCTAGTTAATCCCCAGCCTAGAACGATCCTTACTTTCATATACTACGATTACATTAATAAGGTTTAAGTTTGTGTGCAATTTAATTTCACATCACATGGGTGATTGATGATATATCTTGTGATATTATTATTGTATATCTTTTGAGATAACTTGAAAAAAATGGTTTACCTTGTGATAATTCAGATTTTGTGATTTACCTTGAATTTATCTTTTACAAGGAAATATTTTGGATTTATGTTTCTACTCATTGAGTTTTACATGATGATTATATATATGTAGTATGGTTTCAGGGGGTTATTAAACAGGGGGTTATTATGTTCGGAAAGAGAAAAGGGCCTCTCACTCTCTCTCCCCGATCCCTCTCTCCCTCTCCCTCCCACTTTCTCACCCTCGGCCAAAGTTTACAAAAAGTTTACAAAAACCCTAGAATTGGTTTAATCACAAAACCATCGAACCACCACACGAAACCATGGCCATTACGATCGTCTGGTCATTCTTGACGAGACTGTGATTTCAGAATTCTCAAACTCGAGCCAAATCGGCCAAACCGATACCGGAACGAAAACGACAAACTATTTATCGAAGTTCGTTACAATTCCGACCTAGGTAAGCCTCAATACCATTTCCATTGGTTTTATCACGTTGAGTAGGTTCAATTCCATAAAAAGAACGTAAAATTTGGTGCAATTTTGGAGTGGAACGGATTTAGGGTTTGGCTGAGGCTTTCCGGCCAATTTCAGGCCACTTCTGGCCATTTTCCGGCCCCAATTTGGAATGAAAATATTCTACTCTTCAATACCTTCATTTTGATATATGGATCGTCGAATTTGGCTAAGAAATGAAGAAGATATGAATTTTTGAAGTTTTTGGACAACTTCGGTAATTTTTCCAGTTTCCGGCGAACCAGACGGCGATACCAGCGAGAGGTTGAAGGAGACGGAATATTCTGTCAGAAAAGGAATATTCCGTTAACTTTAACTGACGCTGTTAACTTTAACTGCGATGACGTCACCATCGATCTCTCCAGGTATTGACCGTATCTCTTTCTTACCTTCTATCTTTCGACTCCACGTGAGTGGTGGGAGTTGAAGATTTTCAATTTCAGGCACTTTTGCCGAGGAATTCTTTTTGCCTTGCACTTCACCTTGTGGAGCTCAAGTCTTGTTGGTTTGTTTGAAGTTTCGGTACTTTAAGGCTCTGCATCGGTTATAGGCAATTGAATCGGGCGACGATTAAAACCGTTACCCCCTGCCTTGAATCGATGATCTTGTTGACCAGCTCCAAAGTGTACTTGTTTTCTTTCAAGATCGATCTGTAGACTGATTACTGTCAGCTACAAATCAAGAACTTCGTTGTTACTTGAACACCTTCTGGACTCGTTGCGAGCCTTACCAGTTTTTCTTGTCATACCTTACGGGATGACAATTGCCCCAGTAACTTTCATGAACTTGGTGACTCGAGTACTTCGCCCGTATCTCGACAAGTTCGTGGATAATCTTCTTGGTTGACTTTTGGTTTATTCCAATTCTGGGGCCGATCATGCAAAATGGCACTTTCGCATGATTTTGTTGAAGTTTTAGGAGTTTTCAGCTTGTGCCAGTTCTGACCTAATCATGTGTCTTTCTTGGGGCATGTGATTCCTGCGGATTGCTTTCTTGTCGATCCCCAGATGTTTACTGTGGCGGGGATCCGGGAGCGACCGCAGAAGTGTTACAAGATTCAAACTTTCTTGGCTTGCTCGGTTTTTACTGACGTTTCGTGGAGAATTTCTCTTATGTTGCTCTGCCTCTCACGAAACTTGCCAGGTAATTGTTAAAATCCGTGTGGAACGACGGCCACAAGCAATCTCCGACTGCTCAAGTTTGGTCTTACTCTTGCTCTTGTATTAGCACTTTCCAACAACGGCGGTAACTTTGTGTTCTACAGTGATGCGTCACTGAGCGGGTTGGTCTGCGTGCTAATACAGCATGGATGGATAATCGCTCATGCCTTCAGGCGACTGAAACCGTATGAGATGAATTATCATACCCATGATTCGAAGCTCGTTGCCAGTATCTTTACCCCGAAGTTCAGAAATCTTTTTCTCTTTGGTGAGACGTGTTGACCGTTCACTGATCACCAAAGTTGAGACGTCTCTTCTCTTTTCTCTTTCTCTTGGGAGACCTCAATCTCTGTCAAAGGAGTCGGATGTAGCTATTGGGTGACTACGATTGCACTATCGATTTCCACCTCCTGGTCGTGCAAACGTAGTAGCTGGTGCCCTCTGTCAGAAGTCCTTCGGACGACTGACTATTCTTCTAGCTAATCGTATCCCTCTTTTGGCTAAACTTCGAAGCACTGATGTCACGTTGAGTTGTGGTGACGTCGGAGCGCTGTTGGTCAGCTCTCGGTTCCGACAATTGTTTTCTTCTCCTACATCCTTTTCGGAGGAACGGATTGTAAATGATGTATTGTGAACAGTTTTGTACTCTCATCTACCACATTTGTGCTTCTTATGGAAATTTCGGGGACGAAATTTTTATAAGGGGGTAGATTGTAACGTCCCGTTCAAAATTTTAATTTATTTTATTCCCGGAGGTGCAAAATGACGATTTTGCCCTTGGTTGACTTTTCGGTTGACTTTTGTGTCGTAACTCGTACGACACATCCAATTGTATTTCCTTGACCTGCTCGTCGATACGAACGCGTAGACGCGAGCCGTATGTCGTTCGACCTCTGAACGAACGTTTTACGGGCGTTGATTTCGACGTTTTCCGTATTTTAACTTTTGGGATTTCTGTTTGGGCTGGGGCCCATTAGTCTGCTGGCCATGTGGCCAATCACAGTCAATCCCACAATTAAGGGATTCTTGTCTGGGCCTTGTCCCATTCAATGAATCCAGTCGCTGCCATCTTCTCCTTCTCTGCAGCAAAGAACAAAACTGAAAAGCTCATTTCCTTCTCCCCGAGCTTCTCCCTCTTCACCAGCCCAGAATCTGGCTGATTCACTGGCAGCCATCCCTGCTTTCTGGCTTCACCTGCACCAAAACCAAATCAAACTGGAACAAATCAAAACTGAGAAACTATTAATGGCACCAGGCCATTCTTCCTTTCCCTCTCCCCGAGCTCACACCCAGGCTCTCTTCTCTGCTGCACCAAGCCATTTCCATGGCCAAACAAACCTCAACTCTTCCTGTGTGTGTGACTCAAACCAAGTTTAAACTGAACCTAGAACTGGAGCTGCTCTTCGTCCCCTGCAACCCAGAAACAACGACGCCTCGCGTTGTTTTTCCCCGCGTTGATTGGGCCTCGAGAGGTTCGAAGGTGGTACTGCTGACACCTGCTGTTTGTCCTCTCGTGATTTTTCCCCAGGTGTCTCGCGGTACTCGTTGTCCTCACCTCTCGTGGCACCCCGTGCCATCATCTTCTTCCCACGAGCCACTGTGCTCGATTCTTCAGCCCAGAAAACCAGAAACTTGGAAGCACTGATTCTCTCTGGACACCCAAAGCTTCTTCTCGGTCTCTTCCAACCACGAACCTTGCAGTCTTCCATCTCCTCTTTGATTGCCAGTTTTGAACCCAGATCAAGCTGGGGTGTGTCGAAGCAGGAGGGGGAGAACACTTCACCATTTGGCTTGGTGGAGGAGGTGAAGTGTTGGATTTTGGGCTGGAAATTCGTTTGGGCCTTGGTTGTTTTTCAACGGGTGTGGGCTGGTTGTGTTAGCTGTTGGGCTGCAAACTGTGGGCTGGGGAGTTATTTTGTTTTTAGGTTGCTGTTTGGGTGCATTTAGCAAATGTGGCAATTGTGGACAATTATGGTTTTGGGCTAATTAGTTGAGTTGGGCCGAATGTTTGTGGCACCTATCCAAAGTGGCAAATTGTGACAATTCAGTTGGATTTTTGGATGCTTGATTTACGGAAATCTCCGTTGGGTTGGAATTGCTCCGGAAGCTTTAGGCTTTGGCGACCCATGGTGTCGGAGGACGTACACTTGGGCTTTCCGGCTACCTACAGGTGAGTGAGTGGGTCTTTGTTTGATAAATATATTTATATACGTATGGCTTTTAACGCTTTCTTTAAACTGTTAGCGTAGTTGCATATCATTACGTTTGTTGTAGGTAGAACATTCGTACTATATTGCCATGCATGTTTTCATACTATTGCTCATCAGTAGATGTATAACACCCCAGGTATAGTACTCAGTCTTGTGGCCAGGACTAGCCTTGACGTTTGGAGGGTCACCACAGTACTGCTACGCAACTTTGGATCCAATGTAGGTACTAGCCTGTCTCAGGTTGCACTAGGCAACTCGGACTTGTGTGACGCACTTTGTGCACAGCGGTTAGCGCTAGACTCGCGTCATTGTAGTACTTAGCGTAATTCTTTATACCTAGCTTGTTCATTGTGGGATTTAGCCCCTTGGGCATGTGTGTTTACATATGGGTGAGCAAACGCAGTAAAGATTATCGGGGAGTACCCGAATGTTTTAAATGACAATGTTTTGAGGTTCATGCATACGGGCATGACGTATCTTCTCAAATTATACTTGTTTTCAAACGAGGGGTTACTAGTTTTTGAAAACAACGGTTTTATCAAACTTTACTTTTTGACCCACTCACCGTTTTATGTTTTGCGCCCCTCCAGGTTAGTTGGCAGGGAGCTTGTGATGTCGATGGCGCTGTGGTATGACAATGTAAGGATTTTCTACGTTGTAGTAACTTTGTATCCCTTACTCTACTCAGTGTATTCTTTTAATTCGTATTCCGCACTCTGATTATTCAATTCAATATTCTTTTATTCTTTAAATTCTTTTGGCTTTCGTCACGTTTTACACGTGTCGGCCATCACCTCCAGACACCTGGCTTTGTCCGGATCGGGATGTGATATTATCCCCTCATTGCAAAACATGTATAGTTTTTGAAAATACGTCATACTCCCCAGTATGATCCTCAAAATACTATAAAAATAGTAATACGGATACTCCCTGAAAACTAGACTGAATGCTCATCCATATGTAAACACACAAGCCCAAGTAGATAAGCTACTAGAGTAGGCTAGGTATATAAGAATACGCTGAGTACTACAATGGCGCGAGTCTAACACTAATCGTTGTGCGCAAAGCGTGTCACACACAAGTTCAAGTTGCCTCATGCAACCTAGAACAAGCTAGTGCCTACAATAGATCCACAGTTGCGTAGTGGTACTGGGTGTGAACCTCCAAACGTCAACGCTAATCTTGGCTTTAGAACTGAGTATTGATACTTGGGTGCTCTACATCTACTGATGAGCAACAGTATAATAAAAATGTATGGCAAATATAATACGAAGGTTCTACCTTCAACAATCACATATTATATAAGTCATGCTAACAACTTAAAGAAAGCAGTGAAAACCATACATAATAACATATTTATCAAAACAAAGACCCACTCACTCACCTGTATGTAGCCGAGTCGTAGCCCCCCTGTCCCAGGTTGTTACAACCCGTCCCAAATTTTATGTGAAATTACCAAAATACCCCTAGGGGTCAATGTTGACTTTTGTTGACTTTTTGTGACGACTCGTAAAAATTTATTTCTTTACATATTGTTGATGTACTCGTCGACACGAACGCATGGGCGCAAGCGGAACTCAATTCGGAGTTCAAACGAACAATTTATGGAACTTTAAATTGTAGGGGCATTTTGGTAATTTACCACTCCGTGTATGGGAATTAGGGTTTTTGGCCCACCCCATCATTTCTGCACGTCACTTTCCCTCTCTCTCTCTTTCTCTCCCATTTTCTCTCTCGGCCAAAAACGAACCGACAAACCCTAACTTTGGACGAATCACAAAACCGTCAATCCGTCGCCCAAAATCCATACCATCACAATCGTCTCGTCATTCTGGACGAGGCTGTGATTTTAGAATCTTCAAACTCGAACCCGATCGTTCAAACCGACGTCGGAACGGAATAGGCAAACTGTTCATCGATTTTCTGTACAATACAGACCAAGGTAAGCCTCGAGACCATTACCATTGGTTTTATTGGATTGAGTAGGTTCAAATCAATACAAAGAACGTCCAATTTGGTGCAGTTTTGAAGGAGAACGGAATTAGGGTTTCCCGAAGCTTTCCGGCCAATTTCAGGCCATCTCCGGCCACTTTCCCGGCCTCAAATTGGTATGAAAATATTCTACTCCTCAATACCTTCAATTTGATATATGCAACGTTCAATTTGGCCAAAGAACAAAGAAGATATGAATTTTTGAAGTTTTGGGACATAATCGGTATTATTTTCCAGATTCCGGCGAATCAGACGGCGGCGCCGGCGGCGGCTCCGGCGACCGGCGAGAGAAGGGGACGACGGAATATTCCATTAACGGCAACGGAATATTCCTGACGGCGTCAGCATATTTCGTCCAAAAAGGTATATTCCGTTAACTTTAACGGCGCTGACGTCAGCAGGCGCGTGGCTGACGTCAGCCGCGCGTGGGACGGCGCGTGAGGCGAGTGGGGGACACGTGCCGCGCGTGGGTGACACGTGCCAGCGAGTGGCGACACACGCCAGCGCGTGGCGACACGTGCCAGCGCGTGCCGGCGCGTGCCAGCGCGTGGCCGGCGTGTGAAGCCACCTCCCGGCGCGTGGTGGCGCGTCCGGCCGTTTCCCGGCGCGTGCCGGATGTAGGGTTTTCGGGCTTCGGAAATCGTTTTTCGAGCCCGTTTTCGCGAAAATAGTATTATTTTTGGGGTATTTCTCTTTAAGGCCTATTTTTAAGTTATTTTAGGGAAGTTCTAATTTGTTCCCTAATATTAAATAGGTAATTCTTCGACTCCGCACACCGAGGAGGGCAACACCGAGGGGGGCAACACCGAGGGAGATTTTGAAGGGAAATTTGCGGATTAACCGAGTTCATTAAGCAACATCATTATGCATTTAAATAATTAAAGGCTAAACATGCTTCTATGTACCTTAAAAACGAAACTTAACCCAAGAAATTCAAAGCCTAGTAGATATGGTGAAACCATTAACAAAACCTCGCAATAATTTGAGTTGTGAAATCATATACTCAGATACCTCTCGCTAAGCAAAGGCTAATCACCCACGGGAGAGTGGCCTTCATTCCTTGCTTGATGATGATGGATGAATCGATTCTCCAAGTTCCCAAAAGTAAAGTGGAACTCCTAAGTCTCCACACCAAGGAGAGCCTTGATGAGAAGATGAGCCCTAGAGGAAGAGAGATTGCCAGCTATTTTCCTGTGGAGCCGCCTTTAAGAGAAGAGAGAGCTTTCACTCTCTAATTCTCCAAAAGAAAAACCACTTAGTATGGTCGTTATAAACTTGTTTTATATCATTTCCACAATGTAGTGGCAAACTTGCAAATAAAACAAGTCCACTACATTGCAATCAATGGCCAGCCATGTTATTCTTGGGCCCTTTGGCCTAATCTATTATTAGTCATTAAGTTGTCATACAACTTAAGTCAATGGGCTTGACGCTCAAGCCCATTGGGCCTTGAAGCCCAAAACTAACTCCGAGGTCTATAACGAACTTATTTGCTTGATTAATTAACATATTAATTAATCCTTGCCATAAATAATTAAACCATTTAATTATTCTTACTCATCTCCATATTTGCTTCATCATCAAACTCTACCTACACCTGTACGATCCATTACAGTTCCTTTTTAGCGAGGCAAAGGAGGATTAGAACTCTTTTCTAATCAATTCCGAATTGAAACATACTTTCACTCTTCCTTAAGTGATTACATACTTATGTGCATCCACAAACCATGAGCGACACTTCCAAGAAGATGTCATACTACCCAAGCTAATCAAGAGGTGGAGAAACCTATTCAAGATTGCAATGCAATACTCGCCCTTCCTTCTTACTACAATACTCTCGACCACATTGTTTGGTTTGATAGTTTATTCATGTCTACTATCCAATGTGATTCCATTACTTATATGATTACATTTATTGAATATGATTTGGAACGACTTCCAAAACCTTATTCATACTCTCCGCGAGATTCTTAATCATATCTTAGAGTATTCTCCTCCTCAAACCCGTTTGAAGGTTAGAGATCCCTTGTTGCGCATTCACTTGCCTCCATGGCTAAGTAGCTTAACCCCACGATGCCGTGGACACCTCGGATGGGGGTGCCTTTGACATAATCAAAGATTAAGGACTCCTTACCACAAGACAACCGTGGATGCCTCAGGTCAAAGGACTAATTTGCATTATCCCAACTATGAGTTCTCATGTGACATGATCATGAAAACTCATCGTCATCGCTCAAAGGAACTCCATATTCCTATTGAGCACCTACATGCTTATCTTGGATGTCACTTACACCAATGAATTCGAGACTAGCCACTTCTCCCCGAGAGAAGATATAACATGTACGATCTTAACGGGATCGTTAATGCCCAATTGACAATCCTATGATCGTGAACGTGCTTAGGATAGTGTCAATGAACGAATGGTCTCATGAACCTAACTTGTTTAGATTACATTCTCATAAGCACATATTCCTTGACTTATTGTTTAAGCATATAACATTTATATGAGACTACTTTAAACAATAATCATTGCCCTTTATATCAAACTAAATTAGTTTAACATTTGAAATGTCCGTAAGTATCATCATATGATTGGATTTAGCACATTTCCAACAATCTCCCACTTGCACTAGCCACCGCCTTAGTCATCAAGATGATGCCTTCAATTCATTTCATAAATGGCCGAGTAGTAGTGGCTTAGGCAAAGGGATATCTATATGTGTTATCCATGTACTAAACTTGAGATTAACGACTCACCATTATACATGATTCTTAATCATGTGGTTAAGTTTCAGCTTCCAGTTCTGGATCTTGACGAGACCTTGATTCCCTTGGCTTGAGCTATCGCCCCCATTAGTGTCAAAGTGTCGGCACACTAAAGACACTTTCCGGTTGGAACCAAATAGAAAGTTCATAACTTTCCCCATCCAAACAACAACGTTGTAAGCTTCTATATGGCTATATATATTTGCATGTACGATGAAACACACTAAAGTCATTACTTTAATGTGCTACCTAAATATTCCCTTTAGTCATAATAAAGAGATATTCAATGTTGGATTAGATCTATAATCTAATACATTTACGCTCTTCCTTTGCGTTACTCTAACTTCTTCCTCATTCTTGAGGAATCCATCCTTTAGTGTTTCTTAAATACTTAAGGATTCACTGGATGTTTCCTGCCATGGTTCTCGCGATCTCGGGGCTTCGTATTGATATCGCCTTTGTACCGTTATAGGTACAACTCATATCAACGTTTTTCATACAATATGAAATACATAAATCACCTTTTGCGTATGCATAAAGGATTCTATTTACGCATTATTTATTTGGGAGTCAAAGGGCATGTTCCTTTGGAGAAGAGCAATCTCTTAGTCTCTACTAGAGTTGTCCTTCCTTTTGAAGATTATCATCATATGAGAAACTTCCTAGCATCTTTCGTCTATCATTAGGATTGATATAATCCAATTATATCCCGAAATCTATCATTATAGATTTCCATCCCATGTTTATAGACTATGTCTCCCATATAATTCTTGTTTAAAGTCAGAAGTGCAACTTTAATGAAGAAGAATTTCTTTTCATTTCAAAATTTAATATATATCATATATATGTATGTTCAAATTTAGAAATATGATTTTGACTCCCAATTAACCCTTTGTAAACCTTGCAGACAAGATCATTTGGCATCTTATGGAGAAATCAAACTGATTTGATCATTCTCTCATAAAATGCTTATAGCTCCCATTAGCTTGCTAAGATTCATGATGGATGAATCTCTACAACTTACATAATGATTTCTAGTTTTAGACATATATTATCAAGACAATCATGATAATGGTTTCGAAACCCAAATTATGTCCAAACATTGAATCATCGTTGTAGCTAACAATCTTTGAATTAATAGAAACCAAGACTACATCAAAAGATGGTTTCTTCCAAGTCAAACCAATCTCTTTGATTGTAGTCACCTTAAGCTACCAATTAGCTATGTAGGTTTCATTATTTTCGTCAAATGGTATTATACTATTTATACGAGTATGTGTCGTACACACACTCAATGTAATCATAAGGATTTTCATTCTTAATTCTTTCGAATTAAGAGGTGTAACTCATGACATAGTCATAAAGTTCAAACCATTCAACTCGATACGGCTTACAAATCCTTCTTGACTACTTTGGAGCTATTAGTGTTGAACTAAGTTGTTATATTTGTTGATTATCATCTTGTACCCTCAAAAAGAACCTATTCTTTGAATTCTATTTCCTCGCTCACTTGCCCTATCTTAGGCAAATCCTAGTGTAGGATTTCACGAACTACCCAACAAAAACAACATTTGTTGGTTGGTTATTTAGAAGCGATATCCAAAGACTAATCTAGGATATCCTACAAGATTGTTCTCAACCAATATTGCTTATTAGCATACAACCCCAAGTAAATCTTAACACGCTTAAGACTTGTCTTTCTTTCCGACTACATCCTCTATGAAGTCATGAAAACTTTGAAGATATTCTAATTGACAATCGTATTGTCTTAGAAGTATATATATATATCTTATATATATGGTATTTTGATAATATCCAACGAACCAAATCTTATTCGAGTTCGTTCTTCTCCCAATGGAGAAAACTATTATCTTATGATGCTTATTTTCCTTGATATCTTCAAGTGAAAAATCTCTTCTAAAAGTGTTATATTTCCTTAGATCAAATTTAAGAGTAAATACTTTAGACATCTTACTCATCAACTTACATTCTTGAATTCTTTGAAACCTTTTACAAAGTATTCTGACTTGTGTTTATTCAAATAAACTATAGTCCAACCGAGAGCGATCTTTCGTGAATGTCATGACATGAGTAGTATTATGTTGTGGTCAAAACCACTAACATCTAAGTGAATTAACCTCAACAACTTTGTGATTCTTTATTCTTTCCAAAAGAATAAAGATTCGAACATTCTCTAAACAATTTTAACAAGAAGGTATTGATCCGGATCTAACGATCCAAAGCATCCATCTATGACCAACCTGCAATTTATGCTTTTAGAGGTGTCACAATTCAGTTGGGATTAGTCACTACTTTGTACCCTTGGGTTTTAAGCATCGTTCCATTCTAAACGCTTAACACTACCACGTCATCTCTACCATAGAGACAATCTATTAGATTACAATAATCCAATCATTTACTTTGGTAGTTCATATGAGGAAGTAAGTACTATCTCGTTTCACGCGTAGATCTATATTTGATTCACGTTCCGAATGTGAAGTACTTTCTCTTCTCTCATTAATCTTCTACTTCTTATTTGCCACACTTTTTTTACAACCATTGTAAAACATAGTCACAAATATTGAATCAAGCATTCAAGTAGAATAACCAACTCGTTTTGAATCATTTAAGCAAACATTTACAACACCTTCGAAAGATGTGTTCTTGACATTTGCAAGTCATTACTTCAGAATACCCTTCCAATGTCCATCCTTTCTTTCATAAAGAAAGTTTGTTCCCTTGGAGTTAATTGCCTTCTTCATTTGACTTCTCCATTGACTACAATAGTCATATCCTTAAACTCCCACTATCTCTCTTGAAACTTATTTCAATTGTGTTTTACACATCAAACGATTTTGGAGAGAGTGTGAAGCTATTGTTCACTACATAGTTTACAATAAACTTAGTGAACCATATATGGATAGAGACCTTAAAAGTGGTGAAGTCCTTGCCTTGTTTCCGTCTCCTTAATTGGTTTAACACTTTAACATTTAATGATTCAAAATCATCATAAGTCCATCTTTATGGACTATTTGTCAAACAACCATTATGTTCCAAACATAATTTCCAACTATCTAACAAGTTCTTCCAATGATACATTATCAAAAGGAAGATTGTGAGAATGAGACTACTTAGGTACATATACAATCCATTCAAGACAATCTATGTGGATTGTGGTACCAAGTCCGGAAACTTAGGCCTTCGGCTTTTCACAAGTTTAGGATAGCGTTTGCAAATATATCGGTAAATAAATACATAACGAATATAAATTGATTGATTTTAAGCCATTTGATCCGGTCTCTTTGAATCAAATAGCATCACCCACTATTTTGGCAAATTCCATATCCCTCATCGGAATCTTCCGAGAGTTTGAAGGAAACTCTTAGTGGTAACGAGGCTCATCACTATTACTAAGCCCACCTCACAATGATACGATGTTGGCTAGCGACAATAATAATGAGAGAGTACACTTACTCTTTTACATCCAATGTAAGTACCCATATACTTTGGGCCTCTAGAGAATGATGCCTCACAATGACATGATGTTGGCACCATTGCACTTAGTTAAGTCATTCCCACCATGCAAGTTCGCAGTGGGTCCAAGAAATGTAACCTCACAATGACATGATGTTGGCCACTTCTTGTTGCCTACCTTCACAAACATCGCATGCATATAGACTCCTCCCGAGTATACATGCACTTTGTACTCCCCATGATAGGGTGAAGCTCCGTGTACAAGTCATAAACGCTGGGAGCCTACCACTCCGTGGAAGGCCACGAAAGAGTGTTCAAAGCACTCCCACGCTTACAACTTAATAATGATTTGAGGGTTTTTAGGTCTCATCACATATATATTATCATTTTAATCAAATTAAAAACAATTTGGTCCTATTGCAACTATCGTCCATTTGATTGATTTAGTAGTATATGATACTCCCACCAAGCTTTAAAACGGCTTTAAAGCAAGAGTATGGCGGGTACTACTAACATAAGCAGCTTTGCATTCGTTTATGACTATATAGTTGCCTTAGGCCTTAGGATGACTATGAACCTTGATTGATCCAACACGAGCCAGTGTGTTGGATCACGACCAGGGACGGTGATTGACGAAGCCAGTACGCTTAATCTCATTAACGCTGTTGTCTTATCGCAAGCCGTGACCTCAACTACTCCAATTTCATGCATATCAAATAAAACAAGAAAGGAGTACAATTAAATTAAAGAAGAGCTTATGCTCTTTTACAACATTTGATCAAATCAAATTACAACCAAAATCTAATCTACACATTCCCATGGTTCAAACAATTTTTGAAACGGCCTTCACATAGCTCAATTATTTAGGGCTTAGGTTCATAATCACCCTTAATTAATTAACACTTAACTAATTAAACAAGAATGCAACATTTTCATTTGGTTTTTTGATCCATAGAATTATGATTTTATATGTTTCACCGGAAACTCAAAATCCAATTCTCATTTAAAGAGACAAAACAATTTTGTTCTCTTCCACTCAGCTGAAATGCACAATCCTCAACTATTAAATATATTGCAAAACATAAACTTTTGGGGTCACTTTGTAAAACATAAAAGTACAATACTTCATGTTATTATAATTAGAACCCAAAAATTCTCAACATTTACAAAAACTTCATTAAAGGAACAAAACAATTTGCCCTTTAGCATTTTGGGCCTTAACGCATAAAACGCAAACTTTCGGGTCAAAGTGCAAATACACAAAAGTATCAAAACTTTATGTAATTGCATAAAAGCCCCAAAAAGTACTCCCCATTTGGGAGTGGCCGGTTGTGGGAGTGAAAAAAATTGAGTGAAGATGTTAGTGGAAGACAAGGTATGGTATGAATAGTGAAAGGAATGGTTTGAAGGTTTGATTGGCATGGCTTGTGCGATTGGTATGGGTTGAAAATTCATTTTTCAACTCTACACAAAAATCAGCCAACAACAATGAAAAACAAAACCAAAACTTTTGAAAAACAACAAACAATTTCCATGAATCAAACCACAAAACTTTTTTGTCTTTTGCCAAGAATATTTCAAGAACAATGAAGAACATTCATGAAAACCCACAAGAGTTCCATGAACATTTCATCCAAAAACACTCCCAAAATTTGTAAAACTTCTTGGGGAAATAACATATTACCATAATAGGGCACTTAGGGGGTTCCAATTGTCACATTAAAACCATTTTAACAAGTCAAACAAGACCCCAAAAGCAACCTTGATTTGGCCGAATTTCCCAAAATTCATGGCACCAAATTTAGTTCCAAAATTCATGCCTATATGAACCATCTACAACATTTGAGATGGCAAATTTTCCAAACAAAATTACATTCAAACAAGCAACAATAAATCTTGTAACAATTACAAAATTTAAATCACAAACTATGTAAAACACAAAACACAAAAGATTCACCAATCTACTAGACCTAGGCTCGATACCACTTGAAGGGAAATTTGCGGATTAACCGAGTTCATTACAACATCATTAAGCATGCATTTAACAATTAAAGGCGGAAACATGCTTCTATGCACTTAAAACGAAACTTAACCCAAGAAATTCAAAGCCTAGTAGATATGGTGAACCATTAACAAAAACTCAAGCACAATTTGAGTTGTGAAATCATATACCTTTGTAGATTCCTCTTGCCTAAGCAAAGGCTAATCACCCATGGAGAGGGCCTTCATTCCTTGCTTGATGATGATGGATGAATCGGATTCTCCAAGTTCCCAAAGTAGGGAACTCCTCTAAGTCTCCACACCAAGGAGAGCCTTGATGAGAAGATGAGTGCCCTAGAGGAAGAGAGATTGCTAGCTATTTTCCTCTAGGGAGCCGGCCTCTTTAAGAGAAGAGAGAGCTTTCACTCTCAATTCTCCAAAAGAAAACCACTTAGTATGAAATGTTATAAACTTGTTTTATATCATTTCCACAATGTAGTGGCAAACTTGCAACAAAACAAGTCCACTACATTGCAATCAATGGCCGGCCATGTTGGGTTCTTTTTTGGGCCCTTGGGCCTAATCTATTATTAGTCATTAAGTTGTCATACAACTTAAGTCAATGGGCTTCGACGCTCAAGCCATTGGGCCTTGAAGCCCAAAACTAACCCGAGGTCTATAACGAACTTATTCGTTTGATTAATTAACATATTAATTAATCCTTGCCATAAATAATTAAAACCATTTAATTATTCTTACTCATCTCCTTGTTTCATCAAATTACCTTACACCTGCAATGCATCCATTAGGTTCCTTTTAGCGAGGCAAAGGGAGGATTAGAACTCTTTTCTAATCAATTCCGAATTGAAACATACTTTCAATTCTTCCCTAAGTGATTATGTACACTCCCATAAAGGCATCCACAAAACCATGAGTACACTCTAGCAACATGTCATGGCTACCCAAGCCAATCGAAGAGGTGGAGAAACCTATTCGCTAGGGATTGCAATGGCAATACCTGGGCCCTTCCCTAATACAATACTCGCACCACATTGTTTGGGTTTGATAGTTTATTCATGTCTACTATCCAATGTGATTCCATTACTTATATGATTACATTGAATATGCGATTTTGGAACGACTCCCCAAAACCTTATTCATACTGCCAGATTCTCTTAATCATATCTTGTAGCACATTCTCCCTCAAACTAAGCCAAGGTTAGAGATCCTCAAGGCGCATTCACTTGCCTCCATGGCTAAGTAGCTTAACCCCAACGATGCCGTGACACCCTGATGGGGTGCCTTTGACATAATCAAAGATTAAGGACCTCACCACAAGACAACCGTGATGCCTCAGGTCAAAGGATCATTTGTATTATCCCAACTATGAGTTCTCATGTGACATGATCATGAAAACTCATCGTTGGACGCGCTCTCATGAACCTATTCCTATTGAGCACCTTACATGCTTATCTTGATGTCACTTACACCAATGACTCGAGACTAGCCACTCTCCCCTCGAGAGAAGATATAACATGTAATCAACATCTTAACGGATCGTTAATGCCCAATTGACAATCCTATGATCAGAACGTTTAGATATGTCAATGAATGAGAATGGTCTCATGAACTCAACTTGTTTAGATTACATTCTCATAAGCACATATTCCTTGGACTTATTGTTTAAGCATATAACATTATTCTTCTCCTCTCCTTCTCTTATATGAGACTACTTTAAACAATAATCATTGCCCTTTATATCAAACTAAATTAGTTTAACATTTGAAATGTCCGTAAAGTATCATCATATGATTGGATTTAGGGCACATTTCCAATGTATTTCACTCCCGATCACCTCGTGTGAGTGACCTTGCTTTATTAAATGGTTTTTATGATTGAAAATAAATATGAATTTGATTTCTATATGGTTTTAAATGGTTTTCGAAGCGTGTTTATTTATATATATTTATTAGTAAATATATATACTTGTCGACAATTATTTATGCAACCATATTTGTTCTATTTATGGTATATATATTGAAAATGGATTTAATTGGTGATTGGGATTATTTATCAAGTATGATTATATGTACATCCTGCCTAAAATTTAATTTATTTTTATTCCCTAAATGGGAAATGACGTTTTTGCCCCCGCTGACTTCTTTTGTTGACTTTTGCGTCGTAACCGCACGACGCATCCACTGATATTTTTCTTGACTGCCTGTCGATACGACCGTAGACGCGAAGCCGCACGTCAAGCCTCGGACTCCGAACGAATATTTTGCATGTGCTGTACTCTCGACAAGCTCGTAATTCACTTTAATTGTTTTCACTATTTTACAGCCCAATTGGCTGTGTGCTCCGTGGCCAATCCGCATTTCGGGATTTGGTCTGATTGGCTTTGGCCTCTTTGTATTTGAGCCCCTCTCCTCCCCTTCTTCTTCCTCTTCTTGTTCAAAGAAAGTTCATCACCAAACCATGGCCAATCTTGGCCATTTTGTCATCATCACTCAATCCTCCACCCAAAACGCACCCCCAAACCCGCACTCGTGGGTGTCCGTAAAACCCCTGACAAACCCAGAACCCGTAAGGTGGTGAAACCTCTCAAGCCACCCGTGGCTTTCTCTTCTTGGCCATTCTCTTGCAGTTTTCGACCTCCTCCATGGTCCTCCCTCGTGATCACCAAGGCACTTCTCTCTCGAAGCTCGGGGAAACCCAACCCAAGGCTTGAAGTCGAAATGGCACTCGTGGACTTTAGGAGTTGCATTTTGGCTCTAATCTTCCTCCTCAATTTCAAGCCACTGCCAGCTTTTGTTGGAAATGTGCCCTAAAACCAATCATATGATGCATACTTTACTAGACATTTCAAATGTTAAACTAAATTTAGTTTAATATGAAGCGGCATAGATTATTGTTTATAGTAGTCTCATATAAATGTTATATGCTTAAACAATAAGTCCAAGGAATATGTGCTTAGTAGAATGTAATCTAAACAAGTTAGGTTCATGAGACCATTCTCGATCATAGACATATCCTAAACGTCTCGATGAACAGATTGCCAATTGGGCATTGACAACTGCTAAGATCAAGACATGTTATGTCTTCCCTCGTGGAGAGAGTGACTAGTCTCGAGTCATTGGTGTAACCGACACCAAGACAAGCATGTAGGTGCTCAATATGGAATGAGTTCATCGAACGCGATCAACGACAGCTATGTTCATGTCACATGAACTCATAGTCGTGGATAATGCAAATTAGTCCTTTTCGACCCGAGGCACTGGCAATAGTTTCGTGGTGAGTGTCCTAATCTTGGATTATGTCAAAGGCACCCCATCCGAGGGTGTCCACGCGTATCGTTGGGGTTAAGCTACTTAGCCATGGAGGCAAAGTGAATGCGCAACAAGGGATCTCTAACCTTCAAACGGTTCGAGGGTTAATACTCTATGATATGATTAAGAATCTCTCAGTTTAGTATGAATGAGATTTAGGAAGTCGCTCCAAATCATATTCAAGGTAATCATATAAGTAAAGGAATCACATTGGATAGTAGACATGAATAAACTATCAAACCAAACAATGTGGTCGGTAGTATAGTATTAGAGAAGGACCGTATTGCATTGCAATCCTAACCGAATAGGTTTCCACCCTTCTCGATTAGGCTTGGGTAGCCATGACATACTGCTAGGTGTCACTCATGGTTTGTGGTAGCCCTAAAAGTGTATGATCACTAAAGGGAGAATTGAAAGTAAGTTTCAATTCACAAATGATTTGAAAGAGTTCTAATCCTCCACTGCCTCGCTAAAAGGAACCTAATGGATCGCACACCGTGTAAGGTAGAGTTTGATGCAAAGAATGGAGATGAGTAAGAATAATTAAATGGTTTAATTATTTATGGCAAAGGATTAATTAATATGTTAATTAATCAAACGAATAAGTTCGTTAAAGACCTCGGGTTGGTTTTGGGCTTCAAGGCCCAATGGGCTTCGAACGTCAAGCCCATTGACTTAAGTTGTATGACAACTTAATGGCTAATAATAGATTAGGGCCCAATAGCCCAAAGAACCCAATATGGCCGGCCATTTGAGAATGTGTAGCAAACTTGCTTTAATTGCAAGTTTGCCACTACATTGTGAAAGGCTATAAAGGAAGTTTATAACATTTCAACAAAAAAGAGGTTTTCCTTTTGGGAGAATGGTTGAGCATGAAAATGCTCTCTTCTCTCAAAGAGGCCGGCTCCCTAGAGGAAAATAGCTAGCAATCTCACTTCCTCTAGGGCACTCATCTTCTCATCAAGGCTCTCCTTGGTGTGGAGACTTAGAGGTTCCCTACTTTGGGAACTTGGAGAATCCGATTCATCCATCATCATCCAAGCAAGGAATGAAGGCCCTCTCCATGGGTGATTAGCCTTTGCTTAGGCAAAGAGGAATCTGCAAAGGTATATGATTTCTCAACTCAAAATTTGTTTTGTTTTGAGTCTTGGTTCACCATATCTACTAGGCTTTGAATTTTCTTGGGTAAAGTTTCGTTTTAAGTGCATAGAAGCATGTTTCCGCCTTTAATTGTTAAATGCATGCTTAATGATGTTGCTTAATGAACTCGGTTAATCCACAAATTTCCCTTCAGTTTTTGATCCCCAAAATGGTACAATCTTGTTCTACTCATCTCTAGCTTCATTTTGCTACTTGAATCGTCCAATTTGGACTTAAAACGAAGAAGTTAGGAAGCTTTGAAAATTTCCAGAAATTCCGGCCATTTTTCCAGATTCCGGTGACGGCGACGGCGGCCGGTGGCGGCGCCGGCGACCGGAATCCTGGAAGGGATGACCGGCGCTGACGTCATCCGACCGGGTTGGACCGGCCATGCTGACGTCAGCAGACCGGTTCAGACCGGATTTGCTGACGTCATCAGCTTAAACCGGCTTGAACCGAGCCGCGGTGACGGCTTGAGCCGAGCCGCGTTGACGGCTTGAGCCGAGCCGTGTTGACCGGCTTGAGCCGAGCCGAGTTGACCGGCTCACCGGCTCAGTTGACCAGCTCGCGCGTGAGCCGCGCGTGGAGCTGCGCGTGGAGCCGTAGGCTCCGATCTTCAAGCCGCGCGTGAAGGCGCGTGGAAGGTCCTTTTTCGAATCTGTTTTCACGTATCGACTCGTGACGACGTGTACTACCTCGGGGTAGTATGCATGTTAATTTTTGAGGTGTTTTGGACCTCCAAATCGAGAAAGCAAGGGATAGGTGTAATTAATTCGTTAATTCGTTACCTTTTTAAGTTAATCATTGTACCGGTGATTTCTCATATAGGTGGGGCCTATCCAGAGGACTACCGGGGCTACCCAGGACGGGGTACTTCGACTCGGCTACGTACAGGTGAGTGAGTGGGTCTTTGTTTGATAAATGTATATATATACGTATGGCTTTTAACGCTTTCTTTAAACTGTTAGCGTAGTTGCATATCATTACGAATGTTGGAGGTAGAACATTCGTATTATATTGCCATGCATGTTTTCATACTGTTGCTCATCATTAGATGTATACACCCCAGGTATTAGTACTCAGTCTTGTGGCCAGGACTAGCCTTGACGTTTGGAGTAGTCACTATCTGTACCGCTACGCAGCTTTGGATCCATTGTAGGTACTAGCCTGTCTTAGGTTGCACTAGGCAACTCGGACTTGTGTGACGCACCTTGTGCACCAGTGCTTAGCGCTAGACTCGCGTCATTGTAGTACTCAGCGTATTACTTTTATACCTAGCCTGTTCATTGTGGTTTAGCCACGTGGACTTGTGTGTTTACATATGGGTGAGCATGTCAGTACATTATTATCGGGGAGTACCCGAATGTTTTCATGATAGTATTTTGAGGTTCATGCCTTCGGGTATGACGTATATTTTCTCAATTATACTTGTTTTCCAGTGAGGGGATAGTAAACTCTTGAAAACAATGGTTTTATCAAACTTTGCTTTTTGACCCACTCACCGTTTTATGTTTTGCGCCCCTCCAGGTTAGTTGGCTGGGAGCCTTGCGACGTCGATGGCGCGGTGGTATGACAATGTAGGGATTTTCTACGTTTGTAGTATCTTTGTATCCCTTACTCTACTCGCAGTGTATTCTTTTATTTCTTCCGCCCGCACACTCCGTGCACTCTGACTATTGTTTTAATTCAATTTCAATTCTTTATTCTAAATATTCTTTTTGGCTTTCGTCACGCTAACGCGTGTCGGCCAGCACTTCCGACACCTGGCTCGTCCGGGATCGAGATGTGTCATTATATGATATGAAATGGGTTATACTTCGATATCACTTTTGCATAAATATTAAATGATATTTTATTATATGGTTTTGAGGGAAATATTATTTATGCAATACTTGATATTTGGGAATTATGAATGGGATTTTGGCTCCTATATCTATACACATGAGTATGTATGTATGTTTTCAAACACACTTGGTATGATTTCACTACGTTGTAGTACCGTTCTCATGGCCGTAGGACAGTTCTCACATGTTTGGGTCACACGCACTGTACTCCAGGGGTATTGTCCGGTAAATACCTTAGTGCAAGCTTGTCTTACGTTTATTGTTGTTTATGGGGAAAAGGCCCCACTACGTAAGGACTCGGGTGTGACGCGCTGCGGCGCCAGGACTTACATGTGTGTGGTATTAGGAGTACAAATTATTGGATAACGTATTGAGCTTGTACGGTGATTGAGAGGCTGTTCCTCAACCCGTACATGGGTGATCGCGCATATACCCTGTGTTGGTTTTCCCTTATATATTATTGGAATTATGAATTGTGATTTATGGATATTATATCTTTTGATATGTTTCAGTATACTTTTAAAGTATCTTTTGAACTATACTATGATAGTATATTTCTACGATTATACTGGTTTTCAAACAGGGGGTTAGTATGTTGAAAAGAGAAAGGTTTGCTAAAACTTTTATTTTTGTCCACTCACACTTTTGTTTTTTGCGCCCCCTTCAGGACATAGTGATAGTGCATCCGGTGCAGTCGAGGATTTTGTGTAGCAGCTCTGATCATCCATCCCAACCATGTAGGGATCTACCTTTTCTTTCAGTTTCTATAATAATATCCATCCCTGTTATGGATAGAGATTCTAGGAACTCAGTTTATCCTTTGTTTTCCGCTGTTTCAAAATTAGTACGCTCTGAACCATATGCATATTGAAATCGGATTTTGCAACTTTATTACAATTTAATTTTGGTTACACTAAGTGTTGTCATGCATTTAATGGCTTCGTCACTTACGAGTGTCGGCCAGCACGCTCGCACTCGGTATCCACGTGGGTATCGAGGGTGGGGTGTGTCACAGGTAGCCCCGGTAGTCCTCTAGATAAGTCTTACCTATATGAGATATCACTATAATAATGATTAAACTCATAAAGGTTACTAAACAAACTAATTAACGGTACTTATCCCTTGTTTGCTCAGTACGAAAGTCCGAAACACTCCGAAAAATACCATATGTACTGCCCCTAGGTAGTATGCGTTATCACGAGTCGCCTCGTGTGGACAGAAGTCGAAAACAGTTCCCCACGCAAGACTCACGCGCGGCCCACTCTCGGCTTAGACGCGACTCCACGTGCGGCTCAAGCGTTAGGTCAAACTGACAGTCAAATAACAGCGTCACTGACGCTGTTAGATTTAATGGAATATTCCTAAAGGCGTTAAAGGAATATACCTGAGAATATTCCTGGTCTAGATTGGATTTGAACCGGTTTGCTGACGTCACAACCCAGTTTGGACCAGGTTCAGGCCATTCTGAACTGGTAGCCGGTCTGAACTGGTAGCCGATCCAACTTCGGCCGGTCGCCAGCACAGCCGTCTGCCACTAGTCGCCTCTGTCTGCACTCGGCCGGTTTCTGGTAAATTTTCAAACGTTCATAAATTCTTCATTTCTTGGTCAAATTTCACGTTCTTTATGTCAAAATAAAGCTAGAGATGAGTAGAATGACAGTATACCTTTGGTTTGGCCGAGAAAGCTCAGAAAATGGCATGTAATTCCCCTGAAAGATCGCGGCTACTATAGCTCGTCGATCTACGTCAAAACTCGACCAAACCAAGCAAATGACATGTGAAAATTCATCTACTCAATGAGAGGAATCCAATGGTAGTACTTAGAAACCTCACCTCGGTCTAGAATGATGAGAGGAATCCGTGTGTGTTTTCCATCAAACGTCTTGGAGTTTGGACAAACGGTTAGCACCGTTGAGTCCAGGGCGTTGAGACGAAGAGGGTGGTGACTTTGGATCGCCTCGGTTTGACGGGTTTTTAACGACGTGCACTGTGCATTGTAGGTTTGAGTGAGAGCGAGAGAGAGAGAGAGAGAGAGAGAGAGAGAGAGAGAGAGAGGAAAGTGAAAGTGACGGGAAGAGGGAGGAAGAAGTGAGAGATAGATATTTTGGTTTTTGGGGGTATTGTGCACCCACCAAAAACAGTAAAATTACACGATCTCGTGTACAAAATAACACTCACGTGTCCAAAATATCCCTCGGGGATTAAATTACAACAAACTTTTTACGAGATGTTACATTTATTAGTTTAATTTGTAACATTTATGAGTTTAATCGTTACTATTGTGATATCTCATATAGGTTAGACTTATCCAAAGGATTACCGGGGCTATCCAGTACATGGAGGCTACGACCCGGCTACTTTTTGGTGAGTGAGTGAGTGGGTCTTTGTTTTGGTATATGTATTTATGTATGGTTTTCACTGCTTTCTTTAAATTGTTAGCATGACTTATATAATATGTGATTGTTGGAGGTAGAGCATCCGTATTATATTTTTCATACATTTCTTTTACTGTTGGTCATCAGTAGATGTAGAACAACCAGGTATTTGTACTCAGTCCCAGAGCCAAGACTAGCCTTGATGTTTTGAGGTTCACACCCAGTACCGCTACGCAACTTTGAATCCATTGTAAGTGCTAGCCTGTTCTAGGTTGCACTAGGCAACTAGGACTTGTGTGTGAGGCTCTTTGCAATTAGCATTATGACTCACGTCATTGTAGTACTTAGCGTATTCTTTTATATACCTAGTCTGTCCTCGTAGACTATCTACTTGGGCTTGTGTGTTTACATATAGACAAGCATTTAGTCTTGTTTTCGAGCAATCCGGTACTGCTTTACCACTGATTTTCGGGGAGTACCCGTATTACTATTATAGTATTTTGAGGATCATACCGAGGAGTATAACGTATTTTCAGAAACTATACATGTTTTCCATCGAGGGATATTATGCTCTTAATAAACAAAGGTTTTACCAAACTTTATTTTTTGACCCGCACACCTTTTATGTTTTGCGCCCCTCCAGGACTTAGCTGCAATCTTGAGTACCAATGTGATGAGGGCGTCCTTCGGCTAATTGGTGGTTCTGACAGCTTCTCTAGAATAAGTAGGATTCGTTCCTACCTTTAGTTTATGTTCTGTAATATCCATCCTCACGAGGGTGAGAATATTTATATTTTCTGCACTTTTTACTATGCTTTGACAATTATGCATCTGTAATAATGGGTTTACCCATCACTTCACGCTACTACCACTTCTGACTCAAATTGATTCAATTTTCTGAATCACTTGCATAATTGGCTTTCGTCACTTAACACGCGTAGGCCAGCACCTCTCGACACCTGTCTTCTCAAAATCGGGATGTGTCACGAGGTCCAAAATGAAACCTTTTCGTATGATTAATCAATATTTAATTAGTCATTGCCTATAATCAATTAAACCATTTAATTGTTCTCACTTAACTTCATAGAAGTATTCAATCATTCCCTTTTGAAGGTGTACGATTATTTAGGTTCTCGTTAGCGAGGTAGTGGGCGATTAGAACTCTTTCTTATCAATTGTGAATTGAAACCACATTTCAATTCTCCCTTTACTGAAGATAGTTATTAATAATCTTCTGGGCTTCCACTAACCATGAATGACACCTAAAGTTGGCTATCCAAGCTAAGCTCGAGGAGAAAGAACCTATTCAGTTTGAGATTACAATGCAATATGGTTTTTCTCCAAACAATACTCTTGATCACATTGTTTGGATGATAGTTTGTTCATGTCTACTATCCAATGTGATCCTTGACTATATGATTTATGTGAATATGATTTGGAGCCTCATTCCTAAATCTTAGTCATACTCTGGCCATAGATTTGTAATCATATCATAGAGTATTCACTCTCAACGTATTTGAAGGTTAGAGATCCCTTGTTGTACATTCACATGTCTTCGTGATTAGGAAACATAACCCCGACTATACCGTGGAGACCCTCGCATTTCGGAGTGCCGTTAACATAATCAAAGATTAAGGATCTAATCACAAGACAAATGTGATGCCTCAGGTCAAAGGACTAATTCAGTGTACTCACTCTCTAGTAAGCACCTACATACTTGTCTTGATGTCATTGACACACCCCACCCTCGATACCCACGTGGATACCAAGTTCGGGCGTGCTGGCCGACACTAGTAAGTGACGAAGCCATTAAATGCATGACAACACTTAGTTTAAGTAAACTACATTGACATAAAGTTTGCGGAATTTAATGCTAATATGCATAAGGTTCAGAGCGTACTAATTTGAATCAACGGAAACAAAATAATAAATCAAGTTCCTAGAATCTCTATCCATAACAGGGATGGATATTATTAAAGAAACTGAACAAGAATAATAAATCCCTACATGGTTGGGGATAGATTCAGAGCTGCCACTCGTATGCCTCGACTGCACCAGATGCTCTATCACTAGGTCCTGAAGGGGGCGCAAAAACAAAGGTGTGAGTGGACGAAAAATAAAAGTTTTCGAAATACCTTTCTCTTTTCAACATAGTAACCCCCTGTTTTGAAATCAAGTATATTTGTAAAGTCATATTATCGTAGTATGTGACAAATCATGCTATAGTATATGTATAGCTGAAAGTAAATCTCAACGTGAAATCTGTAAATAATAATTTATATTTTTCATAAGTCATTTCATCATATAAATATCAATAGTATAAATAGGAAAACCAACACAGGGTATATGTGCAATCACCCATGTACGTGTTAAGGAACAGCCTCTCAAACCCCGTACAAGCACTTTACGTTATCAATCAATTTGTACTCCTAGTACCACACACATGTAAGCACTTGCGCATTAGCGCATCACACCCGAGTCCTTACGTAGTGGGGCCTTTTCCCCAAAATAAACATAAACGTAAGACAAGCTTGCACTAAGGTATTTACCGGACAATACCCCTGGAGTACAATGCGTGTGACCCAAACATGTGAGACTTGTCCTAAGGCCGTGAGACGGTACTACAACGTAGTGAAAGCATACCAAGTGTGTTTGAAAACATACATATATACATCATGTGTAGAAGTGAAGAATATCATATATATACTTCATAATTTCCCAAATATTTAAACGTTGCATAAATAACATCCTCATCGGAATCATATATTAAAACCCAACATATATTTATGCATAAGCGAAATCATAGTATAAATCATTTCATAATATATATCCATACTTTTGTGCATAACTGAAATCACACTTTAAAACCATTTCATAAAACACATATATATAGATATATAAAAACATATATATATATTCATGTCACAAATGTCATTGGAAATCAAGAATATATCAAACCATAAATAATTCAAAGCATAAAAACCATTTAATAAAACAAAAGTCCACTCGCAGGTGATCGGGAGTGAAATCTCCCTCAGCGTTGCCTTCCTTGAAGCGTGGAGTCGAAGAATTACCTATTTAATATTAAGGACAGTGTTAAAAATATCCATAATATGAATTAATATAACCCTTATTTAAAAAGAACACAAAAATAATACTATTTTAGCGAAAATGGGCTCGAAAAACGATTTTCGGGGCCCGAAAACATTGTCGCCGCTGTCCACTGCCGTTGGCGCCGCCACGCGCCGAGAAACGGCCAGACGCGCCGCCACGCGTCGGGAGGAGCCTTCACGCGTTGGCCACGCGCTGGCATGCGCCGGCATGTGCTAGAACGTGTCGCCACGTGCTGGCATGCGCCGGCATGCACTAGCACGTGTCGCCACGTGCTGGCACGCGCTGGCACGCGCCTGCTGACGTCAGCACCATTAGATTTAACGGAATATACCTTTTCTGACGGAATATTTTGACGCCGTCAGGAATATTCCGTTACCGTTGACGGAATATTCCTTCTTCTTCTTCCTCTCGCCGGTCGCCAGAGCCGCCGCAGGCGCCGCCGTCCCCCGCCGCTGGTTCGCCGAAATTTCTGGAAAATTTTCCGAAAAGTGTCCAAAACTTAAAAAATTCATAACTCCTTCATTCCTTGGCCAAATTCAATGTGCCATATATCAAAATGAAGGTATTGACGAGTAGAATATTTTCATACGAATTTGGGGCCGGAAAAATGGCCGGAGATGGCCTGAAATTGGCCGGAAAGCTTCGGGAAACCTTAATTCCGTTCTCCTTCAAAATTGCACCAAATTCCACGTTCTTTATGTCGATCTGAACCTACTCAACGTAATAAAACCAATGGTAATGGTTTCGAGGCTTACCTATGTCGGGATTGTACAGAAAATTGAATGGCAGTTTGTCGTTTTCGTTCCAGTGTCGGTTTGGCCAATTGGGTTCGAGTCTGGGAATTCTGAAACCACAGTCTTGTCCAAAATGACAAGACGATCGTAATGGTAATGATCTTGAGCGATGGTTCGACGGTTTTGTGATTCGTCCAAAATTTAGGGTTTGGGTGGTTTTGGCCGAGAGAGAAAGGTGGGAGGGAGAGAGAGAGTGCAAAGTGAAATGGCTGCAGAGAAGCTAGGGCAACCCAAAAACCCTAATTAGAAAACGGGTGTGAAAATTACTAAAATGCCCCTACACTTTAAAGTTCCGTAAAACGTTCGTTTTAACTCTAAATTGAGTTCTGCTTGCGTCCACGCGTTCATATCGACGGGTACATCTTGAATATGTAAAGAAATAAATTGTCACATGTCATGTCGAAAAGTCAACAAAAGCCAACATTGACCACTAGGGGTATTTTGGTAATTTCACATAAAATTTTGGGACGGGTTGTAACAGTCATACACACCAATGACTCGAGACTCGTCACTCTCGGGAGAGAAGAAATAGTATGTACTGATCTTTACCGATTGTCAACGCCTAATTGACAATCCTATGACCAGGAACATTTAGGATATGTGTATGAAAGAGAAATGTTTCAAGAATCTAACTTCCTTAGATTACATTCTCTTAACTACATATATATTCTTTGGATTTATTGTTAAGGCATATATCATATAATGAGACGGCCTTAAACAATAATTTTTGCGCTAAGATTAAACTACATTAGTTTAAATGTGAAATGTCCGTAAAGTATCATCTAATGATTGGATTTAGAGCACATTTCCCAACACAAGAGAGTCACATTGGATAGAAGACATGAATAAACATTTAACTTTCATCTAAACAATGTGATCAAAAGTATTGATATAGAGTAGGTTTGTATTGCATTGTAATTCCAAGCTGAATAGGTTCTGACCTTCTCAATCTTAGCTTGGATAGTCATGATACGCTATTAAGTGTCACTCATGGCTTGTGGAAGCCCTTAAGATTAACAAACACTAATCTTCACAAAAGGGAGAATTGAAAAGGAGTTTCAATTCATAATTGATTAGTAAGAGTTCTAGTTGCTAACAACCTCACTAACGAGAACCTAAATGATCGTACACCTTATAAATGTTAATTAAGCAATATGAAAAAAGTTCGTTTTCAATCTCGGGTTAGTTTTCAGCCTCAATGCCCAATGAGCTTTGAATAGTTCAAGCCTGATTACTTAAGTTGTGTGGCAACATAAAATCAAAGGATGCTAAATGATATCCCAAGGCCGGGCATGTAGTGAGTGAGCTCTCAATTACACATTTGCCACTCTTAGCAAATTGGCTTAGGCCACGTTTGGCATCCTGTATACACACCAGATAGTACAAAATTAATACGGATCTAGTGTTTGGTGCTCTATGTATAATTTTAGTGCAGGGATTATTTTATCCTGGCCCACCACTATAGTACGCCTCACTCCCGCTTATTAATCCGACCCAAAATCTATGTATAATTTTAGTTGGGGAGAAACACGCTAAACACCCTCATGAATCCCTCTCTCAAGCTCACGAATCCCTCTCTCAACCATCGACTCATCCATTATCTGGTCATCATCTCATCCATCATCTGAAATCCAAGTATTGATCGTTCTTCTTCTCTCTTTGTCTGTCTCTCTCACAGTCGCTCTCTCTTTCAAATTTTCTTGCAAATTTATTTTTTTCTTGCTTGATTTTGATGTGAAAGTTATGCTAACACACAAATTAAACCCTCTTGTGACAATTGTAGTAAAGTACGTAAGTAGGGATCGTTTTGGACTGGGGATTAGGAGGGATTGCTAAAACACCTAAAACTGACTTAAAAACACAAAACTAAGTTTAGAACACTAATCTAGACTCTAATGACTCAAAACAACTAAAACAACACAAAACAAGCAAATAGACTTAAACTAGACACTAAGACTAAGTTTGGACGAAAATTGATTTGGACTTGACTCAAAATACTGAAAAAAAACAAATTAAGACAGATTCTAACTAATTTGACACACCAAGTAAAGGGGAAATTGGTTTTGACGAATTTGTAGACTAAACTAATTGAAAATAGATTGTAAATAAGGACACAAATAGAGATACATATCAAGAATCATTAAGTTCTATATAAATCATAAGTGTTGACGAAGCAGTTGTAACTATGAATGCATGATACTCCTGCCAAGAGTTCACTTAACACGATCGTTTATAAGCAACCTTCACTACACATGAATATAAGTTCATAACGATTAGGTGAAATTCCCTTATATTCTAGCATCAAATTCATGCATGAAAACTAAGCGTGCACTCTCAATCAACATACACAACTAAGTTATCAATTGAACAGTTAAGTAAATTGAATTCACAATTCATGAAATCACAACTGAATGTAATTAATTCATAACACAAATATAGTCATGGTATTGAATAGCCCCCTAGACAAAAGGGCTTAGTTCCTCATAATCACAAAACAAAGATAAACTGATTTATACATTGAAAAAAAGGAAAGAAAACACCTAAACACTCCAGCGAACAAAACTGAACAGCAGGCACGTCCAAGCACTCTCCTTCCCTTCCTTTGCTGCAACACAAGGAGTGGTAGTAGTTTGATAGGTTGTTTGAATGAAGAAATAGGTAAAAGGATGTATGGTGGTGTTTAGATTAGAAGGGTGGTGCAGCAGGATATGAAAAGATGGTCAGAAACTGTGAAGATTGTGTATGGATGTGTAGAATGGTGGAACCTCCTCTAGGGTGTGGCAAAGGTATGTATTTAAAGGCTTTAGGGTAAGTAAAACCCTAACTTATTTAGGGTAACAGAAATAAAGTCAAATACTCCTAGAATAGGAAAACAAAATTAGAATCCAAGGGAAAAGGGCTAAGATAATCAGCAAAGGAAAGAATCAAAAGAGGGATGTAATTTTAAGGTAGGAAATAGGAAAGAAGGCTCTCCCTTGCACGGCAAGGAAAAGAATGGGACAGGAAAGCTCTCCCTTGCACGATAAGGAAGAGAATAAAGCAAAGGGAGTGCGGCAATGACTTGAATGGTGCAAGGACCCTCTGATTTGTTTCCTAAAATGCATAAGAAACCTTCAATGTTGCTGGAACTTAAGGATATTCAGAATCAGGAAAGATCAAACCAAAATAGGAAACCTTGGCTTAACTTTCCTACTTCAAGTAGGAATCCTTGTATGATTAGGAATCCTCATTCAATTAGGAATCCTCATATCTTTAGGTCTTCAATTTCGTCCATTCCTCTTGCTCCAAACACATGTTATCCATGTTGGAAATATGCCCGGAAAGTCAATCTTTGGAAGAAACTTTTCAGTTGACCGTATGTATGGATAACCCTAAATACAAGAAAGGGCAAAGTCACTTATTAGGACAATCTCAATAGCTTGATAAATGTCCAAATAGTGAATCCATGGACAATGGATTGATGGAAGAAGTAATCTAATGAAGCTGGGACCGCAGACCTTCTTCATAACCATGATGTTCAAAATGTTCCCGGTCATGGGATTGCCTGAGGGATACCGACAATCCATAGACCAACACGTACTATGTCACCAAATGAAGGATGGAGAGTCTCAAATGCATTCGTGGTATCGACACATGACAAGTACAGAGCAGTGTCTAATAAGCGGAATGAGTTCACTCGAATACAATCAAAGGGGAGTACTTGCATGGAGGTCTACTTCCACATGTCAAGCAAGTAACTCCATTGATTGGAATATGTAAGTAATCCTTGACCAGAGACATCATAGTTGTCTTGTGGTTAGGTTCCGATCTTTGACTATGTCAAAGTCACCCCACCTCGGTGGTGCCACTGCATAGTTGCTTAAGCTACTTAGCCATGGAGGCAAGTGAATGGTCAACAAGGGATCCTAATCCTCGTTACGAGAGGAAGAATACTCTATGATATGATTCGGGAATCTTTCGCCGAAGTAATGAGCGTAAGATGGAAAGTGTTCCTTACGACTCAATTGAATTATATAATATAGTATAATCACATTAGGGGTTTGACATTATGTATCCATACCCTAATAGTGTGATTGAGAGTATTGTATTAGAGAAGGATCGAATTACATTGTAATTCCAATTGAATAGGTTCCTCCGAACAAACTTCTACATTAGCTTGGGTAGCCATGATATATGTTTAGATGTCACTCATGGCTTGTGGGATCTATGGATGATTAAAATTAGTAATCATCAAAGAAGATAAAGAATTAAAATAAGTTTTAATTCACTAGTTGATTGGATTAAAATTAATCAATTGGATTGATACCAATCACCTCACCGCCTTGCTAATTAGAACCTAAAATGACAGACACCGATACCCCTTGAGGGAATCCACATGGGCGAATGATGGAAATAATTAATTGAATTAATTGAGTGTTATAATTAATTAGAAAGTCTAATGAAATCATAGAAGCGATAAAAGATCGTTTTTGGGCTTTATGAAAAGTTCTGGGTTCATTAGGGGCCCATAGGGCTCTAAACCTCTTGGGCTTTTATTCAAGCATAAGATGACTTGATATTACAAAAACCCAAAAGCCCAAAAAATGCACTCAATGGCCGGCTTTAATGAGAGAGAGTGAGTGGAGTCAAAAGTTGACTCCCCTTTATATATACGGAAGTTTAATGAAACTTTCAGCAAGTGAACTCATCACTCATACTTCACACCATACTTGGTATGGCTTTGGATTGAGTTTGTCAACCAAAGAGAAGAAAATATCTCCTCCTTCCTCACTAAAACAGCCGGCCATTTTCCAAAGAAGGGATAGCTACCATCTCCCTTTCTTTGATGATCCATCATCCATTCCACTACTAGTGTAGGTGTGGGATCTTTAGGAGGCCTTCTACCTTGGAGGCTCTAGGAGAAACCTATTGAAGGCAATCAATCAAGGTGGAGGAATCAAGGAGGGAAGCTAGGCTCATGGAGTTCCAAGAACAAAGGGCTTGGAGGTGGTCCATCCTTGGTCTAAAGAGTAGATCAAGAGGTAATGAAACTTAACTCCACTTTGTTCTTATTTTGTTTGATGCATCAAATAGAAACCTATGCTTCTTGAAGGGGATTTGCATACCATTGCTTCGATATAATTGCTTCCGTTGCTTATGCATATGAATTTTGAATTGCTTATACTGTTAGTCATTAGAAATCCCACATACAAATCTCATAATTTCCCTTCAAGTGGTATCAAGAGCCAAAGGTTTATATTTGTTGTGTCCTTTGATTTTATATATATGGGTTATATGTTAGACATAATATTTCTTCATTCAAAGTATGTTTATCTTTTGTTTTTCAATTGTTGAAAATGATTCAAAAGTTGAAGAAGATATGCATGTAAAAGTGTTTTAAATGCATGAGTGAAGAGAGTTTTTGACAAAAATTGGTGCTTTTATGCATAAGGGAGGCACGGTTTTTTGGGGGATTTGGGCTTGTGTTTGTGTTTTATTTTGTACTACACACACACACTTTTAAGCTAGAAAGTCTAGCCCTTGTCACTTTTGTTTTTGATATTGAAAATCACCAAGAAAGTGCAAATCTTGAAATTGTTTTCATGATTTTGTTCTTGGTGTTCATTCTTATTTTTTTCTTGCTTTAATTTATGTTTTCGTGTGGGCGCGATAATCTATCAAAATGTTTGAAGATTTACACCAATTGCGCTTTTGACCAGAACTCCATACCCTCACCATACCCAAATCTATTTTAAAGTCAACAAGGACATTAGGTGACAAGGAAAAGCATGGCCTCATTTGTTTGAAAAATTGTTTGACATTTTTCTCCCAAATCCCACTCCCCAAACCGCCACACCTAACATGGGTCCCCTTAGGGCTATTTTGCAAATTTAAATAAGCCGTATTTACTTTTAAGTATTTGCGGTTCGACCCATAACTTTTAAGTATTTGCATTTTGGCCCCACCTTCTCTTGAGGACAAACATTTTGATATTTTATTTTTTGTTTGTAGATTAAACTCATCATACAATTATGCCCATATGTACTAAATCTAATTGATAATTGTTGCATTTCACCACTATTTAATGTGATTAAATAGTTAGTAGAATGGTTGACTATTCGACATACGCCTCTTTAAACGATAATTGAGCTACAAGGCAAGGCCGACAAATTCAAATTGTTTGAACCTTGGGAATGTGTTTTAATTGCTATTTCAATTGACCACAACATCATAGGACGTTAATCTTTCTCTCCTCTTAGTATATGTAATTTGTTGGAATTTGTACAACTGGGTTTGTAATTCTTATTACTTCTTTACCTCATTAGTTGATTCCTCTAAGACTAGACTAGAGTTTCTTTAACTATTGGTAAAGATACATATTAAAAGGGGTTTTCATGAGATTAAAGATTTGTTGGGTCCAACGCCCTAATTAGCAATGAATGATTGTCTTTCGTTTCAATGGCTCAATTAAAAATGTTTTAATTAGAAAGCACGTAATTAAAACGATATAGCTTCCTAGATCTTATTCAACAATGTTGGCTCGTTGTTGAATTAACTCTACAATGTCCATAGTCTTCCAAAGAGCCTAAAATAACTAGTATTTGTTATAGGACACCATTTATTGTAATATGATTAAATAAATAAAACGATGAGACCCTCAAAAACCCCTCACTGTCAATCAATATTGCTTGAAAGCGGAGAGGTGTTTTGAACACTTCTTCGTGGCCTTCCACCATGGTAGGCTCCACCGTATGACTCATACACGCCTTCACCCTATTACGGGGGAGTGCAAAGTATGTGCTTATACTGCAGGGCCTTATTTCAACATTTGATGTGGTAAAGGTAGGATACGAGTATGGCCAACATCGTATCACGTGAGGTCATACTTGACCCCTATCCGAACCGACATGGTGGGTAAAAACTTAACTAAGGGTAATAGTGCCAAATATCATATCATTGTGAGGCATTGTTCTCTGTGGTACAAAAGACGTGGTAATCACAAGAGGTTGTGAATGGGTAACCGTATTCTCATTATTATTTTTGCTAGCCAACATCATATCATTGTGAGGTGGGCTTGGTAATAGTGAGCCTCCCATAATCCACTAGAGCTTTTACTTGAAATCTCCGGTTCCATTTTTTGAGGAATATGGGATTTGACAAAATAAAGGTTGAGTCATTCGCTTTAAAGACCCAAATCGTTTGGCTTATTCAACAATAAAACTAATTTATTTAATTTTGTTAAGGTATTTAGATATGGTTGGAAGACGCTATCAAAGATACTGAAGGCATTGCCTTGAAGGGTACAACTCTCCATCTTGGTACCGTAATATCAAGATTCTCCTAACGTTGGAGAAGATTGTTTACGTACTAGACAAGGCTCCCTCTCACATACCTCTTAGCCCCGAGGCACCGGGAGGATGAACGTGCTAAGTATGACAAGCACGTTGAGGATGATACACAAGCCAAGTGCTATCTCGTCGCTTCCATGAAATGAGGAAATGCAGAGACAAGACGAGGGCATGGAAAGGCATTCTCCATCATACCCATCTTAGGAGTTATATGGTGAAGTGACGCGCAACCGTCGTTTCAAAGACTGCTCCGTGAACTTAGAAGACCAAAATGGTCAAGGGAGCTCCAAGGCATCAACATGTACCGAAGATGATTGGACTCATTGAACAATCGAGAGCCTAGGCACCCACTCGACGGGGAATTGGCCCAGACTTCATCTTGGCTTCTCTTCGATTCATTTTCGCAGCTTGTCATGAACTACAATATGAATAAGATGGATAGTACTCTCTCCGAGTTACTAAACATGTTAGGTAAATCACGAGAAAACTATGAAGAAAGAGAACGTTGTGGGGACTCTTAGCAAGAGCTCACAACAAGCCATCCTCTTCCAAACCTAAGCCGAACGGCAAAGGTAAAGGCAAGGGGTTGAAGTCACCCACTCCTAAGGCCCAAGGAGGAGGAAGAAAGGCAAAGGAACCCAAAGGGATTTGCCACCACCGTGGAAAAGACGGCATTGGAAGAGGAATTGCAGTGTTATACCTTGCATCTCCTCAAGCGACAAACCACAAGGCATGGTTGGCTTGTCCTTATTCAATTCTAAATGTTAGATCTTCAATTATTATATTTGATATAAAAATGCTAATCACCTATGCAATTGTATATAGGTGAAGGAAGCAAGTAGAAAATGAACAAGCAAGGGACTAATGGAATGAAGTGGTTCGGCCATTATTTTGCTATCTACTTAGAAAAGTTTGTTAGGCCCTTTAAAGATAGTCTTTAAACCCTCTTTCTTTATTTTGATAAGAACTTGATATGTGGCTTCATATGATGGGAAGACCCATTTTGGTGCCTATATGAAGGTATATAATTAGTCTCTAATGTAGGAGCTAATTATTTTGTATTAAATATTATGAATGTTTGTTTTATCATATCAATGTAATGTGATGGATGCCTTCTACTATATTTAATCACTAAGTAGTGTTATGAATTGAACATTGTCTTGTTGTATTCTAAATGAAATACATAAGAAAAACGCTTTCATATTTGGTTATCACTTAACCACAATAAATCAAGATCACTTGGATCAACTAGTAGTTTTGAACAACTAATTGGACATTCATAAATTGTTTTAAGAAATGTCAAATGTAAGTGATCAAAATCCAAGTATGAAGTGCTTTAAATCTATAAAATGTTTAAAGATCTTAGTCACTTAATGACAAGACATCAACTTTGTGGAATTGGAAACAATATGCTTAAAGTTGCACATTACCCACAATGTCCTCTACCTCGTTTATTTCTAGATTATACACTTTGAATGTATAATACGATTTCACAAGGTCATGAGACAAAGGGAGGTGAGAAAAGGATATAAACTTGAATGTGATTGGTTTATAATTGTCCAAAATTAATAGTACATGATTCATTATTAATGAGCTTTGGTTATTTTAATTGTTAAAAGGCCTCAAGCTCTACGAATCGTTAAAATTCTATGTTGTGTAAGCATTCTTAGAATAACCTATGAATGTTGGTTTCACAACCTAACATAAAATGGTTATATGTTGGAGTTGTCCATAATTCTCTTTAAGAAAACATGCTGAAAACAAAGCAAATGGACAAGATGATGAAACAAAAGGGAATAGTTTCAAAATGAGTCACAACATATAGTTTAACAACATGACAATCCGATTTCGACATCTCATGTAACTATAATGCTCTAAGTAGTGCTTCTGATTAAGAATTAATCAACCACCTAGAGATATGGTTGAATTCTTCTCAGATCCTCAGTAGGAGACTATGTTTCCACTAATTATTTGGAGCAATTTTATACGACTACTTTAAAAGTTTTTGTATGACTCGAAGCTTGAAATATGATGTTTGACACCATATGTTTTAAATGAAAGGACTTGACAAAACAAGTCACACATTTGGTATTGGATCTAAATCTAGATTTAATTCAATATTAAGGAATTACTTAAGAAGCAATTCTTTTGTGTAAGTTCGCTTAAAATAACTCAGGATTAGCTAGGAATTGCTGAATATCTCAAAACCTGGGCTGAGACACACGATAAGCTAATGGATCTTATTGATTGTCAATAAATCCAACACAAGTTAGTGGGAGGCTATATGCATTCAATTCAAGAAAATATATAAGTGTTATGTTTTTCTTAATGTCTTGAATGAGTACTTAGTTACAATAAAAATGTTAGAGTGATGTCATTCTTTTCGAGCAACATGTAGTGAATGAAATCTATTCGATATATTTAGTGAAATACATATATTGCTCGAATGACAATTGGTGACACGGCCAATTTAAAGTAAAGACTTAAATGGACTAAATGAAGTTATATGGGGTATTTGAATCTCAAATGTTTGCATTTGAGAAAGTATTTCTACATATGATATAGAAAACCGCTTTCATGACCCTTTATAAAGAATTTGTCGCTTAAAATCACAAAAGGGACACAAGTAAGGACTTGTTTGATTATATCCAAAAGGTGAATAACCATCGTGGTTGTCACTTGAGATAATGATATGTCCTAAGATCGTAACCAAGGCACCGAATGAGTATATATATATAAATATATTATTACCTTCGGTATTTAATGCCGTGAGTGAGACTTAGAAGCGTGGATTCACTTAGAAGTTATCAAATCAAAGTGAAAATTACCCATTTTAACAAATGGATCTTCATGTTGGATGAAGAACTAATCATATGAATGAATTGTTAGTATGGTACTACAATGGTCTCATAGTTAGAGCAATGTTTGCATATAGTATGCAAACGAGATATATGTTAAGACATATATTAAAGTTTTGGAAACTGTCAAAAGGTGTTTTCGACAGACGGGTTCACATGGAACCAATGATTGAATCCTAACCATAAGGTCGTTAGTAAGGTACTACGACGTAATGGGCGATACCAAGCCATGGACTCAAGGTCTCATCAAATATTTGAACACAAATGAAAGAGACATCATTAAATGTTTTTGGAAACATTTAATAAGTAAATCCTCTTTTAAGTTAAAAGGATTAATACATAAATCTAGTTAACCTACATGCTCAAGTTCACTAGAATAGCACTTTGAAATGCAATTCAAGAATTGATTTTAGTGCAAGTGGGAGATTGTTGGAAATATGCCCTAAAGTCAATCTTTGGAAGAAACTTTTCAGACATTGACTCGTATGTATGGATAACCTAAATACAAAGAAGGGCAAAGTCACTTATTAGGACAATCTCAATAGTTGATAAATGTCCAAATAGTGAATCCATGGACAATGGATTGATGGTTAAGTAATCTAATGAAGTTGGGATCACAGAGACCTTCTTCTCATAACCATGATGTTCAAATGTTCCCGGTCATGGGATTGTCTGAGGGATACCGACAATCCACAGACCGCACGTACTATGTCGCCTAAATGGGAAGGATGGAGAGTCTCACCCATTCGTGTATCGGACACTATGACAAGTATGTAGTGCTCATTAAGGGAATGAGTTCATCAATACAATCAAAGTGAGTACTTGGCTGGAGTGTCTACTCACATGTCAAGCAAGTAACTCCATTGATTGAATATGTAAGTAATCCTTTGACCCGAGACATCATAGTTGTCTTGTGTTAGGTCCTTTGGATCTTTGACTATGTCAAAGTCACCCCAATCTCAGGTGTCCACGCGCATAGCTGTTGCTACTTAGCCAGTTGGCAAGTGAATGGTCAACAAGGACTAACTCGTTACGAGAGGAAGAATACTCTATGATATGATTCGAATCTTCTGTTTCAAGAATTGTTTAGTGATGCAAAGTGTCTTTTTACCACTCAATTGAATTATATAATATAGTATAATCACATTGTGGGTTTGACATTATGTATCCATACCCTAATAGTGTGATTGAGAGTATTGTATTAGAGAAGGATCGAATTGGTTACTTGTAATTCCAATTGAATAGGTTCTCCCGAACAAACTTACATTAGCTCGGGTAGCCATGATATATGTTTAGATGTCACTCATGGCTTGTGGGATCTTATGGATGATTAAATTAGTAATCATCAAAGAAGATAAAGAATTAAAATAAGTTTTAATTCACTAGTTGATTGGATTAAAATTAATCAATTGGATTGATACCAATCACCTCACCGCCTTGCTAATTAGAACCTAAAAAATGATCGTAGACACCGATACACTCTCGGTGGTGGAACCACATATGAATGATGGAAATAATTAATTGAATTAATTGAGTGTTATAATTAATTAGAAAGTCTAACGAAATCATGTAAGCGATAAAAGATCGTTTTGGGCTTTATGAAAGTCTTGTTCATTAGGGCCCATAGGTCCTAAACTCCTGGGTCTTTTATTCAAGCATAAGATGACTTGATATTACAAAAACCCAAAGCCCAAAAATGCACTCAATGGCCTATTTAATGAGAGAGAGAGAGTGAGTGAGCTAAAGTTGACTCTTTTATATATATGGAAGTTTAATGAAACTTTCATAAGTGAACTCATCACCATACTTCACACTTATACTTTGCAGGCGTGGCTTTCTACTGAGTTTGTCAAACTAAAGAGAAGAAAAATATCTCCTCCTTCCTCACTAAAATACCGCCATTTTCCAAAAGAAGGGATAGCTACTCATCTCCCTTTCTTTTGATGATCCATCCATTCCACTACTGTATAAGTGTGGATCTTTGCAGGCCTCTACCTCGAAAGCTCTGTGAGAAACCTATCATGCAATCAATCAAGGCGGAGGAATCAAGGAGGGGCTGCTCATGGAGTTCCAAGAACAAAGGGCTGGAGTAAGTGGTCCATCCTTTAGCCTAAAAAGAATAGAATGTAAGATAATGAAACTTAACCTCCACTTGTTCTTATTTTGTTTCTCACGCATCAATGTAAACCTACGCCTCAAGTGGGATTTGCATGACTATTGCTTTGATATAATTGGGAGTTCTCGTTGCTTATGCATATGAATTTTGAATTGCTTGGTGCAATGCTAGTCATTAGAAATCCCATACAAATCTCATAATTTCCCTTCAATCCAATCCAAGCCCAACTTTGCTCCAAAAAGCTCCAAAATGCACCTTTATGCATACTTCATCCTTAGAACATGAAATTGCATGAAAATAACTTAAAACACTATAATAAACAGAAACTAGCTCAATAAATGCAAGGAAACAAGCCAACAAAATCGCATAAATATGCTCCTATCAGATTTGTGTATTGAAAATGTTTCTCATTTTTTCTCAGATCTGAGATTTGATTTGATTTGTTGTTTATTATTTCTTGATCTCTCTGATTATTTTTTTATTTTTAAAATTTGTTATATGCTTTCCCTGAATTGTAATCAATTGTTGCAAACATTGAAAACCAATTGTGGATGTTATAAGAATGTTAGTCTCTTTTTAAGTCATTGTGTTGTGGTGCTGACTTTGTATGTTTAATTTCGTTCAGGTGATCATTGCTGGTGGCGGTGCCTTCATTGGAGATGGAGGTGTTGCTGTAGCGCTAAGAGGTGGTGCAGGAATGAGAGAATATGAGACTTGAAGAATTTTTTTTTTCTATTTTTATTTTTTATTTTATCATCAATTTCTTTTTTAAAAATAAAAACAATACAAAGTTCCGGTACAGTACCAAACACAGTATTAAATAGTCGGTCTTTAGTCCGATACCGCACCAAACGCCTAACTATATTAGTCAATACTATCCGATGTACATATTAGTCAGTCCGACTGAAATAGCCAGTACAGTCCGACGTACCAAACGAGGCCTTAAAGTGTAAGTTAGAGTCACTATTCACATTAAGTCAAAATGTAAGAAAAGTTGGAAAAAGATCTCTCTTCCTCTCCCTTGGCCAAATTCCCTATGAATGGAGAATTTTATTTTTCTTCATTCATGGTTATTTTAATTATTCATGAAGATGAAATACGAATGATTTGATCTTCGAAGGAGTCAAAGTATGTAGGCAACTTTCACATTTCATGGCAAGCATAACCACAATCCTCAAGTAAAGGTGTAGATCCAATAAGTGATCTTGAAAGTCCTCTCTTATGTGTTTATCTTTTGCTTATGCAAAGAGGAATCTATAAAAGTTTATGAAATCTCAGCTCTCTTTGTGAAGTTGTTAAGTTGAGTTTTTATTCATAAGTACTAGGCTTTCAAAGTCATGGACAAAAATTTTGTATTTGGGTGCCTACAAGCATGCTAGAGCCATTAACTTGTTAATAGTATGTATGTATGTTATTTAAATAGACTTACACAATTCAAATATTTTTCTTCAATATCTACTTAAGATTTACACAATCAAACTATATCAATATTAATTGTAACACCTCTACATTTTTATCCGTTTCTAGATAATTCCCATTTTTCACTATGACCTCATCTAACAACCACGGTCAGCAACCGGTAATCAGTCAAAACAAGTTTAGCGGTGATCCTCATACAAAAGTCAAAGTTCAAGGAAGACCATGAACTAATTCAATTAGGTTGCGCCACGTATCCGAGCTCACGTTTCATCGGTGTAGCAGATTCACACGATTTTGCATATAAAAGGAAGCATTTGAGGGCCTTTTCGGAGGCCATAGCAATTGTTAATCTCTCCCTGATATTCGCCAACTCAAAATTCCCTAATTTTTGCTCGCTGCCATGGCTCGTCGAAGCTCAGGAGGTACGCTCCGCCGTCACTTCTCTTCCTTGATATCTGTCTCTGCTTTCTTATTCTGTAGATCAGAACCCTCCGTTTGGTGTGATTTGGTTTCCATTTGTATTCGTTGATTGTAGGGTTTTGGGTTTGCTGAGAAGACCCATGAATCGATATGTTAATTGGATTTCTTGTACAATAACATTTGTGGATGTCGCTGTTTAATTAGGCGTAGGGTTTTAGGGTTTCTAATTTCCAAGGAAATGGAAGGTCTATGGTTTGTCTTATTTTATTAAGATTTTTATCTAATCGATTTTCATGGCTCATTTTTTTATCTTTTTGGTCAATTTCTCAAGTCTGTTTTCATATTTGGTTTTCCGAATTAGGTTTATTGTCTGAGTGGGCGAATTTATACATCCAAAGACTTATGAATTGTGCTTTTTTCATATTGCGCTTTACATGTTGTTTCAACGTCCATAACCGAACGAAAGTTATTAGATTTACATTCTGCTGATGAAATTTTAGGGCTTGTATGTCGCCATGTCCAGGGTAAACGATATATTTACTTTTGTAGGAGTAAGCTTGAGTTTGGGTTGGGTGTCTTCATGTCATGATGTATTTAAATGAGTATTCTTTTTCTCCGTTATTGGGTTGTATGTGGTTAGTTTAATGTGCTTTAAACTCCTTCTGCAGGTCGATCTGCCCGCCCAGCTCCCCGTCATGCACCTGCACGCAACCCTCCTCAGCCTGGTATTTATTTTAAACATTATTGATAAATTAGCAATATTGCTAAATTAGCCTTTATTGCAGTGAGATTTATTTTGTTTGTTAATATCATATTGTCCGTTCACCTCTAATTGCATTATCTGTGTGTTACAATGCAGTTCGCCAAGCTCCTCCTCCAGCTCCAGCTCAGCCTGGAAGTGGTGGATCTATCCTTTCAGGAATTGGATCAACCATAGCTCAGGGTAATTTGTTTGTCCGGTTGCTTATAACTGTGCATGCACTATCATTAAAATTGGTGTTGTATGTCTGATTTTCCCCTCCTGTTGCAGGTATGGCTTTTGGTACTGGAAGTGCTGTGGCACACAGGGCTGTGGATGCGGTGATGGGTCCTCGCACTATTCAACATGAAGCTGTTGTCTCTGAGGCCACTGCTGCTGCTCCAGTCCCCATGGCTAGCAGCATGAGTGGCTCAGATGCATGCAGTAATCACTCCAAGGCATTCCAAGATGTATGCAAAACCCTACATCCTTTTCCTTTAATTTTCCTGAAAATTTAGTGTCTGAAGTTATGTTTCTTTGTTCCATTTGTGGATGAGCAAGGGGATGAATAGGAATATACCTTTCTAGTTTTTTATTTTTTTAACCTTCTCTTGCCCTGCCATAATGCATTTCTCTGTTGTGAAATTTAGTAGTTCTTGCTAGAAATCGTTTTATACCCATTTCTAAGAAGTTGTGGTACCCTAGTGTGGATTGTTTCTTTGTAATTGTAATCATAATTAGTAACCTTTTGTTGTTGTAGCATCATATGAGTAAACCGCAGGATCCCTTGTAGAGTTTCCATTCCAAATATCCTGTATTTTCAAGTGCTTTTCAGAAGGATGTTCTAATGTTTGGCATGGATATCCTTCTTGTGATCTTTTTTGGTGAAATAACAATACGATGATATGAATCTTGAGATATTTGTGTAATAACATTTGTTCATGCGTCTGCGGAAGAGTTTTCTAGCTAATTGAGACATGAATATCTTTTTAATGGTCTTTTCACTTTGGTTTATTTCACCATCAAAATGTTATTGTTTCAATAATTCTCTTGTAATGAATTTGACTGATCCATATTAACTGAAATGAAATGGGAAGTGTGAAGTGGTTCCGGAACTAACTTCAGTCTATTTGTTGTCATTGCAGTGCGTCAACCACTTTGGAAGTGATATCAGCAAGTGCCAGTTCTACATGGATATGCTGTCCGAGTGCAAGAAGAACTCAGGCATGTTGAATGCCTAAGCACTACTTCCCTTGCCATGCAATGAATTATTACCCGATTTAAACTCTGAATGGTTTATTCATTCCTGTGCCTGTCATGATGGTGAATTACTGGTCTATTAATCTATATGCATGGTAGAGCATGCTGCATTTAGTAGTACCTCTTATTTGAACTCGGTTCTTGTTTCGAGTATTCATGTTGGTAAAATAATGATTTATGGAGCTATGCTGGTTAATGTGTTTTAACTGCTTATATCTTCTGTTCTGGTCGTTTCTTTACTGGAGCTGCTGTGGGAGGTGGACACAGGACATAATTTATCTTCTGGCATTCGGTTTAATCGTGTATCTCTCCTGTTCAAGTATATGGTAGCTGTTAACAAACAACCAAGACTTTGTAGATTAATAGTGGCAGAGTAGAAGATTGGGCCTAGCCTGGATTTTTCCTCTACTGCACATGGCTATTTACACAGCCTATATATACACACCAAATGCAGAGTTTAAGTTGCAATCGGGTCAAACGAACCTGATAAGACTGGAGGCTTGACACAAAATTTGGTCTCTCTTCTGCCCGTTTCTCGAAGCTACCACCTTGGGTGTCTCGGTTTCTCGACCTCAAACTCTACCAAAGGTTTTTATAGAAGCCACCACTAACAAATTTGGGCCTCGTTTGGCATGCCGTATAAGACATCAGATAGGTACTATATCATATGGAACGGGTGTTTGGTGAGTTTTGTACTAAATAAGTACCGGATTAATTAATCCGCCCCCACCTATTTTATACCCCTTACACCCACTTACTTATCCCATCCAAAACCTCGGTATTTTGTAGTCGGGTTGACGCTTAAACAAAAATGCACTCACTTTTTCCAACTCATCTCGCCATCTTCTCTTGCGCATTGCGAACTCCTTCCCAACTAAGGTATTTGTTCTCTCTTTCTCCATCCTCACCTTTGATCAACATCAAGCAGATTTCAAATTGAAAACCAAAGGTGGTAAATCGAACCCAAGTCACACCGTTCATGTTCTTTCACCTATGGTGGCGAATCAAATCAGTATTGGAGAGACATTATCTGGGTTTTTGGCTTAATTGTTGATTTTGTGGATGTGTGGTGATTAAACTCAAAAATGGGAGAGACTTCATATGGGTTTTTGATTTCAATCGATTAGAAGCTGAGAGGGAGAGAGCTGCACCGATTCCCCTGTAAAGCATGGAACAGATTACAGATTCAGTAGTTTGGAGTTTGCTTCTGCAAATTTGAAGGTGATAGAATCCAAAATCTCAACCCTAATTCAACCTTAACCAGATGCAAGTATGAATGGCTATGGAGGAATGGAAGGAAGAAGGAGCTGAGCTCCGATATTTTTGTATTGATATTGTTTAATAAAAAAGACCGTTACCATTTTCCTCGGAGCTAGAGCTCATGTACAACTCATGCCTTAATTCTATGCCAGCTGGCCATTATAACAACTTAACTAAAACAGGAATTAAGTCCTATTTTTACGAGAGAGAGAGGTGTAGTAGTCTGGGTTTTGGGATCGGGGAAGATGGTGGGGTGGATGGGTTTGGTGTTTTATTCATTTTTTCAATTTTTTTTTTTTATGGTTTTAAATCCTATTTTTCGAAACATTGGGTTTTCTATATAATCCACATGGCATCATGTGATTAGCTATTCTGCCACCACAATCCACATGGCATTCCAGGATAAGGATACATTGACACATTCCGATCCTGACACGTCAGGTGCCGGGAAGTGCTGGCCGACACGTGTTAAGTTACGAAAGCCAATTATGCATGTGATTGAGGAAAGTGAGTAAATATAGAGTTGGAAGCGGAAGTAAAGTTGCGGTGATGGGTAAAACCCATTATTACAGGTGCATAACAGTCAGAGCATAGTAAATAGTGCAGAGAATATAAAACATTTATATCCTCGCAAGGATGGATAAACAGAAATCAAACTCAAAGTAGAAATGAATCCAACATAGTCTGGAGAAGCTATCAGAACCGCCAACCACAGCCGAAGAAAGCCCACGTCTCATTGGTACTCAAGCCTGCCACTCAATTCTGGAGGGGCGCAAAACATAAAAGGTAAGTGGGTCAAAAAGTAAAGTTTAATAACACCTTTGTTTTCAAGAGCAAACTATCCTCTCGTTGGAAAACATGTATAGTTTTTGAAAATACGTCATACTCCCCGGTATGATCCTCAAAATGCTACAAAAATAGTAATACGGGCACTCCCCGAAAATTAGACTGAATCTGAATGCTCAAATCACGGATACTCCCCGAAAACCAGACTGAATGCTCATCCATATGTAAACACACAAGCCCAAGTAGATAAGCTACTAAGACAAGCTAGGTATATAAGAATACGCTGAGTACTACAATGACGCGAGTCAAACACTAATCGTTGTGCACAAAGCATGTCACACACAAGTTCGAGTTGCCGAGTGCAACCTAGAACAAGTTAGTACCAACAATCACATATTATATAAGTCATGCTAACAATTTAAAGAAAGCAGTGAAAACCATACGTAATAATATATTTATCAAAACAAAGACCCACTCACGCATCTGCAAGTAGCCTGGTCGTAGCCCCCCTGTCCTGGGCAACCCCGATGGTCCTCTAGATAAATCTCACCTATATGAGATATCACTATAGTAATGATTAAACTCATAAAGGTGACTAATTATCTAATTAACGATAATTATCCCTTCTCTGCTCAATACAGAGGTTCGAAATACTCCGAAAAATACCATACGTACTCCTCCTAGGTAGTACGCGTCGTCATGAGTCGTCTCGTGTCGACGAAAGTCGAAAATAGCGCCCCATGCGCCCCCACACGCCCCCACGCGCAGCTCACGCTCAGACCACTCGCGACTCAAACTTTGGGTCAAACTGACGGTCAACTAACAGCATCAGCTGACGCCGTTAGATTTAACAAAAGATTTCGATATCTCCTTTAAATCTAACGGAATATTCCTAATGGCGTTAAAGGAATATACCTGAGAATATTCCTGGTCTGGACCGAGTTCGAACCGGTTTGCTGACGTCACAATCCGGTTTGGACCGACTTCAAGCCGGTCTTAACCGGTCACCGGAGCTGTCATCCGTTGCCAGTCATTGTCGTCTGCACTTGTAGGAAAAGTGGCCGGGTTTTGAAAAATTTTCAAATGTTCATAACTTCTTCATTTCTTGGCCAAAATTCATGTTTTTGGCCAAATGTCAAAATGAAGCTAGAGGTGAGTAGAATGACGGTATACCTTTGGTTTGGCCCAAAAAGCTCATGAGGACCGCGACTACTGTAGCTGGTCGATCTACGTCAAAACTCAACCAAATCACATGAAAATTCATCTACTCAACGAGAGGAATCCGATGGTAGTAGTTAGAAACCTCACTTCGGTCTAGAATGGAGAGAAAATTGTCAGAAAGGTTCAATTCTTCCGTGTGCGATTTCCATCAAATGTTTGGGAGTTTTGACAAACGGTTAGCACTGTTGAGTTCAGGGCGTCGAGACGAAGAAGGTAGTCCCTTTGGATCGCCTTGGTTCGTCATTTCGACAACGTGCACTCTGCACATGATATGCTAGAAGCTAACACACAATTTAAAACCCTATAATATAATCGTAGTATGGATAAGTAGGGATCGTTCTAGGCCGAGGATTAGAGGGAATTACTAACCACTTAAGACTAACAAGTACTAAACTAATTAAAACAATTAACAAATGAATGGGGGATTTTTATTTTTACTTAACTAAGACTAAACTAAATTCGGCTATGTAAACAAATTGAAAACAGCAAGCAAAATAAATTAAAGACAAATTTAACGATAATGGTGATTACAAATTTAACAAATGAAAGGATCCTTCTCCACACACAAATATATGCGTACAAATTGATTACCAATTATTCCTTCTACTAACCATGAATGACAATGCCCCAAATTAACCGTGAAACGTACAAATTAACTCTCAGATTTTCCTAAGTTCATTGATTTGAATGAAATGCAACTCGCACCAAATTATTCTTATCAGGTTATCTAACTATGAAACGCATGATAGATAAACATATCAAAGATCATTAAGGTTTGTGAAAATCATAAGCATTGACTAGAGAATCGTAACTATGAAACACATGATACTCTTGCCAAGGATTTTACTTCACACAACCGATGACCCTTCGATTTTTACTACTTATGAATACAAGTTCATAACGATTCGGTGAAACTCACTCATATTCTAGCTCCAAACCCAAGCATGCAAACTAAGTTGGCCACCTTAATAAACATACAAGGATAAGTTCTCTATAAAACAAATAAGTAAATTACATTCACAATTTATGAAGAAATAATTGGATAAATCAACTCATAATAAACATATGTTCATGGCTTCAAATTCACCCTTAGCTATAAACAAAATTAGTTACTCATGATTGAAAAGCAATTCACAAGAAATGACACATCTCGAATCCTGACACGGCAGGTGTCGGGAAGTGCTGGCCGACACGTGTTAGGTGACGAAAGCCAATTATGCAAGAACAGGTGAAAGAGTAAGAATATAAAGAGTTGAGTGCGGAAGTAAAATTGTGGTGAGGGTTAAAAACCCATTAATACAGGAGCATAACAGTCAGAGCATAGTAAATAGTGCAAGAGTAGAAATCATTCACATCCTCGTGAGGATGGATAAATAAGAGTTAACTAAAAGTAGGAGAGAATCTTACATAGACTGAAGAAGTTTTCAGAACCGTCGAGCACCGCCGAAGAAAGCCCTCGAAGTCACCGATAAGTGAACCCGTCACTAGGTCCTGGAGGGGCGCAAAACATAAAACGGTGAGTGGATCAAAAAGCAAAGTTTGATAAAATCTTTGTTTTCAAGAGTATACTAACCCCTCGCTGGAAAACAAGTATAGTTTGAAAATACGTCATACTCCCTGGTATGATCCTCAAAATACTATAACAAAAATAATATACGGGTACTCCCCGAAAATGATTACTGACATGCTTACCCATATGTAAACACACAAGCCTAAGTAGCTAAACTACGAGGAACATGCTAGGTATATAAGTAATACGCTGAGTACTACAATGACGCGAGTCTAACGCTAAGCGCTGTGCACAAAGTGCATCACACAAGTTCGAGTTGCCTAGTGCAACGTAGAAGAGGCTAGTACCTACAATGGATCCAAAGCTGCGTAGCGGTACTGGTAGTGACTACTCCAAACGTCAAAGCTAGTCCTGGCCACAAGACTGAGTACTAATACCTAGGGTGTTATACATCTACTGATGAGCAACAGTATAAAACATGTATGACAATATAATACGAATGTTCTACCTCCAACAATTGTATATGATATGAGTTATGCTAACAGAAAAACGAAAGCATTGAAAAACCATACGTAATAGTACATTTATCAAAACAAAGACCCACTCACTCACCTGTAGGTAGCTGGGTTGTAGCCCCCTGTCCTGGGTAGCCCCGGTAGTCCTCTGGATAAGTCTCACCTATATGAGATATCAGTGTAATAATGATTAAACTCATAAAGGTTACTAATTAACTAATTAATTACACCTATCCCTTGTTTGCTCAACACGGAGGTCCAAAACACTCCGAAAAATACCATACGTACTGCCCCAAGGTAGTACGCGTCGTCACGAGTCGCCTCGCGAAGACGGAATCGAAAAATAGTACTCCACGCGCCCCCACGCGTGGCTCAAACGCAGCCAAGCCGCGGCTCACGCGAGGCTCCACGCGAGGCTCCACGCGCGGCTCATGCGCGACTCACAAGCGGTTCCACGCGCGGCTCACGCGCGAGTCAGCGAGCTGGTCAACTCTGACATCAGCGCTGGTCTGAACCGGTTGCTGACGTTGAAGGAAAATTTTTGTCCTAACTAAGAACATTTGAGAATATTTGAACACATATGCAAACTAATAACACTTTAAAGTAGGCATGCATTCAAAACAATTCTTAAAACCCATGACTTTCAAAGCCTAGAGAATGGTGAACCATAAGACTTCTTTAACAACATTAAAGAGAGGGAAGTTTTTGAGATTCATTACCCTTGAAGCTCATCCTTGTTTACACAAGGGATTCACCCAAGTGGAGGGCCTTCAAGTCACCTCCTAGCTCCTTGGATCTTCCTTGTGATTTTCTTCCTTTTGATGCTCCTTTGCTCCTTGAGGATGTGAGGAAAGGATCTCCAAAAACACCAAAGGTTTGGTGTCTCTAAGTCTCCACACCAAGGATGAGGTGTGAAGATGAAATGGATGACTTAGAGAAGAAAAGATTGCTAGCTAAATCTTCTCTAAGTGGCCGGCCTCCCTTGAAGAAAATGAGAGAAAAAGTTTCTCCACTTCGCCTCAAGAAAACCCTTAAAAGGATAATGGCTATAAAGTTGCCTTTATACCACATCACATGTGAGTGGCAAACTTGCAAGTAACCCAAGTTTGCTACCACTCACCCTAGGCCGGTTTTGACTTTGTTTTTGGGTTAATTTCCATTTAGTTTTAGTTGTCACACAACCTAAACTCAATGGGCCTGGTGGACCAAAAACCCGTTTGGGCCCTGAAACCCAAAACCAACTTAAAAGCCCAATACAAACCTTTCCTATAATTAATTAACTAATTAATTAATCTTGACCATTCTCAATCAAACAATTTAATTGCTTATCCATTCCTTTATATCTTCACTTTCATCCTTACTCGGTGTACGATCCATTAGGTTCCTATTAGGGAGGCAGTGGGCGATTGTTAGTCTTAACTATCGATTGTGAATTGAAACTACATTTCAATTCTCCCTTTGATGAAGATTAATGTTTGCTAATCTTCAGGGCTTTCACAAACCATGAGTGACACTTAGCAGTATGTCATGGCTACCCAAGCTAAGAAGAAGTGGTTGGAGAACCTATCCAGTTACAATTACAACGCAATACGGTCCTTCTCTAATACAATACTCCCAATCACATTGTTTGAGTGATAGTTAGTTTCATGTCTACTATCCAATGTGATACTTCTCTATATGATTCATTTGAATATGATTTGAAACAAACTTCCTAAGTCATATTCCTATGCTTTGGCCAAAGACTCTCGAATCATATCTCAGAGTATTCTCCTTCCACCATGGAAGGTTAGAGATCCCTTGTTGTGCATTCATATGCCTACATGACTAGATAGCTTGACCCCAACAATGCCGTGGACACTCTCAATGGAATGCCTTTGACATGATCAAAGATTAAGGACCCAATCATTAGACATCTATGATGCCTCAGGTCAAACGACTACTTTGCATATTGCAACTTATAAGTTCTTACATGACATGTATGTTCGAACTCTCTTTTGATCGTTGTTCAGTGTACTCAATTACCTTTTTGAGCACCTATGTGTTTGTCTCAGTGTCTAACACTAAATGACTTGAGACTAGTCATACTCAAGCTTGAGTTAACATAACACATACTAACCTTAGCGGATTGTCAATGCCCAATTGGCAATCCTATGGCTAGGAACGTTTTAGGAATGAACATAAGAGAAAGGTCTCGTCAATCTAACTTACTTAGATCACTTCTCTCTTACATTAAATACATTCCTTGGATTAACAATAAATAGTGATTAACAATAAGCTTTGCCCTTTCATTAAACAAATAATAGTTTAATACAATAAGTATTCCAAAAGCTATTACATCAAATGAGTGGCTTTGTGGGCATACTTCCAACAGACGTCATCGCTGACGTCAACGCCGGTCTGAACTGGTTACTGACGTCAGCGCCGGTCACCGCTACAACATTTTTCGGTCGCCGCTGCCGCCGCCGGTCGCTGGAATTTTGGCCGGTTTCTGAAAATTTTTTAAAGCTCCATATCTTCTTCATTTCTTGGCCAAATTTTACGTTCCATATATCAAAATGACACTAGAGAAGAGTAGAATCACAGTGTACCTTTGGTTTGGTTGTACAAGCTCGGGAAATGGCCTGTAATTGCCTCGAAAGTCACGGTTTACTGTAGCTTTGTCGATCTACGCCAAAACTCAACCAAATCAGGCAAAAGACCCATGAAAATTCATTTACTCAACGAGAGGAAGACAATGGTGGTAGTTAGAAATGTCACCTCGGTCTAGATTGGCCGGAAAATGGCCGGGAATGTCCGGTTCTTCCGGGTGCATTTCCCGTCAAATGGTTGGGAGTTTGGATGAACGGTTTGCACCGTTGAGTCCACGGCGTCAAGACAAAGAAGGTAGTGATTTTGGTTCGCCTCGATTCAACGGTCTTTCATCGATGTGCACTGTGCACACACGATGAGAGAAAGAGAGAAAAGACAAACTCAGAAAAAGAAAGAAAGTGACGGGGAAGAAGGAAGGGGAAGAAAGAAAAAGAAAAATTGGGTTTTGGGGGTATTGTGCACCCACCAAAACAGTAAAATTACACGATTCCGTGTACGAAATAAACACGCACGTGTAGAAAATATCCTCCGAAAATTATTTTATAACAAACTTGTTACGGGAATCCACGGCTTCGACTTGAACGTCTTCTTGTCTTCACCTTGGATGGATGGATGAATTGAAGGGTGAATGGAATGGTTTGTAGGGCTGAGGATGTAATAGAATGCAGCAGAGAAAAAGAGATGTATGCGTAAGGTGGTGTGTTTCAAATTGGTGCTTCTTTGATGATTTATGCGTCTCCAAGTGCTTGAATCATTGAACAACTGCAAGGGCACAATTTAGAGAGTGTTTAGACATCCTTAGGACTGCTTATTTCATCTAAAGTAAGTGTAGAAAATTGCACAAAACAACTACCATGTTTTTTCCTTGAAACCAAATCGAACTAGGACTCTACTGCTTGTTTTGACCTTTCCTAACTAAAACAGGGATAACTAATTCTAGAAACATTAGAATTGAGATCTGTAAACTCCTGTGGAAATTAGACATTCAGAGCTTTCCATATATATATGGCATGACACATAATTTGTCATGAGGAATTCTGGGTGCTCTGTCGAAGTTGGCTGTTCTGCACAGCACTGTCCAAATCTCACTTAGATTCCACTTTTTTGCAATTTTCCTTGTCTTCCAAGCTTCTATCTTCTAATCCACACAAAATGAGGCCACTATCCATCACTTGTGTCCACTCCTAATGACTTAACACATTCCAAATCCTTGTGCCCAAATGATTGCCACATAAACATTCTATTCCAAATCCAAATAACGCTATGCTTCGCTCCTTTAGCCTCATAATTTCAACTTTGCCCTTTCTGCCTACAATAAAAAATAAATAAATAAAATACTACAATTAACGGAAATTAACTAAATAAACATAGAGAAATAAGATAATAACATCGCATAAATATGCTCTTATCAACACACACGGTCAGTTTGAGTGAGAGAGAGTGAGAGAGAGAGAGAGAGAGAAAGTGAAATTGATGGGGAGAGGGAGGAAAGAAATGAGAGAGAGATATTTTGGTTTTGGGGACATTGTGCACCCACCACAACAGTAAAAATTACACGATCTTGTGTACAAAATAAGACGCACATGTCCAAAATATCCCCTCGGGAATTATTTTATAACAAACTTTTTACGGGATGTTACAATCTACCCCGCTTAAGAAAATTTCGTCCCCAAAATTGAAATTACAATTAAGTAGAAGCGAAAAACAAGTAGGGGTAGCTAGCTCTCATGCGCTCTTCCGTCTCCCAGGTCGCCTCTTCCACAGAGTGGTTTATCCATAGAACCTTCACTAATCTGATTGTCTTGTTCCGTAGAATTTTGTCTTTCCAATCCAGAATGGTCACTGGTATACTACCAAAAATTTGATCATAGGCATCACTAGTTAGGCATCAGATAAATGAAGATTCGATGTTGTTAGTTATTAAGGCAACAGATTTATAAATACCAAAGTTAAATTAGTTAAAGGCATCAATACTTATGTTACCGATGCCATTAATCCCTAATTTAGCTTCACCTTAATTTAAAAGACCGATGCCTATGCTATTTTTATTTTGCTATATACATTGAACCGATGCAAAAAAAAAAAAAGGCCCTAGTTTTAATTTGTTGTAAAAAAAAAGGCTCCATCTATTAAGCGTGTGGGCCTAAATTGTTTTTTTAATTTTTTTTGGGTCTTACTTACTAAACCTATCCCACCATTTGCATACAAAACAACAAAGCAAAAAAGAAAGAAGAAAACGCAGTTCTCTTGCCGTCTCTCATAGATTCATCCATCGCTCTTAGTCAGGGTTTAGCCAAATCCCCACCATTGACACACCCCACCCTCGATACCCACGTGGATACCGAGTGCGAGCGTGCTGGCCGACACTCGAAAGTGACGAAGCCATTAAATGCATGACAACACTTGTGAAAATGAAATTAAATTGTAATAAACGTTGCGGAATTCAATGTCAATATGCATATGGTTCAGAGCGAACTAATTTGAAACAACGGAAATATAATAGTGAGTCAAGTTCCTAAAATCTCTATCCATAACAGGGATGGATATTAATATAGAAACTGAATAATAGAAAGATAAATCCCTACATGGTTGGGATATCTGATCAGAGCTGCCACTCAGATGCCTCGACCTCGCCTGATACTCTATCACTGTGTCCTGAAGGGGGCGCAAAAACAAAAGTGTGAGTGGACAAAAATCAAAGTTTTAGCAAACCTTTCTCTTTTCAACATACTAACCCCCTGTTTGAAAACCAGTATAATTATACCATCGTAGTATAGTTCAAAAGATACTTTAATATTATACGGAAACATATCAAAAGGTATAATAACATAAGCCACAGTTCATAGTTCCGTCAACATAGATATATATATATAATATGGGGAAAACCAACACAGGGTATATGCGCGATCACCCATGTACGGGTTGAGGAACAGCCTCTCAATCACCGTACAAGCACTTTACGTTATCCACTATTTTGTACTCCTAGTACCACACACATGTAAGCACTTGCGCCGCAGCGCGTCACACCCGAGTCCTTACGTAGTGGGGCTTTTTCCCCATAAACAACAATAAATGTAAGACAAGCTTGCACTAAGGTATTTACCGGACAATACCCCTGGAGTACAGTGCGTGTGACCCAAACATGTGAGACTTGTCCTATGGCCATGAGAACGGTACTACAACGTAGTGAAAGCATACCTAGTGTGTTTGAAAACATACATACAGACTCATGTGTATAGATATAGGAGCCAAAATCCCATTCATAATTCCCAATTATCAAGTATTGCATAAATAAATATTTCCCTCAAAACCATATATTAAAATATCATTTAACATTTTTATGCAAAAGCAATAACAAAGAATAACCCATTTCGTAACATAATATCATGCTTGATAAATAATCCCAATTCGCCAAAACAATCCACTTTCCAATATACATATAATTTAAATATAGCAATTAAGGTTGCCCAAATAATAATACACAAGTATATATATTTATAAATAAATATATATAAGTAAACATGCTTTAAAAGCCACTTTAAAACCATATAAAATCCAAATCATAAGCATTTTAAATCATAGAAACCATTTAAGAAAGCAAAAGTCCACTCACAGGTGATCGGGAGTGAAATCTCCCTCGGTGTTGCCCTCCTCGGTGTGCGGAGCCGAAGAATTACCTATTTAAAGTTAAGGGATAAATTAGAACTTCCCTACAAATAATTAAAATTAGGCCTAATAGAAAAATCCCCCAAAAATAATATTATTGTAGTGAAAACGGGCTCGAAAAACGATTTCCGGAGCCCGAAAACCCTACCGCCGCCGTCCACCGCCGCCGGCGCCGCCGTGCGCCGCCGCACGCGCCGGGAAATGGTCGGAAAACCGACCCACGCGTCGGGAAACCCCCTCACGCGCCTGCACGCGCCGGCACGCGCCGGGAAACCCCCGGACGCGCCCACACGCGCCGGAAAACCAACCCACGCGCCGGCGAGTGGCTTCACGCGCTGGCACGTGGTCCCACGCGCTGGCACATGTCGCCACGCGCTGGCACGTGGTCCCACGCGCTGGCGCGTGTCCCCCACGCGCGTCACGCGCCCCACGCGCCTTGCTGACGTCACCCCACGCGCTGCTGACGTCAGCCACGCGCCCCACGCGCCTGCTGACGTTAGCACCGTTAAGTTTAACGGAATATACCTTCGCCGTTAGGAATATTCCCCTGCCGTTAGGAATATTCCGTTACCGTTAACGGAATATTCCCCTCCTCCTTCCTCTCGCCGGTCGCCGGAGCTCCGCCGTCGCCGCCGCCGCCGTCTGGTTCGCCGGAATCTGGGAATTTTAATACCGATTAAGTCCCAAACTTCAAAAATTCGTATCTTCTTCATTCTTTGTCCAAAATTGACGTGCCATATATCAAATTGAAGGTATTGAAGAGTAGAATATTTTATACCTATTTGAGGCCGGAAAAGTGGCCGGAGATGGCCTGAAATTGGCCGGAAAGCTTCGGGAAACCCTAATTCCGTTCTCCTTCGATACTGCACCAAATTTGACGTATTTTATATCAAATTGAACCTACTCAATCCAACAAAGCCAATGGTAATGGTCTCGAGGCTTACCTTGGTTCGGATTGTACAGAAAATCGATGAACAGTTCGCCTATTCCGTTCCGACGTCGGTTTGAACGAACGGGTTCGAGTTTGAAGATTCCAAGATCACAGTCCCGTCCAAAATGACGAGAGGATCACGTTGGTATGAATTTTGGGCGTTGGTTTGGTGGTTTTGTGATTCGTTCAAGAATGGTGGCTCTCGGTACGTATTTTGCCGAGAGAGAGAATGGGAGAGAAAGAGAGGGAGAGAGAACGTGCAGCAATTCCTGGGTAGGGTTGGCTGCTGTGCAATCAGCCAAAATGCCAAAACCCTAATTCCCATACACGGAGTGACAAATTACCAAAATGCCCCTACACTTTAAAGCTTCGTAAAACGTTCGTTTTAACTCCGAATTGAGTTCCGCTTGCGTCCACGCGTTCGTATCGACGAGTACTTCGAGAATATGTAAAGAAATAAATTTTTAGAAGTCGTCACGAAAAGTCAACAAAAGTCAACATTGACCCTAGGGGTATTTTGGTCATTTCACATAAATTTTGGGACGGGTTGTAACAACCACTATCTCACTTAAATTCCCAATGATGTCCCTCTAACTTCCCACTACCATCAAAATTGTTATCTTCTATTATTTGTTGGAGTTAGATTCAGTGGTGGGAGGAAAGACCTAGTTCAATTGGGTCTACATAGGAAGGGAGAAAAGGATTGACTTCTCCCTATTATATTTCAATGTCTCTTTTTCCTCATCTCTCCTTCTCCCAATTCCATACCCAAACCCTGAAATACTAATAAAAGGTATGATTTTGCTCTCAAATTTTGATTTTAGTTTCAAGTTTTTTAATTTATGTTATAATTAGTTTAACACCAAATTGTAGTGAGTTTTATTCTTTTTTTTTTTTGTTCTTAAATTTGATTACAAACCTGTTGAGCTCTATCAAGAAGACCCAGTAAGCTTTCCTCCCCCTCATAGGTATTAGTCTGAAGCCTGATTGTTCTAATTTCAGAGAAAGCAAGATTTTTGTATAATTGGTTTGGTTTCTATACATATTTCTTGCTCTTGGTTATGCATATTTCATGTTGCACTGTGTTCCCATCTATTTGGTTGATAACTGCTTAGATTTCGTCATAATAAATAGCTAAACCAATCAATGAATGTGAATATATTGTTTTTTATTGAGACTATTTTGATTTTTTATTTTCATATATGTGGCATTAGATCTGCTGAATTTGTCTAATGAATGTTAAGGAAGTCTGGGTGTAATGTCACAATGCAAATTTAGGAGACGAAGATATATATCACTCCTTCATATAACAAAACCAATTCCTAATTTTAAGCCTTAAAGAATTGTATACTCTTGCATTTTTGTAGTCATGCTTTATTCTAATTTAAAATTTTAATTGTCTACATGAATTTCAAATATATATATATATATATATATATATATATATGGATATGGATAAATCTTGGATGCATGCGGATAGAAGAAGTAAAGAATATGAAGACAATGTAGAACACTTTCTGAGGATTGGATTGGCGAATAATAATGATCACAATTACATTTGTTGTCCATGTGAAATGTGTGGGAATACAAAAAGTTAAGTGTTAGAGTAATAAGGGAGCATCTATACTTCAATGGTATTCATCAAAACTACAAGAATTGGATGTGGCATGGGGAACCTCTTGTCTCAAATGGTAGTGGAAGTGTAAACCAGGAAATGAGGCTGGAAGAGGAAGCTGGTTTTGGGGGTGAAACAGTTAATATGTGTGAAGCTGCATATGAAGAAGCCTTTGATGATCCTGACCAATTTAAGCAATTTGTTGAGGATGCCGAGAAACCCTTATATCCCGGTTTTGATAAGCACACAAGGTTATCTGCATTGGTTAGGTTGTACAATCTTAAAGTAAGACATGAGATGACTGATGCATGTTTATTAGATATGGTCATTGAGTTTGGGGCTATGCTTCCAAAAGGCCAAGTGTTGCCTCAATCTCTACATGAAGCAAAGAGAGGCATGAAATATGTCAGTATCATCATAGAGTTGGATGTAAGGGGTATGTTGGATTGAAGGAAGATTTGGTAAGTGTATGGCTTCATTTTTGACATGTCTAACGTCTCTGTCAATTTAAGCCCTATTTGTGTTAGCCAAAATCTGCATGTTATTCATTTGTTTTTCTAATTTTCTTATATAGATAAAAAAGGACTTAGTGCCTGAAGATGAGGAAATTAATCGATCTACTCTATGGAAGAAAGCACGTGAGGGACAATTTAGGAAAGATAGTGGATGAGGGAGCAGGTTCGATTTATGCAAAGATTGTAAAATATATATTCTTATAATGTTCATTTAAGAAAGTGATACTTGAATTTCATTTCATAAGTTTTTTATTTGATTGGTTTGCTGTTCACTTTGTTTTTAGGATGATATCCTAGCAATGGCATTGGGGAATGCTGAACATGATGGTCGCGTTAGGGGCGCATGAGGCTTTATAACGCCATCAGCACACTTCAATATTCTTAGAAAAAGAGAGAGTATGTTTCAAAGGATACATGGAAGGACCGGGAGAAGGCGATGCTTGATGAGACAAAGAGGTTGTTGCTAGAGCAACAACAAAAATATGAAGCTAATCAAGAGGTGCGTACGTAGAAAATTGCACAACTAATGACAATGATTGACGGTAAAGTCGTTATTCATTCAACCTCACCATAACATAACACATCTCCCACCAATTCCGAGAAAGCATCAATCAATTTAAAGAGAAACGTAGATGATATGAGTAAGGGCAGCAAATTTGACAAAGTGGAAGATGCGGTGATTATGGATGAGGATGAGGCTATGAAGGTAATGACTATATTGAATTGATCGATTCTTGAACTATAATGGACATTATGTTTTGTAGTTCTGTTTATGATTGATATTTAATCGTTTGTTCTCTTTGTTTTTGTTAAGGGAAAAGCATGCAAATTGGCATTAGGTTCCAAGGACAAATTTGTTGCTGCCGGCGAAATTGTTGAGATTGATCCCAACTCCATAGTTCATTGCGTTCATCTAGGAGAGGAAAACAATCGAGTGTCTATTATTCAATCAATTGTAGGAAATGCTCAACTGCCATTCCCAATTAATGGAGAGATGGAAACTGTTGAATAAGTAATTGGGTCTTACGTCACTTGGCCAAAGGATCTTGTGGTCTTGGAATCTAAAGAGGTAAAAAAACTCTTATGGTTTTCCTTTATTTTTGTATATCATAGTAGAAAATATGGGTGTGACTTTGGTTTATGTTTTCCGTACTAACTTATTGGCTGCTGTAACAAATTATATATTGTAGAAAACGAAGCCCATAACAAAGGAAATACTATCAAAACAATTATTCAAGTCGATTGATGCTCAGTTGTCGGCGTTATGCAAGATTTTATACCGACATGTTGATCACACGATGACTAAAGGAGAAATCATCATAACTATCTTGGAGGATGGCATACTACGATATGACAGAGAAGTTCACATTCTATGAGAAGAAATTCTTGCCTTTATGAAAATGAAGGAAATTGGACAACAAACTATTGTGGCATATATGGGGCAAGTGTTTATATATATTAAAGTGCAAGGAACAATGTGATGTTATTCCGTTGGTTTTTGAATATATTTTATTACTATGAAAGTCTAAAGGCTTCACAAATGACTGAGTCAGTTGGTTTCATCGACCCGGGACTCCTCTTTAAGATTGGTTGTGGCACACTGCAAGCCTGGTCAATCGTAATTGCAAAACGGTTATTTGAAAGCTCTGTTGACAGTATTATGTTGATCCCCTATAATAGCGGGTGTGTATTTTTATTGCCTTTTCTTATCATTTGACCTTTGTAACATAATAGTTTATATTTTCTTAATTTGAAGAAACCACTGGGTGCTGACAATTATAAATGAGGATAAAGATATTGTATATGTTATGGATCCTCTTGGTGGTTGCATGCGTGATGAGGAGTGGATTAAGATTGTCAAAAAGTAAGTTTCTCTATCTTGGTTATGAGCAGATTTTGTATTTAACTAATGGGTTGATTTTAATCTAAATATAATTTGGTTTGTGAAGTGGGATCCATGCGTATAAAGCCAAAATTGGTGCCACTTGGAAAGTACCTGCATAGCAGCCCCTACATGTGTACAATTTTCACTTATTTATCTTGCTTCTGTCATCTAAGACTTACATAATTACCTAGAAAGTACTAATTTCCTTTAATGTGTACATATATAGGGTTCTCCAAGACAAGAAGGTATTGTAGAATGTGGGTACTTTGTGATGAGATACATGAAAGAAATTGTCGAGGATGATAAGCTTTATTTTCATCATACGGTAATACGATACGCATACATTATATGTAAATGTAGTTGATAGTTGTGTTTGAATTGCTTCGATTAAGAATATGATTGGTTCTAGGTGTTGTTTTAAATTGATAACACTTGTTGTTTAACTATTTTTGTGCAAATTTGTACAGTTCAATTTATCTAATTTGTCTAACTTTATGTCAAAATACATTTTTCAGTTTGCCATCCAAAACAAGAGGAATTTGACGAGGTCTGCAGTGAATGGTCAGATTTAAGGTTTAAATGGAGTGATTAAATGTCTTGTGGTGTATATGCGTAGGGTAATCTCAATGTATGTGCAATGTAACCAATTGTGGTGGTACTCTCATTTTGGGCATCTAAGTATATATACAAGGCCATCCATTTTGCATTGAGATATATTATTATTAGTATTTTGTACATATAAGATTAGTCATCCTTTTTGCACGTGACAGTGATCTGTATGAAAAACTAATGAATGTGTTCCATATTTGGAATGTGTGCGTTGTTCATTGTGTGTTGGTTTGGCTTCAAAGTACTGTTTCAAAATTGCAAACTGTATTTGATATCAAAATAGAAGTTTGAAAATAATGCCTATGTAAGTTTGGATATTGCAAATTAGCTTAAAATGTAGCATAAGATAATTTAGGCTTATTTAAAATACATTGATGTTGAAAGTATTTTAGGCATCGTGAGTCAATAGCGAAAAGGTGTAGTATAATACGACTAAGGCCTCAGGAAATAACAAGAGCCCGATGCTAAAACTCTTATTGGCGTCGAGGGTCGACGGAAAGTATAAAAAAGTCAACCAAATAAGTGAATTAAGGCATCGATAATACATAATAAACAAAGTGGTTGAGTGGTTTAGGCATCAGTTTTTAGCCGATGCCTTTAATACTAGTAATAGGCATCACCGGTCAAAGCCTCGGTTATTATAAGTGAAAGGCATCGGTTTTTAGCCGATGCCTATACGGGTAATTTTTGGTAGTATGTAGCTTGTCATTAGTTAAGTCCTGGTTGATCTCTAACGGCTGGGGATGAATGACATGAGTTGGGTTGGAGACATAATGTCGGAGCATGGAGACATGGAGACATGGAAGACATTGTGCACCCTCCTTGACAGCTCGAGAGGTAACTCAAGTTGATAAGCAACCTCACTAATCGGTTCAGTGATTATGTAGGGACCGATGTAACGAGGACTCAGCTTTCTCCATTTCCCAAATCTCACAACGCCTCTCCATGGCGATAGCTTCAAGAACACCATGTCACCAACTGTATAGACTCGGTCGGTTAAGTGACGATTGGCAATACTCCTCTGTCAATCTTAGGCAGCTTTTAGGTTTCCCTTGATCATCTGGATATTCTGAGTCGTCTCCTCTACGATCTCAGGACCAATAAGAGCTCGCTCACTGACTTTGGACCAACATAAGGGTGCTCGATAAGGATTACCATACAGCGCCTCGAATGGAGACATGCCGATACTCGAATGAAAGTTGTTGTTATAGGCAAACTCTACCAAAGAAAGATTATCATGCCACTTATCTCCGAACTGTAGCACTGAGGTCCTCAGCATGTCGTCAAGGGTCTGGATAGCTCACAATCATCATCCCACTCGAACTTGACTCCTTTCCTGGTCAACTTCGTGAGAGGAAGGGCTATAGCCAAGAAATCCTTCACAAAGCGCCGATAGTAGCCAGCGAGACCAAGAAAACTTCGAATATCAGTGATAGTCTGTTGTCGCTCCCAATTCTCCGCCGCAACAACTTTTTGTGGTTCAACAAGAACTCCTTATAAGGATATGACGTGTCCCAAGAAAGATACCTCAGTCAGCCACAACTAACACTTACTGAACTTTGCATACAGTTGGTTCTCTCGCAATTTCTTCAGAACTTGACAAAGATGCTTAGCATGCTCAATCTTGCTCTTAGAGAACACTAAGATATCATCAATGAAAAAAATCACGAACTTGTCCAAGTAGGCACAAAGTACTTGGTTCATCAAGTCCATGAACGTTGTAGGAGCATTCATCAGCACGAATGACATCACAAGGAACTCATAATGACCATATCAAGTCTGAAACGCTGTCTTGGGAACATCATGTCGTATGATCTTCAACTGGTAGTAACCTGACCTGAGATCAATTTTTGAGAAAACTCGGGCACCACAAAGCTGGTCAAGTAAGTCATCGATACGAGGCAGAGGATAACGATTTTTAATTGTCACCCGGTTGAGCTGCCTATAGGTGATGCAAAGTCTCAAACTTCCATCCTTCTTCTTCCTAACTCTTGCAACTGCATCTTTAATTCTCTTAACTCCGTAGGAGTCTTGCGGTAGGGTGTAAGAGAAATAGGATTGGTACCTGGAAGAAGATCAATGGTGAACTCCACTTCACGATCTGGAGGTAGTTCAGGTAGATCATCAGGAAATACATCAGTAAACTGGTTAACGACATGCGCGTCCTCAACTCGTGCCGGATTCTCGTTGTTCACCACAACATGAGCAATGTACCCCTGACAACCTTTCCTCAACATTCGCTTCGCCCTCATGGACGAGATTAGTTTGTGTCTTAGATCGCTGCATTTGTCGGTGAAGGTCACAACAGACCTGCCTGGTCTCTAGAAAATGACAACCCTGCGACGACAATCCACCATGGCGTGATTCTGATGTAACCTATCCATCCCTAAGATAACATCAAAGTCTTTGATATCCAAAGGAATCATATTAGCTGGCATATCTTCTCCGTTAACAAGGACATGACATCCTTGATACTCACACTGAACATAACAGACTTCGCCCCTAGGCATAGCGAAACCCAAATCATACTCAAGAGGAGTAGATTATGGTTGAGTGGTTTGAGCAAACTGAAGGGATATGGTTGTGATAATTGCAAGTGTACAATATCGCTCAAGTAATATAGTGATAAGAGAGTGTCGTTCAAACCAGGATCAGACTAAAACTAAATAAACAAGAATTATTATGGAAAACTAGATATGTAAAAGACTAAACACAATTAATAATAACGATTGATCGAAAAACTAAACAAAACTTGAATGGATTATAAAAAATTAATGTATGGAAACACTAGGACATCAGGTTTCTCTTTCTTAATCTCATCTAACCCCGCTACTCATATTAATCTCAAACTATTCTCATGTTGCCAATTATTTTCCCTTAATCCACTAATACATCCTTTCAGAATATACCAATTGTGTTCCTAATCATTAACCCATGCTATGTTTAGTCACAGATTCAAATAGCCGGAACCCGTTACGCTCAATGGATAATTATAAAAATTGCACAAATCATAACCAGCATGTCTACTCGATTATGTAATTTATGGTAATTGTTATGAGAAGCTATTTACTAAACTCAATCTGTCAGTCACAATTTAGTTCTTCACACAAATCACACAAACAATGGCCAATTATTCGATAACATTCAAGCACAATAACAATTACTCAACATGGAAAAGAACTGAAATTAATATGAAATAAAGGGTATTAGATGTTCATGATAAGAGTACACCCTAGCCCTAGCAAAAGGGATTTAGCTCACGATCGAACTAAGGAAGTACATGGTTGGATTTAATAACATCAAAGAATACTTGAAACTCCCACGCGGCGCCAAGGTGTGCAACCCTAATCTCCTAATCTCAATGTGTGTGTTTAGGCGCTGGCGAGATCTCCTCCAATTGGTGCCACATCATCGCTTTATGTATATATTTTTTCCTTTCTTATTCCACACGGAAATAGGAGAATTCAAAACCTAAATCCTTTTGGAAATATTAAGCATCACCACATCAATTGGATTAGGCAATGCTTATTAATTGGGCTGACTTCAATGGCCCAAATTATTAAGTAGTGCACCGGTCCAATTTCTAATATTAGCACAAACATAGTATGCCCAACAGTCCATCTCTTCGAGTCTTCGGGTTTCCTCATATTTTAACTGTGAAATCCATATTTTGTTCTCAAGTCATATTTTCTACAAAACTTGCACAAAATACATTAAAACCAACAATTCGGTACAAAACCATGACTAAATAATAAGTAAAAGAGGTATAAAATATATGTCAAATATGAACCTAACATATATGATCGAATGAGAAGCACCCGGATCAATTAGAACTCTAGCAAAGTGACCAAGAATGTTCAACGTACCCGTGACAAGATCAGGATTAGTCTGAGCGTCCTAGGAAGTGATATTAGTGACTTGGCTCTACGTCTGTTGTCTTGTACGACCTCTGGCTCCTTGGTTACTTCTATTATGTCCGCCACGTCCCTGGTTTCCTCAACCTGTTTGTCTGCTCGGTCCACCGCTGCTAGACGTTGCCTCATAAGTCTGATACTGACCGCCTCCATACTAGTGAGAACTGCCCTGCTGATACGGAGGGTAACCTCCCTGAAACTGCGGAAAGCTATGTGAAAACTGAGTATAGCCTCCCTGGAACTGAGGAATGTTCAGCGTGAACTGAGGAACGCCCATAACAAATTGGTAAGCATCTCTAGAGTACTGAGACACATCACCCTGATAATGAACAGCGCCACCATACGATGGCTGTTGGAACTGGCTTGATCCGAATGGTGACATCTACTGTTGGGGAACCACACCTGTCTGTTGATTCTGATGCTTTTGAGGACAATTACTGGCTTTGTGGCCCACCTGACCATACGTAAAACATCCTTGGTTCGCCTGCTTACACTCTCCAGAATGATAGTTGTTACACTTGTCGCAAAGAGAAGAATTAGAGCCGCCTGAACTACTTTGAGTCTGGAAATGGGAACCAACAGTGGATTTACCTCCTCGAGGTGAGCTAGGGTTAGAGCCTCCATTGGATGTTCTGCCAGAGTTGTAACCACTTTTCTTAAAACACTGATTCTTCTTCGGCCCGAATCTCAAACGTCCCCTGTTGTTGTTGTTCTTTCGCTGATTACCATTACCCTCATCATCATCACTGCCACTGTCGAGGGTATTCTCTGAATCCTCGACTCAGAGCAGTGCCTCGTAGAACTCCTGGTAAGTAGTGCATGGATTTGAGGATGCTGAAGTACGAAGCTTCTTACGGGCACCTTTCTTAAACTGGAGTAACATCTCCTTCGGATTAAGAAAGTATTAATGCAAATATCACAGAGTGATAAATGCTCTGATACCAATTTGACGCATCCTGATCTTGACACACTAGGTGTCGGGAAGTGCTGGCCGACACGTGTTAAGTGACGAAAGCCCATTATGCATGTGATTGAGAAAAGTGAGTAACAAGGTTATGTTCTTCCATTCCCATGAGAAAGATGTCACCCTCCTTCTCTCTCTACTTGCAAAAAGAAAAAGTAACAGTGATTTCTTAAGCTTCATGGAAGTTGAAAATTTGTTTCTGTGTTTTTTTGGTGGGGTGATAGAGAGAGAGAGGTGCGGCAGAGGCTTTGGGAAATTTGGTTTCTGGGTTTTTTTGGTGGGGGGTGGGAGATGGTGGGGTGGATGGGTTTTGTGTTTTATTCATTTATCAATTTTTTTTTTATGGTTTTAAATCCACATGGCACCATGAGATTAGCTATGCTGTCACCACAACCCACGTCGCAGTCCAAGATAAAGACACATTGACACATCCCGATCCTGACACGCCAGGTGTCACTTATGCATGTGATTGAGAAAAGTGAGTAAATTTAGAGTTGGAAGCGGAAGTAAAGTTGCGGTGATGGGTAAAACCCATTATTACAGTTGTATAATAGTCAGAGCAAAGTAAATTGTGAAGAGAATATAAAACATTCACATCCTCGTGAGGATGGATAAACAAAAATCAAACTAAAAGTAAGAACGAATACTACATAGTCTTGAGAAGCTGTCAGAAACACCAACCAAGCTCGCCATTAAGTCCTTGTAACGACCCGTCCCTAATTTTATTGTATTTTATTTTCTGAACATGAAAATTTACCAAAATGCCCTTGAACACGCTAAGTGGAAGTCCTACGTGGACGTTTGAGCTCTTTAAGAATTTTAAATTTTTACTTGTCGTTTTCAGGTAGTACTCTTTCCTACGATCGCGTGAGCATGAATGTGATGAAAATCCGACGTGTAACAGAAACGTTACATACTTTTAAATATTATTTCTTGTTATGGAAATATAGTGGTGAGTGCACCAGGTGGGGTCCAGTTGCCTGGCTTAATTTGGGAAAAACTTTTCTTCTCTTTTTCCTCTGAAAAAGTGCACAGTGCACACAGTGAAAAAGTGTGCGCTTAAATATTCCTTTTTCTACTCGTCTTCTCCTCCCAGTTGCCCGGTGGTGCATGTACCAGGTGGGATCTAGTTGCTCGGTGTAACGGAAACGTTAAGTACATTTAAATATTCTTTTTTCTAGTGCACAGTGCACACAGTGGCCACACCAATTCTTTCGAACCGAGCCAAACCACTACCACCATCTTGTTCGTTGTAACTCACTAAGTTCAACGGTGCAAGCCGATTGCCCAAACTCCGTACCGTTTGACATAAATCGCACACTAAAGAACCGGACTTTTTCGGCGAGTTTCTTGAAAATACTGACCAAGGTGAGACTTTTAACCACCACCATTAGCATCCTCGTGTTGAGTAGATGGATTGTCATCCTAAAATCGTGCGTTTTGGTTGCAAAGAAGAAGGATGGAACTTTGAGGCTATGCATTAACTACAGACAGTTGAATCGGGTGACGGTTAAAAAACCGTTATCCTTTGCCTCGTATAGATGATCTCTTTGATCAACTTCGTAGTGCTAGAGTTTTCTCAAAAATTGATCAGAGGTCAGGTTATTATTAGTTGAAGATCAGGAGTAATGATGTTCCTAAGACGGCGTTCAGGGCTCGTTATGGTCATTATGTGTTTCTTGTGATGCCATTCGGGTTGACGAATGCCCCAACCACATTCATAGACATGATGAACCGGGTATTCTGTCCTTATCTTGATAAATTTGTGAACACCTACGCTTAGTCTTGAGGAAGTTGAGGGAGAAACAACTTTATGCCAAATTCAGCAAATGTCAATTTTGGTTGAATCAGGTGTCTTTCTTGGGGCACGTGATTTACCTAAAGGTATTCTAGTTGATCCTCAAAAAATTTCTGCAGTTGAAAATTGGGAGCGTTCACAGACTGTTACTGAAATATGCAATTTTCTTGGTTTTGCCGGCTATTATCGGCGCTTTGTGAAGTATTTATGAGCTATAGCGTTACCTCTCACAAGGTTGACCAAAAAATGAGTAAGGTTCGAGTGGGATGATGATTGTGAACAGAGTTTTCAGCATTTGAAGTATTGTCTCACTCATGCACTTGTCTTAGCACTTCCTGATGATAGTGGTAATTTCGAGGTTTATAATGATGCTTCACTGAATGGTCTGGGTTGTGTGTTGATGCAACATAGACTGGTAATTGCGTATGCTTTTCGACAATTGAAGCCACATGAGATGAATTATCCGACACATGATCTAGAGCTAGCAGCTATCGTGTTTGCTTTGAAAATTTGGCGACACTATCTCTATGGAGAGACATGTCGAATCTTTACCGATCAGAAGAGTCTCAAGTATCTTCCTACCCAGAAAGATCTTAACCTGAGATAACGAAGATGGATTGAGTTGATCAGTGACTACGACTGCACCATTGAGTACCATCCCGGTCATGCTAATGTAGTTGCAGATGCCCTTAGCAGGAAATCTCACGGTCGACTTAATTCTTTCTATGCTTGTCATATTCCACTTTTGTCAGATCCCATGAGTACAGGAGCAGTCTTGGGTTATGATCACACAGAGACTTTGTTAGCTAGTTTTCAGGTCAGACCAGTTCTTGTGGATCGTATTCATGATGCTCAAGCGAACGATCCAGAATGTTTGGAACTGATGCAAGCGGTACTGAACGGAAAAAGGGGTGATCGGTTGAGAAATGAAGAAGTTACGAATTTTTTAAATTTTTCCAGAAACCGGCGAGTTTTGGCTGAGGGCGGCGGCGTCGGCGACCGGAGTGAGTTGCAGCGGCGTTCGGTTCAGACTTGCTTAGGAAACACATAATCATGCCCATGAATAAATCTCTAGATTCATAAATCACAAACGTCAAGAAATCACGTTTCTTTAAATAAAACCATGCATGGGAATAATTATAATTATTCAAGAACTCAATTATGTAAATACATTATGTCAACCAAATCCATTTTGAAAAAAAAAGTCCACTCACAGGAACTGCGGTCTATCCTCGTTCTGAGGAGAATGCTCTCTGAAACATCTAGTCGATTTGGAAGCACTTGCACCTACATAAGCTATTTTTACTTAGAAATTATTCAATCCATAAAGCTAATTCAATATGGACAGATTCTAATGAATCTGCCCAATCCCACAATAGACCAAAATTTCTTAGAATTACTTAATTTCTCAACAACAAAACATAATACACCAATTTACTCAACCTAGTTCGTAAACCCAAAAGAAAAAGATTAGGGTTTTATTGAATTCTCACCAAATTCCACACCCAATCAACAACTCGAGTCAAAACTTCAACAAACAACCAAAATTTCAAGTTAAAACCTTGAATTTCGAATTTTTTTCAAAATCCTAAAATTGAAATCTAAGGAACCAACTTACACAGGTAGAAAGCTCGTGAGGAGAGGATCAACTTTCTCTCTTGGGCTGAGACCCAATTCCCGAAGGTTTGACCGGAAAATCAATTTTTTCAGCTGATGGACTTACTTTCTCGCCTTCACTCCCCTAGTGTGGTGGTTTTTTTTATAGATATAGAGGTGACAAACGCTTTGGGCTCGACGAGGGCTTGAATTTTGATACAAATTTTGTCAAAATCGGTGTCCAAATGAAGCAGATATGAAGATGTGAATTTAGGAGAAGGAAATGGGTAGGAGAAGAAGAACAAACAACAGCTGGGAGCATTTTTGTCATGCATTCGTAACAACAAATACTAATCAAATAAATTAAAATATTGACCACCACATGTCTCGTGCTCAAAGGTCTAGCAAAAGAAGGAATTTACCCTTTGAGGGGCATTTTGGTCATTTCAATTAAGAGGACTATTTTACAAGGAAAATTGGGGACGGGTTGTAACATGACGTCATCATACGTACGCTGGCCTGGCATTGACTTAGGCCTGCGAGGGCTGCTCCACGTGCAGCTATTGTTGCGCCTGTCTGGGCCTAAGTGGCTTGGCTAGTCAAAAGCCCAAGTCCTGGAGTTGGTGCCCTAATTCTGGGCAGTGGAGGTGTATGGCGCCGTGGCTTGATCTGCAACAAAAGCTACTATCATAAACAGTGGATAGCAAGTCCTGGAGCCATGTTGTTCGTCGTAGTTTTCGAATTTCCTGTCATATTCTTTTTTTTTCAAGAACAAATCTAAGAATCTTCAAAAGAGTCTGGATTGTATGAGAAAAGTTGAAAAGAGGGAGAGAATTCAAGAAACAATTGCGAGAGCCTATTTCGAGTATTTGACTCAAGCTCTCAATGAAAGCATCAATTTGATGATTTGACGAACTTGTACCTAGAAACCAAATAAACACCTAAAGATCAAAGACAAGACCACGCGCGCTACCTATGTCAGTTCTCTTAAAATGGAGAGTTTAGGGCTTAATTGCATAGCAAAAGATTACCAGAATTTGGTGGGGAATAGGATATAAATAGAGGAGATGGGCGGTCATAGAGTGTGGTATCTCACGCCATGTGTTAGCCTTCCATTGATTGTGAAGAGTCATCCGTTGGCACTGATTTGGCGAGCGATTGTCGAAGGTCTGGCGCTAGTTCACTTCCCACGCCTCATTTTGCTTCACATGCAAGTATGAGGATAAGCCAAATCACCACCATCTCCATGCCAACAATTATCAAGACGTCGAGATAATTCCAATAAAACCTTGTAGATAGATACCATGAATATTAATATCACAATGACATTTACAAGAATTACCTTAAGAATCCTTGCATCTAACGGCCTAAAAATGTATGGGCAAAATATATTAGGAGTCTTATTACATTTGTTTGTTTTCTTTGGGTTATTTTCGAAATAAGCATTCTTATCACTCGTGTTGGCCACCAACATCCGAATGTATGTTAATTAGTGGCCTACAAATTTTCTTCCACTAGAATATCCTGTAAATTTTGGCAAGATGTAGTGCTTAGCCACTAAACATTTCGTAGATAAGCAAAATCGTCGCAATTAATGGTATTTACATGTACCGCACACTGCATAGATTACATTTACATGCCCATTCGAATGATGTTACATCCCGTCCCGGGAATAATATTATTTTATTCCCGAAAGTGCGAAATGACGATTTTGCCCTTGGTTGACCTTTCGGTTGACTTTTTGCGTCGTAACTCGTACGACGCATTCACTTGTATTTTCTTGACGTGCTCGTCGATACGAATGCGTAGACGCGAGCCGTACGTCGTTCGGACTCCGAACGAATATTTTACGGGCGTTGATTTTCGACGTTTCCCGTAATTCACTTTTGGACAATTTTGGAGTGTGTGGACTGGGGCCCATTTGGCAGCAGGCCATGTGACCTATCCCTGAAATTATGGGATTTGTCTGGGTCTTTGACCCGTGTCCCTTCCCCCTCCTTCTTCCTGGGTTCTCTGCAAAACAAAAACCAAAAGCTCCCAAATTCTCTCTGGACACCCGAGCTCTCCCCGAGCTGCCATGGTGGCTTAGCCACCCTTGTCTCACCAGCCATCATCGTCATCATCTTCGTTGCCTTCAAACCCAACAACCACAGACCCAAACCCAGCCCAGAATTTCGTGAAATTTCTCTGGACACCCGAGGTATTCCCGACGAGCCCCCTCGTCGATTTGGACCACGATGGCCCTGATTCGTTCACCAAACCACACCCCGAGGTCCCTGCAAACATGCTCGAGCTATGGATGGCCAAGATCGATCGAGGATCGAAGTTCTGGAACTCGGCTCACTTGAACCCGTGGACTTTTCTCCAAATTCTGGCCAACTCAGGCCTATTTTGGCCCCCAAAGTGGTAAAACATCCTTCTCCTTAACTCCAGCTTCAATTTGACACTTGAATCGTTGAATTTGGTTGAGAAATGAGTGAGTTACAAGCTTTAGAAGTTTTCCGGCCAATTTTCCAGTTTCCGGCGACGGCGACGGCGGCCGGCGGCGGCGCCGGCGACCGGAAAAAGACCAGCGTTGACCGGACTTGCTGACATCAGCATTGACCGAACCGGCTTGAGCCGAGCCGCGTTGATGGCTTAAGCCGAGCCGTGTTGACCGGCTCGAGCCGAGCCGAGTTGACCGGCTGACCGGCTCAGCTGACCAGCTCGCGCGTGAGCCGCGCGTGGAGCTGCGCGTGGAGCCAACGGCTCCGACCTTCAAGCCGCGCGTGAGGGCGCGTGGAAGGTCCAAATCGTGTTCTGTTTTCACGGGTCGACTCGTGACGACGTGTACTACCTCGGGGTAGTATGCATGTTAATTTTTGAGGTGTTTTGGACCTCCAATTTGAGAAAGCAAGGGATAGGTTTAATTAATTCGTTAATTCGTTACCTTTATGAGTTTAATCATTGTACTGGTGATATCTCATATAGGTGAGGCCAAATGGCAGCGTGTGGCGGCGTGTGCGACGGCACACGGCGGCCCACGGCGGCGGTTTTGGGGTTTCCGACCCCGAAACTCCGTTTTCGGGTTTCCGAACGCCGTTTTCTTCGTATTTTCAATTACTTTATTAACCTTGGGTGTTCCAAAATAGGTTTGGCGACCCTTGGCGCTCGGAGGACGTACGTTTGGACTTCCCGGCTTCGGTATTTGTGAGTGGGCCCTTTCCCTATATTATTTAAAAGTGTTTTATGTTTGGGAAAATATATTTGGTTTATGCCTACATTATATTGTGGTTTTAAATGGATATTTATATCGTATTCTTGGTAGACCTTGTATATTATGTTATTACTCGGTTTACTAGTTTCTGCTCGGTATTTCGGTAGGTCATGGAAATTAGTGGGCTTGGGCCTACATTTCCATTTGGGAATTATACTATTAAATTGGTGATTTCCGTATTATTTTGAACGCGTATTGCTAGTATCGAACCTGCCCTATTTTGGGGAATTTAGGGAATTAAGTATTTTAATTCCCTACTAGTACCTATTTGTGATTGTGAGTTTTTACTCGTTTGGCGGGCCTTGAGCCGTATTTGGGTGAAACTTGGATATGGTAAACTTCTACCGTATTTTGGGTTCACCTAGTTTGCCGTTAAGTTGGTATTTCTATACCTTGGTACCCATGTGGCGTATTCTTGGTATTTCACGTATTTTAGTTATATGCTTGGTATTTCGGGTACGGCCCCAAGAATACCATATATATTGATTATTTCGAGGGTATCCCTTATGGGAAAAATTACCCACCTTGTTTTAAGTAGAGTATTCCGTTGTATGTTTTCATACGCTCAACTAGGTTGCTTACACGGTGTTTAGTGTACCGTCCGGGGCCAGGACCAGCTTCACGTGATTGTTCACACACACCTATACGCTCGCTATGGACCCATAGCAGGTGCCAGCCTGTTCTAGGTCGCCTGGGCGACTCGAACTCGTTGTGATGCGCATATGCGCCAGCTTCACGTGATTGTGTACACTAGCGTACTGTTACTTATACACCCAGCCTGTTCATGACAGAATATATCTGTATGAACTTGTGTGTTTGCAATACCTAAACGAGCATCTATCTTGTAGTCTTGGATTGTGGGGCCAGGACCACTTTCACGTGATTGTTCACACGCACCAACACGCTCACTATGAATCCATAGTAGGTGCCAGCCTGTTCTAGGTCGTATGGGCGACTCGAACTCGTTGTGATGCGCATATGCGCCAGCTTCATGTGATTGTGTATATGAGCGTTTATCTTATAGTTTTATATTGTGGTGTTATCACCGAATTTCACTGATGCCACGGGGGCATTTATTTGGTTTACGGGTTTTCCGTAGATCCTTATTTTACGAACCTTCGGGTAAAGTATTTTCTGCCGAACGGTGGCTTTCTGCCCGTTTCGGATGGTAAGTATACTTCCGTACTTACCTCATTTTTCTACCTACTATTATAGTACGTTTTCTGAAACGGTTTTTCAACCAACTACTTGATTTTGACGGCGAGGGGTTACTATTTTCAGAAAACAAAGGTTTTTACAAAAATGACTATTATTGGCCCACTCACCCTTCTGTTTTTGCGCCCCTCCAGGTTTAGTGGCTGGATGCTGTCTACGTTCGAGGCGGTGGTATGACGAAGGTTTAAATTCCTTGGTTTTATATATACTCTGTATCCCGTACTTTGTACGATTGCTGTTGTTTAAATTCGTCCGCCCGTACATTTGTGTACACTCTGGTATTCTATTATTCAAATAAATTCTTATTTCTTCAATTTGGCTTTCGTCACCCTACGTGGTGTCGGCCAGCACACTCGACTTTTGGGTGTCCACGTGTACATCCGGGTCGGGATGTGTCAAATGAGCTTTAAGAATTACATGATAACAATTACTGATCTTTTGAGGCCTCTAATGCTCTTTTATTTGATTGTACTGAAATTGGTTGTATTAGAGGTTTTAACTTATGAATGAATTTTTTTTTTAGCAAAAAATAATAATTACTGATCTTTAGCAATTTAAAGTGCTCAACATTTTCATATATATATGCCTTAGGCATTACATTTTTAATCTCTTCGTAGTTTAGTTTTTTTTCACATAGCGTAAATTCCTTGAGACTTGGATATTTCGTAAAGAGCTACAACTCATAATCACCTCTACTTTCATGACATTCATTACTTCGTTCCCTTCACTCGTCACAAAAATAGAATTTACACACTGGAGAAATAATTCAAGGCTCACAAAAGAGACTATATATACAACAAAATGTTCTGTGGAAGACGGAGCAATAATTCAAGGGTGCCAACCCATCCCTTTGACGTGTCCGAAAATCTCTATTATACAAGATTTGGACAAAGGATCTACATATTGTAATCACTAGATTTTACAATAACTTTTGGAATTTTAGATTTATTTCTAGTTTTTCTGTTTGTTTGAATATCTATGAGACATGTACCCTGCGCTAATGCACAGAAATTACATCCACCAAAGTTGTAAAATCTTGTATAGCACTCCCTAAAGGCCCGGCAGCCTCTGCTACAATCTCTTTGAGGGCTCTAGCCTTCTCTCTCATCTCCTTGCCTTGTTCACTTCCCAAAATCAGCTCCAAGCTCTTGAGCACTCCACTCTTTGTGAGTATTCCACCGTCAATTTTCACTCCAATCCCCCACACATCCTCCACCATCCGCCCGTTCATTCTTTGGTCTCCGAATAATGGCCTGCAGATCATTGGCACCCCATTTGCAACACTTTCATTCACAGAATTTGTCCCGCTGTGCGTAATGAACACACCGACTGCAGTATGAGCCAACACTTGAGCTTGGGGTGCCCACGGCACTATTTTTCCATGGTTGGTTGTGATCTTTTCGACAAATCCGCTTGGCAATATGTCCTTAAAATAGTCTTTGAGAGACCAAAGAAATGATACGCCGCTTGTTTCCAATGCCTCTGCCAAGGCTATCATCTCGTCCGGAGATGGAGTGCCAATAGTCCCAAAACAAATATATGCCACAGACGAAGCTGGTTGCTCATCTAACCACGAAAGGCAACCCGTGGCATCCAAACTTGATGGTGAAACCATTGGGACTACTGGTAACGAGGCGGTGAGAAAACCTACATTGAGTAACTTGGGAACCTTCGATTTGAGATCGTTATTCAGGACCGTGGGATTTATCTCTTCATAGGAATTCAAGACAAGAGCTGTCATTCGCTGCAGCACTCGCCCCATTTGACTTAGCATTTGTGACAAAAGTGAATCACATGGAACTACTTCTTCAGGTAAGTCCGCAATGTGCATTGCGGACAGCCCTGGAACAATATCCAGGGTCTTGTCTTCTTGCAAAAGATCATCATCATTACCATCACCATTACCATTCTGATTATCACTATCGAGGCCAATATAATTTGGAAAGAGTTCGCGGCGGATAAAATCAGTGTAAATGTGAGCAGAGAGGGTGCATGGCATGGGCATCCAAAGAGGAATCCATGGAACACCCCAATTTTGAGCCATCTCTCCAGCAAAGACCAAGAATCCATCTGTAATCAAACAACTAACCTTCTTGCCAGTCTCCACCACTGCCCTCTCTATTTCGATTTTGTAATTTTCAGGTGTGGCTTTGAGGAACAGGTCCACTGCCTCCATTGGATGCCCTTTCAAGACATAAGTTTTCGGCACACCATCTGACACATTGTAGTGTTTTATGTTGCTAGGAATGTTGGATTTTGATTTTTCCGAAAATAGCAGGTTATTTGATTTTTCTGAGTTAAGGAAAGAAAAGCACATGTTTGGGGATGTACTGTTAGCTAGCGTGCACACCAAGTTAAGCAGGGGCTCAATGTGGCCGCCAAATGGAAATGCAAGAACAACAACATGTCGTATCTTCGAGCTTTCGATCACGGGCATAATCGATGATTTGACGAGGAAAAAGGTTACGATACTTGGACTGAAATACTACTTACAGATTGGATGGATTTTGAAGAATGCCTTATGAAATGTTCAACAAACTATATATAAGAATGTTTTGGAGATTTGTTCCTAACTGGTTTTGTTTAATAGTTTTATGACTTCGACATCAACCTGACAAGAATTAAGAGACAACAACGTTACAAATGGTGTGTTGAAACTCCTACCATGAACTCACTACTAGAGGGAATATATCAGTTAGAAGAAATTCTTGGTTGAAATTAACAGCTCCTTTACTACAGACACGTTCTATGTTTCAGGGACATATCACATGTGTCATTAAGTTCAATTCACTAATGGATGTTTAAGAATAATACTTTGCTACTCGAAGGATAAGTAGGAGTTCCTACCCAAAATTCTTTGTTTCTGATTCATAAAATTTCGTACTTATGATTGGAACCGTTCATATTATAAATTACTTTATAAAGATCATCTATGCAAAAAATAAATAAAAAATAAGGTCGTTTAGTCATCGAATAACATAAAAACACATGGACGGAAATTGTAGGCATTACGAACCATCTATCTATTTGCTTCACTTGATTGACTAAACGACCTAAGTTTGATTTATTTTTTACAGAGATGACTTTTAAAGAGTGATTTATATATTCATTCATGAGTAGCCAAGTATTGTTCGATCTTTAATTATATATTTATTTTTTTTAACATACAGAGATATTTCATTAATAAGAACATAACAAAGACATAAAAGGTGTCGAATAGGTATCCTTTTATTTTAGGTTATCAATTTCTTCATCCGAAGAGAAATTTACATAACCAGCAACTAAGGTAAAACCCATGCACAGCCGGCCACTACAAGAAATAAGCCCCGCAAGCACATATCTACCACAAAGACAACAGATCTGTATCGGTGGCAACTTTTTTTTTTACCAATATCATTAATGGTCACTATATATATATATATTAAAAAATATAGATACAAATTTTTTCAATTAAATAAAAAAGCAAATGATATATGTGTTCATTAGTGACACTCACCAACTAATTTTTGGTTTTGTGATAGTTTTTACTTGGTTGAAGGGGGGTTTAAGGTTTTGATTCACATGAATATAAAAATGATATTTATTTGTGATTAGTTCGATACCTAATAATAATGACATTCATTTGGACATATATATTAGGAGAGAATCAGAGTTGTGAAGTGTTGGAAGATGGCAGCCTCACTAGAAAATCACATAAAACGAATTTTTTAAAAAGTTAAAACAGCTGAAAGAAAGAAAATGGCAAATCGGAAACGTTTACTTTTACTTTATTCAGCCGTTCTTAACTCAACCTGATTAATAACATAATCAATTATTCTAACAGCCTCATAGGAGGAGAGTTACATAATACTATTTTCTGTTTCCAACCAAATTTGACAGAAAAATCCAACAATTAATTAATTTAGACATTTAAAAGCAACATTAATTTATAAAAAAATAAAGATTAGCGTAGAATATCGTTTTTATCAAAAAGAAGAAAAAAAAAAGTACATTTCAAAGAGAAGAACTAAGATGGCTAATGCACCAGATGTGTTGGCAGTTGAAAACAAAATCCCAGAGGTGGTGCTGGGATCGTCCACCGGCCCAAGGAGCATGCCAGTGCTTGGCTTTGGCACAGCAGCGGACAAGTTAGAGCCTCGTGTTCTCAAAACAGCGGTTCTTGAGGCGATCAAGCTCGGTTACAGGCATTTTGATTCGGCTTCTATGTATGGGTCTGAGCAGACTCTGGGAGAAGCCATCCAAGAAGCACTTGGACTTGGTCTGGTTGCTTCTCGAGACCAAGTCTTCGTCACTTCAAAGTTGTGGATTACTGATGCTCACCCTCATCTTGTTATGCCTGCCTTGCACAAATCACTTCAGTGAGTGCTCTTCTCTCACAATCTGATCACATTTTTTATAATTTAGTTTAGTTTTTCATTATTTCAAGCATGGAAATTTTCTGTTTTGCTGCAATGCAAAAGCAATGTAACATGAAAAAACGGGCAGTACTTATCTCAATTGTAAGAGGCATCGATATGAAGAGAAAGCATGACATTGGATGCAGGTCAAGCACTTCCCTTTGACTAATCCCGACATCACATTCATAACGAATTTGCATGCAAAGCTGAAATGACATGGATAGAATAACACGTGAACCAATGCATTGAAAAAATCTTGATTTAGCAACTAAAACCACACCTGCTCGAGCCACTAATACAGATTGTCCGTACAATAGCAAAAGGCGACATATTTATACAGAAAGCAAAGTAAAAAACTCTTCTAGAAAATGAGTTTATGCAATTTTGTTACTTAAAAAACAAATCAAAACTAAAAAAAATAGGTACATTGATATACCTCATATGATACCTATATTATATATGCATGTCGTGTGAATGTACCTAATACAATATTTTTAATAAATTGTGTACAGGAATCTGCAACTGGAGTACCTGGACCTGTATCTCATTCACTGGCCCATCAGTGCTAAGCCAGGAACATTGGTGTACCCACTGAATGCAGAGGACCTTATGCCCATGGACTTCAAGGGTATGTGGGCAGCCATGGAAGAATGCCAAAGACTTGGCCTCACCAAATCCATTGGAGTCAGCAATTTCTCTACCAAAAAGATTGAAAATATACTCTCTTTCGCAACGATTCCTCCTTCTGTGAATCAGGTCGAGATGAACCCGTTATGGCAACAAAAGAAGCTCAGAGATTTCTGCAACGCCAATGGTATAGTTGTGACTGCCTTTTCTCCTTTGGGTGGCATAGGGTCCTGTTGGGGCAGTAATCATGTTTTCGAAAGCAAAGTCCTTCAGGAGATGGCGGAGGAACGAGGAAAGACTATTGCTCAAGTAATGCTCTGTTACATTGTCATTCTTTTTCTTTAATTTGTTATGACGGTAAGGTTACTTGATTTACAAGAATACAAGCACAACTAGGAGAAGAAATCTAAACAGACAATTGTGATACTTTGGCAGGTATGTATTAGATGGGTATATCAAGCAGGGGCAACACTTGCTGTTAAGAGCTACAACAAAGAGAGGTTGAAGCAAAATATTGACATCTTTGACTGGGAACTATCCGAAAATGACATTGAGAAGATCAACCGAATACCGCAGCGCAAAATGATGCTTAGAGAAGACCTGGTTTCAGTGAATGGACCGTCACCATACAAGTCACTTGAGGATTTATGGGATGGAGACCTATAGTCCCTTAACCTTTATTATGTTAATATGCATGGGATGAGAGAAGATTCGAATTTAGGATATCCGGAGAGAAATACCGTCACTAGACTAAGAGTTAGTTATAAAATAAAACAATTTTTCCATCGGAATTGCAAAGAGATTTGATAAGATTCTTCTTTAATAAAAGAATGCCTATCTTAATTTGGGGAATGGCATCTCTAGCCATTAGTGTGTTAGACATGTGGAGCCAAAAGTAACTTCAAAAATCGTGGAGCTGACACATGGACTATTCCTCAAGTAATGCCGAGATTGCCCCTATTAAATGGCGAAGTTCACATCTTTTTCCATGAGATGCTCAACCATCAAGACACCCTGAGCTGCTGACTACAATTTCTCCAAGTTCCGCTGCCCACTGGCAAGGAGATAATTATAAGAAAATTAAGAAGGAATTCATTACTAAATTCTCACCGTTACTTTCCCATATCAAGACATATTCCTTTATTCAAGGAATATCAATCACAAATCACTGATGATTCTCCAAAGATAATTCCTTGACATTATTAATATTTTGGAATTATCTCCGCATCCATCCAACGAATGACACACTTTGGCCAATCGAAAGCTGATATGTAGAGTGATCCCACACCCCATGGCCGACCACCTCCACCTATTTATACCATCGTTCTCCACCAAATTCTGGTACGTTTCTACTACGTAATCAAGTCTTAAACACTCTCTTTTCAGAGAAACTAACTTAGGCATCGAATATCAATTGGGAGTGTGTGGACTGTGGCCTTGATCAAAGGTTTTTCTTATTTTGTAGGTACAAGTTCATCAATTCACAAGGCGGTGGATTTTGCTACCACAAATTGGTGCTTTCATTGAGAGCATCTGAATCAAAATCTCAACGAAGCTCTCGCAACGGTTCTTAAATTTTCTCTTTTCTATTTTCTCACACAATCCACAACTTTTTATGTGCTTGGATTTGTTCTTGGAAAATATGGCGGGAAATTCAGAAACCACAACGAACAAAACACCATACCTTCAACGGCATGGAAGAAATCGTCTCCACTTCGTTGTTCTTTGCTGTTGAATTTGATGCGAGGTGCACCACCTCTGCCAAGCAGCACTGCAACCATTGATGCAAATCTAGGCGAAACCCTAGAGTAGGAGGCCAACGAGGAAGCCCAGACAACAGCAGCAGCAGCTGCAGACAGAGCCCAGGCCAAGGGTGATCGCTCCAGTGCTCCAACACAGCCTCTGCAGGCCCAACAGGCGTTAGGGACGAGATGTTACATCCCGTCCCTAAAGTATTGTATTTCATTCCCCGACTTTGTAATTTGACGAAAATGCCCTTAGTGGCCACGTATGTCCTACGTGGACAATTATTTCTTATTGACTTCATTTCGTACTTTTTGAGTAGTACAATTTACCACGAACCCGTAGGCGCGAACAGGAAAATTTTCGGACTTGTAACGGACAAGTTTCTTTTGTGGACTGTACACCCATGGTTTCTAGCCAAACCAAGGTGCTCTGCACCTCTACTATTTTTCTGACTGCGTAATTGCATGCGTTTTGACTGCATGTTGCAGTGTTGAATTTCTATCACTTTTGGTGAGCAATTCCGTGTGGGTTCACCACACCCCTACTACCTCTATCTCTGTCTTTGTCCCCCTGCTTTTCCCTAATTGGTGCCGTGATTTCTGCAAGCAGAAATCACTACAAATCACACAGAAGCTCTGCAAACTCCCACACTTACAAACTTCTCAAGCCACCCCGTGGCTCCTAACTCTCACTCTCGGCCTTCCCTCCAACCAAACTCACTCCCAAACACTTCACCTTCATTCCTGGGACAAAAACCCAGGCTTTGGTGCTCTGAAAACCAACCCAGAAAATCTGGAAATTTTCCCATCGGTGTTCTAATTTTCGTCCGACGTTGAACACATCAATTTAGACCTCGATTCAACTCAAACTCATCACCAAATATCTTCTGGGAACCTTGGGAACCCAAACCAAGGCCTGCAAGTGGAGAAAACGGTGAGATCGACAACGTTGACTTTTGGCCGGTTCTTTCGAGCCATTTTCCGGCCACTTTCGACCACCTTTTGAGGTGTTGGTAAGCATTTTTGAACTCTACTTGTCTCTAGCTTCATTTTGATATATAGATCGTAAAATTTGGCTTAGAAACGAAGTAGTTAGGAAGCTTTGAAAAATACCCAGAAAATCCGGCCAAAAACCCAGATTCCGGCGACCGGAAAAAGGTCAGGGATGACTGGCGATGACGTCAGCAAACCTGGTTCAGACCGGCCTACTGACGTCAGCGATGACGTCAGCATCGGTTCAGACCGATCAGCTGACGTCAGCGTTGACTTGACCGTTGACCGTTGACTTTGACCGGCGCGCGTGAGCCGCACGTGGGCCACGGCTCAGCCACCTTCAAGCCGCGCGTGGGGGCGCGTGAGCCATCTTTTTTTGATTCCGTGTTCGCGAGACGACTCGTGACGACGCGTACTACCTAGGGGTGGTACGTATGGTAATTTTCGAGGTGTTTTAGACCTCCAATTCGAGCAAACAGAGGAGATTTCGAGTCGTTTCCTTATTTATATTTGGATAGACTTGTATAATGATTAGTATAGTGACTTCCCATATAGGTGAGACCTATCCCGAGGAACTCCGTGGCTAGGCTAGGTACGACGGCTACGACTCGACGACATACCAGTGAGTGGGCCCTTTCTTATTAAAATATTATTATTTCTAGTATGTGTTCAAATGTGATTTTATGAACTTGTATAGCATGCCATATCTTATTAAACTCGTTAAATGTTTTACTTATCATATTATGAGGTGTTCATCATGCTTTTTAGCGTATTTGAATAAATGTTGGCATGTCTATACGTTTTAGAGATTTATTACTTATCACGCATATTGCATGGTGTTATCACTGTCTGAGAGTAGACCAGCTTCACGTGTATGTTCACACGCACCGACACGCTCACTTTGGATCCATCGTAGGTGCCAGCTTGTTCTAGGTCGCCTTGGCGACTCGAACTCGTTGTGATGCGCTTAGCGCTAGCTTCACGTGTATGTAGTGCTAGAGCGTAAATTTGTAAACACCCAGCCTGTCATGTAGCTACTTTCTGCATGACTTGTGTGCTATGATTATGCGATAAGTAATGTGTTGTTTTTACTGCTGTTGATTTATATCTCACCCGTATCCTTGTGGGCGCTGTCCCAAGTATTGATAATTGTTGTTTATTATTATTAAACTTATATTTTGGCAAATTACGGGTTTTACAGCGAGGGGTTACATCCACACTTTTGAAAAGGTTTTATAAAACTGTACTTGGCCCACTCACCTTTGTTTTTCGCCCCTCCAGGTCCTAGATTTTAGTTGGCAGACGAGTTAGGTGGCTGTTGCTGATATTACCATTTTACCCTTCGTGGAAGTATGTATTTGCACTTCAGTTGTGTTTATATCCTTCCTACGGGAATGGAATATTCTTTTAAATTCACTGCATCCTAGCTCTGATATTTGTGTAATAATGGGTCTTATCCCACACTACGCACTTCCGCACTATTTTATTCAAATTATCTCAAAATTCATTTTATTCCACTATTTAAATTCTCAATTATTTCATCATGACTTTTTCACTCCCTCGGGATGACGGTCAGCACGTCTCGATATTCGGTGTCCACTTGGATATTCGGGTCGGGGTGTGTCATGGGATGTAACATTTTCAGTGAGTTAAGGACCCGCAGAAAAAAGAAGGATTTTGTGTTTGGTTTATTTGAATGCTTTGAGTGAATTTGATTGGATGAACTAGGGATTCGATTGGATTTATTTTTGGTCTTGTGCGGTTGCATCTAGATTGGTACTAGACTGCCTACGTATTGTTGGCGGGATCAAACCAGCGTAGTTCAAAAGATGGAATTTATTTGGATTTAATTTGTGTGATTTTGTACCATTTGAGAATTTGGTTTTGGATTTTAATAGAATTTATGGTGTTGAGTGGAGACAACCGAAGTGTTTACTTTTTTGTATCGATTATTTGGGAATTGATACACTGGAACTTTGAGTGGACAAATTTAATTTGAAGAATATGTCCATTTGAACTTTGCTTGAAAGTTATACCAATTATCAGGTAATTGTTATATTTGGATTTGTCGATTAGCCTCATGAGTTGAAGACAAGCACACGCTATTTCTATGTAGTATGGAGTCAGACTAACATACTGCTTGATTTTGATTGCCACGTCAAATTCACATGGCCTTGATTTTGAAAGGAATTTTGGTGCTTCTTTTGTATGCGTTGCTTCAAACCATCAAGACTTGGGGTTTCTTTTAGTTTGCCGTGAAAATGGAATGGAGAAAGTAGAGACATGATTTGTTTTATTTTTGCTTCTTGCTTCTTTTATTTTCTTTCTTTTTGGTACCATTCTTAGTTAGGATTGACGTTGGATGAGAAGTCATGGGCCTCATTTCTTTTTCTAGGTTTTGATTGTGCTTTGTGCTAGCAAATAGACTCGCTGCTCTCATCGTTTTTGTTGTAAGCAACGGCGTCTGGGATTTTATTGTGATGCTAGAAGAACGCCACAGACTTGTACTTGAAACTAATGGGCTCTCCTTGCTTTTCTTTGTCTTTGGTGCTCATAGAAGACCTTGCAAGTGTTCTACTGAGCGGGTGCAATGACATGAAGACCTCGCAAGGTGTTCATGTACAAATAGCGTATGAGAGGGGTCTTGTCTCTTTTGTGCACTGTTCTTCTCCATCAGCGTCTGGGAAAGCAGCTGCACCATCTTGGTACACTTTGCGCATGAGTGCAGCCTTCTTTTCTGTTAGCACTTTGCGCATTAGCGCAGCCTTGTACTTGGAATGGACATCATCTCCTTCCTTTTGCTTTGGATTTGGGTGCAACGACATGAAGTCCTCACAAGGTGTTCATGTACAAGTTGCACATGAGAGGGATCTTTTTGATGTCTATTTGGTGTGGCCTTCGCTCCGTCATCGACCCGAACAGCACATGCACCATTTTTGGTGCACTTTACACGTAAGTGCAACCTTTTTATCCAATGCCAGCAGAAGCTTCGCTTCTTCTTGACTTCAAGATGGTGACGAAGGAGTTGCTTCCTTTTGTCTTCATCTGCTGCAGGTTCATCGCTTGCTTCTTCTTTCTTCTTGGTCAGCGTCTTTGCGATTTTTTAACAGGCAGGCACCAATTTTTTTGTTCTTCCATGTCGAACCGCTACAATGGCCGAGAGAGCCTTGTGACCTTGTGAGTCTGACTTCAGAGATGACTTTTTGGAGAGTGTTTTGACAGCAGAAATGTGAAGACGTTCTTGCCTTTGATCGCTGCATGATGAGATTGTCAGCAATTGCCTTCAGTTTTCAACTCCACGTCATTACTGTTCATGAATTTGATTGGGCAGATTTTGGGTATTTCTTTCTTGATGTTTTGCAACATCACTTGGGAGGATAGTGTTTGGGCCGCTCTAAATTTCGTTCGGGTTTAACACCGCCGAGACTTGCAAGGTCAAATTTACCAACCCGGGTTTGCTAGATGATAGGAGCATATTTATGCGACTTTGTTAGCCTATTTCCTTGCATTTACTCAGTTAGTTTCTATTTATTAGAGTGTTTTAAGCTGTTTTCGAGTGTTTGTAGGTCCAAGTGGCAAAGTTGGCGAGAAAGGGCATTTTGGAGCATTTTAGAGTAGTTTTGGGCTTGGAATGGATAGCACATGCATGGAGCAAGGTAGATGGACGTTTTTGAAGTTCAAATGAGGCTAGGAATGTGCTAAAGAGATGGAGAAATTAATTCATGACATAGAAAATAAGGAATCAGCTAAAAGGAAGGAACATCATCCAAAACTTTATCTTATCTTATCCTAACCTTATCATAATCCTATTCTACTTGAATTCTAGTTGCAAGGGGGAGTTATTTTCATATTAGGACATTTAAGAACTTGATTTCTAGAGGCCTTACTTTCTCCTAAAAGGGTGAAGATAGAAGCTTGGAAGACAAGGAAAATTGCAAAAAAGTGGAATCCGAGTGAGATTTGGACAGTGCTATGCAGAACTGCCAACTTCGACAGAGCACCCAATATTGTTTAGAACGAGTTATATGTCATGCCATATATGGATGGAAAGCTCTGGATTTCTTGTTTCCGTAGGATTTTACAGATCTCAATTCTGATGCTTCTAGAATTAGTTATCACTGTTTTAGTGAGGAAAGGTCGAAACAGGCAGTAGAGTCCTAGTTGAATTGGGGTTTCAAGAAAAAAACGTGGCAGCTGTTTTGTGCGTATTTCTACACTTAATTCAAATGAAATAAGGAGTCCTAAGGATGTCTAAATTCTCTCTAAACAATTCAAGTTCTTGGAGACACATAAAAACATCAAAGAAGCACCATTCAACACCACCACCGCACAGAAGAGCCTAAAATCAGAAAAACACACTTGTGCCACGCTTGGAGAAGGAGAAGCTTGGAGTCGTGCCAGCCATTCAAGACCTTTGGATTGTTGGAGGGTTTCTAGGTGTATTCTATCTTTTGTTTTTAATGTTTAATTGTAATTGCCTCTGTTTAATTGCAAACATCAGGAACTAATTTCTTTTATAGCTAAGGGTGAATTCAAAGCCATGAACATATGTGTGATATGAATTGATTACATCCAATTATTGTTTCATAAATTGTGAATGTGATTTGCTCATCTGTTTTATAGAGAACTTATCCTTGTATGTTTATTAAGGTGGCCAACTTAGTTTGCATGCTAGGGTTTGGAGCTAGAATATAAGTGAATTTCACCTAATCGTTATGAACTTGTATTCATAAGTAGTAAAAATCGAAAGGACATTGGTTCTGTTAAGTAAAATCCTAGGCAAGAGTATCATGCAGTTCATAGTTACAATTGTCTAGTCAATGCTTATGATTTTCACAAAGCTTAATGATCTTTGATATGTTTATCGATCATGTGTTTCATAGTTACATAACTTGATAAGAATAATTTGGTGCGAGTTGCGTTTAATTCAAATCAATGAACTTAGGAAAATCTAGGAATTAATTTGTGCGTTTCACGGTTAATTTGGGGCATTGTCATTCATGGTTTATAGAATGAGCAATTGGTAATCAACTTGTATGCATATTTTTTGTGTGGAGAAGGATCCTTTAGCTAGCTTTTCACCATTATAGTCAAACTTGTCTTTAATTTATTTTGCTTGTTGTTTTCAATTTGTTTACATAGCCGAATTTAATTTAGTCTTAGTTAAGTCAAAATAAAAATCCCCCATTCGTTTGTTATTTGTTTAAATTAGTTTAGTTTTTGTTTGTTTTAAGTGGTTAGCAATTCCGTCTAATCCCCCGCCTAGAACGATCCCTACTTATCCATACTACGATTACATTATAGGGTTTTAAATTGTGTGTTAGCTTTTAGCACATCAAATTTTTGGTGCCGTTGCCGGGGATTAGCAATTTTCCTAATCCCTTGGATTTTGATTTTTGTTCTTTTTGTTAGTTTTTAATTTTTCTTTGTTTTCAGGTACTAGTTTATGACTTGAAGTTCTCAACCTGTTCGTGCACATATCTTGGAGTTTGACGACAATTTTGAACGAACGTTGAGAAGGAAGAGGAACCAACTAGAATTTAATCCACCTAGTTCTAGCTCTGAATCCGAAATTGAAGAAGAAAAAGAGGAAGAGGAAGAACAAGTCATGGCTGTGGATAATCAAACAATCAAGGAAATTTCAGCCTCAGGATTAGACAATGCCGTGACCCTATGCGTTCAATATCCTAGGACGGCTCAAGGCAAGACCGATGAGTTTGAATTGAAGTCTAGCTTGCTGCATCACATTCCCAAATACCATGGGCTATCTATGGAAGATCCAAACAAGCATTTGAAGGAATTCGAAGTAGTATGTTCAAGTATGACCCCAATCAACGTGGATGGGAACATTTTGAAGATGAAAGCCTTTCCATTCTCTCTTTTTGAAAAGGCGAAGGATTGGTTATTTGAATTGGCACCTGGAACTGTCACTTCTTGGGAAAGCATGAAGAGAGCATTTTTAGAGAAATTCTTCCCAACTTTGAGAGTCATTCTTTTGAGGATGAGGATTAGTGGAATTCAACAAAGCCAAGGAGAATCCTTTCCAGCGTATTATGAGTGTTTCAAGACTCTAGTTGCATCATGCCCACAACATCAAATGAAGGAAGAACTTTTGATTCAATACTTCTGCGAATCACTTATTCCAATTGAGAGACAAATTTTAGATGCCTCGGCAAGAGGTGCCTTGGTTGATAAAACACCAATTGATGCAAAGATCTTAATTGCGAATCAAGCCTTGAATGCACAACAATACGAAGGAGTTGGATAGAGAGACCCCCCACGGCAACACCAAGTTAATGAGGTAAGTTCAATGGCCGACATTCAATCTCAATTAGCTAGTCTCACTGTTCTTGTGTCACAGGTTGTTGAAGGATCCAAAATGCAAGGAACAAGTACTTGTGGCGTGTGCTCTGTGGAAGGACACCCTTCTGATCAATGCCCTCAATTGATAAAGAATGGGGGATGGGAAAGTGCCAATGCCATTGGTTATCAAGGCCAAAATCAGCCAAAGTATGATCCATACTCCAACACTTACAATCCAGGCTGGAGAGATCACCCAAACATGAAGTTAAAGGAGCCATAACAACCTCAACAACAAGGTGGATTTAGACAGCCACCTCCCGGGATATTTCAAAGGCCATTCACACCAACACAACCTCATCCACAATCTACCCAACAAAATTCAAGTTCGTCAATGGATAGCGATAAAATTCTTCAAATACTAACTTCATTAACGCACGGATTACAGAATCAAGCCAAAGAGGTGGGCGAATTGAAGAATGTCACATCCTGGACCGGCTTCGCCATAGCACGATATTGTCCGCTTTGGGCCACGCCCTCACGGTTTTGTTTCTGAGAACTCACGAGCAACTTCCCAGTGGGTCACCCATCTTGGGATTGCTCCAGCCCAAACTCGCTTAACTTTGGAGTTCCGATGGAATTCGAAGCCAGTGAGCTCCCAAAAGGCCTCATGCTAAATGGAGGTGGGCAAGTACATATAAGGCACATCACCCCTTCTCCGTTGGTCGATGTGGGATGTCACAATCCACCCCACTTAAGGGGAACCCGGCGTCCTCGCCAGCACATTCGGACCAAACGGCAACCTGGCTCTGATATCATTCTGTCACATCTCGGACCGCTCCGCCATAGCACACTATTGTTCGCTTTAGGCCTCACCCTCACGGTTTTGTTTCTGGGAACTCACGAGCAACTTTCCAGTGGGTCACCCATCATGGGAATGCTTTCACCCAAACTCGCTTAACTTCGGAGTTCTGATGGAATCCGAAGCCAGTGAGCTCCAAAAAGGCCTCGTGCTAAATGGAGGTGCGCCGGTGCCGGAAAAAGGTTAGAGGTGAAGGAATATTCCGTCACGGTAACGGAATATTCCTGACGGCGTCAGAATATTCCGTCAGAAAAAGGTATATTCCGTTAAACCTAACTGACGCCGTTAATTCTAATGGTGCTGACGTCAGCAAGCGCGTGGCTGACGTCAACTGCATGTGGGGTGATGTCATCAGGCGCGTGTAGGTGCGTGCCAGCGCATCAGGCAGTTTCCCGCCACGTGCGGCGGCGCACAGCGGCGCCGACGGCGACAAGGTTTTCGGGTCCCGAAAATCATTTTTCGAGCCCGTTTTCGCCAAAATAATATTATTTTTGGTTTCTTTTTATATAAGGGTTATAATTATTTATTAGGGGATGTTTTTAATATTTTTCCCTAATATTAAATAGGTAATTCTTCGACTCCACGCTTCGAGGAAGGCAACACCGAGGGAGATTACACTCCCGAGCACCAGTGAGTGGACTTTTGTTTTAATAAATGATTTATATGCTTTGAATTAATTATGGTTTGATATATTTATGATTTCCAATGACTTTGTGACATGAATATATATATATATATATATATATTTATATATGTGTTTTATGAAATGGTTTTAAAGTGTGATTTCGGTTATGCACAAAAGTATGGAGATATATTATGAAATGATTTATACTATGATTTCGCTTATGCATAACTATATGTTGGGTTTTAATATATGACTCCAATGAGAAAGTTATTTATGCAACGTTTAAATATTTGGGAAATTATGAAGTATATGATATTCTTCACTTCTACACCTGATGTATATATGTATGTTTTCAAACACACTTGGTATGCTTTCACTACGTTGTAGTACCGTCTCACGGCCGTAGGACAAGTCTCACATGTTTGGGTCACACGCACTGTACTCCAGGGGTATTGTCCGGTAAATACCTTAGTGCAAGCTTGTCTTGCGTTTATGTTTATTTTTGGGGAAAAGGCCCCACTATGTAAGGACTCGGGTGTGACGCGCTATTGCGCAAGTGCTTACATGTGTGTGGTACTAGGAGTACAAATTGATTGATAACGTAAAGTGCCTGTACGGGGATTGAGAGGCTATTCCTCAACACGTACATGGGTGATTGCACATATACCCTGTGTTGGTTTTCTTATCTATACTATTGATATATTTGGTGAAATGACTTATGGAAATATGAATTATTATTTACGGATTTCACTTTGAGATTTACTTCCAGTTATATATATTATAGTATGATTTGACACATACTACGGTAGTATGATTTTACAAATATACTGGATTTCAAATAGGGGGTTACTATGTTGAAAAGAGAAATCTATTTCGAAAACTTTTTATTTTCGTCCACTCACACCTTCTTTTTTTTTTTTGCGCCCCCTTCAGGACCTAGTGATAGAGCATCTGGTGAAGTCAAGGCATACGAGCGGCAGCTCTAATTCTCTTGTTGACCATGTAGGGATTCATTTTTATTCAGTTTCTTTAATAATATCCATCCCTGTTATGGATAGAAATTCTAGGAACTTGATTTATTATTTTGTTTTTGTTGCTTCAAATTAGTACGCTCTGAACCTTGTGCATATTTGTATTAATTTCCGCAAACTTTATGACAGTTTAATTTGCTTAAGCTAAGTGTTGTCATGCATATAATGGCTTTGTCACTTACGAGTGTCGGCCAGCACGCCAAAACTCGGTATCCACGTGGGTATCGAGGGTGGGGTGCGTCAAAGAATCAAATGGGGCAAGTGGCGGAATTCATGGGACAGTTTAGAGAACAAGGCAAACTGCCTAGTTCAGCCATTGTTAATCCAAAAGGAGGTTTTGAAACCATTAAAGTTATCACTCTGAGGAGCGGTAAAGTAGTCAAGGAAGACTCCAAGACTTCAAAATTTGACTCAAAAGAAGATGACCAGCTGTTGTTTGGGGTGGAAAGCACCAAACAGGCCTCGGCAAGGGTCCACAACACCTTGCCGCAGCCACCTGAAGCTACCAGCCCCACTGCTGTAGCCCCTAGGCCTTCTTTGCCACTCAAATCAGGTGATACCGTCCCTAAATCAATTATTTCTAACTCGATACGTCCTAATGTACCTTTTCCTCGTAGGTTCTCTCAATCAAAGAAAGAAGAACAAGAGAAAGACATCTTAGAAACCTTCCGGAAAGTGCAAGTTAACATTCCGCTTCTTGATGCAATAAAGCAAATTCCGAAGTATGCCAAATTTTTGAAGGAGCTGTGTACTACGAGGAGAAGAATTCAAGAAAAGGAAGTTGTCAAAGTTAGTGAGAATATGTCCGCCGTTTTACAAAGGAAGTTTCCACCTAAGTGCAAAGATCTGGGGAGCTTCACTATTCCTTGTATCATTGGAAGAACAAGATTTGAACAGGCCATGCTAGACTTAAGTACGTCAATTAATGTCATGCCCTACTCAGTTTATGCAACTATGAATCTTGGAGAGCTCAAGAATGATGGAGTGATAATTCAACTCGCCGATCGCTCTAATGCATATCCGAAAGGCGTCTTGGAAGATGTTTTGGTCAAGGTGGATAGCGTAGTATTTCCAGCTGATTTCTATGTGTTAGAAATGGAAGACTCAGTCCATGAATCTAACTTGCCACTTATTCTTGGTCGACCTTTCATGAAAATAGCCCGTACCAAGATTGATGTTTATACGGGAACTCTAACCATGGAATTTGATGGTGATGTGATCGACTTCAATATTTACGAGGCTATGAAGTATCCCATGGAAGATCATTCATGTTTCCGAATAGATTTGGCGAACACTTTAGCGCAAGAATATTTGGAATTCATGGAGGATGTGTTGGAGACAACTATTGCAAAAGGAGTTGGGATTGCTCAAGAAAGGAAAATCGGGAACCAAATACCACTTGTGGCCGTGAGCAATAGCCCAGATTTTTTGGAAATTGCAGCAACATTAGAGTCTTTGCTGCCCCTACATCATTCTCCAGCCCCACTTTCAATTCCTGCGAATTCCAAGAGATGCAACCTTCGGTGATTCAACCACCAATCCTTGAACTTAAACCGTTGCCGGATCACTTGAAATACAATTATTTGGGAGACAACGAGACACTTCCTGTGATAATCTCATCCTCACTCACGACATTGGAGGAGAAAAATTGCAACGGGTGTTGAAAGATCACAAGAAAGCCATTGGTTGGACCTTGGCCGATATCAAGGGAATAAGTCCCACAACTTGCATGCATCGTATACTACTTGAAGAGGACGCTAAACCAAGTCGAGAAGCTCAGCGACGTCTCAATCCTCCAATGATGGAAGTAGTGAAAAAGGAGATCATTAAGCTTCTTGATTGTGGAGTCATTTATCCAATCTCGGATAGCCATTGGGTTTCACCAATTCAAGTTGTTCCAAAGAAATCTGGAGTAACGGTGGTCAAAAACGCAGAGAATGAGCTTGTGCCTACAAGGATTCAAATAGGTTGGCGCGTTTGCATTGACTATAGGAATCTCAATGCCACAACAAGGAAAGATCACTTCCCCTTGCCATTCATCAATCAAATGCTTGAAAGGTTAGCCGATCATTCTTTTTATTGCTTTCTTGATGGATATTCGGGATACAATCAGATTGTCATAGCCCAGAGGACCAAGAAAAGACAACCTTTACTTGTCCTTTCGGTATTTTTATCTATCGTCGAATGCCAATCGGTTTATGCAATGCTCCTGCCACCTTCCGACGTTGCATGGTAAGTATTTTCTTATATTTCATTGATAAGATTATTGAAGTGTTTATGGATAATCTTTCTTTGATATTAAAACGCTGCATAGAAACTAACCTTGTTTTAAATTGGGAAAAGTGTCACTTTATGGTAAAATAAGGTATAGTTTTAGGACATGTGGTTTCGGCCAAAGGTATTGAAGTTGATACATCAAAAATAGATCTTGTTCGCTACTTACCCTCTCCCACTTCGGTGAGAGAGGTTCGTTCTTTTCTTGGTCATGCAGGATTCTATAGGCGATTCATCAAAGATTTTTCGAAGATTTCAAGACCCCTATGTCAACTTCTCCAAAAGGATGTGGCTTTTAAGTTCGACGATGAATGTGAGAAGGCCTTCAATCACCTCAAGGAGATGCTAACTTCGGCCCCCATCATAGTTCCACCAGATTTGAGTCTTCCTTTTGAGCTTATGTACGATGCCTCAGATTATGCAATAGGGGCTGTTTTGGGACAAAGAAAGAACAAGTTGCTGGATGTCATCTATTATGCATCTCGGACCTTGAATGATGCTCAATTGAACTACTCCACCACTGAAAAAGAACTCCTTGCTGTTGTGTTTGCTTTAGATAAGTTTCCTTCTTATTTACTTGGAGCTAAAGTCATCATCTATTCTGATCATGCAGCTTTGAAATATTTACTCACAAAGAAAGAGGCCAAACCAAGGCTTATTCGTTGGATGCTTCTTCTCCACGAGTTCGACATCGAAATCCGGGACAAGAAAGGAAGTGAGAATGTGGTGGCTGACCATTTGAGCCGTTTGGTACATAATGAGGAGCCATTACCCATTCAGAAGCATTCCCAGACGAGCAGTTGTTGTCCAATGAGGTAAGTGAGCCATGGTATGCTGATTTAGTGAATTATTTGGTGTGTAAACAAGTTCCAAGCATCCTAAACAAGCACCAATGTCACAGCTCGTTCAAAATTTAACTTATTTTATTCCCGGAAGTGGGAAATGACGTTTTTACCCCTGGATTGACTTTTCGGTTGGCTTTTGCGTCGTAACTCGTACAATGCATCCACTCGTATTTTCTTGACGTGCTCGTCGCTACGAACGCGTGGACGCGAGCGGAACGTCATTCGGACTCTGAACGAGTATTTCACGGACGTCGATTTTCGACGTTTCCCGTAATTCAATTTTGGGACAGATTGTTGGTTGGGCTGGGGCCCAATTGCCTGCAGGCCCATGTGGCCAATCCAGATTTTCTGGATTCTTGTCTGGTTTTGGCTCTTTGTGGCCGAGCCACATCTCCTCCTTCTTCCTCTTTGTTCTGCAAACTTCAACCTTTGGCCGTGGCCTTTCCCTTTCATTTTGACTTCACCAACCTGAACCAAATCAAACCCAAGCTTGTTCATCCTCACCTGGATTTCTGCAACCTCGTGGGTGTCCAGAAACTGGACAAACCCAGAAATTCTGGTAAGTGATCAAGCCACACCGTGGCTTCCTCCTTGTTCTTCCTTGGGTTTTCTATGTACAAACTTCACTGACTTGCTTCCTTGTACTCGAACCCAGGTCACTGGAGGTGACTTTGAACCTTGAACGCCCTGCACTGCATTTCCCAGATTCAGGGAAATTTTCCGACGAACACCAAAAATCGAACTTGGCCATTCTCGGTGTTTTCGACCTCGATGGTCCTCCCTGTGACCACCAAACCACTCCTCGAGGTCCCTGCAACCTCAGACGAACCTTGCCTGGCCGAGAATCGGAGTTCTGGGAATCGACCATTTTCCAGCCGAGTTGCTTCTTCAAATTCAGGCCACTTCTGGCCAGTTTTTGGTCCCCAAAATGGTAAAATCTTGTTCTCCTCATCTCTAGCTTCATTTTGGTACTTGAATCGTCCAATTTGGACTTAAAACGAAGAAGTTATGAAGCTTTGAAAAATTCCCAAAAAACCGGCCAAATTTCCAGATTCCGTCATCGGACTGGGTTGGACCGGCCTTGCTGACGTCAGAAAACCGGTTCAGACCGACCTGCTGACATCAGCAGACCGGTCAACGCTGACGTCAGCGTTGACTGACCGTTGACCGGCTCGCGCGTGAGCCGTGCGTGGGCTGCGCGTGGAGCCGCGACTCCCGATCTTTGAGCCACGCGTGAGGGCGCGTGGGAGGTCCTTTTTCGATTCTGTTTTCACGGGGCGACTCGTGACGACGTGTACTACCTCGGGGTAGTACGCACGATAATTTTTGAGGTGTTTTGGACCTCCAATTTGCAAAAGCAAGGGATAGGTTTAATTAATTCGTTAATTAGTGACCTTTATGAGTTTAATCATTGTACCGGTGATATCTCATATAGGTGGGCCTATCGAGAGGACTACCGGAGCTACCCAGGACGGGGTACTTCGACCCGGCTACCTACAGGTGAGTGAGTGGGTCTTTGTTTGATAAATATATATATACGTATGGTTTTTCAACGCTTTCTTTAACTGTTAGCGTAGTTTCATTACGTTTGTCGAGGTAGAACATTCGTACTATATTGCCATGCATGTTTTTCATACTCTCGTTGCTCATCGCAGACGTATAACACCCCGTGTATAGTACTTCCGCCTTGTGGATGTGACTAGCCTTGACGTTCTGAGCCGTCACTGGCGTACCGCTACGCAACTTTGATCCATTGTAGGTACTAGCTCGTCTTAGGCCGTACTAGGCAATCCCCTTGACTTGTGTGACGCACTTTGTGCACAGCGGTTAGCGCTAGACTCGTGTCATTGTAGTACTTAGCGAATTTTAATACTCCAGCTTGTTCCTTTTGTGGGATTTAGCCCCTTGGGCATGTGTGTTTACATATGGGTGAGCAAATCAAGCAATGATTTATCGGGGAGTACCCGGGAATGTTTTCATGGTAGTGTTTTGAGGTTCATGCCTACGGTATGACGTATTTTCTCAAACTATACTTGTTACAACCCGTCCTTAAAATTTTTGTGAAATGACCAAAATACCCCCTAGGTCAATGTTGACTTTTGCTGACTTTTCGGTGACGACTTGTGAAAATTATTTTCTTTGCATATTCTTGCTGTACTGCCGACACGAACGCGTGCGCAAGCGTAACTCACCCGGAAAGTTCAAACGAACGTTTACGAAGCTTTGAAGTGTAGGGGCATTTTGGTAATTTCCACCCGTGTATGGGAATTAGGTTTTGGGCTGGGATCGCACAAAGAGCCAACCCTTCCCCTGCCACTTTTCGCACGTTTCTTTCTCTCTCTTTCTCTCCCATTTTCTCTCTAAGCCAAAACCACGAACCGACGAACCCTAATCCTTGTTGAATCACAAAAACCACCAAACCGTCGCCCAAAATTCATACCAACGTGATCCTCTCACATTTTGACGGGACCGTGATCTTGGAATCTCCAAAACTCGAGCTCCGAGCGCGTTCAAACCAAGCCTAACGGTTTAGGCAAACTGCCCGTCCATTTTCTCAGGTAAAACCAGACCAAGGTAAGCCTCGAGACCATTACCATTGGTTTTGTTGGATCGGAGTAGGTTCAATTTCATATAAAGTACGTCACCTGTGCGTATTGAAGGAGAACGGAGTTGGGGGTTTCCCTGCTTTCCGCCAATTCTCAGGCCATCTCCAGCCATTTTTCCGGCTCAAATAGGTATAAAATATTCTACTTCCTCAATACCTTCAATTTGATATAAGGCACGTCAATTTCTTGAAGCCAAAGAATAAATAAGATACGAATTTTTGAAGTTTGGGACTTAATCTGCATTAAAAATTCCCGCATTCCTAAGGAACTGTGACGGCATGGCTGGGCGGCGATTCATGAGTTCTACGACTGGCGAGGAAGGAGGAGGGGAATATTCCGCTAATCTTAACGGAATATTCCTAACGGCAGAGGAATATTCCTAACTGCACAAGGTATAATATTCCGTTGTAAATCCAATCTGCCGGCGCGCAAAGCGCAGGCGCGTGGCCGACGCCGCCAGCCGCGTGGTGACGCGCCAGGCGCGTGGCGCGTGACGCGTGGGGACACGCGCCAAAGCGGCGTGGGGACCACGTGCTGCACACAATGGGGTGGCTACACGTGCCGGGCCAAGGTGGGGGACTAATGCAGCCAACAGCAAAGCTGCAGAGCTCGCCAGCCAAGCAAGTGGCCGCCAAGCGCGGGATGGTTTTCCTGGCGCGTGGGGGCGTTGCCCGGGTTTCCCATGCGGCTGGCGCGTGCGTGCGCGTGAGGGGGTTTCCTGCCGCTGGGTGAGCGGTTTTCCCACCGCTTTCCCGCCGCGTGCGTGTGTGCCGCACCCGCGCGGCGGTGTGGACGGCTGCGGTAGGTTTCTTGAGCCCTAAATCGCGAGCCCGTTTCAGCTACAATATTCATAGTTTGGGGGGATTCTTTAAGGCCTATTTTTTAATTATTTTTAGGATGTTCTAATTTATTCCTAACTTTAAATAGGTAATTCTTCTGGCTCCGCATACCTGTGGAGGGCAACACCGAGGGGAGATTTCTACTCCCGATCATCCGTGTGAGTGGACTTTTGCTTTCTTAAATGGTTTTTATGTTTGGAAATGATTATGAAAGTGTTTTATACATGGTTTTAAATGGTTTCCAAAGTATGTTTATTTATATATATTTATTTTATAAATATATATGCAATACTTGATAAATTGCTTCTATACAACCATAATTACTTTATTTATGGGTATCTACATTGGGAAATGAATTGATTTTGGTGATTTGGGATTATTTATCAAGTATGATAATATGTTGTGAAATGGGTTATATTTTTTGATATCGCTTTTGCATAAAATATTAAATGATATTTTATTATATGGTTTTGTGGAAATATTATTTATGCACATCGACATTTGGGAATTTTGAATGGGATTTTGGCTCCTATATCTATACACATGAGTATGTATGTATGTTTTCAAACACACTAGGTATGCCTTCATACCAGCTGTAGTACCGCTTCATGGCCATAGGACAAGTCTCACATGTTTGGGTCACAATTTCCAGACTGTACTCCAAGGGTATTGTCCGTAAATACCTTAGTGCAAGCTTGTCTTACGTTTATTGTTGCTTGCTGTGAAGGGCGCCCACTACGTAAGGATTCCTGTGACGTGGCCAAGGCGCAAGTGTAACATCCCGGTAAAAAGTTTGTTATAAAATAATTTCTGTGGAATATTCTCTACATCGCGGCGTGTTTATTTTGCACGTGGAGCAAGTTTATCGCCAGTGGGTGCACAATACCCCAAAACCCAATTTTCCCTTTATTTTTCTTCTTCCCCTTCCTCTTCCCCCGCCACTTTCTTTTCCCCTTAATTTTGACTTTTTCTCCTTTTCTCTCCGTGAGTGCATGTTGAAGTGGGTACAATGGTTTTAAACCCGTCGAATCGGGGCGAACAAAAATCACCACCTCCTTCGCTCCGACGCCGTGGACTCAACGGTGCAAACCGTTCGTCCAAACTCACCCGTTTGACTCGAAACGCAACCGAAGAACCGGACCTTCCTTTACCATTTTCCTAGCCCAATCTGCATCGAGGTGAGGTTTCTAACTACCACCATTGTGTTCCCTATGAGTAGATAACTTTTCATAGGTCGTTTGCCTAATTTGCCGAGTTTTGATGAAAGAGATTTAATTTCACACAGTTGAACTCTAACCTTCTGGCAATTTCACAGCCATTTCCCAGCTTGTACGACCAATCCAAAGGTACACCGTGATTCTACTCTTCTTCTCCAGCCATTTTGATATAAGGCACGCAATTTCTTTTGGACTTGAAATGAAGAAGATACGAAGTTTTAAAAATTTCCAGAATCTAAAATTCCTGCTGACTACGACATGACGAGGCGCGGCGGCGGCGCGGCGGACCGGAAAAAGACTGCAGAACCAGGCTGGGCTGACAAGGCCGATGACGTCAACAAACCGGGCCTGACCGGCTTGATGACGCGCCGCTTAAACCGGCCTCTGAGCCGAGCCGCGTCGACCTAAGCAAATTTGGTCGCGCTGATCTTTCTGAGCCGAGCCGCGCGCTGGGATCCCGCCACGCCCTCCGCTGGACAATACCGCGCGTGAGCGCGCGTGAGCCGCGCGTGAGCCATAGGCTCCACCTTCCAAACGCGTGGGAGGGCGTGGGAGGTCCACTTCCACCCTGCTTCACGTGTCGACTCGTGACGACGTGTACTACCCTGGGTAGTATGCATGATAATTTCGAGGTGTTTTGAACCTCCCGTCAGAGCAAACAAGTGGATAGGTGTATTTAATTAGTTATTTAGTAAATCCTTAATGAGTTTAATCATTATTACAAAGCTGATATCTCATATAGCGAGACCTATCCAAACAGGACTACCTGGCTACTCAGATCGGCTACGACCCTAAGCCACCACAGTGAGTGAGTGGGTCTTTGTTTTGATAAATGTATATACATGGTTTTCAATGCTTTCTTCGAACCGTTAGCATACTTCATATCATATACGTTTGTTGGAGGTAGAACATTCGTATTATACCGGGCCATACACATGTTTACATCGTTGCTCATCATTAGATGTTTACACCCCGTGTATTAGTAATTACCTGTGGCCAGGACTAGCCTTGACGTTAGGAGTAGTCACTATTTGTACCGCCACGCAAACTTTGGATCCATTGTAGGTACTAGCCTGCCTTAGGTTGCACTAGGCAATCCTTGGGATTGCGTGGATCGCACTTTGTGCACCAAATGGGCTAGCGCTAGACTCGCCATTGCGCATTCGCCGTATTACTTTTATACCTAGCCTCGTTCACCGTGGTTTAGCCACGTGGACTTGTGTGTTTACATATGGGTGGAGCATGTCAAGACATTTTATATCTGGAGTACCCGAATGTTTTCATGTTAGTATTTCAGGTTCATACTCTACTTGGCATGACGTATTTTCTCAATTATACATGTTTTCCAAAGTGAGGGGTTAGTGTAAACTCCTTGAAAACAACGGTTTTATCAAACTTTGCTTTTGACCCACTCACCGTTTTATGTTTCTTGCGCCCTCCGGTGACCTAGTGACGGTTCACTTAGCTGGTGATTCGAGGGCCTCTACGTGGACCCAAGGCTCGACATATCTTCGAACTATGTAGGATTCACTCCTACTTGTAGTTAACTTTTTAATTATCCATCCTCAATGGGATGTGTGAATGTTTTTATATTCCCGCACTATTTACTTAGCTCGACTCCGTGCTATGCATCCCGTATTATGGGTTTTTAACCCCTCACTCACACTTCTACTTCCGCACTCAACTCTTAATATTCCTACTTCTTCCACTTAATTTCCCGTGATAATTGGCTTCGTCACATTACACGTGTCGGCCAAGACCTCCCGACACCCGGCGTGTCCGGACGTGATGTGCCGCCAGCGCTTACATGTGTGTGGTACTAGGAGTACAAATTAGTGACTCGGTGTGACGCAAGCCGCTACGCAAGTGCTTATATATTATTGGAATTATGAAATTGTGATTTATGATATTATACCATTTGATATGTTTCAAGATAAATTAATAAAGTACCTTGGAAACTATACTATGATAGTATGTTTTTTACGATTATACCGGATTTCCAAATAAAGGTTAATATGTTGAAAAGAGAAAGGTTTTGCGAAAACTTTGATTTTTGTCCACTCACACTTTTGTTTTTGCGCCCTTCAGACACACACAAAGTGGAGATAGCATCCGGCGAGGTCGAGACTTCTACGTGGCGCCTGACGACATCCCAACCATGTAGGGATTTATCTTTCTCGTTATTCAAGCTTATGGGCTAATATCCATCCCCTCGTTATGGATAGAGATTTTAGGAACTTGACTCACTATTTTATTTCCGCTCGTTTCTGGGTTAGTACGCTCCCGAACCATATGCAAATTGACATTGATTTCCGCAACATTTAATACAATTTACTCGCTTTCTACCAAGTGTTGTCATGCATTTAATGGCTTCATTACTCTCATTTAGGTGCCTGGCCAAAGACGCTCGCGCACTCAGATCCACGTGGGCACGAGGTGGGGGTGTGTGTCGCCTTTGGTATCGTGTTGTTGTGTTCGTAGAATTCTTATGACAAACACTTTGTGTGCTGCCATTCTTGTACCGAGTATCTCGGGGTTGTTTCCTTTCCGTAGCTATGCCACCTCGACGCGCGCCTGATTCGACCACTTAGCTCACCGGGGCAAGTCATCGTTAACGCGCAAAGCTCAGGGCGGCAGAGGCCGTACTTTCCCCGAGATTGCTCATGGATTAGGTGTATGGGAGCTTGAGGGTGTTGCTACGGTGAGACTCGCCGGAGCTATGGCTTGAGAAGGTAGAGAAGACCTTCCGGCAAAGTATATGAATTGTCCTGAGGACGGGCCGAGTTACTACAAATGCTTTCTCTTCCTCACCGGGAGTGCCGTGAGTTGCGGACACCGAGGAGAGTACTTTTCCCTCAGTAAGTACTCCATGTGGGCATTTGGGAGCAAGCCTTCAAACAGGTTCCTGGTGGTGATGCGATTTTCACTCCCCGAGTATCGAGTCAGAAGAGGAGAGAGTTCTTGGATCCGAAATGTGTGGCACTAAGTGACCGTATCCGAGTACGGGACACAGCTTCGTGAGCTTACGAGGTATTGCCCAAATGATGGAGAATAATGCAATGAGCTGGGTGCACTGGGGCCACGAGGGGCCGAGGCGTGACATCGTGGATCATCACCGCTCGGACACCGATGCACCCACCTATCGATGGAGTTGGAGTTAGCACCTGACATTGAGTGCCTATGTTAGCGACAATGCTCTGGGCATGCCTGCACGGTGGTGACAGGGACGCCATAGGGAAATTTTCTCATATGTGTCCGGTGAAGCAAAGTAGGCTTCAGTTAAGAGCGGTCGAGCTCTAGTTTTTCCGGTGGAGGTTCTAGCTCAGTTCTCGATCCGGTGGAGGAAGCATGGGTAACTCACAAGATTCCGCTGGCTCCGCCTCGACCGCATCGACCTTCTCACGGGCGTCAGAACTGGCCGACATTTTGGTCCTTGTCAAATTTAGACTCTGGTTGTCATAATTGTGAGCGATGGATCATTGGCGTTGTGAGTGCCCACTACTAAAGAGCCAGGTAAAGGGTACGTGCGGCTTCGTGACCCCGGCCGCAGGACTCGACTGCAGCTGGTGGTAATGAGCCGGGTCGAATCGTAACACGAATGCGTGCCAGGTCTAGCCAGCATCTGCATTCAGTCACGTGGAACCGCGGTGGTCCGTTCTGCAGGGGACGCTGAGGAGGTCGTGACCGGAGGCCGTAATGGAGGCCACATGGCGTAGTCTACAATCTATCTCGGGCTAGGAGCCGAGCGAGTCCAGGAGTTATCATGGGTACGTTAAAAGTTTTCGATTATCATGCTAGAATTTTTAATTGATCCTAGTGCTACACATTCCGTGATTTCCTATGTTTGCTACAGAAAGTGAATCCCCAACCCTCACCTCTCGAGTGTGAGTTAGTTATTGCTCACGCCCTATGGGGCAGACTTTGGGTGCCGTTCAATGGGAATTTAAAGTGGATTGTCCAGCTGGCGACGGCAACCCATGGAGGCTAATCTCATTCCCTTAAACATCGCTTCGACTTTGATATTATTCTCGGGGGTATGGATTTGGTTATCCAAGTATCATGCCATTGTGGATTGTCGTACTCAAAGTGGTCACATTCCAAACACCGCACTAAGTTGTTTTCCAAGGCGAGAGAAGAGTTTTGCATCCTGCCTCGATTTCACTCACTGTGGCTGGCAGTTGTTGCAGTATGGGTTGTCGTGGGGTACTTGGCCCATGTGGTGATGAAGGAAGATTCTCCGCTCGTGTCGAGGATGTTCAAGCAGTGTGGGTCAATGAATATCCCGACGCTTTTTCCCGAGGACTTACTCGGTTTAGCTCCCCGACGCAGAGACTGAGGCCCACGATTGATCCGATACTGTGCACGATCCTATTTCCCGAGCGCCGTATCGTATGGCCTGTACTCGAATTGAGGGAGTTAAAACCCAACTTCAGGAGTTAGTTGATAAGTGGCTTCATTCAACTCCAAAGACTTCACCTCGTATGTCTAAAGGCTAGTTTTTTCTTGTTAAGCAGTTATGACGGAGTATGCGTTTGGCGTACTGTATCATGTGCAACTCAATCCAAGTGACTAGTGAAGAACCGTTATCCATTGCCTCGGATCGATGACCGTTCGATCGCCTGAAGCGGGAGCACGAGTATTCTCTAAGATTGACCTACGATCCGGGTATCATCACCGGGCCATGCATCATCCGCAAGGATGATGCCCAAGACTTCCTTCCGAACGAGATATGGACATTATGAGTTTCTAGTGATGCCGTTCGGATTGACTAATGCTCCACCCGCATTTATGGATTTGATGAACAGAGGTCTTCCGACCGTATTTGGACCGATTTGTGGGATTGTGTTCATCGACGACATTCCGATTTACTCCTGCAGTGAGACCGAGCATGAGGAACATCCGAGGATTGTTTCGGGAGAGCCTGCGGGACAGCCCGCCTGTACGCCAAGTTCAAAGCAAGTGTGAGTTTTGGCCGGATAGTAGCACGCTGGGGCATGTGATCTCCGCCGAGGGCATTTTTGTGGATCCACATAAGGTGGAGGCGTGGTGAATCGGGAGCAGCCGACCAACGTGAATCGAGGCGAGAAGTTTCGGGCTTAGCAGCTACTACCGTCAAGGTGTAATTTCTCATCTATAGTCGACTCCTCTTACCAAACTCACCAGAAGGATGTTAAGTCTGCTTGGGAATACGCTCGTGGAACTGAGCTCTCCAGAACTTAAACATCACCTTACCATGACCGCTGTTAGTGCTTCCGATGAGAGCTGAATTTGATATCTATTACGTATGCTTCAAGGTATTGCTCAAGGTTGTGTGTTGATGCAACATGGTAAGGTCATCGCCATGCATCCGCATAACCCAAACTAACACGAAATGAATTATCCTCACCATGACCTGGAGTTAATGCAAAGTGGTCTTTGCTTGAAGATTTGGCGACACAGTCTCATGGGAGACTTGCCGTATCTTCACCGGACTGGGCAAGTTAGGCCCCAAGTACATCTTTACGCGTAGTGAGTTGAATTTGAGACAGAGGAGATGGATGGAGTTGAGATCAAGATTATAATTGTACCATCGATTATCATCCCGGTAAGGCGAATGTAGTGGCCGACGCCTCTTGAGCCTAACGGCCGGGCAAGCAGGACGATTAGAGCCACCTACATTCCGATGTTGGGCGTAGCTCGAGGAGCACGGTGCTATCCTTAATGTGAATAATCATGGAGCTTTGCCAGCTCATTTCCTGTGTTAGATTCGTTTTCTTTGGTGGAGGTAAAGTTCGAGGAGGCCTGTGTGGGATTGATTCCGAGTGTATACAAACTTATGGAGGAAGCTCCTGGCGGTGTGAGACAAGGATCATGGAGGATCGTGTGGGAGTGACGGAGTAATCGATGTCGGGTAGTCGGATTATTCGTACCCAAAGGTGATAGTGGATTAAAAGAGAGAAATCATGATGAGGCACATGATCTCAGCCTTATGCTTTGCATCCGGCAAGACGAAGATGTACCGCATCATCCGACCGTACTACTATTGGTCGTGATGAAGAGGGATATCGCCGTCTATGTGAGTCGTTGTTTCACTCTGCTGCCAGTGAAGTGAGAGACAAAAACCTTTCTGGTTGTCGTGCAGAGGCTTCCTATTCCAAATTTGGAAATGGGAGAATGTTACCATGGACTTCGTGGCTCAAGCTACCGCCTACCCGAGCAAAGTGTGATGGTATTTGGGTGATCGTCGACCGGGATCGACGAAGATGTTTCATTTCTCACAATTGACGTGATTTACCAAATATTGAATAAATTGGCGAAGATGTTCATTGATCGATTGTTAAACTCCATGGAGTACCGCTTCATCATATCTGGGATAGATCCTTATGTTCAGATTTCTAAATTCTCGAAGGCATTTCTGTGAGGGCTATGTGGCACAACTTCAGACAAAAGATGCCTTTCCACCCATTGTACATGGTCACCCGAGAGAGGACGATCTGCACCTTGGAGGATATGTCGTAGAGTTTCATTCTTCAATTCTGTGGAAGCTGATGATCATTTGGCGTTGATAGAGTTCGCCTACAACAATGCTCACTCTAGTACTCCATGGCACCGTTTGAGGCGTTGTGGTATGGTAAGGCGTAACCCCCATTATGTCGGGACTCGAGGTAAGGAGCGAGCACCGGAGGGCCCACTGGTAGATGACACTACATGCAGGCTGTCTGTGTGATTAGGGCGTGAACCCGAAAGCGCCCGTACGTACGTAAGAGTATTGCATAAACATTCTAAGGACCGAGTATGCAAGCTGGTGATTTTGTATTCTCGAGATTGTCGCCCTGGCGGTTGTGAGGATTTGGTAACCTGGGTGCCGGAGTCCCTGTGATATTGGTCCTTTATGAGATTGTGGCGCGTATTGGCTAGCTTGCTTATCAAGTTGGCCTTGCCACAGAGCTATCTCATACGATGTCTTCCATGTTTCTATGTCGAGGAAGTATGTACCGCACGAGTCACATGTAATCCAACCACAGAATGATGAGAGGTTGGAGTTACGAGGAGGAACCGTGAGATTTTGGACGTAAAAGATAAGGTTCTAAGGAACAAGGTGATACCTTGGTGAAGGTTCAAATGAGTAACCATTTATGTTAGAAGAGGCTACTGAGACCGTACATATGAGATAATGCGTATCCGCATTTATTTTAGTACTTTGTTTGTAATTTCGCACGAAATTTTATTTCGGGGGTAGATTGTTACAACTCCGTCCTGCAAAATTTTGTAAATGAATTTAAGCAATACCTCCTTGTGTCAATGTTGACTTTTGTTGACTTTTCGCGGACGACTTGTGAAAATTATTTTTTCTTGCATATTCTTGTTGTACTCGCGACACGAACGCGTGCGCAAGCGGAACTCAATTCGGAGTTCAAACGAACGTTTACGGCTTTGAAGTGTAAGTCATTTTGGTACTTTCAATTTTCGTGTATGGAATTAGGGTTTTGGGCTGATCAAGATAAAGAGCTAACCCTTCCCCTCACTTTTCTCGCACGTTTCTTTCTCTCCCATTTTCTCTCTAAGCCAAAAACCACGAACCGACGAACCCTAATCCTTGTTGAATCACAAACCACCAAACCGTCGCCCAATTCATACCAACGTGATCCTCTGCCATTTTGACTCGGACTCGTGATCTTGGAATCTCCAAATCCTCGAGCCCGAGCGTTCAAACCAAGCTCTACCTGGCTAGCAAATCAGCTCGTCCATTTTCTCGCAGGCAAACCGTACTCAAGGTAAGCCTTCTTTGTGACCATTACTATTGGTTTTGCTGATTTGAGTAGGTTAATTTCATATAAAGTACGCCAAATTTGGTGCAAATATTGAAGTGAGAACGAGTTAGGTTTCCTAAGCTTTCCGCCAATTTCCTGTGCCATCTCCCAGCCATTTTTCCTGGCCAAATAGGTATAAAAATATTCTACTCCTCAATACCTTCAATTTGATATATGGCACGTCAATTTTGGACAAAGAATTAAAGATACGAATTTTTAAAGTCAATTTGACCCGCATTAAAATTCCTGTGATTCCGGCAACTGCACGGCCAAGTGAGTCTGCGACTCCCAGGCGCAGAGGAAGGAGGAGGGAATATCTTGCTAACTTAACGAACATTCCTACCCGCTAGAGGAATATTCTGCAATCTGCAAGGTATATTCCGTTAAACTTAACTATGTCGACGAAGAGCGCGGCAGCGTGGCCGACGCCGGCAGCCGCGTGGGGTGACGCTGCAGTGGCGGCGGGGCGCGTGACGCGCTGGGACACGCGCCGTCAGCATGTGGGGACTACGTGCGCCAAGGTGGCGGCCACGCGTGCGTCGCGTGGGACCACGTGCTGGGCCAAGGCAGCTACTCGCCGCGGCATGGTTTTCCGCCAAAGGCCCTGGTTTCCTGGCAAGTGCGCTTCTGCTGCAGCGCGTGAGGGGGTTTCCCTGCCGCTGGGTGTGGAGCGGTGTTTTTTCCGACCGCTTGGCGCGTGGCGCGTGCGGCGGCGCACGGCGGCGCCGGGGCGTGACTCCGCTGCTTTTAGGTGGAGGTTTTCTGCTCCCAAATCGTTTTTCGAGCCCGTTTCGCTGTAGTTAAATATTCAGCATTTTTGGGGGGATTCTTTTAAGGCCTATTTTTTAATTATTTTTAGGGATGTTCTAATTTATTCCTAACTTTAAATAGGTAAATTCTTCGGCTCCGCATACCACAGTGAGTAAGCAACACTGGGAGATTTCACTCCCGATCATCCGTGAGTGACTTTGCTTAAATGGTTTTATGTTTGGAAATGATTATGAAAGTGTTTTATACATGGTTTTAAATGGTTTCCAAAGCATGTTTATTTATATATATTTATTTATAAATATATATGCAATACTTGATAATTGTTTACACAACCATAATTGTTTTATTTATGGTATCTACATTGGGAAATGAATTGATTTGGTGATTTGGGATTATTTATCAAGTATGATAATATGTTGTGAAATGGGTTATACTTTGATATTTCCGCTTTTGCATAAATATTAAATGATATTTTATTATATGGTTTTGTGGGAAATATTATTTATGCAATATCGACATTTGGGAATTTGAATGGGATTTTGGCTCCTATATCTAGTACACATGAGTATGTATGTATGTTTTCAAACACAATTAGGTATGCTTCACTACGTTGTAGTACCGTTCTCATGGCCATAGGACAGTCTCACATGTTTGGGTCACACGCACCGTACCAGGTATTGTCCTAAGTAGCCGCCTTAGTGCAAGCTTGTCTTACGCTTATTGTTGTTTATGGGGAAAAGGCCCTACCACGTAGCGATTCAAAGGACGCGCCGTGGCGCAAGTGCTTACATGTGTGTGTGGTACTAGGAGTACAAATTAGTGATAATTCAGAAGTGCTTGTACTCTGATTGAGAGGCCGTTCTCAACCCGCATACATGGGTGATCGCGCATATACCCCGCTGTGTTGGTTTTTCATTATTATATATTATTGGAATTATGAAATTGTGATTTATGGATATTATAACATTTGTAGATATGTTTCTTAAAGATACCTTGCTAAAGTACCTTGAAACCATACTAATATTAAACATGTTTTTACGATTATACCGGATTTCCAACAGGGTTAATATGTTGAAAAGAGAAAGGTTTTGCGAAAACTTTGATTTTTGTCCACCACACTTTTGTTTTTGCGCCCCTTCAGACACAAAGGAGATAGCATCCTCCGAAGCGAGGTCGAGACTTCTACGTGGCGCCTCTCGACGATATCCCAACCATGTAGGGATTTATCTTCGTTATTCGCCTCTATGGCAACATCTCATCCCCGTTATGGATAGAGATTTGTGAACTTGACTCACTATTTTATTTCCGCCGTTTCAAATTAGTACGCCCGAAACCATATGCAAATTGACATTGATTTCCGGCAACGTTTAATACATATCTTGATTCCCTGCTTTCTACCAAGTGTTGTCATGCATTTAATGGCTTGGCCACTTACGAGTGTCGGCCAAAGACGCTCGCACTCTATCCACGTGGGTATCGAGGTGGGGTGTAGTCAATACTTGTTTTCAAACGAGGGGTTATTAGACTTTTGAAAACAACGGTTTTATCAAACTTTACTTGACCCACTTTCTCCACCGCTTTATGTTTTGCGCCCCTCCGTGTTAGTTGGTCGAGCTAGGATTGAGGCACTGCGGGTGCTGCGGACAATGTAGGGATGTTTCTACGCTACAGTGTAAATTTGTATCCCTTACTCTTACCTGCTACACCGTATTCTTTTATTTCTTCCGCCCGCATACTCCTGTGTACTGACCTTGGCTGTTTTAATTCAATATTTTATCCTTTATTCTAATTTCTATTTGGCTCTTCGCACGCTAACGCATGCTCTGGCCATCACCTTCCGAAGCACCTGGCTTGTCCGGATCTAGATGTGACAACCAACGTGACAAACTTAAAAGGATGCATAGTTTTATGTGTAGGATGACCTATACTTGTGTAAATAGCTGCCCTAACGATTCTTCGTAGGTGTGTGCATGAATTTGAATTTAATTCAATTTTAACTTTCGTCACGCTTATGCATGTGGGGGTCATTTTGGCACACAAAGAACAACACTTAGAGTTCTGTGAATGAATGTTATTGGCCTACTATATTTACTTGACAAAGTTAGGAACTTTTTGCATAACTCCGTGGATCGCTGTCAAAGAACAGGAAATATAGGTCCAAGAGACTAAATGCCGCATGCCCCAATCTATTCTCAGCCGAAATTCTTGATGTTTGGGGTATCTATTTCATGAGTCCTTTCCTCATCTCATAGCTCAATTATATTTCACTGCTATTGATTATGTATTGAAACGGGTGGAAACAAAAGCCACCCGTACTAATGATTCTAAAGTGGTTGTAGAGATTTTGTCAAAACTAACATATTTACCTCGTATTTGGGATGCCAAAGAGTACTTGTAAGTGATTGGGGTTCCGATTTTTGCAATCGAACCATTGAGGCGCTATTCAAGAAGTATAACGTCATGCATAAGGTCTCAACACCTTATCATCCTCAAACAAGTTGGCAAGTCATGAGGTTTCTAATCCAAAATCAAGCAAATTTTGGAGAAGACAATTGGGCCAACTCAAAAGATTGGAGCTTGCGTTTGAATGACGACCGTGGGCGTATCGTACACCGACAAAACACATCAAGGAAGTGTCTCCATTTCGGCTCATCTATGGGAAACTGTGCCATCTTCCGGTTGAGTTGGAGCACAGAGCACATTGGGCAAGCCAAACGCTCAATATGGACATAGATGCAAAACTGGAATTCTTTGAAGCTTCAATTGAATGAGCTTGAGGAGATTAGGAACGAGGCTTATGAGAACGCTCGCATTTACATAAGGAGAAAACAAAGGCATTCCATGACAAGATGATTCGTGGTGCAAGACGTTCTCAAACGGCCAAAGTGTTACTTTAAAACTCCCCGCCCCATTGTTTCCAGTAAGTTGCATCTTAAATGGGTTGGTCCTTTTGTTGTTACTAATGTCTTTCCTATGGTGACCAAATTCAAAGTTTAAAGATAGGACATGAATTCAAAGTGAATGGACACCGTTTCAAGCCTTTACTACGAGAGAATGCTTCGAGGAGCATGTCGTAGAGGAAATACCCCTCCATGCCGTGGACCCTAATGGAGCTTAAAAGGAGGTATCGTCCTATCGGGAAGACGTTAAAGCAAGCACTTTTTTTTGGGATGCAACCCATGTGTTCAAATAAAGAAGATCTATGACTCTCCGCTCCCAAAACCTGCATTTATGCGCTTTAACCCTACTTTTCATTGTTTTTACTTTGCCATAATTGTCATGTTTGTTATTTGTGTTGTTTGGATTGTTTGCGTGTGAGTCTATGTTTGAAACATTGGAGGACAATGTTTGCTGTTGGGGGCTGGAGGAGGTAAACAATGTGTTTTTCATGAATGTTCGTTGGATTTCACCACCTAGCACTTCTAGAGTTGTTACTCACTCGCTTTTTAAATGTTTTACTGTGGTTTTAATGTGTTTTAGAAAAAAAATCGAAAAGTTGTGAAACCCAAAAAGAGTCGCTTTTAGAGTCATTTTTGTGTGTTTGTGTCTTAGGGTACCTTCCAACATTTACAATGATGAGGATTTTGTTTTTAATTGCATGATCAAGTAAAGAAAAGCTGGCAACATGATGGTAAGCCACAGATATGCTTCTTTTAGTTTATGCTAGTTGTAGTTGTCGCTACAATTCACATGTAATCACAAAAGGAAAATCAATTTCTTGTAACATGCTTGAAGGAAGAAATCGAATCTAACGCTTACAACCCCGTAGAGACTTGAGCCTATTCCTTGCAGAAGTGAGAGTTATTAACTCGTGAATTCTTGTTTTCTAAAGTTGCTGCATGATCTCATTATTTTCTTTGCTTGGTTGCTACTTAGAATGCTTCTTTTTCATATTTTTAGTTCCAAAATGCTAGAACTCATGCCATTTTCGTTCAAAGCATTAAAATTGGTTGCATAACAATATAACAAGATGAAGGGTGTCTACATAACCACCATAACTAACTGGCCTTTTCCTCCTTCTCTATATATTGTAGGTTTAACCCTTTGAGCCTTATAACCTATTTTCTTTGTTAACCCGCATTATCCCTACCTAGCCTAGTATAGGAGAATCCTTACTTTTTCTTAAAGAGTAGCTGGAGCATGACTTATTGGGAATTTCTTTTGACCTATGGTTAGTGAAGTGGTTCAAGTGTGGGGGAGAGGTTGTTGGTTTTATTTTATTTTTTCCTTGTATTTTGTTAAATTTATGTATTTAGTTCCATTCAAGCAAAAGAAAAAGAAAAAAATACATGGAAGGAAAAAAAAAAAAAAAAAAGAAAAAAAGAAAAAGAGAGAGCTTGCCCAGCTTGTTTTTTGTTTTATAAGCTTGAGTTATGTTGTTTTGAGTATCGACTTTTCTCTTTCGTTAGCCCCTACCTTTTAGCCCCGCTTACAACCCCTTGACCTTTTTCTTGATTGTTATGTGTGTTTCAATAGTGGAGTTTGAATTTGGTATGACCATATGGTATCCCCGGTTCTCCTGCCTAAGTAGTGGCATTCCGTTCATGAGATCATATACATGTTTTTGTATTAATAATTCCGTAAAGTGCCTTCAGAATACATATGTGAGTGCTAGTCTACATGTTTAAACTAATCTTCCTCACATATACCTAGTATGTGAGCATAGCCTAAAATCGTGTGAAAACAGGGAGAAGTAGTATCCAAGCAAGGAGGAATTGAGGGATTCCCTTCTAAGGCATAAGCATTACATCCAAAATGTTGTTTTAATTGATTAAATGCAGCTAGGGAAAGTGGCTACTACGACATGAGCTCGAGGCTAAGGATGGCTAAAATCTATGCAGTAATGATTTTTAACATGTCATGTTTCATTGGAAACTTCGAGGCAATCATGTTGGAAGGTTTAGGTTGTGTTTTATTTTTCTTTGCCTTGCTCCTTTGACTGTGCAAGCCAAGTGGGGAATTTTGATAGAGCATATTTATGCGATCACTTTGTTAGCCTACTTCCTTGCATTGACTCAGTTTAGTTTCTATTTATTAGAGTGTTTTAAGCTACTTTCGTGTGTTTGTAGGTCCAAGTGTTGGAAATGTGCCCTAAAACAATCATATGATGATACTTTACTGACATTTCAAATGTTAAAACTTATTTGGTTTAATATAAAGGGCATAGATTATTGTTTATAGTAGTCTCATATAAATGTTATGTGCTTAAACAATAAGTCCAAGGAATATGTGCTTAGTAGAATGTAATCTAAACAAGTTAGGTTCATGAGACCATTCTCGATCATAGACATATCCTAAACGCCTCGATGAATAGGGATTCAAGCACTGGGCATTGACACCTCACAGATCAAGACATGTTAGTGTCTTCCTCGTGGAGAGTGACTAGTCTCGAGTCATTGGTGTAACGATACCAAGACAAGCATGTAGTGCTCACATGGAATGAGTTCATCGAACGCGTATCAACGATGAGTTTTCATGTTCATGTCACATGAGAACTCATAGTCGGGATAATGCAAATTAGTCCTTTGACCTGTGCATCACAGCTTGTCTTCAGGGTGAGGTCCTTAATCTTTGACAGGAGAAGCCAAAGTCACCCCATCCGAGGGTGTCCATGAAGATAGTTGGGGTTAAGCTACTTAGCCATGGAGGCAAGTGAATGCGCAATAAGGGATCTCTAACCTCTCAAACGGCCTGAGGGAGAATACTTCTATGATATGATTAAGAATCTCCGGCCGTAGTGCATGAATGAGATTTAGGAAGTCGCTCCAAATCATATTCAAGGTAATCATATAAGTAATGGAATCACATTGGATAGTAGACATGAATAAACTATCAAACCAAACAATGTGGCCTTCCAGAGTATCAGATTAGAGTATGACCGTATTGCATTGCAATCCTAATCGAATAGGTTTCTCCACCTCTTCCGATTAGCTTGGGTAGCCATGAGCTACCGCTAGGTGCGTCAGCCCATGGCTCAGGGTAGCCCTAAAGGTGTATGATCACTAAAGGGAGCACTGGTGCAAGTTTCCCAATTCACAAATGATTTGAAAAAGAGTTCTAATCCTCCACCGCCCTCGCTAAAAGGAACCTAATGGATCGTACACCATGTAAGGTAGAGTTTGGATGCGTAGAATGGAGATGAGTAAGAATAATTAAATGGTTTAATTATTTGCAAGGCAAGGATTAATTAATATGTTAATTAATCAAACGCACAAGTTCGTTAAAGACCTCGGGTTGGTTTTGGGCTTCAAGGCCCAATGGGCTTCAACAAGTTTGGTTAATTACATCAGGAAATGATATAAAACAAGTTTATAACATTTTATACATAGAGGCTTTCTTTGGGAGAAATTGGTGAGCATGAAAATGCTCCCTTCTCTCAAAGAGGCCGGCTACCATAGAGGAGTAGGGCTAGCAATCTCACTCACTCTAAGGCACTCATCTTCTCATCAAGACTCTCCTTGGTGAAGAGACTTAGAGGTCCCCTACTTTGGGTACTTGGAGAAACCAATTCTTTGATCATCCTTTCGAAAATGTTCATGGAGCAAAGAAGCTTGGAATGAAGACCCTCTCCATGGGTGATTAGCCTTTGCTTATGCAAAGAGGAATCAACAAAGGTATTTGATTTCTCAACTCAAAATTTGTTTTGTTTTGAGTCTTGGTTCACCATATCTACTAGGCTTTGAATTTTCTTGGGTAAAGTTTTGTTTTAAGTGCATAGAAGCATGTTTCCGCCTTTAATTGTTAAATGCATTCTTAATGATGTTGCTTAATGAACTCGGTTAATCCACAATTTTTCCTTCAAGTGGTATCAGAGCCTAGGTCTAGTAGATTGGTGAATCCTTTTGGGTTTTGTGATTTCATAGTTTGTGATTTAAATGTTGTAATTGTTACAAGATTTATTCTTGCTTCTTTGAATGTAAATTTTGTTGGAAAATTTGCCATCTCAAATGTTGTAGATGTAGTTCATATGAGCTTGAATTTTGGAACTAAAATTTGGTGCCATGAATTTTGGGAAATTCGGCCAAATCCAAAGGTTGGATTTTTGGGTTCTTGTTTGACTTGTTAAAATGGTTTTAAAATGACAATAGGAACCCCTAAGTGCCCTATTATGGTAATATGGTATTTCCCTTAAGTTTGACTTATTTTGGAGGTGTTTTTGGATGAAAAATGTTCATGGAGTTCTTATGGATTTTCGTGGATGTTCTTCATTGTTCTTGTTAAGTTCTTGGCAAGAACAAAAAGGTTTGGTGTTTGATTCAAATTGTTTGTTGTTTTACAAAAAGTTTTGGTTTATATTTGTTTGGTGTTGGCTGATTTTGTTTTGTGTTTAAAAGAATTTTCAACCCATACCAATCACTTACAAGCCATGCCAATCAAACATACAAACCATTCCTTTCACTATTCAAACCCATACCTTGTCTTCCACCCACAATTCCCACTTCCATTTTTCTTCTCCACAACCGGCCATCCCTTCAAGTGGGATACTTTTGGGGGCTTTTATGCAATTACATAAAGTTTTGATACTTTTGTGTATTTGCACTTTGACCCGAAAGTTTGCGTTTTTACGTAAAGGCCCAAAATCACTAAAGGGCAAATTGTTTTGTTCCTTTAATGAAGTTTTTGTAAATGTTGAAATTTTTGGGTTCTAGTTGTAATAACATGAAGTATTGGACTTTTATGTTTTTACAAAGTGACCCCAAAAGTTTATGTTTTTGCAATATGGCCCAATAGTTGAGGTTATTGCATTTTGGCCCAAATTGGATGAGAACAAAATGGTTTTGCCTCTTTAAATGAGAATTGGATTTTCATTTCATTTAGCTCCATTTAAATCAATTCTATGGATACAAAAACCAAATGAAAATGTTGCATTCTTGTTTAATTAGTTAAAGTGTTAATTAATTAAAGGATGATTATGAACCTAAGCCTACGATAATTGAGCTATGTGAAAGGCCGTTTCAAAATTGTTTGAACCATGGGAATGTGTAGATTAGATTTTAATTATGGTTGTAATTTGATTTGATCAAATATTGTAAAAGAGCATAAGCTCTTCTTTACTTTAATGTACTCCTTTCTTGTTTTATTTGATATGCATGAAATTGGAGTAGTTGAGTCCAACGCTCAATAAGACAACACGCTTTAATGTGATTAAACGTATAACTAAAATCAATCACCGTCCCTAGTCCGTGATCCAACACTAGGCTCGTGTTGGATCAAATCAAAGGTTCATAGTCATCCTAAGGCCCTAAGGCAACTATATAGTCCTTAAACGAATGCAAACCTTATGTTAGTAGTACCATATACTCTTGCTTTAAAAACCGTTTTACAAGCTTGGTGGGAGTATCATATACTACTAAATCAATCAAATGGACCGATAGTTGCAATAGGACCAAATTGTTTTAATTTGATTAAAATGATAATATATATGTGATGAGACCTAAAAACCCTCAACTAAAATATTAAGTTGATAAGCGTGGGAGTGCTTTGAACACTCTTTCGTAGGCCTTCCACCGTGGTAGGCTCCAATCGTTTGTGACTTGTACACCGACTTCACCCTATCATGGGGGAGTACAAAGTGCATGCTTACACTCAGGAGGAGTCTATATGCATACATGATGTTGTGAAGGTAGGCAACAAGAATGATCAACATCATATCATTGTGAGGTTGTTCTTGGACCCCTACCCGAACTTGCATGGTGGGAATGACTTAACTAAGTGCAATGGCGCCAACATCATATCATTGTGAGGTGTCATTCTCTAGAGGCCAAATTAGATGGGTACTTACATTAGATGTAAATGAGTAAGTGTACTCTCTCATTATTATTATTGCTAGCCAACATCATATCATTGTGAGGTGGGCTTGGTAATAGTGAGCCTCCCATACCCTACTAAGAGTTTCCTCCAAAACTCTCGAATTCCGATGAGGGATATGGAATTTGCAAAAATAGTGGGTGATGCTATTTGATTTAAAGACCCGGATCAAATGGCTTAAAATCAATCAATTTATATTCGTTATGTATTTATTTACCGATATATTTGCAAACGCTATCCATGACTTGACAAACAAAAGCCGAAGGTCTTAGTTTCCGAACTTGGTACCACAATCCCATAGATAGTCTTGAATGGATTGTGTATGTACCTAAGTAGTCTCATTCTCACAATCTTCCTTTTGATAACGTATCATTGGAAGAAAATGTTAGATAGTTGGACGTTATGTTTGGAACATAATGGTTGTTTGACAAAAATAGTCCATAAAGATGGACTTATGATGATTTTGAATCATTGAATGTTAAAGTGTTAAACCAACTAAGGAGACGGAAACAAGGCAAGGACTTCACCTTTGAGTCCCTATCCAAATAGTTCACTAAGTTTATTGTAAACTATATAGTGAACAATAACCGCAATCTCTCCAAAATCGTTTGATGTGTATAACACAATTGAAATAAGTTTCAAGAGAGATAGTGGGAGTTTAGGGACCATGACTATTGTAGTCAATGGAGAAGTCACATGAAGAAGGCAATATTAACTCCATGGAACAAACTTTCTTTATGAAAGGATGGACATTGGGAGGGGTATTTGCAAGTAATGACTTGCAAGTGTCAAGAACACATATTTTGAAGGTGTTGTATATGTTCTTGAATAATTCAAGACAGTTGGTTCTTCTACTTGAATGCTTGATTCTGTATTTGTGACTATGTTTTACAATCGTTGTAAAAGTGTGGCAAATAAGAAGTAGAAGATTAATGAGAGAAGAGAAAGTACTTCACATTCGGAACGTGAATCAAATATAGATCTCTGTGAAAGCAGATAGTACTTACTTCCTCATATGAACTACCAAAGTAAATGGAAAACAAAGATTGTCTTTACCATTTAATAAAAGATTGTCTTTATTAATGAATAATTGGATTATTGTAATCTAATAGATTGTCTCTATAGTAGAGATGATGTGGTAGTGTTAACTGTTTAGAATATAACGATGCTTAAAACCCAAAAGGTTACAAGGTAGTGACTAATCCCAACTGAATTGTGACACCTCTAAAAACATAAATTACGAGTTGGTCATAGATGAATGCTTTGGATCGATAGATCCGGATCCAATGCCTTCTTGTTAAAATTGTATAGAGGCGAAATGTTCGAATCTTTATTCTTTTGGAAAGAATAAAGAATCACAAAGTTGTTGAGGTTAATTCACTTAGATGTTAGTGGTTTGACCACAACATAATACTACTTATGTCACATGACATTCACCGAAGATCGCTCTCGGTTGGACTATCGTGTATTTTGAATAAACACAAGTCCGAATACTTTGCAAAAGGTTTCAAAGAATTCAAGAATGTAAGTTGATGAGTATGATATCTAAAGTATGTACTTCCTTAGATTTGATCCAAGGAAATGTAACACTTTAGAAGAGTTTTCTTGAAAGATATCAAGGAAATTAAGCATCATAAGATAATAGTTTTCTCCATTAGGAGAAGAACGAACTCGAATAAGATTTGGTTCGTTGGATATTATCAAAATACCCATATATATAAGATATATATATACTTCTAAGACAATACGATTGTCAATTAGAATATCTTCCAAAGTTTTCATGACTTCATAGGATGTAGTCGGAAAGAAAGACAAGTCTTAAGCATGTTAAGATTTGGGGTTGTATGCTAATAAGCAATATTGGTTGAGAACAATCTTGTAGGATATCCTAAGATTAGTCTTTGATATCACTTCTATTAACCAACCAACAAATGTTGTTTGTTGGGTAGTTCATTGAAATCCTACACTAGGATTTGCCTAAGATAAGGCAAGTGAACGAGAAATAGAATTCAAAGAATAGGTTCTTTGAGGTACAAGATGATAATCAACAAATATAACAACCTAGTTCCAACACTAATAGCTCCAAAGTAGTCAAGAAGGATTTGTAAACCGTCTCAGTTGAATGGTTTGAACTTTATGACTATGTCATAGAGTTACACCTCTTAATTCGAAAGAATTAAGAATGAAAATCCTTATGATTACATTGAGTGTATGTACGACACATACTCATGTAAATGGTATAAATACCATTTGACGCGAAATAATGAAACCTCCATAGCTAATTGGTAGCTTAAGGTGACTACAATCAAAGAGATTGGTTGACTTGGAAGAAACCATCTTTGATGTAGTCTTGGTTTCTATTAATTCAAAGATTGTTAGCTACAACTTAACGGTGATTCAATGTTTGGACATAATATGGTTTTCCGAAACCATTATCAAGATGGTCTTGATAATATATGTCTAAAACTAGAAATCACATAACTTGTAAGTTGTAGAGATTCATCCATCATGAATCTTAACAAGCTAGTGGGAGCTATAAGCATTTTTATGAGAAAAAGATCAAATCGTTTGATTTCTCATAAAGATGTAAATGAATCTTTTGTCTACTAGGTTTACAAAAGATTAGTGGGAGTTAATCATATTTCTAAATTTGAACATATATATGATATATATCAATTTTGGAAATAAAAGAAATTCTTTTTCGTTAAAGTTATGACTTTAAACAAATGTATATGGGAGACATAGTCTATAAACATGGAATTGAAATCTATAATGATAGATTTCAAGATATAATTGGATTATATCAATCCCTAATGATAGACGAAAGATGCTAGGAAGTTTCTCATATGATGATAAGCTTCAAAAGTAAGAACAACTCTAGTAAGACTAGGAGATTGCTCTTCTAAAGGGGAATGTACCCTTTGACTCCCAAAGAAATAATGCGTAAATAGAATCCTTTATGCATACGCAGAAAAGGTGATTTATGTATTTCATATTGTATGAAAAACGTTGATATGAGTTGTACCTAGAACGGTACAAGACAATATCAATGCAAGCCCAGGATCAGAACCATGGCAACTGTCAAGTAAATCCTTAAGTCTTTAAGAAACACTAAAGGATGGATTCCTCAAGAATGAGGAAGAGTTAGAGTAACGCAATGGAAGCGTAAATGTATTAGATTATGAATCTAATCCATCATCGAATATCTCTTTATTTTGACTAAAGAGATATTTAGGTGAAAACATTAAAAGTAATGACTTTAGTGTGTTTCATCGCACATGCAAAATATATAGCCATATAGAAGCTTACAACGTTGTTGTTTGGATGGAAAGTTATGAACTTTCTATTTGGTTCCAACCAGAAAGTGTCTTTAGTGTGCCGACACTTTGACACTAATGGGGCGATAGCTCAAGCCAAGGGAATCAAGGTCTCATCAAGATCCGAACTCAAATGAGAGACTAAACCACATGATTGAGAATCATGTATAATGGTGAAGTCGTTAATCTCAAGTTTGCTTCTGTGGATAACATATAAATATCCACTACCTAGGCCTACTACTCAGCCATTTATGAAATGAATTCAGAAGAGGCATCATCACTGATGACCAAGCTGATTGGCTCTAGTGCAAGTGGGAGATTGTTGGAAATGTGCCCTAAAACCAATCATATGATGATACTTTACGGACATTTCAAATGTTAAACTTATTTGGTTTAATATAAAGGGCATAGATTATTGTTTATAGTAGTCTCATATAAATGTTATATCCTTAAACAATAAGTCCAAGGAATATGTTCATGAGACCATTCTCGATCATAGACATATCCTAAACGTTCATGATGAATAGGATTGCCAATTGGGCATTGACAGTCCGTTAAGATCAGTACATGTTATGTCTTCTCTCAGGGAGAGTGACTAGTCTCGAGTCATTGGTGTAACTGACACCAAGACAAGCATGTAGGTGCTCAATATGGAATGAGTTCACTGAACGCGATCAACGATGAGTTTTCATGTTCATGTCACATGAGAACTCATAGTTGGGATAATGCAAATTAGTCCTTTGACCTGAGGCATCACAGTTGTCTTGTGGTGAGGTCCTTAATCTTTGATTATGTCAAAGTCACCCCATCCGAGGGTGTCCACGGCATAGTTGGGGTTAAGCTACTTAGCCATGGAGGCAAGTGAATGCGCAACAAGGGATCTCTAACCTTCAAACGGTTTGAGGGAGAATACTCTATGATATGATTAAGAATCTCTGGCCAGAGTATGAATGAGATTTAGGAAGTCGTTCCAAATCATATTCAAGGTAATCATATAAGTAATGGAATCACATTGGATAGTAGACATGAATAAACTATCAAACCAAACAATGTGGTCAAGAGTATTGTATTAGAGAAGGACCGTATTGCATTGCAATCCTAACTGAATAGGTTTCTCCACCTCTTCTGATTAGCTTGGGTAGCCATGACATACTGCTAGGTGTCACTCATGGTTTGTGGTAGCCCTAAAGGTGTATGATCACTAAAGGGAGAATTGAAAGTAAGTTTCAATTCACAAATGATTTGAAAGAGTTCTAATCCTCCACTGCCTCTCTAAAAGGAACCTAATGGATCGCACACCATGTAAGGTAGAGTTTGATGCGTAGAATGGAGATGAGTAAGAATAATTAAATGGTTTAATTATTTGTGGCAAGGATTAATTAATATGTTAATTAATCAAACGAATAAGTTCGTTAAAGACCTCGGGTTGGTTTTGGGCTTCAAGGCCCAATGGGCTTCGAACAAGTTTGCCACTACATTGTGAAATGATATAAAACAAGTTTATAACATTTTATACATAGAGGTTTTCTTTTGGGAGAATTGGTGAGCATGAAAATGCTCCCTTCTCTCAAAGAGGCCGGCTACCATAGAGGAGTAGGGCTAGCAATCTCACTCACTCTAAGGCACTCATCTTCTCATCAAGACTCTCCTTGGTGAAGAGACTTAGAGGTCCCCTACTTTGGGTACTTGGAGAAACTAATTCTTTGATCATCCTTTCGAAAATGTTCATGGAGCAAAGAAGCTTGGAATGAAGACCCTCTCCATGGGTGATTAGCCTTTGCTTATGCAAAGAGGAATCAACAAAGGTATTTGATTTCTCAACTCAAAATTTGTTTTGTTTTGAGTCTTGGTTCACCATATCTACTAGGCTTTGAATTTTCTTGGGTAAAGTTTTGTTTTAAGTGCATAGAAGCATGTTTCTGCCTTTAATTGTTAAATGCATGCTTAATGATGTTGCTTAATGAACTCGGTTAATCCACAATTTTTCCTTCAGCAAGTGGCAAAGTTGGCGAGACAGGGCATTTTGGAGCATTTTAGAGTAGTTTTGGGCTTGAAATTGATAGCACATGCATGGAACAAGGTGGATAGATGCTTTTGAAGTTCAAATGAGGCTAGGAATGTGCTAAAGAGGTGGAGAAATTAATTCAAGACATAGAAGATAAGGAATCAGCTAAAAGGAAGGAACATCATCCAAAACCTTATCTTATCTTATGCTAACCTTATCCTAATCCTATTCTACTTGAATTCCATCTGCAAGGGGGAGTTATTTTCATTTTAGGACATTTAAGAACCTGATTTCTAGAAGGCCTTACTTTCTCCTAAAAGGGTGAAGATAGAAGCTTGGAAGATGACGAAAATTGCAAAAATGTGGAATCCGAGTGAGATTTGGACAAGTACTGTGCAGAACTGCCAACTTCGACAGAGCACCCAGAATTTCTCAGAACGAGTTACGTGTCCTATCATATATGGATGCAAAGCTCTGGATGCCGTTGCACCCAAAATTTCTCAGAACGAGTTACGTGTCCTATCACTGGTTTAGTGAGGAAAGGTCGAAACAAGCAATAGAGTTCTAGTGGGATTGGGTTTTAAGAAAAAAACCTGGCAGCTGTTTTGTGCATGTTTCTACACTTAATTCAGATGAAATAACGAGTCCTAAGGATGTCTAAATTCTCTCTAAATCGTGCCCTTGGAGTCCTTCAATGATTCAAGTTCTTGGAGACGCATAACAACATCAAAAAAGCACCATTCAACTCCACCACTTCACAGAAGAGCCTAAAATCAGAAAAACACACTTGTGTCGCAGCTTGGAGGAGAAGGAGAAGCTTGGAGCCATGCCAGCCATTCAAGACCTTTGGATTGTTGGATTGTTGGAGGGTTTCTAGGTGTATTCTATCTGTTACAACCCGTCCCAAAATTTATGTGAAATTACCAAAATACCCCTAGGGTCAATGTTGACTTTTGTTGACTTTTTGGGACGACTTGTAAAAATTTATTTCTTTACATATTCTTGATGTACTCGTCGACACGAACGCGTGGGCGCAAGCGGAACTCAATTCGGAGTTCAAACGAACGATTTACGGAACTTTAAAGTGTAGGGGCCTTTTGGTAATTTTCCACTCCGTGTGTGGGAATTAGGGTTTTTGGCTGGCTGCACAGCAGCCAACCCACCCCATCATTTCTGCACGTCACTTTCTCTCTCCCTCTCTTTCTCTCCCATTTTCTCTCTAAAACCAAAAGTTCACCGAAACCCTAACCCTTGGACGAATCACAAAATTGTCGAATCGTTGCCCAAAATCCTTACCATCACAATCGTCTCGTCATTCTGGATGAGGCTGCTATTTCAGAATCTTCAAACTCGAACCCGATCGTTCAAACCGACGTCGGAACGGAATAGGCAAACTGTTCATCGATTTTCTGTACAATACAGACCAAGGTAAGCCTCAAGACCATTACCATTGGTTTTATTGGATTGAGTAGGTTCAAATCGATATAAAGAACGTCGAATTTAGTGCAGTTTTGAATGAGAACGGAATTAGGGTTTCCCAAAGCTTCCCGGCCAATTTCAGGCCATCTCCGGCCACTTTTCCGGCCTCAAATCAGTATGAAAATATTCTACTCGTCAATACCTTCATTTTGATATATGGCACGTTCAATTTGGCCAAGGAACGAAGGAGTTATGAATTTTTGAAGTTTTGGAACTTAATCGGTATTATTTTCCAGAATCCGGCGAACCAGACGGCGGCGCCGGCGGCGGCTCCGGCGACCGGCTCAAGGAAGGGGACGACGGAATATTCCATCAACGGTGACGGAATATTCCTGACGGCATCAGCATATTCCGTCCAAAAAGGTATATTCCGTTAACTTTAACGGCGCTGACGTCAGCAGGCGCATGGCTGACGTCAGCCGCGCGTGGGACGGCGCGTGCAGGCGCGTGAGGCGCGTGGGGGACACGTGCCGCGCGTGGGTGACACGGGCCAGCGCATGGAGATACGCGCCAGCGCGTGGCGACACATGCTAGCGCGTGCCGGCACGTGCCAGCACGTGGCCGGCGCGTGCCAGCGCGTGCCAGCGAGTGGCCGACGCGTGCCAGTGCGTGGCCGGCGCGTGAAGCCACCTACCGGCGCGTGCGACGGCGCACGGCGGCGCCGGCGGCGGTGGACGGCGGCGGTAAGGTTTTCGGGGCCCGGGAATCATTTTTTCGAGCCCGTTTTCGCTAAAATATTAATATTTTTGGGGGATTTTTCGTTAAGGTCTATTTTTAATTTATTTTAGGGAAGTTCTAATTTGTTCCCTAATATTAAATAGGTAATTCTTCGACTCCGTACACCGAGGAGGGCAACAACGGGGGAGATTTCACTCCCGAATACCAGTGAGTGGACATTTGCTTTATTAAATGGATTTTATGTTTAAAATTAAATATGATTTTGATTTATATATGGTTTTAAATGGCTTTGAGGCATGTTTATTTATATATATTTATTAATAAATATATATACTTGTTGATAATTATTTATGCAACCATATTTGTTCTATTTATGGTATATACATTGGGAAATGGATTTAATTGGTGATTGGGATTATTTATCAAGTATGATTATACGTTATGAAATGGTTTACACTATGATATTTTCTTTTGCATAAGTATGAAGTGGTATTTGACTTATGGTATTGATGGGAAATATTATTTATGCAATATTGATTTTTGGGAATTATGAAAGGGATTTTGGTTCCTATATCTATACACATGAGTATGTATGTATGTTTTCAAACACACTTGGTATGCTTTCACTACGTTGTAGTACCGTTCTCACGGCCGTAGGACAGTTCTCACATGTTTGGGTCACACGCACTGTACTCCAGGGGTATTGTCCGGTAAATACCTTAGTGCAAGCTTGTCTTACGATTATTGTTGTTTATGGGGAAAAGGCCCCACTACGTAAGGACTCGGGTGTGACGCGTTGCGGCGCAAGCTTACATGTGTGTGGTACTAGGAGTACAAATTATTGGATAACGTATTGAGCTTGTACGGTGATTGAGAGGCTGTTCCTCAACCCGTACATGGGTGATCGCGCATATACCCTGTGTTGGTTTTCCCTTATTATATTATTGGAATTATGAAATGGTGATTTATGAATGTTATACCTTTTGGAATTATTTTCGGTATACTTTTAAAAGTATCTTTTGAACTATACTATGATAGTATATTTTTACGGCTATACTGGATTTCAAACAGGGGGTTAGTATGTTGAAAAGAGAAAGGTTTGCGAAAACTTTTATTTTTGTCCACTCACACTTTTGTTTTTGCGCCCCCTTCAGGACATAGTGATAGTGCATCCGGCGCAGTCGAGGATTTTGCGTGGCAGCTCTGATCATCCATCCCGACCATGTAGGGATTTACCTTTTACTTTCTGTTTCTATAATAATATCCATCCCTGTTATGGATAGAGATTCTAGGAACTCTTTTCATTATTGTTTTCCGCTGTTTCATCACTAGTACGCTCTGAACTATATGCATATTGACATTGGATTTTTGCAACTTTAATACAATTTAATTTTGGTTACACTAAGTGTTGTCATGCATTTAATGGCTTCGTCACTTACGAGTATCGGCCAGCACGCTCGCACTTGGTATCCACGTGGGTATCGAGGGTGGGGTGTGTCACTATCTTTTGTTTTCAATGTTTAATTTTAATTGCCTCTGTTTAATTGCAAACATGAGGAACTAATTTCTTTAATAGCTAAGGGTGAATTCAAAGCCATGAACATATGTGTGATATGAATTGATTACATCCAGTTATTGTTTCATAAATTGTGAATGTGATTTGCTTATCTGTTTTATAGAGAACTTATCCTTGGATGTTTATTAAGGTGGCCAACTTAGTTTTCATGCTGGGGTTTGGAGCTAGAATATAAGTGAATTTCACCTAATAGTTATGAACTTGTATTCATAAGTAGTAAAAATCGAAGGGACATCGGTTCTGTTAAGTAAAATCCTAGGCAAGTGTATCATGCAGTTCATAGTTCAATTGTCTAGTAAATGCTTATGATTTTCACAAAGCTTAATGATCTTTGATATGTTTATCTATCAGCCACCAAAGAATATAAACATATAAAAGTTTTCTGTAAAGCAAATTCAATTGAACAATCTCACATAAGCAACTTAGAATCACAATTATAAGAATCAAAATTTATTCAATCATAAGAATTCGAATTTAAACTTTGTTCTAACATCAATGTCAACTAGAAACAATTCCAACAGAAATCAAACAAGGTTACAAAGAAATAGAATGAATTACACCGTGGATGGAAGATGGAGATGGAGGCTTGACGGTTGGATTCTTGAAGCTTGAAAGCAAGTCTTCAATGGTGGATGATGGATGAATTGCTCACGGCTCCTTCTTCTCTTCTTCTTCCTTGCTTGAAATCTGTGGAATTGCCCTAGAGGATGGATAGAGGGAGAGAGAATATTTTTTTCTCAGAAATCTGTATATCTGTCCATGTGTGTCATGGTCTCATCTTTTCTAACTCTCTGAGTTCTTTTTCTAACTGGCTGAATCATCCCCACTAATAGCTATTTATTGATGACATTAAGTGAAAGAAAAATGGTTAAACAATTGTAACTCTTTGGGTGGCCTTTATACCAATTACTCCCACTTACTCATCTTTAATTTCATTTCCTCAGCTATTTAAATAGGTGTTTTCTGACTTGTTTTTGGCTGCATCTGTTTTGGCTACCAGATTTATTGGGTTTATTGCTTTCATTGCAGTTACAAACTGCTCAGCATCTTCTGAACCTTTTAGTGTTAAAACGGCCATAACTTCTTCTAGAAAATTGATATGGACAATCCATGAAATGCTCCAAAAAATAGACATCTGTAGCTTTCCAAGCATATAAGGCACGGTTTTTAATTCATTCTGAGCTGTTCACAACTTGCTTCCAAAGTCAGCTGATCTGTACAGGCAGTTTTGACAAATCTGTTACTTAAAATCCACTTTGTGCTATTTTTCTTTTCTTTGCTTGACAGATCCTACAAAACACAAAAACAAAGTAAATAGCTCAACAATATAAGGAACTAACTAAGAAAAGACAAGTAAATTTGATGTAAAATATACATAAATATGAGCTTGTCATAACCTAATTTCGAGCCAAAGCTTCCCAACACTCTTAAATCGACTAAATGACTCAGAAAAGCAAGGATAAAGGCTAAACAATGCTTATAATGAAGTATAAACATATTAAAATCATAGCACAAAGTGCTCCTATCAATTACCCCACACTTAGCTTTTGCTAGTCCCTTAGCAAAAAAAACAAAACAAAAACAAAACACTACTGCCCCTAAATTGTTATCTCAGAATCTCTAAATCCATGGCTTTCAGGTTTTAGCATTTATTTAAAAACATGTCAATTCCAGTTTGATAAACATGTGTTATTAGTATGAGCAAGTATGAGATGAAAAATGTGACTATGCAGCGAATGATTAGCATGTTTAAGACAAGTCCAACTCAACTCACATGGCATACTCTCAATTTTTACTCAGAAAATGGCTATGCTTAAAAGCTTCACACTCAAGTATACGCAAGAGAATAATTTGTAAAAGACAAGTAAATTTGATGTCAAATATATATAAATATGAGCTTTTCATAACCTAATTTCGAGCCAAAACTTCCCAACACTCTTAAATCGACTAAATGACTCAGAAAAGCAAGGATAAGGGCTAAACAATGCTTCGAATGAAGTATAAACATATTAAAATCGTAGCACAAAGTGCTCCTATCATAAACAAATTGAAAACAACGAGCAAAATAAATTAAAGACAAGTTTAACAATAATGGTGAAAAGCTAGCTAAAGGATCCTTCTCCACACCGAGCTGCTTCTCTCCAGAAATCCTCATTCCTCCTAACATCATTGTACTAGAAATCAGCACCGAGCTGCTAGATCCTAATAAATCACCACATGGTGGAGGAGCAATGCGACAAGGTTGTCACCCAAATCGTTGCTTATCAACAGTAGCTTCTCTCCATTTACAACAAGAAACAGCATGCGACAAGCTTCGCAACTCGCGACCCTGCAAAGCCGAAGTAAACTCTTAAAACATGTAAACCAGGAATGCACATTTTTTTTACAAGATACACAATTGATTCACATTTTTAAGCATAAATGTTCAAGTCACAGAACGACGAAAATGGAGCAAAACGGAAGAAGTAGTTTATTAGATTTTTAACAAATTGATAAACAGGCTCGAAGGCCAGCAAAATCCAACAAAGCTAAACGAAGGAAAAAAAAAAATACTAGACAATCTTTGGTTCCTTTAAGTAGACTACTCCTCAATAGCTTGGATGATCTCTGGTTCCTCAGCAGCCACATCGCCTTCAGTTCATGAGACCATTCTCGTTCATATACATATCCTAAACGTTCCTGATCATAGGATTGCCAATTGGACATTGACAGTCCGTTAAGATCAGTACGTGCTATGTCTTTTCTCAGGGAGAGTGACTAGTCTCGAGTCATTGGTGTGACTGACACCAAGACAAGCATGTAGGTGCTCAATATAGAATGAGTCCACTGAACACGATCAACGAAGAGTTCTCAAACTCATGTCACATGAGAACTCATGGTTGGGATAATGCAAAGTAGTCCTTTGACCTGAGGCATCATAGTTGTCTTGTGGTTAGGTCCTTGATCTTTGACTATGTCAAAGTCACTCCATCAGAGGGTGTCCACGGCATAGTTGGGGTTAAGCCACTTAGCCATGAAGGCAAGTGAATGCACAACAAGGGATCTCTAAACCTTCAAACCGTTTGAGAAAGAATACTCTATGATATGATTAAGAATCTCTGGCCAGAGTATGAATGAGATTTAGGAAGTCGTTCCAAATCATATAAGTAAAAGAATCACATTGGATAGTAGACATGAATAAACTATCAAACCAAACAATGTGGTCGAGAGTATTGTTCTAGAGAAAGACCGTATTGCATTGCAATCCTAAACAGAATAGGTTGTCCACCTCTTCTGATTAGCTTGGGTAGCCATGACATACTGCTAGTGTCACTCATGGTTTGTGGAAGCCCTAAAGGTGTACAATCACTAAAGGGAGAATTGAAAGTATGTTTCAATTCACAATCGATTTGAAAGAGTTCTAATCGTCCACTGCCTCGCTAAAAAGAACCTAATGGATCGTACACCGTGTAAGGTAAAGATTGAAGAAATAATGGAGATGAGTAAGGATAATTAAATGGTTTAATTATTTATGGCTAGGATTAATTAATATGTTAATTAATCAAACGAATAAGTTCGTTATAGACCTCGGGTTAGTTTTGGGCCTTAAGGCCCAATGGGCTTCGAACGTCAAGCCCATTGACTTAAGTTGTATGACAACTTAATGACTAATGATACATAAGGGCCAAACAGCCCTATGAACCCTTAAGGCCTGCCATATAGAGAAAGGGTAGTGAACTTGCTTTAATTGCAAGTTTGCCACTACATTGTGAGGTGGTATAAAGGCAACTTTATAACATTTCATCATTAGGGTTTTCTTTTGGGGAAAGGATGAGAACACAAGCTCTCTTTTCTCTCTAAGAGGCCGGCTACCCCAGAGAAAATTAGCAAGCAATCTTACTTCCTCTAGGTCACTCATCTCCTCATCAAAGCTCTCCTTGGTGTGGAAAATTAGAAGTTCTCTGTTTTGGGAACTTGGAGAATCCTTTTCAACCATCCTCCTCCAAGAATTCCATAGAGCTAAGAAGCAAGGAATGAAGGCCCTCTCCTTGGGTGATTAGCCTTTGCTTATGCAAAGAGGAATCAACAAAGGTATATGATTTCTCAACTCAATTTGTTCTTGAGTTAAGTCTTGGTTCACCTCTCTACTAGGCTTTGAATTTCAAGGGTAAAGTTTTGTTTTTGAGTGCATACAAGCATGATTCCGCCTTTAATTTTTAATTGCATGCCATAGATGTTGCTCAAATAAACTTGTTTTTCCACAAATTCTCCTTCAAAATACTGAAAGTTTCGAAGTCCTCTTCAGAAAAGACGTAATTAGGCAACCTCCTTTTGATGTGATCTAAGTAACCCATCTTGTAAAAATCAACTTGGGCTTGAGTGAGATCCTTCTCATAACTAGCTTGCTCACCTTGCAACCGCTCGTTCAACTTTAGAAGATTTTCATTAACGTTGCACAGCTCATCAAAATCCTTCTGCAAATCTTCATCGGCGAGCAGCACAGCCTGGAGTTCATTGTTCTTGGACTTAATTGCATCTGCAGTCTTCTGCAGACGATCAATTTCATTGACATGTTCTATGATCTCTTGGTCCTTCATGAAGTAGGCGGAACGAAGTTCGGAATCGAAGCCCTCCAAACTTTGAAACTTTTGAAAGTCAAAGTCCCTATCCTTCTGTGCAGCCTCCATCGTAGAACGAGCAGCAACCAGCTTAAGCTTCAAGTCTTCATTCTCTTTGACGATTGCTTCCAGCTGCTCAGAAGTGAGGATAGGAGAGAGTGACCTTTTGAATTTCAACTCAACAAGCTCAACCTCCAAACTTGCAATCTTTTTGGCAAAAGAACAAGCTTTTACAGCCGACATAGCTTCGGCCTTCTAGGCATCATGGATTACAATTTTGTCAAGGCGCATTGACTCGATAGACAAAATCAGATTCTTTTGCATAGCGGCAAGGAGCGAGTTTCTTTTTTTTTTTTTTAGGATACTCAGATAAGACACCTACCCCAACTGCCTCCCCAATGCACTTAGCAAGATTGCCACTGGCAGCTGGATCTGCAAGAAGGTTAGAATCAAGCAGCTTGCAAAATTCACCAAAGCACTCGGAAGACCGAGAATCCACCTCCTCACTGCTGCCCACTGGGGCAGTCTCCTCTTTCTTTACATCCAGTTTAGGCACAGCAGGGGAGAAAAAGCAACCTTCAACGCTACTTTATTTGCAGAATCCTCATTTTTAACTGCAAAGACATTTCCATTCATCATGCCATTGAGTCTCTTAGAAGCCGATCTAACCACAACCGTAGTCAGACACCTCACCCTATCACCAAGTCTAGATGTTGGGGGCAGCACAAAACTCTTGCGCTCAACAATCTTCTCAGAAAAAAGACTTAACTGTTACAACCCGTCCCAAATTTTTCCTTCTAAAATAGTCCTCTTAATTGAAATGACCAAAATGCGCCTCGAAGGGTGATTTCGTCTTTTGTTGGACCTTTGAGTACGAGTCATGTGGTGGTCAATATTTTATTTTATTTGATTAGTATTTGTTGTTACGAACACTTGAGCACAAACGAAGTGGAATTTGGAGTTCGAACGAGAAAGTTATGAACATTTTACAACGAAGGACAATTTGGTAATTTTAAGGGAGAATTTTAGAAGCCACCAGCTTCTTTTCTTCTTCTTCCCTGCGTGCAGACAGCAGCTCCCAGCTGCTGTTTATTCTTCTTCTTCCCATTTTCTTCTCCTAAGTTCAAATTTTCAATCTCCTTCATTCGGATACCGATTTTGACAAAATTTATATCAAAATTCAAGCTCTCGTCAAGCTCAACACTTTGTCACCTGTATATCTCTGAAAAACCACCACTCTCCAATTTAAGCCACAACTCCGATGCAGATTTTACCAATTTCACGCAAGACTTCATTAGATAAAGTCAATAGAATTGCTCCTAGTGCACTCTATAACGTCTTCCTTTTCCTCATCAGTTCACGAATTTGGCAAAGTCTTCACACCCTTTAACGCTTTCAAAAGACTTTGTTGAACCAACAAAGCACGCATCTTCAATTGCCAAATACCAAAATCACTCACATCGAACTTTTCAATATCGACTTTTGTCGACCACACAGATGGCTTCATAGTGACTGGCAAGCAAAGCTCAAGCCGAAACCTGGGCTCTGATACCACTTCTTGTACTGTTATGTGCAAGCGGAAGCGAATTCTAACAAAGTAACAAATACCAACAATCTCAAAATAAGAACACAAGATTAACGTGGTTCGGTGTAAAGCCTACATCCACGGGCGAGGCACGTTGAGGAATTTTACTAAAACAAACGGAGATTAAAAAAGAATGTTTAACTCTCACAAATTACAAACCCTAAACGAAACAAGTAGAGAACCCAAACAAATAGAGAAGTTTCTTCCAAAATTGCTCTCTAACTCACAAATTAACTCACCAAATTGCCACAGAGCCACAAATCACAACATATGCTTAATGTATCGTTGGGTTCAAGGAGTTATTCATGAAGGGGTGTGAATGCACGAGGGATCTCTAGCCTTCAACATGAAAGGATATGAAATTGTGATCACTATAAAAGGAAGAACTGGCAATAGTATTACTGCTGCTACTGCAAATGCTACAGTACCATGAGCTTCTAAATTTGGTCCCCATACTTAAAAGTACACAAAATAAAGAGTTTTCAAACCAACTTATTTATAGCTCTAAGTCCCTAAACCGTATGTACTCTCAATAACATACTTCTTCAATCTATTTGACATCCTCTGTAATAATACAGCAAACGGATAACAACCAGGCTGCAAGGGACTTCACAATTTCCTGTCTACGGTCATGGCTGAATTATCGCCATTAGCTGAGGAAGGGCCAATGTTGGCACCCATGGCTACATCGGAGTCTTGAACTTCGCTGTCACTCTGATTTAAAACAAAAACAAAAACAAAAAGAACCCATGAGGAAAATTCCAGATATAAAAAGTAACAAGAACTTTCTTTATCTTATTTTAGGGGGGTGCTTGGGGTGCTGTACCTGTTCAATTCCCTTTAAAGAAGGATCCTGGATACTTACATTTAAAACCTTAGAAACACCCGTTAGAGATCCCTGCAAAGTGTTGAGCATACACTGTGAGATGAGTAAATAATCACCAGCAATCACTTCCGATAAAGTTTCAGTATCCACCATCATATACATAGTACACAAATGAGATGCAAAGTGGATGAAATGGTCTTAGCCTAATGATTGATAAACATATTCCTTTTCAAGAACATTGTTTTCTTTTTTTGGTTCAATGGATTAAAAAACATTGTTTGACAATGCATTTTACAGAGGACAATTCATCTACATGTGAGGTCTAGTTTTGCCATAACTTGATCTAATTAATCTACTAGCTTATCTCTATCCATCCACACGTTAGGGGTGGGTCGAAAACATGAAGTCCCATATCGGGACATTCTAAGCTTTTCATTTAAGTATATAACATTGAAAGTCTCCCCACTTATTGGTAATTGCTTTTGTGCTGGATGCTCCACTTTAACTGGCTAAGTATTTTATTAAGGTATCTACCAAGCTCTAAACCATGGAATAAAAATGACAACGACAGAGTAGTAAGTAACTCCTATGTTTCCTACTAACCGTTTGGATTTTCATCCAACGAATTGAACCATGAATGTTGTATATATGTGTCTAAGAATGAAAATACACATTCATACGCCCACAAACAGGTCTAGCAAGTAAAGAAATTAGTAGCCAATCCAAAACTGATATATCCATGATTACAACAAAAATGGCCAGCCAGCTCTTTTCTTTCCAGACTGAAACTTTGTAAGCTGACAAGAATTTGTTTTGTTCTGACCTTGGACACCTTGTCCGCTACATTTGTATGTAATGGTTAAGGTTGCAATCAATAAAAGTTTCCTTTCTTTAAAGAAAAACATTCCCACTGCAAGCGTTTTAGTCATAACCGTGGTATAAAATCTAAAGGATGAGAAATGGTTACTTATTTCAACTAAGAACTTGTAGATCAAAGAGTTGTTCTCTGCTAAGGTAATGATGCGGAACAGAAGTGGTGGCTTTCCCAAGTCAATGGGTGTTTTTAGTGTTTAGGGTTTTAGTCTTTAGATTTCCTACTTTTATAAGGAATAAAATTCTTGCTAGTTTGATTAGGATTAGATTTACTTTCTTATTCTATCCTGAATTAGGATTTCTTTTCTAGAACAAGGTTACTTTCCTATTTCCTTTAGGTTTAAGTCTTTATAAATACCCCCTATGTAAGATTAAACAATGAATAAATTTATGAATAAATATTAGAGAATTATTTTCCTGCGAAAGGAGTTCTTTGCTGCGAAACCAAACTTTAGTGTGAAGCCAATTTTTGGGTGCGAAGCCCCTGGAGCGATTACAGACCCTCTTTCCATTTTTATCTAGTACCTTTATTTTGTTGTGCTTCCGCTAAGCTGCCTATTATCTTAATCTAGTTATGAGATCAATAACTACTCTTACCTTTTTTTGTTGTTTCCTCTCATAAATACTCTTACCTTTATTTGTTTTGTTTCTTAATTATTTGATGTAGGATATAACTAGATTAGGATAATAGGCAGCTTAGCAGAAGCACAACAAATAAAGGTAGGAGATAAAAATAGAAGGAGGGTCTGGAATCGCTCCAAGGGCTTTGCACCCGAAAATTGGTTTCACACCAAAGTTTGGTTTCGCACCAAAGAACTCCTTTCACATGAAAATAATTCTCTAATTCTTATTCATAAATTTATTCATTGTTTCATCTGAATTACATAGGGGGTATTTATAAAGACTTGAACCTAAAGGAAATAGGAAAGTAAACTTGTTCTAGGAAAGAAATCCTAATTCAGGATAGAATAAGAAAGTAAATCTAATCCTAATCAAACTAGAAAGAATCTTAATCCTTATAAAAGTAGGAAATCTAAAGGCTAAAACCCTAAATATTAAAATTCTAAAAACACCCATTGACTTAGGACAGCCACCACTTCTGTTCCGCATCAGGTCCCTAACAAGAAGTTCTTGGGTTTCATATAAATGACTGAAATGCATTAAGATGCGCTAACCCATTGTATATTTAAGCAATCAATAAAAGAATCCAACACTTCTTATAGAAAGAAAAAGTGACATAATCAATTAAGAAGAAATTAGAATTGAACTTCAACCTCTCAAAACACTTATATAGGGAAAGTGAATCAAAAGAATGCAGAAGTGGAGATCATGGAAAGAATCAATTTCTTATTGTGCATTCATTACTTAACGTTTCATGTGTGGCTATGGGTATGTTGCCCTCATAATTAGATGGATCTGTTTTCTCTCATTAACGCGACTGAATATTCCACCAGACAATTATGACAACGCAAACAATATAACGTCTCATTTGCACTCATATATAACTTTTTAAATATGCATACATACTAAAGAGGATTAAAAGACAAAATAACTGAGGATTTATAAATCCCACAAACCTTATTGGCCCACTTCAGCCCACATGCATTACATAGAGTTCTTGGACCTGCTGGCCCACGACGCATCATCGGAGTTGACTTTGAGCTTATCCCACAGTGTGTACACCTGAAAAGGCATTAAGCATTATATTTCGGAACACAAAGAATGTTAGTATTTATCTTGAAAGAGCAAATACACAATTAGAGTACAAAACCTGTATTAAAACATCTCAATGTCAAAACAGCATCCCTTTCGAGGAGAATGAAGAATAGATCGGAAATTTGAAAAATGAACCTAACGGCCCCGAACCCTATGACCTATTCAAAAAAATATATCTAATTGTACTCGGAACATAATAAAAAATATATGAAGATGGATTGACACTCACGAAGTTTCCTGCATGCTCTCATCTTGTCCAGAGCCCTGTGTTGATGAAGCAGGGCCTCCATCATCAGAACTAGCCTTGGACGATGTAAATTGACCCTTCTTACGCTGCATTCTGATTGTACACACCATATATTAGATGGCTAGGACAAAAAAGATTCTGGAATAACACAAATGTCAATTCATTAAAAAAAAGGCATAGGAGTGAGTGACAAGTGGATTTTCCATTAATGTTTTCCTTAAAAAGAGCTATGTCTTTCAAGTCTATGATAGGGTTAAAAATCATGATATACATTTCCAGGGGAGACAGAGTGTCTTTGTCAGAGGAAGGAGAAAGAATTTTCAAATCAGAAAAGATGAGGAAAATGAATAAACAAGTAAACGATCTTGCCGTACCTGAGTGCAACTTCTTTCCGCACAGTGTAACGGATTTTCTTATCAAAACAACGTTCTTTTCTCTTCTCACGAAACCTACTTAAAGATGCAGCTCTCTGCGGTTGTATTGGCTTTGCAGGTAAGTCATTCATACCCTAGAAGAAATGTCATTATAGAAGCAAAGTGAAAAAAGTTAACACTAACTGAAAGACTACGATTTCAAGAAACTTGGCATGATTTATACATAGGTATAAATAAAGGTATATACAATCTATAGTAAAAAAGATTAATTAATGAATTATGACACAAATTATATATCTATTTATTGATATAAAAGTACATACTTGCTGGTTAAGAGGAACTGGCCCCATGGAAGGAATGCCAGAAGGGATTTCATATCCACCCAAAAGTAGCAGTACTGCCTGCACCTGTGAAAAAGAACCACAAAAGCTCAAGCTTCTTATGCAAACCTCTCTCATAAGCGCCTATTTTGATTTGTAGGGCAAGTTTCCCGTACAAGCCATGGTCCAAAATAACATGTTTTCTTCCACAGAACAAGTTTACAAAAACTTCTCACACCATCCACGATAATCAAACCAATAAGCTACGTAACTCTTTTGAAATTCAACTGCTAATAAATCACGTAAATGAACTACCTTATCGCGCATAACATGGTAAGCGCTAAAAATGTACGCGTTACAGAAGTACAATGAAAAACACCTCCTGATAAATGCAGCTACTTGAACAATATAGCATGACTCACAAGTTTCAAGTTAATCAAAATCAACCTTTCAGAGAAGAACAAGACATTTCACATATAGCAAAGAACAAAACAACATATTAAGGAATGCGAAACTGCTACAAGTGAATCACTACCATAGCACAACTCACACAAGTCGAGCACTAAACCTTACCTTATCGGGCGAAACAGCGTCGAAGACATAAACCTCGCCCTGAAACGAGAGAGTAAGCTGATCAGAGGAACCGTTTGCGGCGGCTGGCGGAGGGTATTCGGAGCTGGGAAGGTACAGTTGATTTGGAGGAATGGCGGTACTATCTTCGAAGCGTATGTTAGGGTTGTCAATGGGCTCTTCAACGTCGTCGTCTTGGTCGTCAACTTGGTTACTCTGCGTCACTCCTCCTGTGCTGTACATTGATTTCTGGTGATCGGATTCTGCCATTTCTGATACGAAAAAGATTAAATAATAAGTTGATTGAAAACAATGGAACTTAATTGGGAAATCCAAACACTAATTTTGATTTCCTTAATTTTTTTATTAAAAAAAATACAAAAGAGAATTTTGTCTGAGAGCAAAAGAGTGAGGACCGTGAATTTGGGAATTCAATCTGCTTTGGGAGGTAAAGAGGAGATGGGAGTTTGAGGTTGAGGATGACGGGTTGGGAAAACAACCCTGCAAGTTTTGCACATTTACAGGATATGCCACTGACTTGGACAATTATTTTATTTTATTTTTGTTGTAGATAAAATATAACATGTGTTAAATGTGATTGTGTAAATCCTAGGTAGATATGGATTAGGCTATTCCGTTCTGTAAGGGATTAGAATCCTATTGTACTTGTACTTGTATTACTATAAATAAAGGCACCTGGTATGTGGAATATATGAATTACATATTCCACATACACTACAGTTTCACCAAATTCTCTCTATTCTTCTCTTGCCGCACCCTTCACTAAAAACTGTCCACAACACGTTATCAGCACGCTCTTTCCGCTGTGCTCAAGAGAATTATACTAGAGTTCTGGCCATCTTCAATCATGGGGAGTATTAATTTCAATAGTTTTTACTTTGATTTATTTATTTTTATTGAATTAATATATTGCTATTGATTCAATTTTCCCCTGTTATTTTGAACAAGATTCAACGCATTGACGATGGAAATCCGGAGTTGAAAGCAATCCTGCAAACAAATTGTTCAACCATCATCATCAGCAATCCAGGTTCTTCTAAAACACGGTCTCGATTGTCGATATTTTGTCAGACCTGATTGCATGAACCTTCACCATGATGCATAACCCAATTTTCTGCGTTTAACGAATTATTGATCTTCTGCAAATATTGTGTTAGCATCGACATTTAATATATCTGAAATATATTAAGTGAATTGATGATTGTGTGAACGAAGGAAAAATCAAGGGTTTTTTTCTTATTTTTTTTCGCTTTTCTACAAAAAACATCAAATTTCGTTTTTCTGAAAAAAAACTGGACATTCTTTATCGAAAATTTTTTTTTCGTTTTTTTGAAAAATAAAGAAAAAAAAAAAAAACCCTAATCAGAGCCGAGCCGGCCTGAAGCCGCGCCGAGCCAAGCCGGCCAGAAGCCGAGCTGAGCCGACATCGGCCTGCAACCGAGCCGACCCAACTGGCTCCAGCCGAGCCAGCCCAGCTCCAGCCGAGCTACCCCAGGCCATTGGACCTGCCTCTCGGCCCGCTCTACCTCCAGCCCAAATTGGGCTCGGGTTTCTCCAACCCACTGCTCCTACTTCCCCAGCCCGCAGCTGGACCCAGGGCTTACAGCCCATTCCTTCACCATTCAGCCCCTGCTGGACTAGGGCTTGCAGCCCACCCTCTTGCTGGCCTGCAGTCCAGCCCTCTGTTGGTTGAGCCTGCAGCTCCAACCACCAAAAATTATTTGGGTCATATTTTCACACCCCAAAGGTCCCGTAGACCTATATTTCACTACCCATTCACAATATATGTTAAAATTTATTATTTGTATTATTTTTGTTCTATATATATTGCGTTTGATTGCAGGTATATATGAACTTGAAGTTCATAAATTCGAACCTGAAGCTTCGAATAAGTGCCATGAAACCTGAAGTTTCCTTAAAAACTAAATACCCATGAAACCCGTAGTTTTCATGAAAATTTAAACCAAACCATGTCTTAGAACCCGAATGTTCTAACTTTTATGATTATGGAGATTTTATTTCCCATAAGCACTAACCACAATTTTTGTTCCCTCCATCTAGTGGACTTTCGAACAGTAACAAATTCGACTTCACTAAACATGGGAGTTTCTGGAAGAAACTAATTTATGTGGGCACAAAATTGTGAAGCTCCACTTGACTACTGAGAAGTTGAGAAACATTGAAGCCAACAATGACGTGGATAGAGCTAAATAAGCCTCCGTCATGATCTTCATCCGAAGACTTATGCCTGAAGCATTGTAAATGGAAGCACCTCAATGACGAGGATTCCATGGCTCTTTGACTCACTCTACGGATCGTTCTAATCATGCAAAGATGATCTTGCCCGAAGCAAGACACACCTTGCCCGAAGCAAGACACACTTTGTCAGAAGCAAGACACACCTTGCCCGAAGCAAGACATATCTTGCCCTGACACAAGGCATGATTGAACTCCATCCGTGAATAGGTACAAATTCTGAAGTTTATAGAATCCGATTGAATTTTGACTGGAGAATATTTTTCTCGTCCTTCCATACCTCTAAAATGCTCCTGAAGAAGCACCTTAGAGAGTGGAGGTTCACTAAATTCTCGGATCTGATACTACCACTTTGCTCACTGAAAAGCACAACAGTGAAAGCGGCACCCCAGTGATTCGGCTGGGATGTACCGAAGGTCTTGCTCTGTTTCGGCAGAGGTGTACCGAACTTAAGGCTCTGCTTCAACAGAGGCCTACCGAATCTACTCTTCCTTCTTCGGCTGGAGAGTACTGAATAGTGGTAGAATCAGGGTCAACCAAGGGGGTGGCATCACGACCAAACACGTGATCCCTTGGAAACTAAGACCCAAAACTTCAAGAATAAGGGACAGTATTCCCGAACCTCAACCGTGCAAAATCTACCTCCATTTTGATGGAATAGATCATTGGCTATGCACTTATTTGTGCCCCTACCAATGTTGTTGAGGAGTACCATTCCTGTAATCAATTTGTGAGACTAATTTTGCTTCACCTAACACATATGGAAAAGCAAAATTTTGACATGGAAGGCCCTGTTGGCCGAAACCCCCTATCTTTTGGTTTAAGTTTTGAACAATTTTTCCTTTTTGTTTGGATGATTGTTTTGGTATTTGCTTTAAATTTGTTGGATATTATTATGGATATTGTCCTCGAATATGAGTTAATTGAATCATGTTTCTTATACATGTGACCGAATTCAATTAACATGTGATAAGGTATAAATGTGGGGAAGTTAGCTGTCTGGATGAACGTGCGACTATGCACACTAACTTCATACCTAAATCACCCCTCTAGCAACGAATTCAGGTCTACCTAACCTGATTAAGGGCAATGGCACTGCACCTCGTTGTATTAATGGTACTGAATTACTATTAAGGGGCCTTATATTCTCCGTTCCGGAAGAACGTCATTGAGTTATAAGGATATTCGAGCGAACAATGATCATAAAAACCACTGTAGAAAATAGAGTGACGTATCTTTGCATCACCTTCCAAAATATGAAGCCTGAAGCTATGTTTTGGGGCCAATGGGCTACCTCCCAACTGAGACATGCCACATATAGGCTGGCTTGAAGCCGGGTGATTCGAGCAGTTTACTTGCTTTAGCACGACCGTTTGGAACATTCAGGTCAAAACACGATGCAATATGTTACACAATGCATCACCTTACCTGAAGTAAGGATTTTGTGCCTACAAGCACACTTTGCCAAGCCTGCTCGTTGGGGAAATTGGATTTTTACATCATCCCTAGCAAAGTTACTACATAACCCTCTTTTCACAGTGGATTCAAGGGAATAATGTGGACTTATCCAACCAAAAATGCGGACCATGTAAATATGGTTTTTGGTTGATATATCGACACAATGGTCACATGTCTGTCCACATACACATTGCTGCTAAACTTCTGGCAATTTCTTACTTAAGGGCTCACCACCCTAATTATCCCATAAAGTCTAGAAGACTGGATAATGCCGGAGAGTTTATATCGAACAGTATTCGATAAGTATTGCATGTTCTTTTGGGTTTGAAATTGAACATTGAATTCCCCATGTTCAACCCCCAAAACAGCCTCGCAGAAGCGATCATAAAAGCGCATTATCAATTGATCGCCCGGACCTTGGTGAACGCACCAAGCTTTCGGTTTCTGCCTAGGGCTATGCAATCTTGTATGCAGCCATGTTGGTCCGCCTGAGGCCCATTGCTACCCGATACTTTATAGCGTTACAATTGGTTACTGGGTACGAACCTGATGTTTCGTATTTACGCATTTTTTGGGTATGCACCTTCTGCCATATTGCGCCGTCGCAATGTACCAATATGGGTCCTCAAAGAAGGATGTGAATCTTTGTCGATTGTGATTCTCCTTCGAATTAGCTCTTTAGAGCCCTTGCACGCGATCTCTTTACCGCCATTTTGCGGATTGTCACTTCGATGAGACAGTCTTCCCGCCGTTAGGGGGAGATAAGAACGTCAACGTTCCTGAAGAACGGCGCGAATTATCGTGGACGTCCCCACTATGTCTCATCTCGATCCCCATATTCTAGATTTCAGAGTATTGCTCCAGACGCTTTCTCTTATCTAGATAAAGTGACGAGATCATATATACCAGCTGCAAACATGCCTGCAAGGATAGACGTACCTAACGGACGTCGAGTCAACATCCTCGAAGGGTGTGCTGCCCCTGAAGGACGGTTTGGCCGCCCCTGTTGGACGGCCTGGTACGCCGACGGCTAGCCAATCAATCTGTTCTCGGCCTGAAGCGCGACAGATCACTCGGTTCGAAGGATTCACCTCCCTAGAAGTGGAGAAGTATGGCACAAAATGAATCCCTTCCTCGTTCGCTATCTCAACCATTCCACCTCATGAAACTAATCCGGATTATCCCGAGACCTGTAGTCTTGGTCCATTATGCATGCATGGATGAGTTAATGGAATTGGAATGAGATTATCATCGATGATATTCACGTATATGGTAGCTACCCGAAATAGTGAAAAGCGACGATATCGAACTGTGTTCCGTTGATGAATGTCGACGTAGAACTGATTGGTCAAATTGGAAACTAGCAATCCAGGTCGAACTTGATTCACTTGCGAAACGTAAAGTGTTTGGGTAAGGAAGCGAAATGAGAAGAATGAAATAGTGCAATACGAAGCACGCCTTGTGGCGCAAGGTTTCTCTCAAACACCCTGAGATTGATTACGAGGTGACTTATTTCCCCCGTAATGGACGTCATAACGTTCCACTACCTTATCAGTTTGGTAGTTTCCGAAAAACTGAATATGCGGCTTATGTACGTGGTTGTAACGTATCTATAGGGATCTTGATACGGAAATATTTGTGAAAGTTTCCGAAGAACTTATTGACTGATTCAAATAGTTCTAGACCACAGAACACCCTCTCTATTGAATTGAGGCATTTCACTTTATGGATTGGAACAATCCGGACGGATGTGGTATAACCGTTTAAGTGAATATTTGATCAGTTAGGGATATGTGAATAAATTATGCCCCTGCGTGTACAAAACCGAATTTGTTAGAGCTGCAGTCTATGTCGATGACATAAATCTCACTTAGACTCTGGAAGAGCTTGAGAAAACTGCCTCGCACCTGAAGTCGGAATTTGGGATGAAAGATCTTGGGAAAACTCGTTTATGTCTCGACCCGAAGTTTTGAGCAAAGTTCAGATGGTATTCTGGTCCACCAATCGAACTACACCCAGAAGGTGTTGCTTTTGAGTACACCCATGAACATTCATACGCTAGATGCAAATGAGATCCTTGAAAAGGTTGTGGAACTTGAAGTTCTATATCTAAGTTCAATTAGCGCTTTATTGTACTTAGCTCATTGCATTATGCATGACATCTCATTCGTTGTTGATCTTTTGGTAAGATACAACACTGCGCCTACACGCTACCACCAAATAGGTGTTAAAGACGTTTTTCCGTTACTACGGATTTGGGCTTATTCTATCCCTACGCATCTCAGAATTAACCACAACCCCTTGGTTATCGGAATGATGCCTACCTTGTGGGATACGCTGACACAGACTATCCGTCTGTTCCGCACAAGGCACGTTTCCAAACGGATTATGTCTTTACCGTTAGGAACACCGCAATATCTTGGAGGTCAACCAAATAGACCTTAGTTGCGATTTCTTCGAGCTCATCGCCATACACTAAGCCACCCGTGTACATGGGAGCATATTCGAAGCACTTGTTATTCTTCATCATTCGTTGAGTCCCAACGACGATTTATGAAGACAACGTCACATGTATCGACCAGACCATAACCTGATACATCTAAGAAGTCAACACCAAGCATATTGCGTCTACATCATATCAGCATGAGCATCAGAAGATTGAAGTCAAGCATATCTGATCCGAAGACAACCTTGCCGACCTCTTCACAAAGTTATTGCCGAAGAAGCTTGTTGGAAGATTTGGTATGTGCAAATTTTCTCATTTGCTACGCTTGTAGTTCTCAGGGGGAGTTTCGTCGAACTCAGGGGGAGTATCCTGAAGTATACTCACTTGACCTTAATGTACTCTTTTTCCCTACGATCAGGATCATTTTTCCCATTGGGTTTTTGTTGCCTGACTAGGTTTTAACGAGGCACCCATTCTGGGCTGGTCATACCTTTGTGTGTTTTCTTACTACTTACGTCTTGAAGATGTTAAGTATCGACATTGCATTAACTCACTTTTCTCCTAGACTATGGGTTTTGTCCCGTCTTGGGTTTTACCATAGCCAGGTTTTGTGAGAGTTTTTATTCTTTTTATATGCAAGTTCCCTATATGAGACTCGAGTGTCCTCTACTGTGCCTACGAGACGACTTCATCAACTATCATCCTGAAGATCTGATGCGATATCTACTTGAGTATTTGCACACTCAAGGGGGAGTGTTGTAGATAAAATATAACATGTGTTAAATGTGATTGTGTAAATCCTAGGTAGATATGGATTAGGCTATTCCGTTCTGTAAGGGATTAGAATCCTATTGTACTTGTACTTGTATTACTATAAATAAAGGCACCTGGTATGTGGAATATATGAATTACATATTCCACATACACTACAGTTTCACCAAATTCTCTCTATTCTTCTCTTGCCGCACCCTTCACTAAAAACTGTCCACAACAATTTTATATTTTTTTGACAAGAGGACAATGTAAATTACTCTAAGAGTAAAATACATTTTGCCCCCTCAACTTTTCATAAAACGACTCACAATTTCGTACCATTTTCATACAACCGTCAACTTTACTGTCAAATTGGTCGTTAAGTGGTGATGTGGCAAGCGCGGAACCCACTTTTTGCTCTCTTGGAATCCAAAGTTTTGTCACATGGTCAATTCATTTAATATTTATTTAAAAAATTAAAAACAGAAAAACGAAAAAAAAAAATAGAAAACTAATGAAAAGCCCTTATCCAAACAAAATATTAATTATAAACACTCAATAACAATTTATTAATAATAAGAACAACAATCTAAACAATATATTAATCATAAACACTCAAGAACAATTTATTAATAATAAGGACAACAAATAAACAAAAGAAAAAAACGGTGACATTTTCATAAATAAGTTAATCTTTGGCGGACTGATTGTTTATAAACAATTAGGTTAACTGTTTATACACAATTAGGTCAACTGTTTATACACAAGTCACTTGTGTATAAACAGTTGACCTAATCGTGTATACACAGTCAGTGCCACCAAAATTTAACTTATTTACAAAAATGCCACCGCCTCCTAAACTTCAACTTATGTACAAAAATACCAACGCCTCTTTTTTTTCCTTATTATTAATAAATTGTTATTAAGTGTTTATGATTAATTTTTTTTAATCTCAAGTGTAACATCCCGTCAAAAGTTTGTTATAAAATAATTCCCAAAGTGATATTTTGGACACGTGCATGCTAAATATTTACACGGAGTGTATAGTGTTTGACACTGTGTGCCATGTGATTGTACAGTGTGGTTGGGTGCGTGTGTGGTTTGAAATTCACAACCCTTTCAATTTATAGAAAGCCAGCTTGTGAAGTTTCCTCACCACCTACAAGGGATCTCTAACCTTCCATGGTGGAAGGAGAATACTCTGAGATATGATTCGAGAGTCTTTGGCCAAAGCATACGAATATGACTTAGGAAGTTTGTTTCAAATCATATTCAAATGAATCATATAGAGAAGTATCACATTGGATAGTAGGCATGAAACTAACTATCACTCAAACAATGTGATTAGGAGTATTGTATTAGAGAAGAACCGTATTGCGTTGTAATTGTAACTGGATAGGTTCTCCAACCACTTCTTCTTAGCTTGGGTAGCCATGACATACTGCTAGGTGTCACTCATGGTTTGTGGAAGCCCTGAAGACTAGCAAACACTAATCTTCATTCAAGGGAGAATTAAAATGTAGTTTCAATTCACAATCGATAGTTAAGAGTAACAATCGCCCACTGCCTCGCTAATTGGAACCTAATGGATCGTACACCAAGTAAGGATGAAAGTGAAGATATAAAGGGATGGATAAGCAATTAAATTGTTTAATTGAGAATGGTCAAGATTAATTAATTAGTTAATTATAATTATACAAAAGGTTCGTATTGGGCTTTTAAGTTGGTTTTGGGTTTCGGGGCCCAAAAGGGTTTTTGGTCCACAAGGCCCATTGAGTTTAGGTTGTATGACAACTAAAACTAAATGGAAATTAACCCAAAAACAAAGCCAAAACCGGCCTAGGGTGAGTGATGGCAAACTTGGGTTAATTGCAAGTTTGCCACTCACATGTGAGGTGGTATAAAGGCAATTTTATAGCCATTATCCTTCAAGGGGTTTTCTTGAGGCAAAGTGGAGAAACTTTTTCTCTCATTTTCTTCAAGGGAGGCCGGCCACTTAGAGAAGATTTTGACACACCCCACCCTCGATACCCACGTGGATACCGAGTTCCAGCGTGCTGGCGGACACTCGTAAGTGACGAAGCCATTAAATGCATGACAACACTTAGTGGAAACAAAACTTAATTGTAATAAAGTTACGAAAATTCAATGTCAATATGCATATGGTTCAGAGCGTACTAATTTTGAAACAGCGGAAACCAACAATAAAATAAGTTCCTAGAATCTCTATCCATAACAGGGATGGATATTATTATAGAAACTGAAAGGAAAGATAAATCCCTACATGGTCGGGATGGATGATCAGAGCTGCCACGCAAAAGCCTCGACTTCGCCGGATGCACTATCACTATGTCCTGAAGGGGGCGCAAAAACAAAAGTGTGAGTGGACAAAAATAAAGTTTTCGCAAAACCTTTCTCTTTTCAATATACTAACCCCCTGTTTGAAATCCAGTATAATCGTAGAAACATACTATCGTAATATAGTTCAAAAGGTACTTCATGAGTATAACTGAAACACTTAAAAGTATAAAATTCATAAATCACAATTCGTAATTCCAATAAAATATATAAGGGAAAACCAACACAGGGTATATGCGCGATCACCCATGTACGAGTTGAGGAACAGCCTCTCAATCACCGTACAAGCACTTTACGTTATCCATTAATTTGTACTCCTAGTACCACACACATGTAAGCACTTGCGCCGCAGCGCGTCACACCCGAGTCCTTACGTAGTGAGGCCTTTTCCCCATAAACAAAAATAAACGTAAGACAAGCTTGCACTAAGGTATTTACCGGACAATACCCCTGGAGTACAGTGCGTGTGACCCAAACATGTGAGACTTGTCCTACGGCCGTGAGACGGTACTACAACGTAGTGAAAGCATACCAAGTGTGTTTGAAAACATACATACATACTCATGTGTTTAGACATAGGATACAAGATTCCTTTCATAATTCCCAAATATTTAATATTGCATAAATAATATCTTTTCTCAAAATCACATATCAAATACCATTTCATATTTATGCAAAAGTAAGATCATAGTGTAAACCATTTCATAAGGTATATCCATACTTTGGTATTGACACATCCCGATCCCGGACGAGCCAGGTGTCGGAAGTGCTGGCCGACACGCGTTAGCGTGACGAAAGCCAAAAAGAAAATTTAGAATAAAGGATAGAATATTGAATTAAAACAATAAGGTCAGAGTGCACGGAGTGTGCGGGCGGAAGAAATAATAGAATACACAGTAAGAGTAGGGTAAGGGATACAAAGATATACAAACGTAGAAAATCCCTACATTGTCATACCACCGCGCCATCGACGTCGCAAGCTCCCAGCCAACTAACCTGGAGGGGCGCAAAACATAAAACGGTGAGTGGGTCAAAAAGCAAAGTTTGATAAAACCGTTGTTTTCAAAAGTTTTAGTAACCCCTCGTTTGAAAACAAGTATAATTTGAGAAAATACGTCATACCCGTAGGCATGAACCTCAAAATACTGTCGTGAAAACATGCGGGTACTCCCCGCTAATACTCTACTGATATTTGCTCACCCATATGTAAACACACATGCCCAAGGGGCTAAATCCCACAAGGAACAAGCTAGGTATAAAAGTAATACGCTGAGTACTACAATGACGCGAGTCTAGCGCTAAGCGCTGGTGCACAAAGTGCGGTCACACAAGCTCGAGTTGCCTAATGCAACCTAGAACAGGCTAGTACCTACAATGGATCCAAAGCTGCGTAGCGGTACTGATAGTGACTACTCCAAACGTCAAGGCTAGTCCTGGCCACAAGACTGAGTACTAATACCTGGGGTGTATACATCTACTGATGAGCAACAGTATGAAAACATGCATGACAATATAATACGAATGTTCTACCTCCAACAAACGTATATGATATGCAACTACGCTAACAGTTTAAAGAAAGCGTTAGAAGCCATACGTATATATATATACTTTTATCAAACAAGGACCCACTCACTCACCTGTAGGTAGCCGGGTCGATGTACCCCGTCCTGGGTAGCCCCGGTAGTCCTCTGGATAGGCCCCACCTATATGAGATATCACCGGTAAAATGATTAAACTCATAAAGGTCACTAATTAACGAATTAATTAAACCTATCCCTTGCTCTTGCAATTTGGAGGTCCAAAACACCTCAAAAATTAAAATGCATACTACCCCGAGGTAGTACACGTCGTCACGAGTCGACCCGTGAAAACAGAACTCGATTTGGACCTCCCACGCGCCCTCACGCGCGGCTTGAAGATCGGAGCCTATGGCTCCACGCGCAGCTCCACGCGCGGCTCACGCGCGAGTTGGTCAACTGAGCCGGTCAGCCGGTCAACTCGGCTCGGCTCAAGCCGGTCAACAAGGCTCGGCTCAAGCCGTCAACGCGGCTCGGCTCAAGCCGGTTCGGTCAATGCTGACGTCAGCAAGTCCGGTCTGAACCGGTCTGCTGACGTCAGCAAGGCCGGTCCAACCCGGTCCGATGACGTCAGCGCCGGTCATCCCTGCCAGAATTCCGGTCGCCGGCCGCCGGAATCTGGAAAAAGTGGCCGGATTCTGGGTAAAACTTCAGAGCTTCATAACTTCTTTGTTTTAAGTCCAAATTGGACGATTCAAGTACCAAAATGAAGCTAGAGATGAGGAGAACAAGATTGTACCATTTTGGGGACCAAAAACTGGCCAGAAGTGGCCTGAAATTGAGGGAGAAGTCACGGTGCAAAAAGGCCGATCTGGTTTCTTCGATTCTTGGCCAAACGTGATCATCCAAAGCTTGAACAAGGTACTTGGGACATCCAGGAGTCCAATGGTGATCAGTTTGAAGTGATTTGGGTTCGTTTTTGGGAGAAGAAAGCTGAGAGAAAATGGTCCAAACTCAAGCCACGGGGTGGCTTGAGTAAATCCACCAGTTTGAAGGGTTCTCAGCACCAGGTCACCCACACCTGGGATGCTGGGTTCAGAAGAAAAGAACAAGGTTTGCAGTTTTGTGGGTTGCAGGTTGGTGTTGTCAAAGTGCCAAGGGGGAAGGCACGGCAAAGGTTGAAGTTTGCAGAAACAAAGAGAGGGAGGAAGAAGAAGGGAGGAGATAGGGACAAAACAGACAAAATCCCAGGTTTCCAGGGATTGGGCACATGGCCTGCAGCCAATTGGGCCCCAGCCCAAACCAGACAAAACAGACCCAAATGAAATACGGAAAATGCCGAAAATCGACGTCCGTAAAATCTTCGTTCGGAGTCCGAACGACGTACGGCTCGCGTCTACGCGTTCGTAGCGACGAGCACGTCAAGAAAACACAATTGGATGTGTCGTACGAGTTACGACACAAAAGTCAACCGAAAAGTCAACCCAGGGGTAAAAACGTCATTTCCCACTTCCAGGAATAAAATAAATTAAATTTTGAACGGGCTGTGACAGGTATAATACCACAATCACCATTTAAATCCATTTCCCAATTTGTAACCATAAATAAATTAAATATGGTTGCATAAACAATTATCAACATGTATATATATTTATAAATAAATATATATCTATAAGCATGCTTCGAAAACCATTTAAAACTATATAGAAATCAAATTCTTATTTATTTTCAATCATAAAAACCATTTAATAAAGCAAAGGTCCAATCACAGGTGATCGGGAGTGAAATCTCCCTCGGTGTTGCCCTCCTCGGTGTGTGGAGTCGAAGAATTACCTATTTAATATTAGGGAACAATTTAGAACTTCCCTAAAATAAATTAAAAATAGGCCTTAAAGAAAAATCCCCCAAAAATATTATTATTTTAGCGAAAACGGGCTCGAAAAATGATTTCCGGGCCCCGAAAACCCTACCGCCGCCGTCCACCGCCGCCCGCGTCGCCGCACGCGCCGCCACGCCCCGGGAAACGGTCGGACGCGCCGCCACGCGCTGGGAGGAGCCTTCATGCGCCTGCCACGCGCTGGCACGCGCCGGCACGCGCTGGCACGTGTCGCCTTGCGCTAGCGCGTGTCGCCCACGCGCGGCACGCGCCTGCTGACGTGTCCCCCACGCGCGGCTGATGTCAACCACGCGCCTGCTGACGTCAGCACCGTTAAAGTTAACGGAATATACCTTTTTGGACGGAATATGCTGACGCCGTTAGGAATATTCCGTTACCGTTAACGGAATATTCCTCTGTCTTCTTCCTTGCGCCTGTCGCCGGAGCCGCCGCCGTCTGGTTCGCCGGAATTTCTGGAAAATTTTCTGAAAATGTCCAAAACTTTAAAAATTCATATCTTCTTCGTTCTTTGGCCAAATTTAACGTGCCATATATCAAAATGAAGGTATTGACAAGTAGAATAATTTCATACCAATTTGAGGCCGGAAAAATGGCCGGATATGGTCTGAAATTGGCCGGGAAGCTTCGGGAAACCCTAATTCCGTTCTCCTTCAAAACTGCACCAAATTCGACGTTCTTTATATCGATTTGAACCTACTCAATCCAATAAAACCAATGGTAATGGTTTCGAGGCTTACCTATGTCGGGATTGTACAGAAACTTGAATGGCAATTCGTCATTTTCGTTCCGGCGTCGGTTTGGACAATTGGGCTCGATTTTGGAAATTCTAAAATCACAGCCTCATCCAGCATGACGAGACGATCGAGATGGTATGGATTTTGAGCAACGGTTCGACGGTTTTGTGATTCGTCCAAAGGTTAGGGTTTCTGTACACAAAACCGAAACCCTAACCTTGGGACGAATCACAAAACCGTCAAACCGTTGCCCAAAATCAATACCATCATGATCGTCTCATCATTCTAGACGAGGCTGTGATTTTAGAATCTCCAAACTCGAACCCGATCGATCAAACCGACCTCAGAACGGTTTCGGCAAACTGTCCGTCAATTTCCTGTGCAAACCAGACCAAGGTAAGCCTCGAGACCATTACCATTGGTTTTATTGGATTGAGTAGGTTCAAATCGATATAAAGAGTGCCGAATTTGGTGCAGTTTTGAAGGAGAACGAAATTAGGGTTTCCCGAAGCTCCCGGCCAATTTCAGGCCATCTCCGGCCATTTTTCCGGCGTCAAATTGGTATGAAAATATTCTACTCGTCAATACCTTCATTTTGATATATAGCACGTTAAATTTGGCCAAAGAACGGAAAAGTTATGAATTTTTGAAGTTTTGGAATAAATTCGGAAAATTTCCCAGAATTCCGGCGAACCAGACGGCGGAGGACGGCGGCGGCGGCGGCGGCCGGCAAGCGGAAGAAGACAGAGGAATATTCCGTCAATGGTAACGGAATATTCCTGACGACGTCAGAATATTCCGTCAGAAAGGTATATTCCGTTAACTTTAACGGCGCTGACGTCAGCATGCGCATGGGGGTGACGTCAGCAGACGCGTGTGGCCCATGGCGACACGTGCCAGCGCGTGCTAGCGCGTGGCCGGCGCGTGCCAGCTCGTGGCCGACGCGTGGCGGCTCCTCCCGGCACGTGGCGCCGCGTCCAACCGTTTCCCGGCGCGTGCGGCGGCGGTGGACGGCGGCGGTAGGGTTTTCGGGCCTCGGAAATCGTTTTTCGAGCTCGTTTTCACCAAAATAGTATCATTTTTGGAATATTTTTCTATAGGACCTATATTAATTTATATTAGGGAGGTTCTAATTTTTCCCCTAATATTAAATAGGTAATTCTTCGGCGCCACACTTCGAGGAGGGCAACATCGAGGGAGATTTCACTCCCGATCACCTGTGAGTGGACTTTTGTTTTCATACGTGGTTTATATGCTCAAAAATAATTATTGAAATGGTTTCTTACATGATTTTAAATGTTTTGGGACATGTTTATATATATATATATATGTTGGTATTCAATTATGCAACCATATGGTATTTATTTATGGTTATATATTACGAAATGGTTTGAGATATGATTATATACATGGATATATTTTATGAAATGATTTTGAGGGTTGAATATATTTATATGGAAATATTGATATTTAATTATTGGCTTCTACGCATGATTATGTTCGATTATACAAGGTTTGAATATTTGGGAAATTATGAAGTATATGATTGTAACATCCCGTTCAAAATTTAATTTATTTTATTCCCGGAAGTGGGAAATGACGTTTTTGCCCCTGGGTTGACTTTTCGGTTGACTTTTGCGTCGTAACTCGTACGACGATTCCACCTGTATTTTCTTGACGTGCTCGTCGATACGAATTCGTAGACGCGAGCCGTACGTCGTTCGGACTCCGAACGAATATTTTACGGGCGTTGATTTTCGACGTTTCCCGTAATTCACTTTTGGACTGTTTTGAATTATTTGGGCTGGGGCCTAATTGGCTGCAGGCCATGTGACCAATCCCTGGAAACTTGGGATTTTGTCTGGCTTTGGCTCTTTGTGGCCGAGCCCCTCCTCCCTTCTTCTTCCTCTTTGTTCAGCAAGCTTCATCACCCAAACCGTGGCCTTCTTGGCCATCTTGTTGACAGCCACCTTCACCAATCTTCACCCAAAACGAACCCAGCAACCCAGGTGTGGGTGTCCAGAAACCTGGACAAACCCAGGAACCCAGAACCAGGAAAATCTCTCAAGCCACCTGTGGCTTTCTTCTTGGCCATTCTCGGTGTTTTCGACCTCGATGGTCCTCCCTGTGACCACCAAACCACTCCTCGAGGTCCCTGCAACCTCAGACGAACCTTGCCTGGCCGAGAATTTGAGTTCTGGGAATCGGCCATTTTCCAGCCGAGTTGCTTCCTCAATTTCAGGCCACTTCTGGCCAGTTTTTGGTCCCCAAAATGGTAAAATCTTGTTCTCCTCGTCTCTAGCTTCATTTTGGTACTTGAATCGTCCAATTTGGACTTAAAACGAAGAAGTTATGAAGCTTTGAAATTTCCCCAGAAATCCGGCAATTTTTCCAGATTCCGGCGACGGCGACGGCGGCGCTGGCGGCGGCGGCGACCGGAATCCTGGCAGGGATGACCGGCGCTGACGTCATCGGACCGGGTTGGACCGGCCTTGCTGACGTCAGCAGACCGGTTCTGACCGGACTTGCTGACGTCAGCATTGACCGAACCGGCTTGAGCCGAGCCGCGTTGACGGCTTGAGCCGAGCCGTGTTGACCGGCTTGAGCCGAGTCGAGTTGACCGGCTTGAGCCGAGCCGAGTTGACCGGCTGACCGGCTCAGTTGACCAGCTCGCGCGTGAGCCGCGCGTGGAGCTGCGCGTGGAGCCATAGGCTCCGATCTTCAAGCCGTGCGTGAGGGCGCGTGGGAGGTCCAAATCGAGTTCTGTTTTCATGGGTCGACTCGTGACGACGTGTACTACCTCGGGGTAGTATGCATTTTAATTTTTGAGGTGTTTTGGACCTCCAATTTGCAAAAGCAAGGGATAGGTGTAATTAATTCGTTAATTAGTAACCTTTTTGAGTTAATCATTGTACCGGTGATTTCTCATATAGGTGGGGCCTATCCAGAGGACTACCGGGGCTACCCAGGACGGGGTACTTCGACCCGGCTACCTACAGGTGAGTGAGTGGGTCTTTGTTTGATTAATATATACATATACGTATGGTTTTTCAACGCTTTCTTTAACTGTTAGCGTAGTTGCATATCATTACGTTTGTTGGAGGTAGAACATTCGTATTATATTGCCATGCATGTTTTCATACTGTTGCTCATCAGTAGATGTATACACCCCAGGTATTAGTACTCAGTCTTGTGGCCAGGACTAGCCTTGACGTTTGGAGTAGTCACTATCAGTACCGTTACGTAGCTTTGTATCCATTGTAGGTACTAGCCTGTTCAAGGTTGCATTAGGCAACTCGAGCTTGTGTGACTGCACTTTGTGCACCAGCGCTTAGCGTTAGACTCGCGTCATTGTAGTACTCAGCGTATTACTTGTATACCTAGCTTGTTCCTTGTGGGATTTAGCCCCTTGGGCATGTGTGTTTACATATGGGTGAGCAAATGTCAGTAAAGTATTAGCGGGGAGTACCCGCATGTTTTCACGACAGTATTTTGAGGTTCATGCCTACGGGTATGACGTATTTTCTCAAACTATACTTATTTTCAAACGAGGGGTTACTAAACTTTTGAAAACAACGGTTTTATCAAACTTTGCTTTTTGACCCACTCACCGTTTTATGTTTTGCGCCCCTCCAGGTTAGTTGGCTGGGAGCCTTGCGACGTCGATGGCGCGGTGGTATGACGATGTAGGGATTCTTATACGTTTGTATATCTTTGTATCCCTCTTATAGTGTATTCTAACAATTCTTCTTCCGCACTCTGTTCTTACTATTCAATATTCTATCCTTTATTCTAAATTTTCTTTTTGGCTTTCGTCACGCTAACGCGTGTCGGCCAGCACTTCCAACACCTGGCTCGTCCGGGATCGGGATGTGTCAATGATATTCTTCACTTCTACACTTGATATATGTATGTATGTTTTCAAACACACTTGGTATGCTTTCACTACGTTGTAGTACCGTCTCACGGCCGTTGGACAAGTCTCACATGTTTGGGTCACACGCACTGTACTCCAGGGGTATTGTCCGGTAAATACCTTAGTGCAAGCTTGTCTTATGTTTATGTTTATATTTGGGGAAAAGGCCCCACTACGTAAGGACTCGGGTGTGACGCACAAATGCGCAAGTGCTTACATGTGTGTGGTACTAGGAGTACAATTTAATTGAATAACGTAAAGTGCTTGTACGGGGATTGAGAGGCTGTTCCTCAACACGTAGATGGGTGATTGCTTATATACCCTGTGTTGGTTTTCCTATATTTATATTATTGGTATATTTGATGAAAGGACTATTGGAAATATGATTTGCTATCTACGGATTTTTTATATTGATATACGTTTTCAGCTATACTTATAAAGTACGTTTTGATACATACTAAGATAGTATGATTTTGCAAATATACTGGATTTCAAACAGGGGGTTATTATGTTGAAAAGAGAAAGGTTTTGCGGAAACTTTTATTTTCGTCCACTCACACCTTTGTTTTTGCGCCCCCTTCAGGACCTAGTGATAGAGCATCTAGTGAAGCCGAGGCATCCGAGTGGCAGCTCTGATTCTATTTCCCGACCATGTAGGGATTTATCTTTTCTGTTATTCAGTTTCTTTAATAATATCCATCCCTGTTATGGATAGAAATTCTAGGAATTTGATACATTATTTGTTTCCGCTGTTTCAAATTAGTACGCTCTGAACCTTGTGCATGTTGACATTAATTTCCGCAACTTTATGGTAATTTAATTTACTTAAACTAAGTGTTGTCATGCATTTAATGGCTTCGTCACTTACAAGTGTCGGCCAACACGCCCGAACTCGGTATCCACGTGGGTATCGAGGGTGGGGTGTGTCACGGGTTGCATCTAAATTCTCGACTTCTTGACACATAGCTTGCAAATACTCGTCAGAATGTAAACCATACTAGTTCTGAACTCTTAGAGATGTTACATTGATTTCCATAGGCAAGACTGCATCTTGGCCATACGTTAGAGCAAATGGGGTGGTCCATGTCCCTGATCTTTTTAAGGTCCTGTTGGGATTCCTTTCGAGTGCAAATATAAGGATAGTATAGTGGCACAAGTAAGGGTGTCGAACCACAAGGACTGAGAAACAACTTAGTAAAACCTTTGACTCTTACAAATTAACAGTAGTTAAAGACTCCTATGACTTAAAATTGGGGGTTTGAGTAATTTTGGAAAAGAGATAAAAACTGAAAGAAAGAGGAAAAATTAGAACAATCGAAAAACAAACCAAAGACATAGAATAGGTTAGAAACGTTTTTAAGACATAAATCTGACTTCAAATGGACAAAAGTCTTCCCCTAAACATTCTTGAATCAGTGATATGATCTTTTAACTTATCCCTTTCAAATGCACAACTAAGATGTTCACATATCTAGCATGGCATATAACTAGACTATATGAATCCTCTCTTACTTTGCATGTTAGATGCATGGCATATACATTAAACTTATATTTGTAGGTGCAACCTAACATGGCATAAACTCATATTTAGCACTTAGAAACTCATTAAGAATGAAGAAGATTCTGAACATCACATGAACCCTAGAACATGGCATTTGTCCCGGAACTTCATGGAATCAATTTACATGATTAGTTCTTAACCTAACCACATGTTGCTAATGAATGAAAGAAGATATGGCAGTCATCCTTATCATTCTCAACAGAAAGCAAACATAAACAAGGTAGCTAAGCTTGAAAATATGTGCTTGAAATGATTGAAATAGAAAACTGATTCTAGCTTGCAAATGAAATTGATAAACTAAAACTGCATCATAACATTAATTCAATCATGTCTAGGGCTTCATAGCAGCCCTAAGTATCCATAGACTTAATCAGAAAAATAACAAAATACATAAAAGTTAGGAAGGCTAGAACCTAGAAAAAGCTCAAGGTGGAGGACTCTTTCTCCAGATTCCCTTCTCTCCAGATTCTCTATTTTTTTTGTTGTTATTTTTCTCCTAAAAGGCTTTAGAAGTTATGTAACATCTGACACATTGACTCTCATTTAAAGCTCATTACAACCAGCTTTTAGTATAGAAGTAACTGAAAGCTAGCTGTTATCAGATTTTGTTACTAAACAGCTCCTCTTTATTCTGTTATAACTTCATCTCAAAACCTCCAGATCACAAGCTGTAAAGACGATCAGAAAGAAGACTTCCAAGGCTTTCCAACCATATATGTCCTATTTTCTAATTCGCTCTGAGCACTTCGAGGCAAAGCTCGCAAGTTGCCCGTTCTGCAAGGGCCTTTTCTGGCGGATCTTGGGCCACTTGTTACAATATTCAAAATAAGATGATTTCTTCAAGTCCTTACTTTCATCTTGAAATACAATACAAAAAACAAAATACCTTGTGATGCATAGAGATTTTAAGTTAAAAACCTAAATAAAAGAGGGCCTAAAAATATAACTGTATGCACTTCAACAAATACCCCCAAACTTAGATTTTGCTAGTCCTCGAGCAAACCAAAACTAAAAGAAACAAAAACAACACAAAAGACAAAAACAAGTTAATCTAAGACCAATTATGTTGGTGAGACGAATGCATTCAGCTTATGCATCAAGACTTTAAACCTATAGGCATCCCTAGTAGGAGGAGTTGTGTCTCCTAAGGGTTTAATAGTGACGGTACCCATAAACGTCTGAAACAACCTACAAAACAACAATTATAGCACTTTTGAAACAAGATAATAAGAATCAAAGCTCAACTATGCCTTACACTCCTAACTTTGACTTCACCTTTCCAGCAATCAAATCTGCATGTTAATGAGGTGCTCTAGCTCAATTTCAACCTCTTACTAAGTTAAAAGCTCAAGCAAGGAAGATAAGATTCGTCTCAACTCTAATCTCACAGATGCACTCTTTCACTTGATTCCTAGGGCTTGCCCTCAACAAGTATATGTGAGTGAAGTTATATAATGAAAAGCAAGATATTCTCGCACATAATTCAATTAGAAACAAAAGAACTTTCTGGACAAGATCTCATGAAAGGAATCAAATACTAAGAATAAGATATCACACATACTTACTAACACCCATGAATACATCCTCAAAGATCAGCTAGGTCTTTCATAAGGTTGTAATGTAAGGGTTTTAGGGTAGGGTCTATGAAAGGATGGATAAGGATTACTAGAACCTGAGATATACCAAAGTGTCTTCCTTGCAAAGCCAGCATGCTTTCCTCTTGAATTGATCTTCTGTACTTGTTCTTGGCGTCCAGGACCCATGGATTTAGAAATTGCATAGCCTAACATCGTCTCAATGAGTTCATTCATGGGTGATAATAAGCACAAATATCCACAAAAGGGAATAACTCTTAGTATTCAATCAAAAATGAATAATGAGATCATTTGAAATGAATTTGAAAGAAAATGATAGGAATAGAAACAGTTTAATCTCTCTGAAAGAAGCAAATAGGCACAAAATTTCACAAAAGGTAGTCTCCACTATCCTTCTTCTAAGGCTTGAACTAGTAACTTTTCACAAGTATTCTTAGAACTAAGAGCAATGGTGTTATATGGCAGATACAACAACTTTCAAAGCACATCTAAAGTTATGATTGCAAGACTAAGTTAAACATTTACATTCCCATTATTTAATTGCAAATAGCTCTAATCATGACTCAAAAAACCTAAAAGTTCAATACCATACACCCCCAAACCTAAACTAAGCATTGTCCTCAATGATTACAAATGAACTAAATGAATGCAATGCAAAGTGTGGCAACGAATGGCGTAGTATAAAAACTAACATTAAACAAAGACAAAATAAAGGATAAAAAGAAAAACCAAGTTAGGTTGCCTCCCAACAAGCGCTTTAGTTTATGTCTAGGCAAGACATGATGTGAAGTTATGTGGCTGATAGTGGTGGTTGGTGGAGAGTCTCAACAACCTCAGGAATTGGTTTATAAGCATCATAGTATGGCTTAAGACGATGGACATTCACTTTGAAAATGTTCCCTGTCTGGATGTTTTGAATGTCCACTGCACCATGAGAATAAACATTAGTGACAAGAAACGGACCATACCAACGGGAACGAAGCTTACCAGGGAAAAGCCTAAGGCGTGAATTGAATAAAAGAACTTTCTGCCCAATCTCAAACGATTTCCTATGGATTGCTTTGTCATGATATGCTTTGGTCCTTTCTTTGTAAATTCAAGAGCTCTCATATGCATCATTCCTTAACTCATCAAGCTCACTGAGTTGAAACCTCCTCAAATGGCCTGCCTCCTTTAGATCAAAATTGAGCTTTTTTATTGCCTAATAAGCTCTATGTTCCAGCTCCACGGGAAGATGGCAAGGCTTTCCATAGACAAGTCGGAAGGGTGACATGCCTATGAGAGTCTTATATGCTGTTCTATAAGCCCATAATGCATATCATGCAAGCGCAGCGACCAATCTTTTTGAGTAGGGCCTACAGTCTTCTCAAGGATTTGTTTGACTTCATGGTTAGAGATTTCAGCTTGTCCGCTCGTTTGAGGGTGGTAAGGTGTGGAGACCTTGTGCATGACTCCATAACGTTTTAATAAAGCCTCAAACGATCGGTTGCAAAAATGTGTACCTCCATCACTGATTATAGCTCGGGGAGTTCCAAATCTAGCAAATATGTATTCTTTAAGGAAACTGAGAACCACTTTAGAGTCATTAGGCCTAGTGGGGGTTGCCTCAACCCACTTCGAAACATAATCAACAACAAGCAATATGTATAAACAACCATGAGAATTAGGAAAAGGTCCCATGAAATCAATGCCCCAAACATTGAAAATTTCAACAACTAGAATTGGTTTAAGGGCATTTGATCACGAGAACCTAAATTTCCTGTACGTTGGCAGCGATCACATGTGACAACAAACTCACAAGCATCCTTGAAAAGGCTAGGCTAATAGAAACCACTTTGAAGAACTTTAAGAGCTGTTTTCTTTGCTCCAAAATGACCTCCACAAGGTGAATCATGACAGAATGTTAAAATGGAATGAAATTCAGATTCAGGTACACACCTTCTTATGCTCAGATCTGGGCAATATTTCCATAAAAATGGATCATCCCAAATGTAATACTTAACTTGTTTCACTAGCTTGTCTTTTTGGAATCGACTAAATGTGCTAGGAACCTGCTTGGTGGCCAAGTAATTGATAATGTCTGCGAACCAAGGATATGCAATGTTAAGGGCATAGAGCTGCTCATCTGGAAAGTTTTCTTATAATGGCATGTGATCTTCTTCTTCATTAGATGAATACACTAAACGGCTAAGATGATCTGCCACAATGTTTTCTGAACCTTTCTTATCTCGAATCTCCACATCAAACTCCTGGATTAGAAGCATCCAACGAATCAACCTCGGCTTGGCATCTTTTTTGGTAAGGAGATATTTTAAAGCTGCATGATCAGAATAGATAATCACTTTAGTACCAATTAGATAAGATCTAAACTTTTCTAGACCAAAAATAACAGCAAATAACTCCTTTTCAGTTGTTGAATAATTAAGTTGTCCATCATTTAAAGTACGGCTAGCATAATAAATGACATGGGGAGGCTTGTTCACACGCTGCCCTAAAACAACTCCTACTGCATAATTTAAGGCATCACGCATAAGCTCAAATGGATTGCTCCAATCTGGTGGCATTATGATAGGGGCAGTAGTAAGGAGTCTTTTGAGCGTCACAAAAGCTTCATGGCACTTGCTATTGAACTCAAATGGTGCATCTTTAGCTAGCAAGTTGCATAAAGGCCTTGCAATCTGAGAAAAGTCCTTGATGAACCGACGATAAAATTCAGCATGTCCAATAAAAAATCGGAGTTCCTTCACTGATGTAGGGGGCAACAACCTGTTCACTACTTCCACCTTGGCTTTGTCTACTTCAACCCCACGAGCAGAAACCACATCGCCTAACACAATGCCTTGTTGCACCATGAAAAGGTAAAGGAAAATGATCCTTATGAGTTGTTGCATTGAGCTTGCGATAATCAGTGCACACCCTCCAACCTGTTTGCACTTTTGTTAGCACCATGTCATCATGTTTGAGGATTCTGGAATCACAGTCTCGTCAAGAATGACGACACGATTGTAATGGTTATAATCTTGCGTGACGGTTCGACGGTTTTGTGATTCGTCCAAAATTTAGGGTTTCGTGTGTACAGTTTGAGTTTTGGCCGAGAGAGAGAGAAAGAGAGAGAGATCGTGAATTTGAGAGTGAGGGAATTGTGTTGCTGCATAGCAGCCAACCCACAACCCAAAAACCCTAATTTCAACTTACGGTGTGGAAATTACTAAAATGCCCCTACACTTTAAAGTTTTGTAAAATGTTCGTTTTAACTCCGAATTGAGTTCCGCTTGCGTCCACGTGTTCGTATCGACGGGTACATCTTGAATATGTAAAGAAAATAATTTTCACATGTCGTCTCGAAAAGTCAACAAAAGTCAACATTTGTCATTAGGGGTATTTTGGTAATTTTACATAAAATTTTGGGACGGGTTGTAACATCTTGAGTGCTTTGGGCTAAAGAGCTCACTTGTCCAGCCAATGTACTCATGATTTCTTCAAGAGGCTTGCGTGGCGCAGCTTGGGGAGGTTGCAGATTTTGCACATTGTTATTGTTTCCCCATCTAAAATTTGGATGATTCCTCCATCCTGGGTTGTAAGTTGAAGCAAATGGATCATTTCTAGGTCTCTGATTTCCTTGAAATCCTCCTACCATGTTTGCTTCTTCATGAAACCCTTGGACTTGAGGACATGCCTCAGATGAATGTCCTGCATGGAACACACTTGACAAACAGCAACAACTTGCTTTTGGGACACAAGTTGCTTAACAAGGTTAGTTAATTCAGAAATTTGAGAGCTATCATTAGAAGTACTAACCTCATAAACCTTCTTAGTTTGTCGATTTCTGAAACTAAATTGCTTCGTATTTGAAGCAATGTCCTCAAACATTGTCTTGGCTTGATCAGCCGTCTTGTTCATCAAACCACCAGCAGTAGCATCCACCATCATACGATCAGAATCAAGCAATCCATCATAGAAATATTGCATGAGCAACCATTGTTCCAAGTTGTGGTGAGGGCAAGAATGCAACAGAGTTTTGAAACGGTCCCAATACTCAAGGAAAAACTCTCCATCATTTTACACAATTGACATGATTTCGCGCCTAAGCTTGTTAGTGCGTTGAGCTGGGAAAAATTGTTGCAGAAACTTGGAAGCTAGCACATCCCAAGTTTCAATGGATCCGGATGGAAGAGTGTGCAGCCATGCCTTACCCTTCTCCCTTAATGAAAAGGGAAAGAGCCTAAGATGTATCTCTTGAGGGGTCATGCCCTGGATCTTAATGGTATTGCACACCTCTACAAACTCCTTGATATGCAAATGGGGGTCCTCACCTGCCAAACCATTAAATTTAGGTAAAAGATGAATCATACCTGATTTGAGTTCGAAGTTCTCCACAGTGGTCTCGGGATAATGAATACATGAAGACTCCTCACTGATTCTGGGAATTGCATACTCCTTCAAAGCACGATTAGCCTCATCATCATTGTTGTTGTTGTTTGCCATGGCCATCTCGTCTTCCTCAAATTCAGCCTTGGGTGAGGGTGACTTAGGTGTATGTGATTCTAAGTGGCAAGGAGAACTTGGCAAAGATTGAGTTTTGAGAATCCTCACAAGTTTGAGTGTACGCCTCTTACCAGAACTTGACTGAACCACCCTTTGTAGCTGCTCTAAATCAAATGGCTGCTGGAATGGATTGAAAGACATACAATTGAAAACAAAATAAATTAGGTTAGTAAGAAAAACTAAAAGATATTACAAAGTTGTATAAGCGCAATCCCCGGCAACGGCGCCATTTTTGTTGGGATTCCTTTCGAGTGCAAATATAAGGATAGTATAGTGGCACAAGTAAGGGTGTCGAACTACAGGGACTGAGAAACAACTTAGTAAAACCTTTGACTCTTACAAATTAACAGTAGTTAAAGACTCCTATGACTTAAAATTGGGGGTTTGAGTAATTTTGGAAAAGAGATAAAAACTGAAAGAAAGGGGAAAAATTAGAACAATCGAAAAACAAACCAAAGACATAGAATAGGTTAGAAACGTTTTTAAGACATAAATCTGACTTCAAATGAACAAAAGTCTTCCCCTAAACATTCTTGAATCAGTGATATGATCTTTTAACTTATCCCTTTCAAATGCACAACTAAGATGTTCACATATCTAGCATGGCATATAACTAGACTATATGAATCCTCTCTTACTTTGCATGTTAGATGCATGGCATATACATTAAACTTATATTTGTAGGTGCAACCTAACATGGCATATACTCATATTTAGCACTTAGAAACTCATTAAGAATGAAGAAGATTCTGAACATCACATGAACCCTAGAACATGGCATTTGTCCCGGAACTTAATGGAATCAATTTACATGATTAGTTCTGAACCTAACCACATGTTGCTAATGAATGAAAGAAGATATGGCAGTCATCCTTATCATTCTCAACAGAAAGCAAACATAAACAAGGTAGCTAAGCTTGAAAATATGTGCTTGAAATGATTGAAATAGAAAGCTGATTCTAGCTTGCAAATGAAATTGATAAACTAAAACTGCATCATAACATTAATTCAATCATGTCTAGGGCTTCACAGCAGCCCTAAGTATCCATAGACTTAATCAGAAAAATAACAAAATACATAAAAGTTAGGAAGGCTAGAACCTAGAAACAGCTCAAGGTGGAGGACTCCTTCTCCAGATTCTCAATTTTTTCTGTTGTTATTTTTCTCCTAAAAGGCTTTAGAAGTTATGTAACATCTGACACATTGACTCTCATTTAAAGCTCATTACAACCAGCTTTTAGTGTAGAAGTAACTGAAAGCTAGCTGTTATCAGATTTTGAAACTGAACAGCTCCTCTTTATTCTGTTATAACTTTATCTCAAAACCTCCAGATCACAAGCTGTAAAGACCATCAGAAAGAAGACTTCCAAGGCTTTCCAACCATATATGGCTCATTTTCTAATTCGCTCTGAGCACTTCGAGGCAAAGCTCGCAAGTTGGCCATTCTGTAAGGGCCTTTTCTGGCGGATCTTGGGCCACTTGTTACAATATTCAAAATAAGATGATTTCTTCAAGTCCTTACTTTCATCCTGAAATACAATACAAACAACAAAATACCTTGTGATGCATAGAGATTTTAAGTTAAAAACCTAAATAAAAGAGGGCCCAAAAATATAACTTTATGCACTTCAACAGGTCCTATACGCTCACAAGGTATCCCAGAGCTTTTCATGCCATCTCCTTGGATTATCATAAGTCATCTTCTTGATGATGTTCACCAGGACCTTGTTGTTGGCTTCAACTTGCCCATTAGATTGTGGATAATATGGACTTGACTGGACAATTTTGATTTTAAATTTTTCTACGAAGTCTAAGGTTTCCTTAGATATAAAGGATGGTCCCCTATCTGTTACGATAGTCTCAGGTATCCCATATCTGTGCAAGATCTTGCTCTCTATGAATTTGATAACCTTTGCAGAAGTGATCTTTTTTACAACAACTACCTCCATCCACTTAGTGAAATAGTCTATGGTCACAATGATGAAAGTATGCCCCTTGCTAGAGGGTGGATATATTTGTCCAATGAAGTCCATTGCCCAACCCCTAAAAGGCCATGGCTTGACTATGGGATTCATTGGGATGGCTGGAGCATGCTGAAGAGGACCATGTCTCTGGAAATCTTCACATCCTCTAGCATAAGCTTGACAATCTTTTTTAATATTTGGCCAGAAATTTCCATATCGTCTGATTAACCAACGCATTTTGACCACAGCTTGATGTGCACCACAAATACCTTCATGTACTTCAACCATTATTAAAATATTTCATGAGTGGGAGCCTTCAATCCCCATCCTCTGTCTCCATCTGCATTATATCTATCTCAAATTCCCTATCGAATACAGAGGGAAGAATCCTTGTGTGGATCTCAACCCATTCGTTGGCTTGACCAAACTGGACTTGTACTGACACGCCCCGCAACCGGACACGCCAGGTGTCGGGAAGTGCTGGCCGACACGTGTTAGGTGACGAAAGCCAATTAGAAAATTTAAGAATGAAATAAAGAATAAAGGAAATTGAATTGAATAAAGAAAAAGATCAAAGTACACGGAGTGTGCGGGCGGAAGAAATAACAGAATAATAAGTGTGAACAGAGTAAGGGATACAAATTTAATTACAAGTGTAGAGAACCCCTACATTGTCATACCACCGCGTCTCGACGTCACAAGCTCCAAGCCAACTAATCCTGGAGGGGCGCAAAACATAAAACGGTGAGTGGGTCAAAAAGTAAAGTTTGATAAAACCGTTGTTTTCAAAAGTCTAGTAACCCCTCGTTTGAAAACAAGTATAGTTTGAGAAAATACGTCATACCCGTAGGCATGAACCTCAAAACACTACCATGAAAACATTCGGTATAGTTTGATAATAATTTACTGACATGCTCACCCATATGTAAACACACAAGTCCAAGTGGCTAAACCACAAGGAATAGGCTAGGTAAAAAAAGTAATACGCTGAGTACTACAATGACGCGAGTCTAACGCTAAGCGCTGGTGCACAAAGTGCAGTCACACAAGTTTGAGTTGCCTAGTGCAACCTAGAACAGGCTAGTACCTACAATGGATCCAAAGCTGCGTAGCGGTACTGGTAGTGACTACTCCAAACGTCAAGGCTAGTCCTGGCCACAAGACTGAGTACTAATACCTGGGGTGTTATACATCTACTGATGAGCAACAGTATGAAAACATGTATGGCAATATAATACGAATGTTCTACCTCCAACAATCGTATATGATATGAACTATGCTAACAGTTTAAAGAAAGCGTTGAAAGCCATACGTATATATATACATTTATCAAACAAAGACCCACTCACTCACCTGTAGGTAGCCGGGTCGAAGTACCCCGTCCTGGGTAGCCCCGGTAGTCCTCTGGATAGGCCCCACCTATATGAGATATCACCGGTACAATGATTAAACTCATAAAGGTTACTAATTAATTAATTAATTAAACCTATCCCTTGTTTCTTCAACACGGAGGTCCAAAACACCTCGAAAAAAATCATACGTACTGCCCCTAGGTAGTACGCGTCGTCACGAGTCGCCTCGCGAAGACGGAATCGAAAAAGGAGTCCCCACGCACCCCCACGCGCGGCTCCAGGCGCTGCCTCACTTGTGGCTCACGCACCCCCATGCGCGGCTCCACGCGCAGCTCACGCGTGGCTCCACGCGCGGCTCAGCCAAGCCGGTCAGCGCCGGTCTGAACCGGTTCGCTGACGTGAGCAAGGCCAGTCTGACCCGGTTTGCTGACGTCATTGCTGACGTCAGCGCCGGTCATCCCTGCCAGAACTCCGGTCGCCGGAATCTGGAAATTTGGCCAGTTTTCTGGGTAATTTTCAAAGCTTCATAACTTCTTCATTTCAAGGCCAAATTGCACGATTCAAGTACCTAAATGAAGCTAGAAGTGAGGAGAATAATAATTTACCATTTTGGGGGCCAAAAACTGGCCGGAAGTGGCGTGAAATTGAGGAAGAAGCCACGGTGCAAAAAGGCCGATCTTGGTTTTGTTGATTCTCGACCAACCACTGTCATCCAAGGCTCGAGCAAGGTACAATGGACATTCAGGAACACAATGGTGAAAAGTTTGATGAGTTTTGGGCTCAATTTCAACGAGAAAAGGCCGAGGAAAAATCTCGGGCCTCGTCGGAAAATTTGGGAAATCAAGCCCGAGGCTTGAGCTGGGTTTGCAGGGTTCCAAACAGGGTATAAAGAGGTCGATGAAGGTGAGGTTAGTGATCTCACTTGGCCAAAGAATGGCTCAGTGAGGGTGAAGGAAGAGAGCTCGGGGTGCCTTGAGAAATTGTGAGGTTTGTGTTTGTGTGGTCTGCAGAGACCAAGAGAGAAGGGGGAGTGTCACAGCCCGTTCAAAATTTAACTTATTTTATTCCCGAAAGTGGGAAATGACGTTTTTGCCCCTAGGTTGACTTTTGCGTCGTAACTCGTACGACGCATCCACTTGTATTTTCTTGACGTGCTCGTCGATACGAATTCGTAGACGCGAGCGGGACGTCATTCGGACTCCGAACGAATATTTTACGGGCGTTGGATTACCGACGTTACCCGTATTTTATATTTCTGGACAGTTTGGTGGTTGGGCTGGGGCCCAACACCCTGTTGGCCCACGTGGCCTTGTCCCTTTGTCTCTGTTAGTCCCTCACTCTCTGCACACTCACTTTCTCCCTCTCTTTTTCTCTCCGTGGGTGCATAGTGCACACCGACGGAAACCCGTCGAATCGAAGCGAACGAAAATCACCACCTCCTTCGTCTCGACGCCGTGGACTCAACGGTGCAAACCGTTCGTCCAAACTCTCAACCGTTTGACGGGAAACGCAACCGGAAGAACCGGACCTTCTCGGCCATTTTCCGGCCAATCTAGACCGAGGTGAGGTTTCTAACCACCACCATTGTGTTCCTCTCATTGAGTAGACGAATTTTCATAGGTCGTTTGCCTGATTTGGTTGAGTTTTGACGTAGTTTGACTTTGCTACAGTGAACCACAACCTTCGAGGCAATTACAAGCCTTTTCCCGAGCTTGTACGACCAATCCAAAGGTACACCGCGATTCTACTCATCTCTAGCTTCATTTTGGTACTTGAATCGTCCAATTTGGACTTAAAACGAAGAAGTTATGAAGCTTTGAAATTTCCCCAGAAATCCGGCCATTTTTCCAGATTCCGGCGACGGCGACGGAGGCGCTGGCGGCGGCGCCGGCGACCGGAATCCTGGCAGGGATGACCGGCGCTGACGTCATCAGCTTGAACCGGCTTGAGCCGAGCCGCGGTGACGGCTTGAGCCGAGCCGCGTTGACGGCTTGAGCCGAGCCGTGTTGACCGGCTTGAGCCGAGCCGAGTTGACCGGCTCACCGGCTCAGTTGACCGGCTCGCGCGTGAGCCGCGCGTGGAGCCGCGCGTGGAGCCGAGCTCCCGACCTTCAAGCCGCGCGTGAGGGCGCGTGGGAGGTCCTTTTTCGAATCTGTTTTCACGTGTCGACTCGTGACGACGTGTACTACCTCGGGGTAGTATGCATGTTAATTTTTGAGGTGTTTTGGACCTCCAAATTGAGAAAGCAAGGGATAGGTGTAATTAATTCGTTAATTTGTTACCTTTTTGAGTTAATCATTGTACCGGTGATTTCTCATATAGGTGGGGCCTATCCAGAGGACTACCGGGGCTACCCAAGACGGGGTACTTCGACCCGGCTACCTACAGGTGAGTGAGTGGGTCTTTGTTTGATAAATGTATATATATACGTATGGTTTTTCAACGCTTTCTTTAACTGTTAGCGTAGTTGCATATCATTACGTTTGTTGGAGGTAGAACATTCGTATTATACTGCCATGCATGTTTTATACTGTTGCTCATCAGTAGATGTATAACACCCCAGGTATTAGTACTCAGTCTTGTGGCCAGGACTAGCCTTGACGTTTGGAGTAGTCACTATCAGTACCGTTACGCAGCCTTGGATCCATTGTAGGTACTAGCCTGTCTTAGGTTGCACTAGGCAACTCGGACTTGTGTGACTGCACTTTGTGCACCAGCGCTTAGCGTTAGACTCGCGTCATTGTAGTACTCAGCGTATTACTTTTATACCTAGCCTGTTCACTGTGGTTTAGCCACGTGGACTTATGTGTTTACATATGGGTGAGCAAATGTCAGTAAAGTATTAGCGGGGAGTACCTGCATGTTTTCACGACAGTATTTTGAGGTTCATGCCTACGGGTATGACGTATTTTCTCAAATTATACTTGTTTTCAAACGAGGGGTTACTAAACTTTTGAAAACAACGGTTTTATCAAACTTTGCTTTTTGACCCACTCACCGTTTTATGTTTTGCGCCCCTCCAGGTTAGTTGGCTGGGAACCTTGAGGCGTCGATGGCGCGGTGGTATGACGATGTAGGGATTCTTATACGTTTGTATAAATTTGTATCCCTTACCCTACTCTTACTGTGTATTCTTTTAATTCTTCCGCCTGCACGTTCCGTGCACTCTGACTTTATTGTTTTAGTTCAATATTCAATTCTTTATTCTCTAATATTCTTTTTGGCTTTCGTCACGCTAACGCGTGTCGGCCAGCACTTCCGACACCTGGCTCGTCCGGGATCGGGATGTGTCAGGGAGGCCGAGACAAAGCAGGGACAAAGATCCCAGATTTTCAGAGATAAGCCCACATGGGCCTGCAGACATTTGGGCCCCAGCCCAACAACCCAAACTGCCCAAAATTGAATTACGGGAAACGTCGAAAACCAACGTCCGTAAAATATTCGTTCGGAGTCTGAACGACGTCCCGCTCGCATCCACGCGTTCGTAACAACGAGCACGACAAGAAAATAAAAAGGGAAGAGTCGTACGAGTTACGACGCAAAATTCAAACGAAAAGTCAACCAGGGGCAAAAACGTCATTTCCTACTTCCGGGAATAAAATAAGTTAAAACTTTGAACGGGTTGTGACATGTACCTCATATGCTATCTGTGCCATATCATTGGCAGCTAAATTTTCACTCCTAGGAATATGCTGTGCAGTGATACAGTCATCCTAGGTTTTTACTAGGCATTCGACAACACACATATAACTGCCCATCACCAAATTTTTACATTTATACTTCTCTGTGAGTTGATTAATGACTAGCTCAGAATCCCCATACATGTCAACACTTTGTGCCCCCAAATCACTTAATAACTCCAATCCGATAATGAGTGTTTCATACTCAGCTCGATTATTAGTTATTCCTTCAAAGTTTAGCTAGAAGGAATAATGATGATGTTTGCCTCTAGGATTAACAAGCACTATTCTTGCACCAGCAGTTTTACTAGTGCAAGAACCATCAAAGAACAATTTTCAAGGAGTGAGCCATAAACCGGCTATATTTTTAGGGATTTCGAAAAGACAATCCTTCTCATTTTTAGCTAGTAGGTTAGACACCGTTGTTCTCGTTTTTAGCTAGTAGGTTAGACGCCAGCAGTGATCCTAATCTTGATTAAGTGATTAATGCGGTATAAATTGCATCGTATAATTTTTAATAAATTGTAGGTTGATAATTAGCCTTTTTGTTTTCCATTTGTAGGTTGAACCTCCCAAGGAATTCAAGGACGGGTGTTCAAAATTTCTTATAGAAACATATTTAATAGGTTACAACTTAATGTCTTTTGTTTCCAATTTCTACTGGAAATGTCTAAGTTGTATTAGCTTCAATTGCAAGTAGTTTTACTAAGTTGATGCTTCACTAGATGAAGATGCTTTGCTTTCTAGAATTGAATTCATCTATGTCCGGCTATATGCTGTTGTGCAAAGTAATTAAGTAATAGAGATGATGCTTCACTTTGATACAATGTTATTGAGTAATAGAAATTGTGTTGAATATTGTTGAACTTGCATTAAAAGATTTGCATTATACATAATGTTGTATAAGTTTGGTTGGTTGTCTTGCATTTTGACAAGGAATCTTCGAATATTTTGATGAGCAATATATGCATTCCTCTTCCACCGCTAAACATATTTAGCAGTGGAGCAGGAATATTTATTTTAAAAATATATATATATATATTCCGATGAACTACTCTATCCTCGTTATAAGATGTCTTATCCGGCGAAATACAACATTTCCCAGCGAATTTTCCGTCGCCATAGATACTCTTTCCCGACAAAAAAGCTTTACTGGCGTCGTCATTTCACAGCTAAAATTCGCCGTGAGAGAGATTTGCCTGTGAAATTTACTATAGCCATCGGGAAAGATCTTTGGTGGGAAGATTGTGCCGGCAACATCTTTCCCGGCGAAATTGATCTTTACCAATGAAATTTGACTTTTCCAAGCGAAAAATTTCGCCGGCATTGTCATCAGGAAAGCCATTACCCATATACTTACCAATAGGTAACTTTTCCTTCCTGTGTACCTATTTTCAGTTTTTGCATGTGTTTTTACTCATTTGTATCTTGCTAGTTCTGTATACATAGATTTATTAATAACAAGGACAAACAAAAAACACGTAATGTTGAGCTTAGATTTAATAGAAAACTATTGAAAAGGGTCTTACAAATTTTTTTTTTTTAACCAAAAACACGTAATAAACTTTTATTAATAACAACGACAAAAATAAACAGTGTGGCATTTTCGTAAATAAGTTGAAGTTTGGGTACGGTGGCAGTATCGTAAATAAGTTGAATTGTAGCTGCATTGGCAACTATTTCTTAATTGTTTAGGCAAATTGTTTATTAAGAATAAGAAACAGTCAACTGTAAACCATTGTCGGTGCTTATTTACGAAAATGCCAGCGCCTTTTTGTTTGGGAACTTTAATGAAAAAGACTTTTTTAAACTTTTTTTTAATCAAAAGCACCTTAATAACTTTATTTAATAAAAAGGGCTAGAATTTTAATTAAAAGGACAAATGTTTAACAAAACAAGCCCAGATTCGCAAACCACCAAAGCCCATGCATGTGGCCACGCGTGCAACCCATGCATGAGCCCACGCGCGGCAAAAAAAAAAAATGGCACCTAGCGCTGGGATTCGAATTTGAGACCAAGTGAGCTGTGCATCTAAACCTTTCACCACTAGTCTGCAAGCCAATTTTTGTTAATTGGTGGAATTATTTACTATTTATATTAGATTTGGCACTTACTAAATAAAGTAACAATTTATTTTTTTGTATTATTATATTTTTTTTCTTTCAAGATATAATAACATTATTTATACCAAATTCAACAAAGTCATTTTATAGTTTAAATTAGAATATATTAATAACCTATCTCCTTCTGTCACAGCCCGTTCAAAGTTTTAACTTATTTTATTCCCGGAGGTGCAAAATGACGATTTTGCCCTTGGTTGACCTTTCGGTTGACTTTTGTGTCGTAACTCGTACAACGCATTCACTTGTATTTTCTTGACGTGCTCGTCGCTACGAACGCGTAGACGCGAGCCGTACGCCGTTCGGACCCCGAACGAATATTTTACGGGCGTTGATATTTCAACGTTTCCGTATTTTAACATTTTGGGCTGTTTTGGAGTTATTGGGCTGGGGCCCATTTGGCAGCAGGTCAATCACAAATCAATCCCAAGATTTGTGGGATGTTGTCTGGATTTTTGTCCATCCATTGAACCCAGCCTTTATCTCTCATTTCTTCTCTGCTGCAAAGAAGACAAAAACAAAGGCTCAATTCCTTCTCTCTCTCCCTGAGCACTCACTCAACCTCTCTCTCTTTTCTTCTCGGCAAAACCGAGCCACACCCAGAGAACCGTCTTCCTTTTCTTCTCAGCAACCAACAACAAAACAAGAACAGAAAACTCAGAAGTCCAGCAAGCTTCGAGGCCCTCTGAACCCAGAATCTGGAGCTCGTTTTGGAACCCAGCAAACCAGTTTTTCTATTCTACTTATCCCCCCAAACTGCTCCACTTCTCCTCTGTTTTCTGCCAGTTTCGAACCCATAACCAGCTGGGATGCTGGTGAAGTAACACAGATCAAATCCGTTCCAAGCCAACTGGCTATCTGAGACCGACAAAGGAAGAAATTGGAGAAGTAATCACGGCAACTTTGGGCTCCAACTGATTTTGAACCCTTTTGGCCCTTGAATCAAATTGAATGCAGACGATGAAGATATTGGAAATGTCTCAGTTCTTTCTTAGTTACTGAACCAAGTCCAAACTCTAGAATTGAAGAATGATCTTGGTTATGTGTGTGTAGTTGGCAGCCTCAGGACCTGCGAATTCTCCCCGATTTCTGTTGAAACTGGCAAGCTTGCCGAGGTGAATGCTTGCTGCCTTGGAGTTTAGGCGGTGATGTACTGTTGATGGAATGGGTGCTGAATGATTGGTGGGCTGGCTGGGTATTATGATTTTGGGCTGCTATTTGGGCCTTGGGTGTGTTGATGAAAAAATTAGACAATTGGTTTTGGGCTGGTTAGTTTGCGTTGGGCCGAATGCTTGTGGCACCAATCCAAAGTGGAATTATTTGTCACCCTTGCTCAACTGTGGTTATTGGATGCTGGATTTACGGAAATCTCCGTCGGGTTGGAATTGCTCCGGAAGCTTTAAGTTTTGGCGACCCGTGGCGTCGGAGGACGTACACTTGGGCTTTCCGGCTACCTACAGGTGAGTGAGTGGGTCTTTGTTTGATAAATATATATATACGTATGGTTTTTCAATGCTTTCTTTAACTGTTAGCGTAGTTGCATATCATTACGTTTGTTGGAGGTAGAACATTCGTACTATATTGCCATGCATGTTTTCATACTGTTGCTCATCAGTAGATGTATACACCCCAGGTATTAGTACTCAGTCTTGTGGCCAGGACTAGCCTTGACGTTTGGAGTAGTCACTACCAGTACCGTTACGCAGCTTTGGATCCATTGTAGGTACTAGCCTGTTCTAGGTTGCACTAGGCAACTCGAACCTGTGTGACTGCACTTTGTGCACCAGCGCTTAGCGTTAGACTCGCGTCATTGTAGTACTCAGCGTATTCCATTTATACCTAGCTTGTTCATTGTGGGATTTAGCCCCTTGGGCATGTGTGTTTACATATGGGTGAGCAAATGTCAGTAAAGTATTAGCGGGGAGTACCCGCATGTTTTCACGACAGTATTTTGAGGTTCATGCCTACGGGTATGACGTATTTTCTCAAATTATACTTGTTTTCAAACGAGGGGTTACTAGACTTTTGAAAACAACGGTTTTATCAAACTTTACTTTTTGACCCACTCACTGTTTTTATGTTTTGCGCCCCTCCAGGATTAGTTGGCTTGGAGCTCGTGACGTTGAGACGCGGTGGTATGACGATGTAGGGATTCTTATACGTTTGTATAAATTTGTATCCATTATTCTACTCATACTTATTATTCTATTATTTCTTCCGCCCGCATACTCCGTGCACTCTGACCATTGTTTTAATCCAATTTTCCTTAATTATTCTTAAATTTTTTCTAAATGGCTTTCGTCACCTAACGCGTGTCGGCCAGCACTTCTCGACACCTGGCGTGTTCGGGATCGGGATGTGTCACCTTCTCCTCTATGCTCTTTGCCCGATTCTCTCACTTCTCTCCCATTTCACCCTTCCCAACCCTACTCTCTCTTTCTTAAGTTGATTTTTATGAAATTTTATTCATGAAAAACACTTAATTGTTTGTTAATTTTTTTTTTTAAAAATCGTGCAATTTCTTAAATAATTTTTCTTGAAATAATGTCATTGTTTCTAGAAATAGTGTTACCGTTTCTCGAAATAGTGTCACCGTTTTTTGAAATAGTGTCACCGTTTCTAGAAATAGTGTCATCATTTCAAGAAATAGTGTCACCATTTCAAGAAATAGTGTCACCATTTCTAGAAATAGTGCAACCATTTCTAGAAATAGTGTCATTATATCTCGAAATAATGTCAATGTTTCTAGAAATAGTGTTACCATTTCTCGAAATAGTGTCTGTTACAGCCCGTTTCGAAAATTAGAATTATTTTATTCCCGAAAGTGTGAAATGACGAATTTGCCCTTGGTTGACCTTTCGGTTGACTTTTGCATCGTAACTCGTACGATGTTTCCCTTTGTATTTTCTTGTTGTGCTCGTCGTTACGAACGCGTAGACGCGAGCGGGACGTCGTTCGGACTCCGAACGAATATTTTACGGGCGTTGGTTTTTCGACGTTTCCCATATTTCAATTTTGGACAGTTTTGGGTTGTTGGGCTGGGGCCCAAATCTCTGCTGGCCATGTGGCCTATCCCAGGAAATCTGGAATCTTGTCTGGGCTTTGTCTCGGTGTGGCCCGAACCACTTCTCCCTCTCTTCTTCTCTCTGCAGACACACTGCATTTGGACAAAAGCTTCACCATTTTGTTAATGGCACCCGAGGCCTTCTCCCTCCTCACCAAGCCATTTCTTAGTTGGTTCACTTGGCTGACCAAGTCACCATTTTTGGTCACCCTCAAACTTCTTCCTCTCTGGTTCTCTGCAAAACACGAACAAAAGAAAACTCCAAAAATTTGATCAAGGCACCCCGTGCCTCTCCTCATTCTCATTGAGCCATTCTTTGGCCAAATGAGATCGCAGACATTATCATCATCTTCGTCGACCCCAGATGCTCGATCCTAGACCCTTCAAACCCAGGAAAAACCAAGAACCCAGATTTCTCAAATTTTCCGACGAGGCTCGAATTCTTGTCTCGGCCATTTCTCGGTGAAACCGAGTTCGAAACACCTCAAACTCATCACCACTGAGTTCCTGGAAGTCCCAGGGACCTTGCTCAAGCCTTGGGTGGCGGCGTTTGGCCGAGAATCGACGTAATGGAGATCGGCCGGTTTTGCACCGTGGCTTCTTCCTCATTTTCAGGCCACCTCTGGCCAGTTTTTGGCCCCCAAAATGGTAAAATATTATTCTCCTCACTCCTAGCTTCATTTTGGTACTTGAATCGTGCATTTTTTCCTTTAAATGAAGAAGTTATGAAGCTTTAAAAAATTACCCAGAAATTCCGGCCAAAATTCCCAAATTCCGGCGACGGCGGCCGGCGCCGGCGACCGGAGTTTTGGTAGGGATGACCGGCGCTGACGTCAGTGATGACGTCAGCAAACCGGTTAAGACCGGCGCGTGGAGCTGCGCGTGAGACAGCGCATGGAGCCGCGGCTTGCCGCGTTTGAGCCGTGCGTGGGGGGCGCGTGGGGACTCATTTTTCGATTCCGTCTTCGCGAGGCGACTCGCGACGACGCGTACTACCTAGGGGCAGTACGTATGATATTTTTCGAGGTGTTTTGGACCTCCTGGTTAAGCAAACAAGGGATAGGTTTAATTAATTAGTTAATTATTAACCTTTATGAGTTTAATCATTATTACAGTGATATCTCATATAGGTGAGACTTATCCAGAGGATTACCGGGGCTACCCAGGACCGGGGGGCAACTACCCGGCTACCTACAGGTGAGTGAGTGGGTCTTTGTTTTGATAAATGTATATGTACGTATGGTTTTTCAATGCTTTCTTCAAACTGTTAGCATAATTCATATCATATATGTTTGTTGGAGGTAGAACATTCGTATTATATTGCCATACATGTTTTATACTATTGCTCATCAGTTGATGTATAACACCCCGGGTATTAGTACTCAGTCTTGTAGCCAGGACTAGCCTTGACGTTTGGAGTAGTCACTACCAGTACCGCTACGCAGCTTTGGATCCATTGTAGGTACTAGCCTGTTCTAGGTTGCACTAGGCAACTCGAACTTGTGTGACTGCACTTTGTGCACCAGCGCTTAGCGTTAGACTCGCGTCATTGTAGTACTCAGCGTATTACTTATATACCTAGCATGTTCCTCGTAGTTTAGCTACTTGGACTTGTGTGTTTACATATGGGTGAGGATGTGAGTAAATCATTATCGGGGAGTACCCGCGTATTTTCTTATAGTATTTTGAGGTTCATGACTGAGGGTATGACGTATTTTCTCAAACTATACTTGTTTTTAGCGAGGGGTTAGTAGACCTTTGAAAACAACGGTTTTATCAAACTTTGCTTTTTGACCCACTCACTGTTTTATGTTTTGCGCCCCTCCAGGATTAGTTGGCTAGGAGCTTGTGACGTCGAGACGTGGTGGTATGACAATGTAGGGGTTCTCTACTCTTGTAATTATTTTGTATCCGCTGCTCAATTTGCAACTTATTATTTTATTACTATTCTTCCGCTCGCACACTCTGTGCATTCTGACCCTTATTTAATTCAATTTTCCTTAATTATTCTTAAATCTTTCTAAGTGGCTTTCGTCACCTAACACGTGTCGGCCAGCACTTCCCGACACCTGGCGTGTCTGGGATCGAGATGTGTCAGTGTCACTATTTTTAGAAATAGTGTCATCATATCTAGATATAGTGTCATTTTTTCTCGAAATAGTGTCACTGTTCTAGAAATAGTGTTATCGTATCTCAAAATTGTGTCACCGTATTTCGAAATAGTATCACCATTTCTCAAAATAGTATCACCATTTCTCGAAATAGTATCACCATTTCTAGAAATAGTGTCACCATTTCTAGAAATAGTGCCACCATTTTTAGAAATAGTGTCACTATATCTCGAAATTGTTATCAACAAATTTTTAATGAAAGTTACTTTATAAAATTTTATTCATTAAAAATTTTTTTTTTTATTAAAAAAGAAATAGTACAATTTATTAAATTGTTTTTCTCGAAACAATATCATTGTTTTTTGAAACAATGTCACTATTTCTAGAAAAAGTATCACAGCTTTAAGAAATAGTGCCACCATTTCTCAAAGGACAATACTTGGGTACTCACTAGTGAGTACCCTATATACTCACTTTTTGATTTGGTCCAATCAAAAGATGACATGTGTTCTTTATGTTTAAAAGCCCAAGAAAAAATAAATAGCATATATTTTATTTTTTAAAACAATAAAATATGTGTTAAAATATTATTGGGCCAAATTATTAAAATGAGTATATAGGGTACTCACTAGTGAGTACCTAAGTATTGTCCTTTCTCAAAATAGTGTCATCGTTTCTAAAAATAGCATTACTATTTCTAGAAATAGTGTCTCTGTTTTTCAAAATAGTGTATTTGTTTTTCAAAATAATGTTACCGTTTCTCAAAATAGTGTTACTGTTTCTAGAAATAGTGTTATCGTTTCTAGAAACGGTGATACTTAAAACCCTAAACACAAAAAAAAAAAAAAGCAATGCTTTTCTTGGATTTAGTTTGGTAGAATTACAATTGAAAGTTGCCAAAATACACTTGAAAAAAAAGACATAAAAAAAATGCAATATATTATATATGAGCTGAGAAGAGAAAGGAGAGAGAAAGAGAGTTGATGGGAGTAGGGAGGAAAGATTAGAGAGAGAGTTGATAAGGGGATATGTGAAAGAGTAGAGAGAGATTGACTAAAAAAAAACCAAAAAAAGGACAAAAAAACGTGTGAGACAGAGAAAGAGAGGGAGAGATGTGGGGTAGATGGGTCGTGGTTGGGACGCGCTAGGGGTGGGAGAGGAGACAAAATTTTTTGGGTTTTTAAAAGAAAATTTTGTTTAAACTTTTGTCCTTTTCATTAAATTTTAAATCCTTTTTATTCAAGAAAGTTATTAGGGTGCTTTTGGTTAAAATTCAAAGTTTTTATGTCCTTTCTATGACACATCCCGAATCCTGACACGCCAGGTGTCGGGAAGTGACACATCCCGATCCCGGACACGCCAGGTGTCGGGAAGTGCTGGCCGACACTTGTTAGGTGACGAAAGCCAATTATGCAAGAAACGGTGAAAAGTAAGAATATTAAGAGTTGAGTGCGGAAGTAGAAGTGTGGTGAGGGTTAAAAACCCATAATACAGGATGCATAACAGTCAGAGCAAAGTAAATAGTGCAGGAATAAAAACATTCACATTCCCGTGAGGATGGATAATTAAAAGTTAACTACAAGTAGGAGTGAATCCTACATAGTCTGAAGAAATGTCAGAACCGCCGACCACCGCCGAAGAGAGCCCTCGAATCACCGCTAAGTGAACCGTCACTAGGTCCTGGAGGGGCGCAAAACATAAAACGGTGAGTGGGTCAAAAAGCAAAGTTTGATAAAACCGTTGTTTTCAAGAGTTTACTAACCCCTCACTGGAAAACAAGTATAATTGAGAAAATACGTCATACCCGTAGGCATGAACCTCAAAAATCTATCATGAAAACATTCGGGTACTCCCCGATAATAATGTACTGACATGCTCACCCATATGTAAACACACAAGTCCAAGTGGCTAAACCACGAGGAACAGGCTAGGTATAAAAGTAATACGTTGAGTACTACAATGACGCGAGTCTAACGCTAAGCGTTGGTGCACAAAGTGCAGTCACACAAGTTCAAGTTGCCTAGTGCAACCTAGAACAGGCTAGTACCTACAATGGATCCAAAGCTGCGTAACGGTACTGATAGTGACTACTCCAAACGTCAAGGCTAGTCCTGGCCACAAGACTGAGTACTAATACCTGGGGTGTATACATCTACTGATGAGCAACAGTATAAAACATGTATGGCAATATAATACGAATGTTCTACCTCCAACAAACGTATATGATATGAATTATGCTAACAGTTTGAAGAAAGCATTGAAAACCATACGTATATATACATTTATCAAAACAAAGACCCACTCACTCACCTGTAGGTAGTCGGGTCGTAGCCCCCCGGTCCTGGGTAGCCCCGGTAGTCCTCTGGATAGGTCTCACCTATATGAGATATCACTGTAAAAATGATTAAACTCATAAAGGTTACTAAATAACTAATTAATTACACCTATCCCTTGTTTGCTCAACCAGGAGGTTCAAAACACCTCGAAAAATATCGTGCGTACTACCCCGAGGTAGTACACGTCGTCACGAGTCGCCTCGTGAAAACAGAATCGAAACAGGACCTCCCACGCGCCCTCACGCGCGGCTTGAACGCGCCAAGCCGCGGCTCCACGCGCGGCTCCAACGGCTGTCTCACACGCGGCTCCACGCGCGTCTCACGCGCGGCTCCACTCGCTGCTCAGCCGAGCCGGTCAGCGCCGGTCTGAACCGGTTCGCTGACGTCAGCAAGGCCGGTCTGACTCGGTTTGCTGACGTCATCGCTGACGTCAGCGCCGGTCACTCTGGTCTTTTTCCAGTCGCCGGCGCCGCCGCCAGGACTAATTTGCATTATCCCAACTATGAGTTCTCATGTGACATGATTATGAAAACTCATCGTTGATCGTGTTCAGTGGACTCATTCTATATTGAGCACCTACATGCTTGTCTTGGTGTCAGTTACACCAATGACTCGAGACTAGTCACTCTCCCTGAGAGAAGACATAACATGTACTGATCTTAACGGACTGTCAATGCCCAATTGGCAATCCTATGATCAGGAACGTTTAGGATATGTCTATGATCGAGAATGGTCTCATGAACCCAACTTGTTTAGATTACATTCTACTAAGCACATATTCCTTGGACTTATTGTTTAAGCATATAACATTTATATGAGACTACTATAAACAATAATCTATGCCCTTTATATTAAACTAAATTAGTTTAACATTTGAAATGTCCGTAAAGTATCATCATATGATTGGTTTTAGGGCTCATTTCCAACACCTCCTATATTTTTTTTCCACTTTCAAATTATTTTATTACAAAATAAAAATGAGTGAGAAGGCAATTTTGAAGGGAAAATTGCGGATTAACCGAGTTCATTAAGCAACATCATTAAGCATGCATTTAACAATTAAAGGCGGAAACATGCTTCTATGCACTTAAAACGAAACTTAACCCAAGAAAATTCAAAGCCTAGTAGATATGGTGAACCAAGACTAAATCAAAACAATTTTGAGTTGAGAAATCTTATACCTTTGTAGATTCCTCTTTGCCTAAGCAAAGGCTAATCACCCATGGAGAGGGCCTTCATTCCAAGCTTCTTTGCTCCAAGAACATTTTCGAAGGATGATCAAAGAATTGGTTTCTCCAAGTTCCCAAAGGAGGGAACCTCTAAGTCTCTTCACCAAGGAGAGTCTTGATGAGAAGATGAGTGTCCTAGAGGAAATAGATTGCTAGCTAAATTCCTCTAGGGAGCTAGCCTCTTTGAGAGAAGAGAGCATTTTCATGCTCAACCATTCTCCCAAAAGAAAACCCTTTTTCTTGAAAATTCTATAAAGTTTCCTTTATAGCTTTTTCCACAATGTAGTGGCAAACTTGCAATTAAAGCAAGTTTGCTATACATTCCCTTATAGCCGGCCATATTGGGTTCTTTGAGCTATTGGGCCCTAATCTATTATTAGCCATTAAGTTGTCATACAACTTAAGTCAATGGGCTTGACATTCGAAGCCCATTGAGCCTTGAAGCCCAAAAAACAACCCGAGGTCTTTAACGAACTTATTCGTTTGATTAATTAACATATTAATTAATCCTTGCCATAAATAATTAAACCATTTAATTATTCTTACTCATCTCCATTCTTTGCATCAAACTCTACCTTACACGGTGTGCGATCCATTAGGTTCCTTTTAGCGAGGCAGTGAAGGATTAGAACTCTTTCAAATCAATTCCGAATTGAAACATACTTTCAATTCTTCCCTTAAGTGATTATACACTTATAGGGCATCCACAAACCATGAGTGACGCCTAGCAGTATGTCATGGCTACCCAAGCTAATCAGAAGAGGTGGAGAAACCTATTCAGTTAGGATTGCAATGCAATACGGTCTTTCTCTAATACAATACTGATAGGAGTATATTTATGCAACTTAGTTAGCTTGTTTTCTTGCATTTACGTAGTTAGTTATTGTTTATTTAAGCTATTTTCGTGTGTTTTCAGGTTCTAAGGACAAAGTATGCAAGAAGGTGCATTTTGGAGCACTTTGGAGCAGTTTTGGGTGTGGAATGAATAGCATATGATTGGTGCATGATGGATGGACGTTTTGGAATCATATGAAGATAAGGAATCAGCTAGAAGATGAGTTTCATATGCACAGGAATCCTAGAGTGAAGGAGGTCACGGCTGAAATTGAGAAAAAAACCATCCCGATGGGAATAAAAACCATCCCGATGGGAATAAAAACCATCCCGATAGGAATAACTGCCAACTTCGACAGAGCACCCTGAATTCCTCAGATCGAATCACGTGTCGTGCCATATATGGTTGGAAAGCCCTGGATGTCTAGTTTCCATTGCAGTTTACAGATCATGATTCGGATGCTTCTAGAAATAGTTATTGCTGTTTTAGTGACGGAAGGTCGAAACAGGCAGAAGAGTTTTAGTCGGATTGGGTTGAAAGGAAGATAACGTGACAGCTGTTTGTGCGTGTTCTTACTTTTAATTCAGATGAATCAAGGAGTTCTAAGGAAGTCTAAACTCTCTAAAAAATCGTGCTTTAGAATCCTTTAAGAATGGAATCACTTGGGGACGCACAAGATATATAAGAGATGAACCAGTTTTCGTCGAGAGAAGAGAGACGGACCATTCGCCATAATTTTCTATCCTTCTTCATACCCTGCCATACCATACAGAGACTTCTACATCATTCATCATCCTACACTTTTCACCACCAACCCTTGTGCCGCAGCAAAGAGGAGGAGAAGAAGCCGTGGACGTGCATGCCATTCAAGTCTGAGTTGCTGGACGTTTTAGGTGTAATCTTTCTTTTATTTTCAATGTTCCAATTCAATATTCTTTGCTCTGTACGTATGAGGAACTAAACCCCCCTTGGCTAAGGGGGGGATTCGAAACACATGATTATGCTTGTTATATGATTTGATTACTTCCAATTGCGTTTCATAAGTTGTGAATTCAATTACTTATCTGTTTGAATTATTGATTTGTGTGTGTTGGTTGAGAGTGCACGCTTAATTATCATGCATAAATTGAATGCTAGGGTATAAGGGAATTTCACCTAATAGTTATGAACTTATATTCATAAGTAGTAAAGGTTGATGATCTCAATCGAGTTAAGTAAATTCTTGGCATAAGTTTCATGCAATCATAGTAACAAGTGCTTCGTCAATGCTTATGGTTTTCACAGAACTTAATGATTTTTGCTTGTATCTCTATTATGCAATCATATAGGGGACTTGTAGGGAATGCTTTGGGTTGTCGTATGCAATCATCCAATTCAATAACGTTAGGAAAATCTGAAGGTTAATTAAAGCGGACCTAATTAACTTGGGGCATTGAGAATTCATGGTTTATTGAAAAGCAATTGGAAATCGTTTTGTATGCAAGTATAACATGTGTGGAGATGAACTCCTTAGCTAGCCTTTCATCCATCTATTTAAACCAAATTCGTTTTCAAATCTGTTTGTTTTCCAAAGTTTAGTTTTGTTTTCAAAATTCGTCAAAACCAATCACCCCTGTGTTTTCAAGTGTCAAATTAGTTAGAAAGTGTTTTAGATTGTGTTTTTAAGTGTTTTGAGTCAAGTTATAATTTATTTTCGTCAAAATCTTCTTTAGTGTCCAAAACTGCCCAGAAAGTGTTTTTAAGACAGTTTTGAGTGTTTGTTCGCTGTTTTGAGTCTTTTGGTTTGTTTTGGTGTTTTAAGTTATAGTTTTGTATTCTTTGAGTCTAATTTAGTATTTTAAACTTTGTTTTTACGTTTTTGAGTTAGTTTCCAAGAGATTTAGTAATCCCTCCTAATCCCCGGTTTAGAACGATCCCTACTTACATACTTCACTACAATTGTCAAAAGAGGGTTTAATTTGAGTGTTAACTTTTATCATATCACCAACCGTCGCCTCTTTCAACACTTCGACATCGGGGGTGAAATGAGTGCTGACTACCTGAGGAAGCTATCTGGGGATTTGGTCATCAAGAATCGGAAGGTTCTTATTGGTAAGTTCTTGATCCTATCCATGATCAAATTAGTTTCATCCCGTTTATCGGGATGACCCTTTTTCCTGGTTAACTGACCATCTCCTTTTATTTTTTCAGTTGGCATTCCTCCTTACGACAGTAACAACACCGAAAATGTCTTTGGAGATGACTATGAGGAGGAAGTCCAACAAGTAGTCCTGCCCCCAGTTGGTCCATCCCAATCTTCCAGAAAGGGTAAGGAAAGGATTGGGGAAGCAAGGACTAAAAGCCATGAAGATCGACCCTCGGCCCCAATCCGACAAAACATTCAGCGGGAACCCGAGGTTCCATCTTCAACTCCCCTTCCTGCTCCTGCAAGTCCAATTGCTGAAGCAACTACGGCATCTCCTCCCTCCAGTAAGTCTTTCCTCTTTTAGACAAACCACCTATGGTTTCCTTAGTTTTTCACTAACTTCTTTGATCTTGCCTTTACAGATAGGCCATCAAAACGGAAACGACGAACCATTGGAGAGGAGGATACATCAGAAGGGTCAACTGCTGCCCCCAGGGAAACAACTCCTCAGGTATTGGCCTAATCCTTTAAAGGATATACCAATCCGATTATTTTCCTTGTCTGACCAAACACTTAACCGGTTTAATTCTGATGTAGGATGATAGTCTTCCGGACCCATTTGTGGTTCCCGAAGCAATTCAGGCTCGAGATCCTCTCTTCCCTGAGGATTTCATGGGCATTGACACCGATGTCCCTACACCCTTGGCTGTAGAGAGGCCACCTGCTGGAGTCGCCCTTTCCTTTCCAGAAAAACTTCTCCAAATGGAAAGGCGCCTGGAAATCTATAGTGCCCGCTTCCTCGGAGAATCAGCCGTTCCGGGTGTCTCGGCTGAACCTTCCCAAATTGGCTTCTCTCCTCAAAGGAGAAAACATAAGAGTAGAAGCCATAGGGAAGCTAGCCCTCCTGTGCCAGAGGTAAACATTTAACCCGACCAACCTTCATTTGTTAGTATTCTTGTAGCTCAAGTTTCGGGTTGATAATTTACTTGTTCTTTAGGTTCCTGTTGAGTCAACCGGGGAAGGAGAACCAATTCCAGAGACTGCAGGAACCTTTCCTCAACCAGTATCTTCCCCGCCTGAAAATCTGGAGCTGGCCTTGGTCCTTGTGGAAGAAGAACCTCCAGTCCTTCCCTCAAGTCCTCAAGTGTCTCCTGTTGATCGGGTTGCCACACCACCAAGTCCAGTGGTTCAATCCGATGCTCAGACCATAATCCCTGAAGAGACGGGAAGGACTGTGTTCATCCCGACCATTAGTGGTTGGGATGTGTCAACCTCTTTAGAGCAGCAAATAGTTGAAGAGGTATGTTGAATTACTCCTCCTGATAATTTTCTACCTCGAGAAGCTTTCCTTTTAATGCTTAATACATGTGGTCTCCCTTTGTCAGGTTGAACCTTCTCCAACCGCCTCAAGTGCTGCTGAGGTTCTAACGTCCTTTGGAGGAACTCAACCAGTTGAGGTTGCAGGGCCATCAGCGGCCATTACTCAAGAAGGCCCCTCTTCTGGGTCTAGACCTTCAATCCTCCTCCAGCTAGCCCAGTTAAAAAGGTTGAGCAGTGGACCTCCTCCCAAGACTCCCCAAAGAGATATTGAAGATGCCAAGAACACGGTGAAATCTTGGGTTGGTCAAAACTTTGACATGGATGCAGTGGCCGAGTCAGCCCAACAAATTCAAGATGCCATCAATCTATTGGCACAAGTCGGTTTGCTTCCTAAATCCGATCATAGTTCCCTCCTTTCTTGCTTGACCATTATTGGTCAAGCACATCGAGATTTTGAGGAGGCAACCAACAAGGCACGGGCAGCTCAGTCCTTCATCAGCTCTCACTCCGAGAGATCTTCCCAACTTCATTCCTCAGTGGAAGAATGCTCTATAATCGGTGATGAACTGGCTACCGTATCGGATAAGCTGGAGGCTCTGCAGGCCGAGGTCAATCTCTTGAAGGCTCAACAATCAGAATTGGAGGAGCGTTTGAGGGTCAAACTTGAAGTCGTATCTCCTCTTCAAGTTCAAATTCAAGAGATGACTGCTCAGCTGAAGGAGAAAGGAAGTGAAGCCCATAGGCCAAAGATATTGGAAGCCAGAATTAGGGCAGAGTTTGAACAATGTAAACTTTTAGTTCGCTCTCTAGATTTTGGCTTTCCTTCTTTATAGTGTGTTTGTTTGTAGATATGAAGAACAATTCTCGTTTTATAATAAAAAATTTATCTTCCTATCTTGACATTGTTCAAACGAAACCATCACCAACCCGTTAGTCGGATGCTTCCAAATAAATATCTCTAACATCCCATAAAGTTGGGAAATATTTCTTCAGGAACTTTCCATTTATGGAATGTTGTTGCTGAACTCCTTCCACCGATCTCAGCTTGTACGCTCCCTTCCCGATTACTTGGTCAATCAAAAAGGGTCCTTCCCAGGTCGGGCTCCACTTTCCAAACCCTTTAACTTGGGTTCCAAATGGTAGGATAGCCTTCCATACCAATTCATCGGGTTGGAAAGTTTTCCCCTTGACCTTTTTATTGTATGCTCTAGCTACGGACTGCTTGCCTGCTAGGATCTTGTTCAAAGCCTCCAGCCGATTCTCATCTAGGTTCTCCACCTCCTGGCACATAGCCTGTAAATATTCATCTGAGTGTAAACCATATTGGTTTTGAACTCTCAGAGACATTACATTGATTTCCATCGGGAGCACTGCATCTTGGCCATAAGTTAGAGCAAACGGTGTAGTCCCTGTACCAGACCTTTTAGAGGTTCGATAGGCCCACAAAGTATCTCCCAACTTCTCATGCCATTTCTTGGGATTATCATCAGTCATTCTCTTGATGATGTTTACCAAGACTTTGTTGCTTGCTTCGGCCTGGCCATTAGATTGTGGATAGTAAGGGCTGGATTGTATGAGTTTAATTTTAAACTCTTCCGCAAATTCCATTGTTTCCTTAGATATGAAGGATGGACCTCTATCAGTTACGATAGTTTCTGGTATCCCATATCTGTGCAAAATTTTACTTTTTATGAACTTGATGACCTCTGCAGAAGTGATCTTCTTGACAGCCACGGCTTCTACCCATTTGGTGAAATAATCCGTAGCTACTATAATAAAAGTATGTCCCTTGGACGAATGAGGATATATCTGTCCGATGAAGTCCATGGCCCAGCCCCTGAAGGGCCATGGCCTTACTACTGGATTCATCGGGATGGCTGGAACATGCTGAAGAGGTCCATGCTTCTGGCACTCTTCGCATCCTTTGGCATAATCCTGGCAATCTTTTTCCATTCTTGGCCAAAAATAGCCATACCTTCGGATTAGCCAACGCATCTTGACTCCAGCCTGATGAGCACCACATACTCCTTCGTGGACTTCAGCCATTATTCTCATGGACTCAATATTTCCCAAACATCGTAGTAGAAACCCATCTGGTGTTTTTCTCACTAGAGCTTGGTCCCATATTGAATAGTTTGAAGCTTGAGTCCTAAGCTTACTTTCCGTCTGTATTGATGGATTGTTAAGATATTTCAATAGTGGAACCCTCCAATCTTCAACTTCGGGTTCGATAATCATAACATCCATTTCAAATTCTCTATCGAATACAGAAGGAAGTGACCTTGTTTGAACCTCAACCCATTCATTGGATTGGCCAAACTGAACTTGCACTCCAGAGGCAATTTGGGCCATATCATTGGCAGCCAAATTCTCCTCTCTAGGGATGTGTTCTGCTGTAATGCAGTCTTCCCAGGTTTTTATCAAGAATCCGACGGCACTCATATAACTAGCCATCACCAAATTTTTGCACTTGTATTCTCCAGTAAGTTGGTTGATGACTAATTCGGAATCTCCGAATATATCCACACTTGGTGCCCCCAGTTCCATTAGTATTTCCAATCCGATTATGAGTGCTTCATATTCGGCTCGGTTGTTAGTCAGGCCATCAAAATCCAGGTGAAATGAATAACGATAATGATCGCCTTTAGGACTAACCAATACTATTCCTGCACCCGAGGCTCTATTCGTGCAGGATCCATCAAAGAACAGCTTCCAAGGTGTAAGCCATAAACTGGCTATATTCTTGGAAATCTCAAAAGAAGCATCATTTTCTTTTCGGATTAGCAGACTAGATACTGCTGCTTCCGATATCTTAAGAGGTTGCTCTTTCAATACTATCGAACTGCTTGGATGAGATGCCAAAAAGTCTGCAATAGCTTGTCCTTTAATAGCCTTCTGAGGCACATATTGGAAGCAGAATTCTGACAGAGCCAACATCCATTTTCCAATCCGACCAGCCATCATTGGCTTGGATAACATGTATTTGACCACATCCGTATTGGCAATTATGTGGACTGTGTATGGCAACATGTAATGCCTGAGTTTGACCGATGTAAAATACAAAGCTAAGCACAGCTTCTCGATTGGGGTGTATCTGGTTTCCACATCAGTCAGACTCCTACTTAAGTAGTAAACCGCCTGCTCCTTGCCCTCTTCATTGTCTTGGGCTAGAAGACTGCCAATAGACTCCTCCGAAGCTGATATGTACAGCTTAAGAGGTTTCCCTTTCTTTGGTGGCATCAAAACAGGTGGTTTAGCCATGTACTGCTTGATCTCATCAAAAGCCTTCTGGTGACCGACTTCCCATCTGAACTTTTCTGTTTCTTTGAGCTTTAGCAGCGGAGATAGAGGCTTAAGCTTTCCAGCCAAATTCGCAATAAATCTCCTCAAGAAATTAATCTTTCTACGTAACATCTGGAGTTCCTTTTTATTTCTTGGCGAGGGTGCATCTATGATTGCCTTGGCTTTATTCTTATCTACCTCTATTCCTCTTTGATGAACCAAAAATCCTAAGAAGTTGCCTGCCCTTACTCCAAAGGCACATTTCTTCGGGTTCATCCTTAACTTGTGCAACCTCATCCTTTCTAGCACTTGTCTCAAATCTGCTAGGTGTTCTATATCGGTTTTAGATTTGACTATTACATCATCGATATAGACTTCTAAATTATGACCGATGAGGTCGTGGAAGATAGCATTCATGGCTCTTTGGTATGTAGCTCCGGCATTTTTCAATCCGAAGGGCATGACTACATATTCAAAAACTCCAACATGGCTAGGACATCTAAAGGCAGTTTTATGAATATCTGCTTCAGCCATTCTGATTTGATTATAACCAGCATTTCCATCCATGAAGGTTGAATGAGGGGCGAAGCGATGGAAGTTACCGATCCAAGTGTTTCTAGTGAAGGAGATGATTACACTTCACAAGTGGTGTGATTTGAGAAATGATGAGTGCTTCTTCATTCCAAGTACTACTGGCTGGTTGGACTTAGGGGGAAACCAATGTGTAAATTAGAGGATATAATATGCAGGGGTACTAGGTTTCAGCTAGCTCATTCAGGTCTTCCCATAAGTTGAAGCATGCATGTGCAGGAGAAGAATTGAAATTAAAAAGAAATATGAAGAAATATTTATTTTTTTTGTGTCATTATTCTTTTGCTACCATTTCTTTTGGATCAGGAAATGGGATTTGGCGTAGGTGTTGGGGATGACACTCTTGTATGATCTTGGTGTAATGGGAATTAATTAGTTGATAAAACTAGTTACAGAATTTATATTCTAAACCAAATCCAAGTTTTGGGATATTTACTGTTTCAAAGCCGTTTAAGGTGTGTAAGACGTTTGGCTTCATTTGGTCAGCTGTTCTTTAAATTGTGAGACGAGCCGCTTCTTCTAAGCCGTTGGGGCCGCTGCGTTCTATTTCCCACGGTTCTTTTCTCCTTCCTTCCTCGCTGTCGTTCTGTTTCTTCGCTATTGGCCTCTCGCTTCCGACACCTCGTTTCTTCTTCTTCGCTAGTGAGGTGTGGCTAACAACTCACAACCTCTCCCACCTTCACTCACTCAAACGCAAACCCTCTTTCTCCCAAACTCCGCCACCACCTTCCCAATCTCTCACTCCCAACGTCACAAACTCTCTCTAAATTCAAGCATGTGTTTTGGTGTGTTTCTAATTTGAAACGAAGGCTTCTAAATGGACTTATAAAATCGATAGAGTATACACGATAGGATCAAAATAAATAAAAAAAATCCAAAATTTTCAATTGTGTTGTAAATAGTATTATTAATTAGGAATGTGAGTGTGTAAACTTAAGTAGAATCCCATAGTATTTGGAATCAAATCCTCATAGGCTTTGTATTACTTATAAGGCATAAGCCCATCTTGGTTAGTATATAAATAATAGAAAACTAATGAAAAGAGCCTCACCAAGTTGTTTTTAACCAAAAACACTTAATAATGAACTTTTATTAATAATAAGAACAACAACAAAAAAGTAAAAGAAAAAGGAAAAAAAAAGTCGCACTACTAAAAATTTGGTCTCGCAACACTAAAAAGACATGTTAAAATAAATAAACAATGTTATTCTTTTAAGCATCGAATTGTTAAATGACGATGTCTTATATACTTGATAACATCGCCGGGCGAGGCGCTGGGAAGCGAGGGGGCGGTCGCCCCCGCTCGCCCGGAAAACTAGAGCAGCGAGAAGCCCCAGAACCCCCCTCACAGACACGGAGCGCGACGGAAATGGAGGAGCCGGCCTTGCAATCTGGGTTAGGACACGACAACTTGAGGATGAAGATTGAGACGGAGGCCCGAGAGAAAAAGATGGGTACGAGAATGTAGAACCGAGAGACGGAATGTGCTTCAGGCGCGCCCAGTGTCTCTCGAGCTCCATTGGAGAGGTCATTCATTACTTCTCGAGCTTTTGAGTCGGTTGTTGGCGTCGCTCTTTGTCCAGCTCTCCCACCTTTGCGAACCCAGTGAGAGCGAAGGAGAAAGCTGTTGGGTGAAAGTGCCTAAAACGCAACGCCGTTTCGACACTTGCTTGATCATACGACCGCCGTTAGCGTCGTTTTTGGACGCCTTGAAACAAAACGGCCGCGTATCTTGTGAATGTATAATGAACAACGAACGGTGTTTGCGGTGTTGGTGTTTGACTATTTATGACTTTCACGAGAACGGCCGGGCGTTTGGAAATGAGGTGCGCATTGTCTCAAGGGCTGTAAATTGGCTCGATACAAATTTGTGTTACGTGTTCGGCTTGAACAAAATAATAGGCTTGTTTAGAAAATGCGAACTTGAGGTTTGATATACTCGGCTCATGAGGCTTCGTGACGACACTCGTAGTTTTTATGAGATAACTCAAGTTTGGTCCAAGTGATCACTTGTTAAAAACTGGCTACTCGTAAATGTTAGACATTTTAAATCTTATAGTTAAAGTAAAGATGACATTAAAAATGTGTCGAACTAATATTTAGTGTTTTTCTTTTTGATGCAAATATTGTGAGAGGTAGAGTAATTAAGGGGGACTTTCTTGGTGTTCCGAAATACTCAAAGTGTATTTCAACTGTTAGATGGCACAAGCATTGCATTTCACCTTTTCTTGATGAGACTTATATTGGGAGTACAAATGAGTTATCACAAGCATTGCAAAGAAAGATCAAGATATTGTGAATGCGATAGAGCGTTAGTGGAAGTATGCAAGCAAAGACTACAATCCTTGAGAGATGATGACTTTGGGGGATTTGTTTCATGATGTAGAAAGTTTTGTGAGGAGCATGATATTGTCGTTCCTAACATGGAGGATTTGCATTTCCTACGGAAAATCAAGGCGTAAACACCTTTATCCTCGGGATTTGCATTTCTTTGTATGGCATGTTTGAGTCCGGTGAATAATTTTGCATCTTTTGACAAAGCAAAAATTGTTCGTTTAGCTAACTTTATCCTCAAGATTTTGATCATATGGACCTCATGAATCTTCCAATTCAACTTGACAATTACATTCATGATATGAAGATGCATGTGAATTTTCATCATTGAGAGGAATTATTGGTCTTGCAAAAAGTTAGTGAAGAAAGGGGAGGAGGTCGAAAGCTATATGTTAGTGTATAAACTTCTTACATTGGCTTTGGTGTTACCAGGATTACAACCGCTTCGGTGGAGAGAGCTTTTACGCTGTGAAGATTGTAGAAACACCATTGCGTAACAAAATGGGAGATCAATGGTTGAGTGATAGCATGCTTTGTTTACATTGAGAAAGATGTATTTGCTTGTATTGATAATGAGCCTATTGTCGACGTTTTCATGACATGAAACCTGCTTAAACTGACAATTGTAATTTGTTTGTATTATTTAATTATGGAAAACATTACCCTTATAAAAGATTTAGTTGTTGCCATTTTTCTTTAACCTTGCATTTCTTTAGTTCGCCCCCTCGAAATCGGCTTAGCCAACTTCCAGACATACCATACCTCTTACAAATTATTACAATTGATGTCTTTATCATAGATGTTTTGTTATTTAGCATCGGTGATATTAATTACCGATGCCTTTTATCTTCGTGTTTTCCTTAAATTTTCGACTCAGAAATGGGAATGCGTGCCTTATTAGTATAAGAATTTGTCTGCAAAAACAAATGCATTGAAAATTGAAAGTCCCCCAAAAAATTTCGATTACTTTCCCCTTTATTCCCTATTTTCTCTCCTTGCTCTCTCTATTCCAACACTCCTTGGGGAATTTCACTTTGCTAATATTTTCCTCAGGTATTTTAGGTCTCATCTATAGATACGAACCAAAAACCCTCTCCAACCTCCTTCTTGGTTGAACCCTCCCTCTCCCCCACCTCTCTATCTCTATTGTCTCTCACTCTCTACGGCCACACTCGAGTCTTGTTTCAGCTCACGGATCGGAAACTCAATACCTCTCCATATGTCTATAGTTTTTAATTTTGTTTTTTAGGGATTCATTTGAAGATTACGAACCGGTTTTATTTGGTCGCGGATTCTTGGCTAATTTGAGGTGAGTTAGCCCCCGAGTTTGGGAATGAGGTGCTTAAAAAAAAAAAGTTGGGGTGAAAAAAAGGCTGAAGTCTTTTAAGTGTTTGGTAAATTTTTCAAAAATAGCTTTTTTTAAGCTAAGGTGAAAAAAAGCCAAATTTACTAAGAACGGCGAAAGAATATCGGCTTTCAAAAAAACGGATCACGACCTGCAGCAGATGACATGGGTGAACAATGGGTTTTGAAATAATCCAAAATTGCTGTGCTCCTCCTCTCTCCTCTCCTCTATCTCGCTCTGAGTCTCGACGGCGAGAGAGAACCCCGTTCATCTTCTTTCGCTCCTGCATTTCTTGAGGTTAACATTTCTCTTTCGTCCACATCTCGAGATTTATAGCACATTTACATTTCAATGTGGGTTTGTTTATTGATCAATATTTTTATTTGTATACGTGGGTTTTTTGTTGAGGGAAATTTCATTTTGGGATCGTGAGATGAAATTGCATGTGGGTTTGGGGTTTTTCGTTTTTTTTTTTGGAAATGTTTGAGGATTTATGATGCGGGATCTTGAATTTGCTCCTTGGAGATTTTCTTGTTTACGCATCCTAGGTCTCTTCGGGTTTCTGCTTAGGCACGTAACTTTACGCCAAAACCCCGGCTGCCCATTTCTCATTTTCTTCTTGTTTTAAAATTGGGTCTTCATTTGTTACGCATCTCCTTTGTTTACTGCTTGCTTGATGTTGTTTAACTTCATGGTTGCATTGAATTTTGCATAATTGTTGTTGGGTTTCGCTTTTCGGGTTGTAATAATTTATATTACTCAATTGCATCTGCATCATTCGAGAGGAACCAAATACAAGCTTACAAAAATGATATTATGCATAGGAACAATCTTATTATGTCATTTCCCTCTCTGGTTACCCTCGTTTAAATGATAGTGATTTGTAATATTTATGGCAAGGATTAATTAATATGTTAATTAATCAAACGAATAAGTTCGTTATAGACCTCGGGTTAGTTTTGGGCTTCAAGGCCCAATGGGCTTTGAACGTCAAGCCCATTGACTTAAGTTGTATGACAACTTAATGACTAATAATAAATTAAGCCCAAAGGGCCCAAAGAACCCAACATGGCCGGCCATTGATAGCAATGTAGTGGACTTGTTTTATTTACAAGTTTGCCACTACATTGTGAGATGTTATAATGCCAATTTGATAACATTTCAACTAAGTGGTTTTCTTTTGGGAGAATGGTTGAGCATGAAAATGCTCTCTTCTCTCAAAGAGGCCGGCTCCCTAGAGGAATTTAGCTAGCAATCTATTTCCTCTAGGACACTCATCTTCTCATCAAGACTCTTCTTGGTGAAGAGACTTAGAGGTTCCCTACTTTGGGAACTTGGAGAATCCGATTCATCCATAATCATCCAAGCAAGAAATGAAGGCCCTCTCCATGGGTGATTAGCCTTTGCTTAGGCAAAGAGGAATCTACAAAGGTATATGATTTCACAACTCAAATTGTGTTTGAGTTTTATTCTTGGTTCACCATATCTACTAGGCTTTGAATTTCTTGGGTTAAGTTTCGTTTTAAGTGCATAGAAGCATGTTTCCGCCTTTAATTGTTAAATGCATGCTTAATGATGTTGCTTAATGAACTCGGTTAATCCGCAATTTTCCCTTCAGTTTATTGGTACCCAAGGGAGATGGTGGTTTGAGGAGAGAAATCCTGGATGAGGCGCACATTTCTGCATATGCTATGCATCAGGGTAGTACGAAGATGTACCACACCATCAGACCTTACTACTATTGGTCAGGGATGAAGAAGGATATCGCCGTGTACGTGAGTCAGTGTTTCACTTGTCAGCAGGTGAAGGCGGAGAGGCAGAAACCTTCGGGGTTATCGTAGAGGCTTCCTATTCCAGTTTGGAAATGGGAGAATGTTACCATGGACTTTGTGTTTGGGTTACCGCCTACCCGAGCAAAGTGCGATGGTATTTGGGTGATTGTCGACCAACTGACAAAGACAGCTCATTTCTTGCCAATTCATCAGGATTACAAGTTGAATAAGTTAGCAAAGATGTTCATTGATCAGATAGTCAAACTTCATGGGGTACCAGTTTCCATCATTTCGGATAGAGATCCGAGATTCACTTCCAAATTCTGGAAGGCATTTCAGGACGCTATGGGAACGAAACTTCTATACAGTACAGCTTTCCACCCACAGACAGATGGTCAGTCTGAGAGGACAATTCAGACCTTGGAGGACATGTTGAGAGTTTCGGTCCTTCAATTCGGGGGAAGTTGGGATGATCACTTGGCGTTGATTGAGTTCGCATACAATAACAGTTTTCACTCCAGTATTGGTATGGCACCTTTTGAGGCATTGTATGGTAAGGCGTGTAGGACCCCATTATGTTGGACTGAAGTAGGGGAGCGAGCACTTGAGGGCCCAGAGTTGGTAGATGACACTACAGAAAAGATTCAGGTGATTAAGCGTAACCTGAAGGCGGCCCAGGATAGACAGAAGAGTATAGCAAACAGGCACTCTAAGGATCGCGAGTATGCAGTTGGTGATTTTGTATTCTTGAGATTGTCGCCCTGGAAGGGTGTGGTGAGATTCGGTAAACGGGGTAAGCTAAGTCCTCGGTACATTGGTCCTTATGAGATTGTGGCACGTGTTGGCGCAGTTGCGTATCGGTTAGCTTTGCCAGCGGAGTTATCTCGGGTACATGATGTCTTCCATGTTTCTATGTTGAGGAAGTATGTACCGCACGAGTCACATGTACTCCAACCACAGCCCTTGCAGTTGAATGAGAGTTTGAGTTACGAGGAGGAACCGGTAGAGATTTTGGACAGAAAAGACAAGGTTCTGAGGAACAAAGTGATACCTCTGGTGAAGGTTCGGTGGAGTAACCACGAAGTAGAGGAGGCTACTTGGGAGACTGAGGAGCATATGAGAGCGCATTATCTGCATTTATTTTAGTAGTTTTTGTTTGTAATTTCGCTGACGAAATTTTATTTAAGGGGGGTAGATTGTTACAACCCGTCCCAAAATTTATGTGAAATGACCAAAATACCCCTAGGGTCAAGGTTGACTTTTGTTGACTTTTCGTGACGACTTGTGAAAATTTATTTATTTACATATTCTTGATGTACTCGTCGATACGAACGCGTGGACCCAAGCGGAACTCAATTCGGAGTTAAAACGAACGTTTTACGAAGCTTTAAAGGGTAGGGGCATTTTGGTAATTTTCCACTCCGGTCTGTGACGTCAGCAGATCCGGTCCAACCGGTCGAACCGGTGGAATATTCCAAAGGTATATTCCGTTTAACCTTAACGCTGTCAAGGAATATTCTCTAACGGTGACGGAATATTCCGTAACGCCGTTAGAGAATATTTCGTCAGTCAAACAGAATATTCCATTAAAGTTAACGGCACGCCGTTAATTTTAACGGCGAGTGAACAGTAGGCGCGTGGCACGCGAGTGAGTGCGTGGGCACATGTGTGAGCGCGTGTGGGCGCGTGAGTGCGCGTGTGGGCGCTTGTGGGCGCGTGACGGCGCGTGCTGCCTTGTGGTGGCACATGGCGGCGCGTGGCAGCGCGTGAACCACTTTTCCAACGATTTCAAGTCCCGAAACGAGCAAACAAAGGGGATTTCGGGTCCTTTCCTTACTTTAAATTGGAATAGACTTGTTTAATGATTAGTTTAGTAACTTCCCATATAGGTGAGACCTATCCCAAGGAGCTACGAGCTCAAGCGAGGTACGGAGGCTACGATCCGACTACTTACCAGTGAGTGGGCCTCTTCCTTTACTCCAAATATTATATAAGTATGTGTTTTAAATGTGATTTCCTTGACTTGTATAGCATGCCATGTTTTTATGAAACTTGTGAAATGTTTTATCTAGCCTATGACTTAGTACTCATGTTTATTTGGCTTTTGGTATAAATGTTGGCATGTCTATACGTTTTAGCAATTTATTACTTATTACGCATATTGCACGGTGTTAGCACTGTCTGGGCCAGGACCAGCTTCACGTGTATGTTCACACGCACCGACACGCTCACTTTGGATCCATCGTAGGTGCCAGCCTGTTCTAGGTCGTCTTGGCGACTAGACTTGTTGTGACGCGCTTAGCGCCAGCTTCACGTGCTTGTAGTGCTAGAGCGTAATTTATTAAACACCCAACCTGTCATGTAGCTACTTTCTGCATGACTTGTGTGCATTGATTATGCGATAAGTAATGTGATGTTCTTACTACTGTAGATATCTTTTATACCCGTATCCTTGTGGGTGTAGGCCCGTTTATTTAGCTATTATCTTTACTGTTGGTAAACCTATTTTCAGTAAACTACGGGTTTTACAGCGAGGGGTTATTCTAAACTTTTGAAAAGGTTTTATAAAACTGTACTTGGCCCACTCACCTTTGTTTTTCGCCCCTCCAGGATATAGATCTTAGTTAGCTGACGAGACCGCGTGACTGCTGCTGATATTACCGTTTTTACCCTCAGTGGAAGTATGTTTATTTCCTTTCAGTTGTGTTCTATATCCATCCTACGGGATGAGAATAATCTTTTAATTACTGCACCTAGCTCTGATATTTGTGTATTCGTGGGTCTTAACCCGCACTATACACTTCCGCTCTGTATTTCTTTTAATTTTAGCATAACTCTGATTTAAATTCCTTCATTATTTCTTTATCAATTTCTTATGACTTCGTCACTCCTCCGGAGTGATGGTCAGCACGCCTCGATATCCGGTGTCCACCTGGATATTCGGGTCAAGGTGTGTCACTGGATGCGTGGTGTTGAAAAAAATATCAAGCATGAATTGACAATGAATTTATTAATCTCATCCGGTTTGCTCTACTCATGTATATATGGAAAATACCAATTTAGTATCTTCTCATGAAGTGAACAATGCAAGCAGTTGTAATTGTACGGAAAACATATTTCACAAATTTGAGGAAAAAAAAAAGGAAGCATCAAAGACATTGTCGCACACTCGTTATGAAGTGAAATATTTTATTAAAAAATTATGAAGCATGAAGAATGCAAAAGAAATAAAATTTAGTAGAAACTAATAGTACAGTTTATAACCTTAACTAAAGGCCTAAAAGAGGCTCAATGATTATTATCATCGATATGAAAATGAATGAAAAAGCATGTCTTTCTAGAAGCATCTCTTATTATATTCATGCCCGAAGCATGTTGATTTTATTCTTTATCCCTATATTTTCTATAGGATATTTTGATATCCTCATAAGAACATGTAGTTTTATAAATTTGTTTATAAAGTTCAATTTTACTTGAACAATTAGTTGTAACTAGAAGATTAACGACTATGCATACATGTAATATGTATTTTACTTATGAAATTAGAAAACTCAAAGTTTTTTGTCCAGATTTTACATTGGAGAACATGAGTTTTACAAGTAAGATCTAGAAGTTTTAAACCCATATACTTAATTCAAAACCACAAGTTTTTATATTAGAACATAAAATTCTTATTACATAGATTTGTATACCAAACCAAAAGTTATGGATTTAAAAATTTGAGTATGATTCCAATGTTGTTTTTGCACTTTCTAAAAATTAGAAGTTCAAGTAGAAAAAAAAAATCCTTTTTCACGAATCCTTTGAGACGACATTCATATAGATGTCATGATCTTATATTCTTATATCTACACTTAAGAAATAAAATAAAAATCCTTGCAGGATTGTAATGTAGAAGAGCAAATCGATAACCTTTTTTTTTTTTGTTTCGTGTCCAGAAGTTGTTCTCAAGCAGTAGAAATATAGTGAACATTTATTTGACATTATCAAATAACATGATATTTAAAGTAATGAGTATTTTTATGTACATCTTATTGACTCTACATTATTCCCTGAAGAGAATGCAAATTAATTCTTTATCATATTTTGAGGCGAATGATGACCCTACCTTACTTGACACATCCTGATCCTGACACGCCAGGTGTTGGGAAGTGCTGGCCAACACGTGTTAAGTGACGAAAACCAATTATGCAAATGATTGAGAAAAGTGAATAAATTAGAGTTGGAAGCGGAAATAAAAGTGCGCGGTGATGGGTAAACATATTATTACAGATGCATAACTGTCAAAGCATAGTAAAAAGTGCAGAGAATATAAATATTCGCACCCTCGTGAGAATGGATATTACAGAACAGAAAAACTAACAACTAAAGGTAGGAACGAATCCTACTTAGTCTGGAGAAGCTATCAGAACCACCAACTAGCCAAAGGATGCCCTCGTCTCACTAGTACTCAAGCCCGCCATTAAGTCCTAGATGGGCGCAAAACATAAAAGGTTAGTGGCTCAAAAAGTAAAGTTTGATAAAACCTTTGTTTTCAAGAGCATACTATCCCCTCGCTGGAAAACATGTATAATTTCTGAAAATACGTCTTACTCCCTAGTATGACCCTCAAAATACTATAATAATTATACGGGTACTCCCCGAAAACCAATGGTAAAACAGTACTAGTTTGCTCAAAAACAAGACAAAATGCTCACCCACATGTAAACACACAAGCCCAAGTAGATAAGCTACGAGGACAAGCTAGGTATATAAAAGAATACGCTAAGTACTATAATGACGCAAGTCATAATGTTAATCATTGTGCGCAAATCGCCTCACACACAAGTCGTAGTTGCCTAGTACAACCTAGAACAAGCTAGTACCTACAATGGATCCAAAGTTGCGTAGTGGTACTGAGTGTGAACCTTCAAACATCAAAGCTAGTCCTGGCCCTGAGACTGAGTACAAATACCTAGGTGTTCTACATCTATTGATGAGCAATAGTAAAAGAAATGTATGGCAAATATAATATGGATGTTCTACCTCCAACAGTCACATATTATATAAGTCATGCTAACAATTTAAAGAAAGCAGTGAAAACCATACATAAATATATATTTACCAAAACAAAGACCCACTCACTCACGGATACGTAACCGGGTCATAGCCTCCTTGTCCTGGATAGCCCCGGTAATCCTCTGGATAAGTCTCACCTATATGAGATATCACTATAGTAATGATTAAACTCATAAAGGTGGAAGTAGAAAAAGTGGTCCCAAGTGCCTGTACGAGCAGGCCAGCCTTGACTCACACATGGATCACGCGTGCCACATGCGTGGTTAACCCAAGCTGGTCAAACTAACAGCGTCAATTAACAAAAAATGATGGAATCTTCGTTAACTTTAACAAAATATTCCTAAAAGGAATATTCTCTCGTCCCTTACTTTAGCTCGCCGCCATCTGTAACTTGCCGGAGTTTGACTAGTTTTTTAGAAAAATTTCAAATGTTCCTATCTTCTTTATTTGTCAACCAAATTTCACGTTTTTTTTATGTCAAAATGAAGCTAGAGATGAGTAGAATGGCGGTATACCTTTGGTTTGGCTAAAAAGCTCGGAAAATGACCTGTATTTCCCTTGAAAGACCATGCCTATTGTAGCTCTTCAATCTCGCCATTTTGATGTCGAACAAGTTGGTTTCTTCCTTGGCTTTGAGTTTAGGGATGTTGGGAAATACAATGAAGGCTCAAAACGGTGAGATTGCGCCAAAAAAAGCTTCGAAACTCCACGGTCGGTTTGTCTCTGTTCGGGTTGTTGGAAATGTGCCCTAAAACCAATCATATGATGATACTTTACGGACATTTCACATGTTAAACTAATTTAGTTTAATATAAAGGGCAAAGATTATTGTTTAAAGTAGTCTCATATAAATGTTATATGCTTAAACAGGGGTATTTTGGTCATTTCACATAAATTTTGGGACGGGTTGTAACAATCTACCCCCCTTAAATAAAATTTCGTCCGCGAAATTACAAACAAAATACTAGAATAAATGCGAATAATGCGCTCGCATATGCTCCTCAGTCTCCCAAGTAGCCTCCTCTACCTCGTGGTTACTCCACCGAACCTTCACCAGAGGTATCACCTTGTTCCTCAGAACCTTGTCTCTTCCGTCCAAAATCTCTACCGGTTCCTCCTCGTAACTCAAACTCTCATTCAACTGCAAGGGTTGTGGTTGGATTACATGTGACTCGTGCGGTACATACTTCCTCAACATAGAAACATGGAAGACATCATGTACCCGAGATAACTCCGCTGGCAAGGCTAACCGATACGCAACTGCGCCAACACGCGCCACAATCTCATAAGGACCAATGTACCGGGGACTCAGCTTACCCCGTTTACCAAACCTCATAACACCCTTCCAAGGCGACAATCTCAAAAACACAAAGTCGCCAACTGCATACTCGCGGTCCTTAGAGTGCCTGTCTGCTATACTCTTCTGTCTGTCCTGGGCCGCCTTCAGGTTACGCTTAATCACCTGAATCTTCTCTGTAGTGTCATCTACCAATTCTGGGCCCTCCAGTGCTCGCTCACCTACCTCAGTCCAACACAATGGGGTTCTACACGCCTTACCATATAACGCCTCAAAAGGTGCCATACCAATACTGGAGTGAAAACTGTTATTGTATGCGAACTCAATCAACGCCAAGTGATCATCCCAACTTCCCCCGAATTGAAGGACCGAAACTCTCAACATGTCCTCCAAGGTCTGAATCGTCCTCTAAGACTGACCATCTGTCTGTGGGTGGAAAGCTGTACTGTACAGAAGTTTTGTTCCCATAGCCTCCTGAAATGCCTTCCAAAATTTGGAAGTGAACCTTGGATCTCTATCCGATATGATGGAAACTGGTACCCCATGGAGTTTAACAATCTGGTCAATGAACATCTTCGCCAATTTATTCAACTGGTAATCCTGACGAATTGGCAAGAAATGAGCTGTCTTCGTCAGTCGGTCGACGATCACCCAAATACCATCACACTTTGCTCGGGTAGGCGGTAACCCAAACACAAAGTCCATGGTAACATTCTCCCATTTCCAAACTGGAATAGGAAGCCTCTGCGATAACCCCGAAGGTTTCTGCCTCTCCGCCTTCACCTGCTGACAAGTGAAACACTGACTCACGTAAACGGCGATATCCTTCTTCATCCCTGACCAATAGTAGTAAGGTCGGATGGTACGATACATCTTCGTACTACCCGGATGCAAAGCATAAGCAGAAATGTGTGCCTCATCCAGGATTTCTCTCTTCAATCCACCATCCCCCTTGGGTACAAATAATCGACTACCCAACATCAGTACTTCATCCTCCCTGATCACATAATCTTGTCTCACACCGCCAAGAACTTCCTCCTTAAGCTGTATACACTCAGAATCAATCCCCTGAGCCTCTCGAACTTTATCCACCAAAACAGACCTAACCTGGAAATGAGCTAACAACGCTCCATGATTATCCACATTAAGGGTAGCACCCGTGCTTCTCAACTCACCCAACATCGGAATGTAGGTCGCTCTAATCGATGCCAACTGCCCATGGGATTTCCGACTCAAGGCGTCGGCCACTACATTCGCCTTACCCGGATGGTAATCAATGGTGCAATTATAGTCACTGATCAACTCCATCCATCTCCTCTGTCTCAAATTCAACTCACTCTGCGTAAAGACATACTTGAGACTCTTGTGGTCGGTGAAGATACGGCAAGTCTCCCCATACAGATAATGTCGCCAAATCTTCAGAGCAAAGACCACAGCAGCTAACTCCAGGTCATGAGTAGGATAATTCATTTCGTGCCGTTTGAGTTGTCTGGATGCATAGGCGATGACTTTCCCATGTTGCATCAACACACAACCCAAACCATGCAACGAAGCATCAGTATAGATATCAAACTCACCACTCTCATCAGGAAGCACTAAGACTGGTGCGTGAGTAAGATGATGTTTAAGTTCCTGGAAACTCCGTTCACAGCTGTCATCCCAAATGAACTTAACATCCTTCCTAGTGAGTTTGGTAAGAGGTCCGGCTATAGACGAGAAATTCTGCACAAAACGACGGTAGTAGCCTGCTAAACCCAAGAAACTTCTCACCTCAGTCACATTAGTCGGCTGTTCCCAATTCACCACCACCTCCACCTTCTGTGGATCCACAAAAATCCCTTCAGCAGAAATCACATGGCCCAAGAAACTAATACGATCGAGCCAAAACTGACATTTGCTGAACTTCGCATACAACTGTGTTGTCCTCAAACTCTCCAAAACCATCCTCAGGTGTTCCACATGCTCGGTCTCACTCTGGGAGTAAATCAGAATGTCGTCGATGAACACAATCACAAACCGGTCCAAATACGGTCGAAAGACTCTGTTCATCAAATCCATAAATGCGGCTGGAGCATTAGTCAATCCGAACGGCATCACCAGAAACTCATAATGTCCATATCTCGTTCGGAAGGCAGTCTTGGGCACATCATCCTTGCGGATACGCAACTGATGATATCCAGATCGCAGGTCAATCTTGGAGAAAACTCGTGCTCCCTTCAACTGATCAAACAGGTCATCAATCCGAGGCAATGGATAACGGTTCTTCACCGTCACCCGATTGAGTTGCCTGTAGTCTATGCATAGACGCATACTCCCATCCTTCTTCTTAACAAACAACACCGGAGCACCCCAAGGTGAAGTACTGGGTTGAATAAACCCCTTATCAACCAATTCCTGTAGTTGGGTTTTTAACTCCCCCAATTCAGCTGGAGCCATACGATACGACGCTCGGGAAATAGGATCAGTACCTGGTATCAGATCAATCGTAAACTCGATCTCTCTGTTAGGAGCTAAACCAGGTAAGTCCTCAGGAAAAACGTCGGGATATTCATTGACCACGCGAACATCCTCGACACGGACTGGAGAATCTTCCTTCATCACCACATGGGCCAAGTACCCCTGACAACCCTTCTGCAACAACTTCTTCGCCCTGAGTGATGAAATCAAACTGTTCTGTAACACCTTTCTCTCGCCTTGGAAGACAACTCTAGGTCTACCCGGTATTTGGAATGTGACCACTTTGGTACGACAATCCACGATGGCATGATACTTGGATAACCAATCCATACCCAGAATAATATCGAAGTCAATGATGTTTAGGGGAATAAGATTCGCCTCCATGAGTTCGTCGCCAACGAAAACTGGACAATCCCTAAATTCCCATTGAACGGCACTAGGCTGCCCCATAGGCTGAGCAATAACTAACTCACACTCAAGAGGTGAGGGTTGGGGATTTACTTTCTTAGCGAACATAGGGAAAATCACAGAATGTGTAGCGCCCGGATCAATTAAAATTCTAGCATGATAATCGAAAACTTCCAACGTACCCATAATGATTCTTAAACCACGAGAAATCTCAGGGAAAGTACGACCGGTACTCCCCTGCACTACATTGACAATGACTTGCCCCAACTGGGCAGAATCAGATAAATTTGGCTGACGTCGAGGTGGCATAGCTCTGAGGAAAAGAAACACTGAGAAACTCAGTACAAGAATGACGCACACTAAGTGTTTGTCATAAGAATTCTCTGAACCTATGCTCTGATACCAAACTGACACACCCCACCCTCGATACCCACGTGGATACCGAGTGCGAGCGTGCTGGCCGACACTCGTAAGTGACGAAGCCATTAAATGCATGACAACACTTGATGGAGAAGAGATAATTTGCGTCGTCAGAGTCGTACGTGAAAGCGGTCGAAAACGGACCTCCCCACGCGCCCTCACGCGCGGTGGAAAATCGAGGCCTGGCTCACTCGCGGCTCCGCAGCGCGGCTCACTTGCGAGGCGATCAGCTTTCGAGCGGTGGTAGGTCAGCGGCTTTCGGCTCAAGCAGTCAGCGGCTAGTGACCTGATCCTTCGGCTGGTAGGCGATCCTTCCCGGCTCGGCACCGGGTAGTCAAAGCGATGGCGTCATGCGCGGCGATCGGCAAATCGATCTGACGATCTGTGACGTCGTATGCGATTAACCCCGGTCGATGGCGTCGAGCGCCCGGTCATCCACTGCGAGTTATTCCGGTCAGTAGAAGCGCCGCCCTTGCGATACGGCAGTACCGACGCCCGTCGCCGTCGTGAATCTGCAGGGAAAAGATCTTGATTTACAGGAAAAATTCAAAGCTTCATAACTTCTTCGTTTAAGTCAAATTGGAGCGATTCAAGTACAAAATGAAGCTAGAGATAGAGGAACAAGATTTAACACCATTTTGGGATAAAACTGGCCAGAAGTGGCCTGAAATTGAGGAAGAAGCCACGGTGCAAAAGCGATCACGGTCTCCTCGATTCTCGGCCAACCACCACCATCAAAGGCTTGAACAGGTACAAAGGACCTCCGGGAACCACCGGTGGTGATTATTAGTTTTGATGATTTGGGTTCGTTTTTGGGAGGAAGAAGCCGAGGAAAAGGGTCCAAACTCAAGCCGCGGGGTGGCTTGAGAAGTAATTCACCATTTTCTTCCGGGTTTCGGCACCAGGACACCCACGGGTTTGTGGCTTCGAAGTGGTGAGTTGAACAAGCGGGTTCCCCGCACGATTTGGTGAGGATTCAGTGATGCCCAGAAATTGCCCGCGGTTTTGGTGATGAAGTTTCTTTGAACAAAGAGGAAGAAGAAGGGAGGAAGAACTCCGGCCACAAGCCAAACTAATAAATATCCCGAGAAAAATGGGATTGGTCGCTGTCTGCTGGAACAAATGGGCCCCGGCCCAAACGGACAAGCGGACCCAAATGAAATCACGGAAAATGCCCGGCGTCGGCGTCAAGTAAAATATTCGTTCGGAGTCAGTGACGTGCGGCTGGCGTCCTCTGGTCGTATCGGCGGTACGTCAAGAAAAGCACAAGTGAGATCACGGTCGTACCAAGTTACGACACAAGAAGTCAACCGAAAAATCAACCAGGGCAAAAACGTCATTTTCCCTTAGGAATAAAATAAAATAAATTTTGAGCAGGGATCATTTACAATCTACCCCCTTATAAAAATTTCGATCCCGAGAATTTCCATAAGTACAATGAGGTAGATTAGAGGAGTACAAAAAGCTGATTCTTATCCCATCTCCGAGGCCGCTCCCAAAGGATGCGAGGAGAAGAAGACAATTGTCGGAGCGAAGGCGACAAGCGGTGCTCCGCGTCACCCATAACTCAAGGTGACACGGTGTAGTTTAAACAAAGAGGATACGATTGGTGGAAAGTATTGATGCTTGAGGACTTAACCAGAATTGCCGAGTTGTACGTTTGCAATAGGAGGGTGGAAATCGATAATTGCAGTAAATGATCACTCATCGGCTACATCAACTCATTTAGCCGAGAGATTGAGGTCTCCCGAGCAGAGGCGTCTCAAACTTTGGTGGTGAGTGAGCAGTCGCCCGTCTCACCAAAGAGAGAAATATTTGCGAGAATCTCGGAGTAAAGATCACGGCGGCGAGCTTGAATCATGGGTATGATAATTCATCTCATGCGGTTCCGGTCGCTGAAGGCATGGCGATTATCCATCCATCTTTGTATTAGCACGAACCAACCCGCTCGGTGGCGCATCATTTAGCAGGAACACAAGGTACGCCGTTGTTGGAAAGTGCTAATACAAGATGAAATGAACCAAACTTGGCGTTCGGAGAAGATTTGCTCGTGGTGATCGTTCACCGCGAAGGTTAACGTTCTTCTGTGCATTGTGAAAGGCGAGCAGAAAATCCTTCACGGCGGCTGGTAAAGGCCGAGCAAGCCAAGAAAGTTGAAACACTTGGCTGCCCTGCGGTCGCTCCCGGATCTGTGATAACACCATCGGGGATCGACAAGAGAACAATCCGTAGAATCATGTCCCCGAAAGACACGCGAGTTAGGTCGGAGCTGGCAAAGTTGAAAAACTCCTTAAACTTCAACAAGATCATCGCAAAAGTGCTTTTGCATGATTAGCCAGGTAGAACAGCGGAGTCATCGGAGAAAGTATCATGACATCCGAGATACGGGCGAAATGCTGAAAATCATAAGTTCATGAAAGTTCTTAGAGTGGGTGTCATCCGAAGGTATGACAAGAAAAACTTCGTAAGGTTAAGTGCTTGAGTCGAGAAGTGGTCAAGTAACGGCCGAAGTTCTTGATCTATAGGCGGCAATCGATCCTGAGATCGATCTTAAAAAAGCAGAGTGCACTTGATTTGGTCAAAGATCATCGATTCTAGAGCGGGGATAACGGTTTTTGTCGTTGCCGAGCTCAGTACCTACAATCGATACGAGCCTTAAAGTACCGAGAAACTGTGAACAAACAAGACTAGAGAGCTCCTGAGGGTGAAGTACAAAAGCGGAAAAAATTCCTTGACACAAGTGTGCGAAATTTAAACTTCAACTCCCACCACTCACGTGGAGTCGAAAGATAAGAGATAAAGAGGAGAAGTCGATCAATACCGGGGAAAAGATCGAGTGTGAAAACCACTTCTCGTCGGTAGCTAGTCCGAGGGTAGATCGTTAGGAAAGATTCCAAGAAATTGGTTGACAAGCGGTACTTCGTCAACCGCAATGAAATTTCGCATCAACACCATACGTGTGGTAAAACGAGTACTAGAACTCAAAAGGTTACCGTTCACTGTGTGGTAAAGAAAGTCGACCTACAAGTCGATTTTTGCTAGGTACTCGTAGATAGCGTCCGTCGTTATGCCAGGTGGCAAGAGGTGGTCAACCTCATGACAATCACAACGGCACAAAGTGGGGTAACAATCCATTCCTAGGATCACGTAAGAAAACCCACGACATCGGAGGGAATGGGATTGTGGCAGAACGATTAGCGATGATAGCAGATTATCCTAGAAAATCCCAAAGAACAAGACAAAAATTTCCCTCACGGCATAGGGATTTCAGCGTACCCGAAGGAGTACAATAGGGTCGGGAAGTAGTTTGAATAAACAAAGTGAAATAGGCGAGTAGGTAGTACTTGAATGAATTGGATCATAAGTAATAAGTCCAAAGAAAGTTTTAACGTTTCGAGAGCAAAATCAGAATCGTTGAGTGTATCCTGTTTGGTGGTAACTTGCCGCGACAGCGTTCCTGTTGGGCAAGCCGATGCCTGAGGATACAGTGTTGTCAGCAAGATGCGGGAGAAAGGTTCAGTATGAATGGCATTGCCGCCTTAGCGATGTGGCGTCTCCGCCGTAGGTTACCGATGAATGTTCGTCAACTTGTTGGATAAAGCGGACCAAGGTAGGTTTCTTTGGTCTTGCGGACATTGGTTAGCTACGTGTCTTGTCGTCCCGCAGCCACATAACTTTACACGAGTTTCTTGCTTGCACTGCCAAAACCCAGCCAAGTCTTCCTTGCTGAAGCGGCGGCGGCTGGGTGGAGTGCCGTGCGCCGGAAAGCGGAATCACTAGTGAATCCTCACCCACGTTTAAGATGAAGTCGATCCACTCTTTGGATGATTGGTGAACTTCCGTTGAAAATGATTCTTCGGAGGTGAGAAGATGCGCCGACTCTTAACTCTGCAGGTGGCGTCGAAGTCCGGGATTTTGGTGCCACCGGCCAGCGCTCTGAAAATAGCCAAGCAAGGTTCACACAGGAGCTTCCCGGGGAGTTAAAGTGATTAGTTTGCAGGTAATCTCTTCAGAGTTGGTTTCACAAGAAGCCTGGCGAGATGAAATGGAACCTCGGCGGGAAAATTTCGGAGGCTAGGTTGGGTTACCGAGGAGCGAGTAGTCGAGGAGATGACAAATTGAAGTCGACAAAAGAAGCGATGAGTAAGAGATGATGATCTACCATAGCCAAAAAAGAACCAAGCTCAGCCCGAGAGAAGCGAGAAAGAAAATTCGGGTGCCTTACAATGGAATTTTGGATTCGCTGAGAAAACTTCGAGAGAGACAAAGATGGCAACGATCAACAAGTGGTCGACCGAATGAAAAGTCCTCGTCGCGTTCGAGATACGAGGTCGATAAAAGATCAAAAGCTGTACTCGAACCCAGTGGAATGTATGACCAAGAATGGCTTGAGATTACGGCTTATGATCACGCGTCACTGCATTGGATATCCTGTCTATGCAAGAAGTAAGCCATGAATAGTCAAGATAACCATGCCGACTAAAATTGGAAAATGATCGATTTGAATGACAAAGTCGCGGAGTGGAAAGGAAAATGCTCAAACTCCGTCTGAGAAAAAGTTCTTTAGCGTTGAAGAAAAGTGAGTCACGACAAACCAAGCGGTCGTAAAGACTCCCACGCGGTTGAACAACACCACGAAAATGGATATTGTCAAAACTCTGAGAAAAGTAGTAGTCATGAATTGTTGAGAAAGTCGGCCGGCAGGAGTTAGGTTTACGATCCATCGAAAAAGGATTACTACGATCGTCGCGTCACGGAAAGTAAAGTACAAAATTCCATGGTGAAAATTTTTTTTGCATTTCAGATAGAAAATGGAAAGTAGTTAGCTTGATTGAGAGAAAATCCGTCTCAAGCCTTCAACTGCTAACTTGTTTGAACATCAGCGTGCTCGGCGATGGTCAAAACAACTACAAGAAGTAAGCGCGTCGATCCAAGCTGCGCCAAAAATACGCGTTACCATTTGAAGCCGTTGATTACGAATTATTTAAAAAGCACTAGCAATGAAATGAGTTTGTGAAACTAAGTCACATGGTCAGGTCCATTGGAACTTGTTGAATGCGAGAAAATTAGTCATAATGAGTTCCGTAAGCATCCAACTTTAGCGTTGTCCCAAGGAAAGTACTTGATGAAAAATCTTCGAACATGTCCAATGACACCACACTTGAAGCTCCGACGTGAACCGGTTTCCCGATTCGTCGCGATTTCGGAGAACAACAAGCGTCGGCGTCCACACACGGAGAACCCAAGTTCACCGTCAGCCAAACTTGCTGATTATACGAGAAAATCTGAAAATTCTATGTGTGAAAATGGCGACAAAGCTAGCCGAGTCGGGGCTTGCCCGAAGCTGCGTAAAACATGACGTCGAGGTGGTATGAAACTAAGAGAACTTAGAATTTACCAGGAAACAACACACCAAAGTGTAAAGTTCGGAAAATTCTCGATTCAAAACAAAGAATCAGAACAAAGTTCTGAGAAGTCGAAATGCGAACCAGCGGACAAATCACAGTCTGCGAAGAAGAAGAGCCTGGAATTCTGAAAAACCGCGTACTACGATACCAATCGACACATCGATCCGGGGCGAGCCAGGTATCGGAGAAGTCATGCGACAACGGCGTTAGCGTCGTGAAAAGCCAAAAGAAAATTTGAGATGAAGTAAAATAATAGATATTTAATTGAATAAAACGAGTGCGCGGAAGAATTGAAAGATACTGCTTAGTAGAGTGAGGATACAAATTTACTACCAAGCATGAAAATCCCTCATTGTCACTACCACGCCATCGGCGTCATGAGTTCCCGACCAACTATGCTGGAGAGCAAAACATAAAGCGGTGAGTGGAATTCAAAAAAAGCAAAGTTTGATAAAACCGTTGTTTCAGAGTTTTATAACCCCTCAGCGGAAAACATGTATGATTGAGAAAATCGTCCATGCCGTGGTATAGTACCAATCATCGCCAGAAAACGACCGATTTTACTCTAGATAATAATTCTTGACATTTGCTCACCCATATAGCCTTACACAAGTCCCATTGGCTAAGCCACAATGAGCAATTAGTATAGTAATACGATGATGTTACTACTGTGCGCGAGTCCTAGCTTCATGTTGGTGCACAAAAGTCAGTCACACAAGTCAGGGATTGCCTAGTGCAGCCTAAGGCAACTTCATTACCTACAATGGATCCAAAGGCTGCGTGCGTGGCGATAGTGACTATGCGTCAGAGTAGTCACGGCCACAGGCCCAGTACTAATACGGGAATTGTATACATCTAATGATGAGCAGTGCTGAGTACTAATACCTGGGGTGTATACATCTACTGATGAGCAACAGTATGAAAACATGCATGGCAATATAATACGAGTGTTCTACCTCCAACACACGTAATGATATGCAAGTACGCTAACAATTTAAGGAAAGCGTTGAAAAACCATACGTATATATAACATTTATCAAACAAAGACCCACTCACTCACCTGTAGGTAGCCGGGTCGAAGTACCCCGTCCTGGGTAGCCCCGGTAGTCCTCTGGATAGGCCCCACCTATATGAGAAATCACCGGTACAATGATTAACTCAAAAAGGTAACGAATTAACGAATTAATTACACCTATCCCTTGCTTTTGTAATTTGGAGGTCCAAAACACCTCAAAAATTAACATGCATACTACCCCGAGGTAGTACACGTCGTCACGAGTCGACACGTGAAAACAGATTCGAAAAAAGACCTTCCACGCGCCCTCACGCGCGGCTTGAAGGTCGGGAGCTCAGCTCCACGCGCAGCTCCACGCGCGGCTCACGCGCGAGCTGGTCAACCGAGCCGTTGAGCCGGTCAACTCGGCTCGGCTCAAGCCGTCAACGCGGCTCGGCTCAAGCCGTCACCGCGGCTCGGCTCAAGCCGGTCTAAGCTGATGACGTCAGCAAATCCGGTCTGAACCAGTCTGCTGACGTCAGCATGGCCGGTCCAACCCGGTCCGATGACGTCAGCACCGGTCATCCCTGCCAGGATTCCGGTCGCCGTCGCCGGAATCTGGGAAATTTTGCCAGTTTCTAGGTAAAACTTCAGAGCTTCATAACTTCTTCGTTTTAAGTCCAAATTGGACGATTCAAGTACCAAAATGAAGCTAGAGATGAGGGGAACAAGATTGTACCATTTTGGGGACCAAAAACTGGCCAGAAGTGGCCTGAAATTGAGGAAGAAGCCACGGTGCAAAAAGCCAATCACGGTCTCCTCGATTCTCGGCCAACCACCACCATCCAAGGCTTGAACAAGGTACAATGGACCTCCAGGACACGGTGGTGATTCGTTTGAAGTGATTTGGGTTCGTTTTGGGAGGAAAAAGTCGAGAGAAAAGGGTCCAAACTCAAGCCACGGGGTGGCTTGAGTAATTCCACCATTTCTGGGTTTTTAGCACCAAGACACCCAAGCCTGGGTTGTTGGCTTCAGAGTTTGAGGATGACAAACTTGGGTTTGATTTGGTGAGGATTGATGATGCCCAAAATTGCCATGGTTTGGTGATGAAGTTTGCTGAACAAAGAGGAAGAAGAAGGGAGGAGGGGCTCGGCCACAAAGAGCCAAACCCAACAAATATCCCAGAAAATCTGGGATTGGTCACTGTCTGCAGACAAATGGGCCCCAGCCCAAACCAGACAAAACAGACCCAAATGAAATACGGAAAATGCCGAAAATCGACGTCCGTAAAATATCTTTCGGAGTCCGAACGACGTACGGCTCGCGTCTACGCGTTCGTATCGACGAGCACGTCAAGAAAATACAAGTGGATGCGTCGTACGAGTTACGACGCAAAAGTCAACCAAAAAGTCAACCCAGGGGCAAAATCGTCATTTCCCACTTCCGAGAATAAAATAAATTAAATTTTGAACGGGCTGTGACAATCTACCCCCCTTATAAAAATTTCGTCCCCGAAATTTCCATAAGAAGTACAATGAGGTAGATTGGAGTACAAAACTGTTCACAAAACATCTTCTTCAAGCCGCTCCCCCGAAAGGGATGCAGGAGAAGAAGACAAGTGTCAGGAACGAAAGCTGACAACAGTGCTCCGACGTCACCACGACTCAAGGTGACACCGGTGCCTCGAAGTTCAATCAAAAGAGGGATACGATTAGCCGGAAGAGTAATCAGTCGTCCGAAGGACTTCTGATAGAGTTTACCTGCTACTACGTTTGCACGACCGGGAAGTGGTAATCGATAGTGCAATCGTAGTCACCCATCAGCTACATCCAACTCCTTTGACTGAGATTGAGGTCTCCCAAAAAGAAAAGAGAAGAGACGTCTCAAACTTTGGTGGTCAGTGAACGGTCAACACGTCTCACCAAAGAGAAAATGCCGCCAGAATCTCGGAGCAAAGATACTGGCAACGAGCTTCGAATCATGGGTATGATAATTCATCTCATGCGGTTTCAGTCGTCTGAAGGCATGAGAGATTATCTATCCATGCCGTATTAGCACACAAACCAACCCGCTCAGTGACGTATCACTGTAGAACACAAAGTACCGCCGTCGTTGGAAAGTGCTAATACAAGAACAGGAGTAAGACCAAACTTGAGCAGTCGGAAGATTTGCTCGTGGTCGTCGTTCTACACGAAGGTTAACGTTCTTCCTGGCAAGTTTCGTGAGAGGCAGAGCAACAGAAGAGAAATCCTTCACGAAACGTCAGTAAAAACCGAGCAAGCCAAGAAAGTTAGAATCTTGTAACACTTCTGCGATCGCTCCTAGATCTCCGCCACAGTAGCCATCTGAGGATCGACAAGAGAACAATCCGCAGGAATCACATGTCCCAAGAAAGACACATGATTAGGCCAGAACAGGCATAAGGTGAAAAGTTCTTAAACTTCAACGAAATCATGCGCAAGTACTTTTGCATGATCGGCCCCAGAGTTGGAAAACGCCAGAAGTCAACCAGAAGGTTATCACGAACTTGTCGAGATACGGGCGAAGTACTCGAGTCATCAAGTTCATGAAAGTTACTGGGGCGATTGTCATCCCGAAAGGTATGACAAGAAAAACTCGTAAGGTTCGCAACGAGTCCAGAAAGTGGTCAAGTAACGACGAAGTTCTTGATCTATAGCTGACAGTAATCAGTCCACAGATCGATCTTAAAAGAAAACAAGTGCACTTCGGAGCTGGTCAAAGAGATCATCGATTCAAGGCAGGGGATAACGGTCTTAATCGTTGCCCGATTCAATTGCCTACAATCGATGCAGAGCCTTAAAGTAGCGAAACTTCAAACAATCAAACAAGACCAGAGCTCCACAAGGTGAAGTGCAAGGCAGAAAGAAATCCTTGACACAAGTGTCTGAAATTGAAAATCTTCAACTCCCACCACTCACGTGGAGTCGAAAGATAAAAGGTAAGAGAGAGAGATACGGTCAATACCTGGAGAGATCGATGGTGAAAACCACTTCTCGATCAGGCGGTAATCCAGGTAGATCGTTAGGAAAGATCCCAAGAAATTTTGTTGACAAACGGTACTTCGTCAACACAAGGAAAAATTCCAAATTCCAACATCACACGTGTGGTACAACCACCACAACCAGAACTCAAAAGGTTCGTTCACTCGTAGCTGAAAGTCAGCCTACGAGTCGATTTTTCCGGTGCTCACCGGTAAACGTCACAGTCGTTATGCCAGGTGGCAAGAAGGTGGTCAACCTCCGCCGACAATCCACGCTGGCACAAAAATTGAGGTAACAATCCATTCCTAGGATCCCGTCGAAAACCACGACATCCAGAGGAATGAAATTGGCAAGTAAACTTGATTAGCGATGATAACGGAGTATCACCGACAATCCCAAAAAGAACAAGACACAATTTGCCTCACGGCATAGGGATTCCAAATCGTACCCGGTAGGAGTACAATATGGTCGAGTAGTTTGAAATAAACAAAGTGAAATAGATGAGTAGGTAATACTTGGATCCGTTTGGATCACAAGTAAGAAGCCCAACGAAAGGTTAACGTTTCCGAAACAAGATCAGAATCGTTAAGTGTATCCTGCTGGTCGAAAGTACAACTCGCCCAAGAGCAAACAGCGTTCCTCACTGGAACAGCCAGGCACCATCAGGATACAGAATTGCGTAACCAAGATTCAGGAGAAAGGTTCCAGAGTATGGAATGACATTGCCTTGGCAATGTGCGTCTCCACCGAAAGTAGGTTACCGATGGAAAACTGTTCGTCCAACTTACTGGATCGAAACAGACCAAAGGTAGGTTTCTTGCCGGTACTGCGGACACTGGTTAACTCTGTGTCCCAATCGTCCACAGCCATGGCACACTTGAGTTTCTTGCGTACACTCACCAAAATGACAAGTGTCGCAACGATGACAGAACTGGGAGAAAGACTGGGTGGAGTTACCCGGTAAACGGAAACGGAATCCACTAGTGAATCACTCACCACGATTTAAGGTGAAGTTGATCCACTACTGGATGATTCAGAGCTAAACTTCCACGTTGAAAGACAGATTCTTTCGGAGACCGAAAGAATGACTGCCCGATACCCAACTACTGGGTGAAAACTGCCGATTCGGGGTTTTAGTGTTTCTCGGCCACACGCCACCAAGAATTGGTCGAGACAAGGTTCCTGGGGCTTCCAGGAGTTAACTGATGAAAAGATTAAGGTACTTTAGAGTTGGTTTCACCAAGAAATGGCCGAAGTTCGAAATCGAACCTCGCTGGGAAAATTTCCAGAACTAGGTCTCAAGGGTTACCAGGGTCGGTAAATTGAGATCGACAAGATGGCGGTAAGGCCAATGATCTCCCATAGCCAAAGGAATGGCTCAGAGAGAGCAGAAAGAGAGTTCGGGTGCCTAGAGTAGATTTTGGTTAATTGCAGAAACCAGAGAGAAACAAAGATGGCAACTTGATTAGTCAAGTGAACCAGTCACAGTGAAAAGTCCTCGTCGGCGTTCGAATACGAAGATTCGATAAAAAGTCAGACTGTACTCAGACAGTGGATACGCCGCAAGTAGAGTCAAAACCGAAGTTATTGTCAATCACCGTCACTCGTGGATATGCAATCCATACCGTCGCCGAAGCGAATGGTCAAGACAGCCGCACCTGCACAAGTGGGAAGATGATCGATTTGAATGACAAAAGTCATGAGTGGAAAGGAAACGTCGACTCCAGAAGTACAGAAAAGGTTCTTCAACGTTCGAAGAAAACTTGAGTCACGACAACCAAAACAGTCGTAAAGACTCCACACAGTTAAACAACACCACAAAAATGGATATTGTCCAAAACTACCGAAAAATAGTAGTCACGATTTGTTCGAGAAAAGTCGACCGACAGGTTCGGTTTACGATCATCGAAAAGGTCATTGCAGTCGCCACGTGCGGAAAGTAAGGTACAAGAAATTCACGGTGATACTTTTCCATTTCCGAATGAAAATGGAAAGTGGTTGAAACAACTGAGAGGAAAATCCGTCTCGAAGCCTTCACTGCTAACAATTTGAACATCCGCTGACGTACTCAGCGATGGCCAAAACAACCATAAGAAGTTGAAAACGCGTCCAGTCAAGCAACGCCAAAAATTCACGCGTTACCCGAAGGTTAAAGTCGTCGGTTTAAGTGTAAAACACTAGTAGTGCAAAGGAATTTGTGAAACTAGGTCTCACGAATTCAGTCCCCTGGAACTTGTTGAACACGAAAATTAGTCAACAGGTTCCGCCAACGTCAACGCCTAGCGTTGTCCCAAGGGAGGTGGGGCCAAAATGCAAATACTTAAAAGTTATGGGTCAAACCGCTGCGATTCCATCGAAATCAAATAAGAAAACGTCGAACGTCACACGAAAACACTCCAAGTTCCTCGTCAACCAAGCTCAAGGTCGCACGAGCAAGCACGAAAAAATTTTACGCGTACCGAAAAGTAGCGACAAACTGTCAAAATCGGGAAAACTGCCCGAAACTGCGTAAAACATGACGTCGAGGTGGTATGGACACTAAGAAAATAAACTGAATTAGCCCAAGGAAAACAATACACCAAAAGTGTAAAGTTCGGAAAATTCTCGATTCCAAGAGTAAGAATCAAGAATCAGAATTCACGAAGTTCGAAGTTTGATACTACAGACAATGGAGTAATGGAAAGAAGCAGTTGAGCCTAGGGTACGAACCACGCTCTGATACCACTTGACACATCCTTGATCACGGACGAGCCAGGTGTCGAAGGTGATGGCCGACACGCGTAAATGACGAAAGCCAAAAAGAAATTTTAGAGCAAACAATAATGAAAAGACTAATCAGAGTGCGGAAGAATTGTAAGAATACACTGAGAAGAGTAAGGGATACAAATTTACACAAACGTAGAGGAAATCCTACACTGTCATACCACCGCGCCTTCGACGTCACAAGCTCCTCGCCAACTAACCTGGAAGCGAAAAACATAAAACGGTGAGTGGGTCAAAAAGAAAAGTTTGATAAAACCGCTATTTTCAAAAGTCTAGTAACCCCTGTGTTTGAAAACAAGTATAATGAAAATACGTCATACCCGTAGGCATGAACCTCAAAATACTGTCGTGAAAACATGCGGGTACTCCTGCTACATTTACTGACACTTGCTCACCCATATGTAAACACACATGCCCAAGGGGCTAAATCCCACAAGGAACAAGCTAGGTATAAAGAATTACGCTAAGTACTCCAATGACGCGAGTCTAACGCTAAGCGCTGGTGCACAAAGTGCAGTCACACAAGCTCGAGTTGCCTAATGCAGCCCTAGAACAGGCTAGTACCTACAATGGATCCAAAGCTGCGTAGCGGTACTGGTAGTGACTACTCCAAACGTCAAGGCAGTCTGGCCACAAGATCGAGTACTAATACCTGGTGTATACATCTACTGATGAGCAACAGCATAAAACATGCATACAGCATAATACGAATGTTCTACCTCCAACAAACGTAATGAATACATCTACAACAATTTAAGAAAGGTTATAAGCCATACGTATATATATATATATATACTTTATCAAAGAAAGACCTACTCACTCACCTGAAGATAGTCGGAAAGCCCAAGTGTACGTCCTTCGATGCCAAAGGTCGCCAAAGCCTGAAGCTCGGAGCAAAACCAACCCAACGGAGATTTCCGTAAATTGAAGCATCCAAAACAACAAGCTTGAGCAAGGGTGACCATTAATTCCACTACGGATTGGAGTAACATGCAATTGGCCCAAAAATCTTAATGGCTCAACCCATATACCTTCTTCTCACACAAAACAACAACATCCTCAAAGCTTGCCAACCATTGCTAAACACACCCGAGGCCCAAAGACTTCACGCACTATCTAAAACTATAATTGTCACAAATACCAATTTCTTTGTTAAATGCACTCGAAGCCCAAAAATCAACCAACACTCGCCAGCCCTCAATTGCTTCGTCACGAGTCGACCCGTGAAAACAGAATTCAATTTGGACCTTCCACGCGCCCTCACGCGCGGCTTGAAGATCGGAGCCTATGACTCCACGCGCAGCTCCACGCATGGCTCACGCGCGAGCTGGTCAACTGAGCCGGTCAGCCGGTCAACTCGGCTTGGCTCAAGCCGGTCAACACGGCTCGGCTCAAGCCGTCAACGAGGCTCGACTCAAGCTGGTTTAAGCTGCTGACGTCATCAAGGCCGGTCTGAACCGGTCTGCTGACGTCAGCACCGGTCATCCCTGCCAGGATTCCGGTCGCCGCCGCCGCCGCCGGCCGCCGCCGGATTCTGGAAAAATGGCCGGAATTTCTGGGAATTTTCAAAGCTTCATAACTTCTTCGTTTTAAGTCCAAATTGGACAATTCAAGTACCAAAATGAAGCTAGAGATGAGGAGAACAAGATTGTACCATTTTGGGGACCAAAAACTGGCCATAAGTGGCCTGAAAATGGGGAAGAACCCACGGGTGCAAAACGCCGATCTGGTTTCTTCGATTCTTGGCCAAACGTGATCAACCAAAGCTTGAACAAGGTACTTGGGACATCCAGGAGTCCAATGGTGATCAGTTTGATGAGTATTGGGCTTGGTAAAGGTTAGGGGAAAGGCCACGGGGTGGCTTGAGTAAATTTTAGGGTTTTGTTTCACTGGTTTTCTGAACACCCACGAAGTTGCTGAGTTCCAGGTCTCAGCCATGAAGAAGATGCACAAGGTTTGGGTTTGTTTTGGTGGAGAATGGTGAATGGTGAAGTTTTGCAGAAAACAAAGGGAAGAAGAAGAAGGAGAACGGGACAAAAACAGGGACAAAGGTCCCAGAAAATCTGGGGTAGGCCCACGTGGCCTGCAGGCAATTGGGCCCCAGCCCAATAAAGCCAAAACTGTCCAAAGTTCGAAATACGGAAACGTCGAAAATCAACACCCGTAAAATCTTCGTTCGGAGTCCGAACGACGTACGGCTCGCGTCTACGCGTTCGTATCGACGAGCACGACAAGATAATACAAGTGGATGCGTCGTACGAGTTACGACGCAAAAGTCAACCGAAAAGCCAACCCAGGGGCAAAAACGTCATTTCCCACTTTCGGGAATAAAATAAGTTAAATTTTGAATGGGCTATGACAATCTACCCCCCTTATAAAAATTTCGCCCCCGAAATTTCCATAAGAAGTACAATGAGGTAGATTAGAGTACAACACTGTTCACAATACATCCTCTTCAAGCCGCTCCCCCGAAAGGGATGCAGGAGAAGAAGACAAGTGTCCAAACCGAACGCTGGCTAACAGCGCTCCGACGTCACCACGAGTCAAGGTGACACCAGTGCTTCGAAGTTTAGTCAGAAGAGGGATACGATTAGCTGGGAAAGTAATCAGTCGTCCGAAGGACTTCTGATAGAGTTTACCTGCTACTACGTTTGCACGACCGGGAGGGTGGTAATCGATAGTGCAATCGTAGTCACCCATCAGCTACATTCTACTCCTTTGACTGAGATTGAGGTCTCCCCGAGAACAGAGAAGAGACGTCTCAAACTTTGGTGGTCAGTGAACGGTCAACACGTCTCACCAAAGAGAAAATGTCGCCAGAATCTCAGAGCAAAGATACTGGCAACGAGCTTCTAATCATGGGTATGATAATTCATCTCATGCGGTTTCAGTCGCCTGAAGGCATGAGCGATTATCCATCCATGCTGTATTAGCACACAGACCAACCCGCTCAGTTACGCATCACTGTAGAACACAAAGTACCGCCGTCATTGGAAAGTGCTAATACATTTACAGGAGTAAGACCAAACTTGAGCAGTCGGAAGATTTGCTCGTGGTCGTCGTTCCACACGAAGGTTAACGTTCTTCCTGGCAAGTTTCGTGAAAGGCAGAACAACAGAAGAGAATTCCTTCACGAAACGACTGTAAAAACCGAGCAAGCCAAGAAAGTTCGAAATCTTATAACGCTTCTGCGGTCGCTCCCAGATCCCCGCCACAGTAACCATCTGGGGATCGACAAAGATGCAATCCACAGGAATCACATGCCCCAAGAAAGACACATGATTAGGCCAGAACTGGCACAAGTTGAAAACTCCTTAAACTTCAACGAAATCATGCGCAAGTACTTTTGCATGATCGGCCCCAGAATTGGAATAAGCCAAAAGTCAACCAAGAAGACTGTCATGAACTTGTCGAGATACGGGCGAAGTACTCGAGTCACCAAGTTCATGAAAGTTACTGGGGCGATTGTCATCCTGAAAGGTATGACAAGAAAAACTCGTAAGCTTCGTAACGAGTCCAGAAAGTGGTCAAGTAACGACGAAGTTCTTGATCTATAGCTGGCAGTAATCAGCCCACAGATCGATCTTAAAAGAAAACAAGTGCACTTTGGAGCTGGTCAAAGAGATCATCGATTCTAGGCAGGGGATAACGGTTTTAATCGTCGCCCGATACAATTGCCTACAATCGCCCGATACTATCGTCGCCCGATAGTAACTTCAAACGAACAAGAAAGACTAGAGCTCCACAAGGTGAAGTGCAAGGCAGAAAGAAATCCTTAGCAAAAGTGCCTGAAATTGAAAATCTTCAACTCCCACCACTCACGTGGGGTCGAAAGATAAAAGGTAAGGAAAAGAGAGATACGTTCAATACCTGGAGAGATCGATGGTGAAAACCACTTCTCGATCAGGCAATAAACCAGGTAGATCGTTAGGAAAGATCCCAAGAAATTTTTGTTGACAACCGGTACCTTGTCAACACAAAGAGAAATTCCAAATTCCAACATCACACGTGTGGTACAACCACCACAACCAGAACTCAAAAGGTTCGTTCACTCGTAGCTGAAAGTCAGCCTACGAGTCGATTTTTCCGGTGCTCATCGGTAAACGTCACAGTCGTTATGCCAGGTGGCAAGAAGGTGGTCAACCTCCGCCGACAATCCACACTGGCACAAAATTGAGGTAACAATCCATTCCTAGGATCACGTCGAAAACTACGACATCCAGAGGAATGAGATTGGCAAGTAAACTTGATTAGCGATGATAACGGAGTATCACCGGCATTCCTAAGAACAAGACAAACTTTACCTTACGGCATAGGGATTCCAAATCGTACCCGGTAGGAGTACAATGTGGTCGAGTAGTTCGAGTAAACAAGAGTGAAATAGATGAGTAGGTAATACTTGGATCCGTTTGGATCTCAAGTAAAAAGTCCAAAGAAAGTTTAACGTTTCCGAAACAAGATCGGAATCGTTCAGTGTATCCTGCTGGTTGAAAGTACAACTCGCCCAAGAGCAAACAGCGTTCCACACTGGAAATGCTCGGCACCACCAGGATACAGAGTAGTGTAACCAAGATTCATGAGAAGGTTCCAGAGTATGGAATGACATTGCCTTGGCAATGTGCGTCTCTATCGAAAGTAGGTTACCGATAGAAAACTGTTCGTCCAACTTATTGGATCGAAACAGACCAAAGGTAGGTTTTGCCGGTACTGCGGACACTGGTTAGCTCTGTGTCCCAATCGTCCACAGCCATGGCACACTTGAGTTTCTTGCATACACTCACCAAAATGACAAGTGTCGCAACGATGACAGAACTGGGCGAAAGACTGGGTGGAGTTACTTGGTAAACGAAAACGGAATCCACTCACTACAACACAAATTGACATTTATAGCATGCCAAAAACGCTATAATAGGATACGATAGCATTTTAGAAAGCGCTATGTCAGCCAACGCTATAATAGCTCAGGCCTTTTCCATAGCGTTTTTGGAACGCTATTAAAAGTTGTTA